>OY796882.1:21749256-22398525 GCA_963680785.1 Diplosoma virens | reverse complement strand
TGCTTCATAAACAAACATGATGTGCTTAACCCTCAACAATATGGATTTCAAAAAGATATCTCCACAGCTCATGCTGTTCTTAATACAGTAACCTCTACATATGATAATATTAATAAAAATCAGTTTACAGCTATCTTTTTTCTAGATTTAAAAAAAGTGTTTGATACCGTTTGCCATAAAACTTTTCTTAAGAAGTTAGACCAATATGGACATCGTGGTCCGGTAAATAAATTACTTGACTCGTATTTGCAAAGACATCAATTAATATCATTAAAGAATACTTATTCTACGATTCGATTAAATGGTTATGGGGTACAGCAAGGATCAACACTCGGCCCATTGCTATTTTAATTGTACGTAAATGACCTTCCTAATGCTGTCCAGAGTGCTCCACGACTATTTGCTGATGATACTTGTCTTCTGCTCTCACTCATACCCTATAATTCTTCAAGAAAAACTAAATCAAGAAGTGTCTCTACTGTGCAATTGGTGTAATTCAAATAAATTAACTATAAATCCGCAAAAATGTCATGTCATAATCATTTCACCTAAAATCAATTCAAATATAATGGATTTCTTTGTAATGCTTAACAACTCACCAATTACGTTAAAAAACCACGATAGATACTTAGGAGTATTTATTGACTCAAAATTAAACTTTCATTTTCATCTAAATATTGTAGCGAATAAGCTATCCAGAACCGTTGGTATCTTATATAAATCAAAGCATGTTCTACCCCAAAATGCTCTTCTCAAATTATATTATTCACTTTTTTTATCCTTATTTACTTTACGGACTGGTGGCGTGGAATTCCACGTTTCCCATTCACTTACATAAACTTGCTTCTATTCAAAATAAAGTGGTGAAACTGATAGGAGAAGGGCATTTTTTAGTGAGTACAACTCAATTCTATGCAAAACTGAAAATACTAAAACTTCTTGATTTAAATGAGTTTGAAACTGCCAAATTAGTACATAACTATATGAATAGTAAGCTTCCTCTTTCCTTCTCCGATTATTTTAACAAATCATGTGATGTGTCCAACCGTTCAACAAGAATTTCAGTAAACTCGTATAATTTGTGCAAACCCTTATATGGTACGAACAGAATGCAAAGAAGTGTTAAATATAAAGGGGTTAAGATATGGAATTACGTACATTCCGTAAACGATTCAAAAACTTCCAAAAACTTCTTTTAAGATCAAATTAAAATCGTTTTTGTTACGATCTTATAATTCGACAAATTTTTAATTCTTTTCTACTATAACATCTGGATGTCGTCGCATTTGTCTTTTATGTTTCTGATTTTAAGTTTGAAGGGTGGCTGCTTGACTCGAAGACCGAGGAGGTCCATTCGTGGCTTCCTCGTTGTCAAACAACACATTTAATTGCTATCCTGTTACTATTTGTTTATTATTTACAATAAACTTGTTTAGGTTTTGTTTTTTTGCTTTTTTATTTTTTATATTTTGTACAGGGTAATGTTGTTTGATGGGAAAATAAAATTAATTGTTTGATTGATCGTAGGCATGTGCCGAAGTTTTTTCGGAAAAAAACCGGTCAAGAACGAAACAACCAGAACGCCAAAGTAAATCAGCTAATTCTGTACCTCATTGTAAGTCGGCGATTGGAAATCATTAGTTACACAACCAAAAATGTGCATCTCACTGCAAGGACAATCAATTTTTTATTCTCTCTGAAGTACGATCCGACTTCTATTTATCTGTCTTAGAATCGATTTTTACCATTCTTTGTAAACCTAATTTATGTAGACAGAAAGAGTTTGTTTACAAACATAAATTATTAGAAAAAGTGTAAAAAATTTTCTTTTTAGTTTCAAAATTTCAACACAGACTGCATAATTTTGTTTCTTTTTCGCCAAAAATTTTTTACGCCGAAGAAACGTGGTTTTACTTTATTAAATATTTTTCATTATTATGATAACTGTTACTAACTTTAATTTCTAGCCGATCAGATCCAGTCTTTAAAAAAATTTTCAAATACTGTACGTTTAGTAACCCGTGATATAAAAAACCTAGTAAGCGCCATTTTCAAAAAGCGGAGTTATGCGTATTCGGGAGGTTTTTAACTCAGAATTTTCTTTTTACGTAATTTTTAGGTTAAGAAGTTTATTACTTTCTGAGTTAGCGCCTAGCAAAAGCCATGGTCTTGCTGCATAGATGTATCAACTCAAATTGCAAAACAGCTATTTTTTTGCGAAAACTGCTAAAAGCCGCTTACTATGTTTTGCAAATCACGCCATTTAGACTTAAGTTCATTCTAGCGAAACCTCCTGAAGAGAGCTAGACGAAAACGTTTGAGTTTTTCAAAACAGCCTCTTTTAAGGCTATTTATTTAACAAAAGAGTTTCAAATGAAACACTTGGTTTTAATAGCTATTTTAAAGTTTTGTACAAGCAAAAAACTTTTAGTCTACAATGTTAAAACTACAAGATTTTAGGCAAACCCCTAAAGAATTCCTGACGAAACCCAGTTTAAAAACCATTGAACTAGACTACAGTAGTAATTCGAGACAGTTTAAGTCAGGGATGTCCAACCTGCGGCCCACTTATGTTTTCATGGGGCCACTTCTTAATTACTCCCAATTTTTTAGCGATAATTTTATAAATGTATAGAATTCGATGTCACTGCTCTCATAGTAACGTATAGGGAGACAATGTACGTGTAAACACATCAGTTGATTGCAACGTTGAGTAATGTCCAATGAATTAATCCAGGGTGGTCCAACTTCTGCACTCTTGTGGGCCACTTTTCAAAATTATTCGAGTTTGCGGGCCTCAGTCGGCTAAAAATTCCTATTTTCGTTCCAAAATCAGGGTGTTCTCTAAAAAAAAAAAAAAAAAAGGTCTTCACTTGGAATCGGTCTCCAAAATTCCTATTTTGGCGCAAAATCATAGCGTTCTCCAAAAAAAAATTACGGCTGCTGCTTCTGATCGACAAGACTTGTGCAAAATTGATATGCGGCATGCGGCCCGCGAGCCCGTAGTTGGACCACGCTGTTATAGAAGATTGCCGCTACTTATGATCGACAAGACTTGAATTGTGCAAAATTGTTCCGCGGGCAGCACAAAATTGTTTCGCGGGCCTGTAGTTGGACCACGCTGAATTAATCTATCAAAATTTTTGTGGGCGAAGCTTGTCATAAAAACGCTTGCTCCAAGCATTATTTTCAGTACTCACATTGTTTTGCAATTGTATATTAATATTTATTGTACTATTTTCAAACATATTTATAATATCAAGTGATAGTTAGTTTATGACTTTAGTGGTAGTAAAGATAATAAATTTGAAGCAAGGCAGAGTGATTTGGAATAAGATTACAGTAGTAGCAGCGATGCTGTTAGTGATAAAAAAGGGAAACGTGTTAATTTATTAGGAGGATGGAAAGAGGATCAGACATTTTTTAAAGATTTTAGGTCCAGTCATTCCTAATTGGCGAAACTCAGTTGGTTTGATACATGAAAGTATGGGTAAGTGGTCCGTTGGAGTGGAATGCTGGCATCCAGTGACTATGGGCAAGGCATCATTCAAGACACTGTCTATGAGGCAAGTGTGAACTCTGCGACACCAAATTGGTGCACAGTATTCAGCTGTTAAGTAGACCAGCGATAGGGCAACTGAGCGCAGTGTTTTGGCACCAGCACCACATCCTGAGCCTGTATAAGTTGCCTCAACGTTGTGACGCCCGAAGATAGTTTTTTCGCAATGACACTAGATGGTGACGGAACGTGAGAGATCTGTCCAATTTTATCGCAAAGCAACAAGGAGTAAACAAATTATAAGAGTCTAATGCTGTTGTAAGCATTTAGCTCATGTTGGGCCTCTCGGTTATTTAATCGAAAGGCTGCCATCACCGTCTTAGTGTGATTGAGCTTCAGCTTCCAAGTCTGAAGTTACGCCAAAAATGTGTCATGTCTTGACTTCCAATTTCCCGAGAAGAAGTCTTCTAAAAAGCCTTCCAATTTCCAGAAGAGTGCAAAGTCATGTCTTGACTTTCAATTTCCAGAAGAAATTTTTAATTTCCTCAAAGGCCTTGCAATTTCCAGAGGAGTGCAACAATGCTAAATTGTTTGCGTGGTTAAACTTTCTGGAAATCGTGGAGGGCAGGTCGTACATATAGAAGTTGAAAAATAGGAAAGCTAAGACCGATCGCTGAAAAACGCTGTTTTTCAGACGGCGCAGCCTGCTTTACTTATTGTTACACGTAGTAAAGGTGAAATTTTGGTTTCGGACAAACTCCAAATCATTCTGACCATGAACTTATCCGGCAGAAGTCTGAAGTAGCTTGCAGGTAAGGCCACAGTGCCAGATAGTGTCTTATGCCGCCGACAGATTAACAAATCGACAAAAAATTCCCGATGTTTTCTGTCAATTAAACAACTTGATCCACGGTTGACTTTCGGCGTCGAAACCCATCCTGTTCTCTAAAAAGCAATGAATCGATATTGATTCGCCACGGGCGTAGATAAGCTTCTCGAGGATCTTTTGGGACATACAGAGCAGAGATATTGGTCGAAAACTTTTTGGGTCCTCTACGAGCCTCATCGGCGTTTAAAATTGCTACTGCAAGGGCTCTTCCTCAGATTTTGAAAATTTTGGGCCGGCGTCAGCTTAAAGTAAAAAAAAGTCACGTCACCAGGACTTCAAAGCAGCTGCTTTGATATATTTTTAATACTAATTACATAACGATTTTAATTGTTTAATTAATTTTAAACTTATGTTTTAATACCTATCATTTGGCCATGGTATCTAATACTAAAAAGAGGAAAATTTTATATACATATACTTTTGCGGCCCGCCAAATATACTTAAATTTATAATTTGGGCCATTATGAAAAAAAGTTGGACATCCCTGGTTTTTGTAGAAATAAGATAAAAAAGCTTCTTTGTTCCTTTTATTTCCATTTTGATTGATTATTGGCATTGATTACGCAACAATTACACATTAAGAACCTTTTTGATGGTAAAATGAATTTATTAATTAATTTCGGTTATTTCTGACTAGTTCGAATCAAACTCGAAGATAGAGCAGGTAACTTATGCGAAAACAATAAAATAAACTATTTCATGTTGAAATAACATTAATGAACAACTTGCCGCACGCAAAAGGATGTGGTTTTTAAAGGGAGGGGGGCGTTCTTTTAAAAAGTTAAAATATTTAGGGTACAATAATTAACAAAATTTAAAGTTTAAAATTTTTGTATTTACTTCAAATAGAGTATATAAAAAAAAATTGCACAATCACTTAGTACTTTTTAAAGTTTTGTTACTTTAGTATTTAAATATAAGTTAATAAATCATGAATTATACACAGCGTAAAAAACTTTGCGGATAACCAAAACATTTATATTACTTTGCTTGACAGTGTACATTTCCGAAAATAGCTATAAATTTTTTAATGAGTTAAATCCAAATTTTAATTCTTTCATTGATAGAAAATTCTTTATTGTTAGGTCATCATTCTTATTAAAAAATATTACTTGTTTTTATTTCAATATTTTGTTGAAAAATGGTTTAATACTTAAGTGGCAATCGAAAATATAGTTCAATTTCTTTTCAAAATCCAAACAGTTTTTTTTGGTCAAAAATAAATTGTTAAAAATGTTACTGCTAAAAGCTTTTCTGATCCCTGCGGTGCTCCTCCACAACTCATCAAAAAGGTAAATCGTAGAAATGATAACATTTCGTCATTCGGACATGATATATGTAAGTCAATATTTGACCCATAGAAAATTTTTCTTTGGGCAGTAATCAAAAAAGTTGTACAAGCTAAGATTAAAGCATTTGTTGCAGTAATATGAAAAGTATTTTGCTCGTCATTTTCAAAGCACTTGATTTTAAGAGAGTTTTTTCTCACGTCTAAGTTATTTAAGAGAAGCAGGTTCTTTTATTTTAACAACCAAATATAAAAACTTTACTTTCTTGCAGAAAACCGTACAAGCATGGATAACTTTACTGCAAGTGTCCTTCAATCAAAATTAAAGGAAAACAAAATTTATCGCGATTACTTTAACAAGTACTGCTGCTTACCCGTCTTTGGACAAAGACTAACTTACATACAACAGGACGACCAGTTTGGGTATGATCCTTATCCGATTAAGAGAGAAAAAAAAGGGTTCCGGCTTTCAAATCATTTAGTTCGGGATTGGGTTATAAATAAAAGATTAACATTATTCAACAGGTAAGAATGAGGAATACTATTTTTACTGTTTTGCTATAAAAATTTGCTATTTTGATTGATATTATTTTTGACAGCATGACCTATGGAATATAGGACCTAATCAAAAGTGAAATGATTAATTTGTTTTTCATTCGATTTTGATCAAGTAATTCAGTTAATTACAAGACAAGATAAAAATAGCAAAATTATCGGGATAGATTTTAAAAATATCAACACGGAAACGTAATATTCTCTACCAGCAGTTGTTCCGACGATAGAAGCCCCATCAGTAAGAATTCAATCATACATATATAGGTACATATTTATAGAAATAGAATCTATAAATAGATACACGTTCGTCTTTTTATTTTTTTCGAGTCAAAGGAGAAAGGGTAGGAAAACGTTTCCTCTCGCCTATTTTGTTCAACTTGTGCTTTAACCAACATTCAAGTGCAATGTACAATTAAAGTAAAACAAAATTTTTGAATAGATCATTACTGGCTTCAGAACTGAATCTTTGCCTTGCCCTGAGTCAAATGCACTACAATGAGCCTAAACAAGCCAACCTTTTATTAAATCCCAGAAAACTCAAAAGCCAAGAGTCAAATCGAAATTTGGATCAGTTAATTTGTGAGTTATAATTTGGTTTAACTTTTTTTTACAGAAATATGAAAAGCTGCTGGTTGTGTTTGCATAAGAAAAGACGAAAATCAAAGTTTATATTGTATTTAGGTCGGCAAACAAATAAAACAGCTTCCAACCAAAACTGAAAAAAAGATAGAACCTTAAGATAAACTTTATTGATGTATTGCTCAAACTATATTTCACTTGGTTTCTTTGTTTTTATTTACCCGGCACACACCAAGGGATTAGAGCCTCTCGAATTTCTGAACAAAATACAAGAGAATAAAAACTTTTTTTTTGTAGAAGCCTTTGCAATTTTTTTAATAAGAAAAAAGCAATTTCTTTTAATAAAAAGAAAAAAAATAGTATAAAGTAGCATTGTTCTTTCCTGTTTCAATCAAACACTACTCTTTTAGGGGTTCAACGATAGTCTCTCAATGTCAGCAAAAGTTCAAAACCGAACCACGGTACCAAAAATTTGAACAGTTTTTGACCGAATAGATATACAGGGGGTGCGAAAGTAGGTATATATAGTAAATTACCGGCCATGGTTAAATTTCCAATTTAATAGAAAGAATAAAACGAAATGATTAAAAGTACCAGCCTTTTAATAAAACGAAATGATTAAAAGTAGATATGTCGCTTTCACTTCAATGTAATATGTCACTAATTTCACTGCTGTGACACTACTGTATACCTACTTTTGCACCCCCATGTACAATAATTTTTAGACGTCGTATTTTCCTAAATTAAAGCTGCGGTCAGTATTTTTTCCCAAATTTTTTGTGCCCTTCAAACAAGAACGTCTTCTTCTAATAATCAATTGATTCTTTTTTTTCTGATGTATAAACCAAACATTTTCACTCTTCTAATTGCAGCGCTAATGTTAAAATTGTTATTAACACTTCAGAGACCTTGTCTATACGACCAATATTTTACACTTTTAATTTTTTATGCTGCAGATGTTCATTTTTGCGATTCCGGAGCCTTTTTTATCAAATGCTTTAGCAGTTTGAAATTGGTGCGGCCCTGGTTTTAGAATTGTAGGTTTGAATTTTTAAGATTTATTTTGGAAACATTGCTTAAACCCTGTTTTTAATCTTTAAAACAACTGGCAATCATCTAATCAAGACCATAGCGTTTTGTTTCAAATGAGAATATTTTGACAAAGTTTAGTTTCCAAGCCAAAAGTTTGTAAACAAACCTGACTAATGAGCGCAAAGTGCTTCCATTTTTTAACTCTTTGAGGGATATAAAAATTTGATTGTAAAATAAAAAGACAATGGCTTAATAATGATGTCACAAATATCTAAAAATTAGAATTATAATGCCTTCACAAAAGTGCTTTTGTGACATTAGAATCACAATCATGGTACACATATGTATCACTGTCCCTTAAAGGGTTAAAGAATGAGGGCTCGTTTCCACTACGAGCGTTGGCGGGAGTATTCTATGTTTGTTTCATTATTTTTTTGCTTCGCTTAGCGCTTAAGTGCGGAAAGAAGTAAAAAACAGATGACAGGTGCTTTCTTGCAGCCTCGGCCGTGAGTATGTCTGTTCATTGGTGTTAAAGATGACAGACCGAAACCAAACCTGCCAAAACGGAAGGGTATCCACCCATTCCGATGTTTAGCGTCGGTCTGCTAATCGGCAAACGTCCTTTTCAGGACGGGGCAATGCTTGGAAAAAACTTCTCTTTTTAGGGCACATTGCCAACAAGTTCCGAAGACCCACTATTCTTCAGCTGAACATCGAAGGCCTCACTGCAAGCAAGATGAACGTTCTTCATCATCTCGCTCTGCAGTCTGAAGCACTCGTCATCCTACTGCAGGAAACCCACTGCAATGATGCAAAGAAGTTGGTACTTCCAAACTACCAACTAGCTGGGTCTTCTTTAAGCAGAAAGCATGGCCCTGCCACGTTTGTCCACGAGCGACTAAGGTACATGCTTTTGGACCAATCTCCACCAACATCGGAAATCAAGTGGTTGTGCGTGGACATTGATGGCTACAAAATAGTCAACGTCTGCAAGCCTCTACCAACGCGATTGCGATCCCTGGATCTCCCAATGTTTCCTCAACCATGTCTTTATGCTGGCGATTTTAATTGTCGTCATGCTGACTGGGGTATGATGATAACAGTCCGGACGGTGAGTGCTTGGATGGCTGGGAAAGTATTAATTGTCTTGCCCTCCTATATAATGCCAAAGATGCCGCCAGTTTTTACTCCGGCCGCTGGAACATTGGCACTAATCCGGATCTAGCTTTTGCTAGCGTAGGTCCAAACAGTCGCTTACCGGATAAACGTATACTTGAAAAGTTTTCCAGGTCACAACATTGACCTTCGCTTATTACAACACCAAGGTTTGCTATGGCAGTGTCAAGCATATGCTTGTTAAGCGATAGAACTTTCGCAAGGCCAAATGGAGTCACTACATTGCTTTGACGAATAAATTCGCAAAGACTTTGTTGCCGCCTGATTCACTTAAAGTGGATGTGGCTTACCAGGACTTCTGTAACACCATTAAGAAAGCAGCCAAAAAGACTATCCCCCGCGGGTATTGAAACAATTATGTTCCGTGTTGGGATGCAGGGTGTGAATCCCTCTATAGAACTTTCTTGCAGTCTCCTTAGGGAGACGACTCAAGTTTGGCTGCTACATCTCTGCTTGCCAAGCTTGACAGAAAGCGGAGCGATCGATGGTCCGAGGCAGTTTGGAGCATTGACTTGTCACACTCTAGTCGAAAAGCATGGCGTATTTTAAACAACCTTACTCGTAGGTCATGACACTCTCCTTGTCACTGTCCCGTTTCAGCCGATGCTATTGCATCTCAGCTGGTTAGAAATGGGAGATATGAAGCTGTTGACTGTAAGTCATCTCGACTTGTCTCTTAAGAAGTAACTGACCTTTGGAGGGCTACAACACCAGACCCAGTAAATATCTCTGACAATTTTTCACAGAGAGAATTTACTGCTTCCCTTCAACATTTAAAACCAGGTAAAGCTCCGGGCCCTGATTCCATCTGCCCAGAGCTTATACTCCATGCTGGAGTTCCTCTGAAGTCCTGGTTACATGACTTCCTTTTTTCCTGTTTGCGCCAACTCAAAGTTCCCAAGATTTGGAGAAGAGCGCTTGTAGTTGCAATCCCAAAGCCAATGAAGGCCGTTGGGGACCCAAAGAGTTATCGACCGATATCTCTGCTTGGTGTCCCTCCAAGATCCTTGAGAGGCTTATCTACACTTGCGTTGAACCATTAATCGATCCACTACTCCCTAAAGAGCAGGCTGGATTTCGACGCGGGAAGTCAAGCGTAGATCAAGTTGTTCTGCTAACCCAGAACATCGAGGATTTTTTTGAGGCTAAGAAGAAGGCCGGTGCCGTATTTGTCAATCTGACAGCTGCTTATGACACTGTATGGCACCGTGGTCTTACCTGCTGAGATTTCTTCCGGATAAGCACATGGTCAGAACGATTACGGAGCTTATACAAAATCGAAGTTTCACCCTTTCTACCGGTGACAGCAAGCAAAGCAGGTTACGCTGTTAAACGGCGTTCCTCAGGGATCGGTCTTGGCTCCCCTCCTATTTAACATCTATACGTACGATCTTCCTTCCATGATTTCCAGAAAGTTTGCTTATACTGATGATTTAGCATTGTTGCACTCTTCTGGAAACTGGAAGGACTTGGAGGCGACTTTAAGCCAAGACATTTCTACACTTTCAGCGTACCTCCAGACTTGGAGGTTGATTTCAGTTACACTAAGACGGTGACGGCAGCTTTTCACTTAAACAACCGAGAGGCCAAACGTGAGCTAAAAGTCTACAACAACGATAGACTCTTACCGTTCTGCCCAAACCCTACTTATCTTGGGGTAAAACTGGACAGATCGTTCACGTTTTGTCACCATCTAGTGGCATTGCACAAAAAACTATCTGTGGGCTCGGAATTGGGTGCTGGTGCCAAAACACTACGCATAGCCACCTTATCTTTGGTCTACTGAACAGCTGAGTACTGCGCACCAGTCTGGTGTTGCCGTGCTCACATTCGCCTCATAGACAGTGTCTTGAACGACGTCTTGCGCATAGTCACTGGATGTCTGCGCCCCACTCCAAAGGACCACTTACCCATACTCTTAGGCATCCAGCCAGCTGAGCTTCGCCGAATGGGAGCGACACTCTTCTTGGCTATTTGAACCCTGATCATATCTTGTATGGTCAAATAGACAAAAAAGCGCTTTTAGATTTTAAATTTTAGCATGTTAATCTGATGGGCCAAAATATTTTGGAAAGAAAAATCAGGTTTGCGTCAAAAAAGGTTGAAAACATGGAATTAAAGTGGATTACTACATTGCTTATGGTAGTGTTTATGGGGCGAAGATCTAGTGTATTTGTTTTGTAGCTTTTTTTCTTGTTACTGCATTCAACAAAAGAAATAAATGCTTCGCGGTAAAAAAGGATAAAAGCACTTTTTCATCTATTTTCATCAACAAATGAGCACTTATCATGATAAAGAAAGATGTAATTGTTTATTGGCGGCACCACCTTATTGAGAGTCGATAAGCTAATGAGTGTCTACCACGCGACGTAATGAAGAAGCAAAGTGATTTACTGCGGAAACTTCAAAGTAAAAAAACGCCTTTTAAGCAGGATTGCCAGATCAATTTTTCAGAAAAGGCCAAACAGACTGTCAAAAAAGTCAAACGTAAAAAAATAAGGCCAAATTGCTTTTTTCTCTATTAACGTCTTAAATTTAAGGCGAAAACCAAAAAAAAGGTCACCACTTTTAATCAGTGTCCAAAATCTCTATTTTTATCCGAAATTTAAGGTGAAGACCAAAAAAAACACATCACTTTTAATCAATGTCCAAAATTTCTATTTACGTCCCAAATTTACGATAAAGACAATTGAAGATTTAGTCTGCAATAAAAATTTTAACAGTTTTGCCCACAAACTTCAAATATTAAACAAAAATTTTATATTTTTAAAAATAAGATTTTGTTTCATTAAAAAAGCCGAAAGACCAAGCGTTAAATTTGGAAGCAAACACCATAAAAAAGGCCAAATTTCTCAGATTTAGCCTTAAAAAAACCAATATGGCAACCCTGCTTTTAAGATAAAAAGATCAATTACAAATGCATGGAAAATTTGTGCACTTTGTCGCGACGAGCTTAAGACGAGATTAAGCTTTTGACGTCATTGCAATGCGTAAAACCTAATGAAAAAAGAAACAAAAATTCTTTTCACTCTTTACTCATTCCGTAAAACAAGTTGCATTTCGCAATGATTAACTATTTAGATATTTAGGCTACGAGTTATTGGATGACTTGAAAAAGAAACATTTATGCAAAGTTCGTCACATGAAAAATTTCACTAATTTTGTTGAAAGCACTCGACCAGGCAATAAACTAATAAGGTTAGTGAGAAAATTGTTTTAAAAAATTACCTCGTTTTTTAAATTGTATTCAACACCCGAATAAAATCTAACTTAATCAATATTTGCTGCCGTTTACAACTTTTTATAAACATCATTGTATATTCTCTTAATTGGCAGAAAAACGTTTGAGGCGTTATGCTCAGGCACCGATGCGCTTTCGGAGATGCCGAGATATTGTTGTCCGGTTGAAGTTTTTTATTTTTGTTTTTTTAGTTTTAATTTTATAGATGTGAGTGGAACTTAGAGAAACTTGCTGAGACTGTCAAGCAGAGGAAAGTGCCATAAACTACTTTTTTCTGAGCACACAGCAGAATGGCGCGAGTAGGTTTTTAAGCCTCAACCCCGCGTCAATCACGTTTGCTATCACGACCCTCTGACCCACTTGGTCACCCCACCCACCACAATTACCTTAATTTGTAAATACCTTTAAGACCACCAACTACCAATTGCGTGACTGTTCCCATACATATTGTTTGTTTCGAAAAAATTCTAAAGAGTATTAGCCAATCTTTTTTCACAGCTTTTGGATTGAAGCAGACCGTGTGAAAAGAAGCGATCAAAAGACAAAAAAGATTCTTTTACGTAAATTGCAGAAAAAATATTATATGATTAACAGTACAAGTTGTTTATCTTTTTATTTGCTGGATGAAGTCTATAAAGGTAAATAAACAGTAAGCACTTTGAAAATAACAAAATGCATTGAGTGGAACTTGATTTAAATCTATGGATAACGTAAAAACAGGAGGAAAATCAAAAGGCTTCTGCGGTTACGGGCTCTTTTTTACATATCAAATGCAGGACTACGTCATAAAAAAGTTGCACTTCTACTGGTTGCCAAGATATTTGTTATCACTGAAAAATATCGAAAAAACAGAAAAAAATCTCTTAACAAAGGTAGGATAGATTAAATCATATTTTTAGATCTATGTAACGAAAAATTTTTTCTCTTATTTCTTTAAAAACAGAGGCGGGCGAAATGGTACCCTTTCTCAAGCTGATAGATAGCTCCTGTAAAGAAATGACCAACACGTCGATCGCGTCGTCTTTGCTGGTCGATTGTTTCTGATTTTGAGTGAACCTAAAAAGTTTTGCAATGAGACTTAAAGTAAAACAAACATTAAGACTTGAAGTAAAATCCGGGACAGATTCAAAGTGAAGACCGTTTTTAGTGATCACTTTTTTTTGCGTTTGCATTTCCGTAGTGGTTGAGTGCGAGTTTCTAAAAAGACTTAAAATCAAAGTTATCAGCAGACAAGCTGGCCACCACTGTTCTAGTACACGAGTAACGGCTCCGACGTTTTCCAGCGAATCAGGAAAATAAATATAGATGATGAGAAATGATGAAGGAATGGATGAAGTAAAAAGCTAGTGCGACTTCTAGTGGACATTTCATTTTCCCCAAGTAAATTTTTGTTGGAAGGTTGCCCACCTCTGATTGGAAATCAGTCGAGTCATGTCTAAGTTTTCTTAACCAATTTTGGTTACAAGATTTCTTTTCCTTTCTGTGGGCTATAATTGTAAATAACATAAAAGATGTAAGCTAATACGTATATTAAGAAAAATGATATTTCAAGCTTTATTGCTAACTCAATATTGTATGTTTTAAGACAAGTGATCAAGATAATCCTATTTATTCATTTTTTAGCTTAATTTTTGGAGTAAATTGGCTAAATAGCTTTGGTAAAAAAATTAGTCGAACAATCTGGTTCATAACTATTTTTATAGAAGGCCCCAAGCGTTACCTACTGCTATTTATTAAATTATACTTGTTCTAGCATTTTCTTGAGCTTAAAAAAGACAAAATGTTTTATTTTTTATTTTCAAGGGGTATCCAAAAGTCTCTAACACAAGCTCTAACAAGAGCGAAACTCGAATATGGTGCTTTTTGTTTTAAGTGGCTTAGCTTCTTGATAGAATAAATACTAGGGTTTATGTTCCAGGATCCCGGACTAATTTCCCGGGAAATCCCGTATTATTGCATTTGAGTTGAAATTAATGATTTGAAGCAGGGGTGCTCAATAGGTCAGTGGATCGAAACCTACGTATTGAGCAAAGGCTTGGGATTGCAGATGAAGACTTTTTTTTTAAACAAAAACAGAGAAATCGGATGGATACTAATTGTACGTGAAAACCTTTTTTTGGAAATCACCTGCCATTTGAGACGAAAATGGAAAAATTGGAAACTAATTGTAAGTAAAGACCTTTATTTTAGTCTTCAGTAAATTTTTCAGACAAAATTGTGTGACATTTTGTCATCTCTGTAGTACATTTTGCAACCTTGGAATCCCGGGATTTTCCGGAAAGTTAATTTTTTCGGGAAATCATAAATCCTAATAAATACCTCATGTTTTTAAATGTAAAATTGAAAATAGGATTGCCGACTTTGTAAAATCACAACAAAGGACGTGTGACGTACGTATTTATATTTCATTATTTATTGAACTTTTATTTTTAATTCATTCAGTAAAAAAAGTCGGCTTTTAATGTTCTATAGAGTAAATAAAGCTAAACTAGATACTTAAGTTCCGAAATTTGGTTTAAGCGCACTGTTTTATTTGTAAGCCTATGTACTCAAAGACGATAACTTTTTTTAGTTATTACAAGTACAAGTAAAATAATTATTAGAAATCAGAAAAGAATTTAAAGATTTAATAATTTCCGGTCTTTTAAAATTTAGGACCAACTCTTTAACGTCATTTTTAACGTCTAAAACCCGTTGTAAAGCTAATTAGAATTGACTTAGGTTGCGTTAGAAGCGTAGGCTACATGACAAAGCATACCAGCATAAGGAACCCGTCTGTGATAAAAAAAAGCAAAAAAACAGCGATCTCATTTAACTAAGAAATTTGAACATGTGTTATTTAGTATTCATGCAAATCAAGCAACTCTAAAATTGCCCGGACAACGTAGCACTAGAGTAGAAAAAATACAGCCAGCTGGTCCGGTGCGGTCCGTTTCACCAGAAAAACTGGGCCGGCCATAAATCTTATCTATGTTTTACATAAATTGAACGAATTGCTTTGAATAAAACTCCCAAAAAACAGTTAAAATAGTACGTGGTGGTCGCTCTTCCGGCATATCGATAAATATTAATTATAAAAAATTTCCCAAAACCATAATAAGCTTTCTGGCCCCTGTTTGTAGTGCAGAATGCTACGAATTGCTCTGTTTTAGCTCAAAACGCTTCACTCAGAAAAGACAGAAGAAATAGTCCGAGAAAATGGGATTGAATTGGAAAAAATCACGGATAACATTGTCGAGAATCTTCAAAATCTTTGTGAAAATACAAAACATAAAAATGCGGATGACAAAAGAACTTTAGACAAAGACGAAAAAAATATTTCTCTTCTTAAAATCTGCCTCAAAGAATCGTAAGATTTTTATCTTTTTATTAAAACTAAAACAAAGTTTTCTAGCTATTAAAATAAGCTATTGAAATAGAAATTTATGCTTTGTTTAAGCGGTTAATTGTGTGCTTTAACAACTTATTGTTAAAAAAAGAAGCAAGCAAAGCTGAGTTACCAAATTTATTAAAAATTAAAATCTAAGTATTTAAGATTTGCCTTGAAAGCCCTTCCAAGACAAAAGTAGTTATTTTTAAAATAAAAGTATTCTTTATCAAATACATAATTTACTTATTGCAGTGCAGATAGTTTTGAAAGTTTAGAAAAAGAAAAAATTCCAAAAAAAAACAATATTAAAGGAGAATGGAGAAAATATCCAATTTCGAAAAAGAAGTTTTTCCTTGAAGAGCTGCAATGTCTTCCAGCTTCTGACTTGTCAGATTCCAACAAAGTGACGTCAGAAGACAAAATACGTAATTCCTGTTATGGGTCGCAAAAATTTAAAAAATCCTATTTAAGAAGCGAAGAAAGCGTTTGGGGAAGTGGACAAGCTCTCTCAAAATTTAATAAGATAAAAAAGATTAACCGCCGACTCGGTCCCGTTCATTCCGACATAATGCCGCAGATTCAATTGAAAGAAAGTAAAGACTTAAAAAAGATACCAATTCGCAAGTGCTCGAGCGACACCAAGCGAGTTGATTTTTTTCTCCCGGAAATTCCAAATTTTCTTTCTACCATTGAAAAGAAGTCGCAGTATTATTCGGCCAAAGTAAGTCGCTTTTTCATAATGTTTTTTAAGTAGATATTGAAATCATTGCATAGAGGTAATATTGCATAGATTACCGATTACAATGATCTACGATTCTTTTTTTTATTTTGAATAAAATATGGTGAAGATGAAGAAGATCATAATAATGGTTGACATGATGACAATTGATAACAATCAAAATAAAATAAAATAAGCCAACTGGGTATAACCGCCGTTTCCATGGTGACCACAATCGACGCGGTTGACCTTGATTTAATCCTTACCATCGCATGTTGATTTGTTTCTTTTCTATGTTCAGGACTTTAGCAATTACTTTTTAATTACAGACATAAATTTTTCTAAAATGTGAAAAACCAAATAAAAAATTCAAACGGCAACAATATTTTCAGCATCTCCGCAAGCAGATCTGAGGTTATCGCTTGACTTTCTTTAAGTTAATTCTTCCAACGTTGCACTGCAAGTTAAGAGGTTTAATTAACCCTTTGATGAATTTAACCTCTTGAATTAACGTGAAAGTATCGCTAGTGATAGAGTAGTTTGAATTTAAATAATGCAAGTAAAAGAGGAATTTCTAACGCTTTGTATAAATTCCTAAGTTTTTTTTAATATAGGGTTACCCTGTTTTTGAGATAAAAAATCAGAACGCTAGTTAAAAGCGTTCAAAATCAAATAAAGTATAGCTGTACTAGATCAAAAACTAGATGGGGAGGAGGCAATAAATTTTTGCCCAAGTTTTTTTCAAAGACTGCCCGAATCATAATCTTGCAGCGTTTCTCGGAGTTGCCTAAATATCACTCAGACTTAATGTGAAGACTTTTTTTGGTCTTCACTTGATTTTGTAGTTGTAAATGGAGCAGGAACAATTTGTTTGGCTTAAATGTCATTCAGATTTAATGTGCAGACTTTTTTTGCTCTGATTTTGTAGTTGTAACTTTTCCTGCCCAAATAGTTTCATTGTCTGTGTCCGAAAAATTCTGATTTTCCCCAAATTCCGAGACAAAATAGTAGACTGGGCGAGAGACCACCAGCGGCGCAGCACAAGAAGCCACCGGATCCATGACTTCTCCCCTTAGATGTTCAACACTATGACTTGTTCATTCCAAAGTTATACTCGTTTTGCTTGCTTTTCCCCCGCTTACCTGTGAATAAATTGCTGCTGTCAACTCGTCACGTGTGATCGATTTTCAAATATTGCTAACTCGTGTTTTCAAACTACAACCTTACGATTGTAAACTACATTTGACGGGTTGCGTCATTCAACCACGTTTACGTCACAATTACGGTACATCAAAAGTTTGAGTTTTCCATGTGCTTCAAGGATTTTCGTTACTACATTAGCAAAATAAAAATTTGGTCAGAATTAGAAAACCGCAAAAACGAGTTAAAAACGAAAAAATGCTTAATACTTAACTACGACGTATTTTGCAAAGCAAAAAAGCAAGGAATCAAGAGAAATAGATAAACAAGAAGCAAAGATTTCGAGAGCAACATGTAGCACTTCTGTTTCTCACTCGACTAAATGTGACTCTACACAAAAAAGTATAAATTTAGATAAACCTAATATAGTGTCAGATGATGTCATTATGATTTTGTTCAAACGATCTACCAATATTGATATAAACTTTATATGCTAAAAAATTGTTTTCGTGCAGTCGGAAGGCATTTGATTTTCAAAAATGTTACAGGTCTATTAGTCAAAAATGCTGCTAAAGGAAAACGATTTCATCATCTAAACTAAAATCATTTTAGAACATATTTATGGCTGGTATATTAAAAAAATCCCAAAAACCTTTACTTTAAATACTGCGCTGCCTTTTCCACTTTATTTTATTTTTGAGTTTTAATTACTCAATACAAACCCTACTGTTCATTGACAAAGAATTTTGCTTTTTTCAGGTCAAATTAGAATTGCTGCCTGTCTATTTTTGTGTTTTTTGATATATTTTTGAACATAGCCCACCCCCCTAACTTTTTTCTAGTTACGCCCCTGGTTAGCACAGAATACAAAAAATTAAAGAGCTTCAAACAGTACGCTACTCATACTATGCCATTAAATAAGTAATGAATTAGTTTAATTGTAGTAGCAAAGACATTGGATTGCCAAATCAAAAAAATGAAAAAAGCAGCAGTGATGTAAAAAGTATCGTTTAAGTAAAGACTTATTTTTAAGCTATTATTTGATTTTTAAAGGAAAAAAACATTTTTTGGCTTTCAATTTCAATTTAATTTAAAAAACCCGGATTTAAATTTAGTACCGTCCCCGCATTTTAATTTAGTACCATGCCCGGATTTTAATTTAGTACCGGTATTCATACTCTTGATTGAAAATTCATAATAAATCAAATCTTTCGAATTGTGTTTAGGGGTCAAGGCTGGGCAACCTTGATCTAGTCATTTTTCTGACACAAAACATCGAGGATTCTTTCGCAGCTAAGAAGGCCGGTGTTGTATTTGTCAATCTGCCAGCGGCATATGACACTGTCTGGCATCGTGGCCTTACTTGCGAGCTGCTGAAGCTTCTGAAGGATAAGCACATGGTCAGAATGATCAAGGAACTTGTCCGAAACGGAAGTTTTACCTTTACTACCGGTGACAGCAACCAAAGCAGGCTATGCCGTATGAAAAACGGCGTTCCTCAGGGATCGGTCTTAACTCCCCTCCTTATCAACTTCTACACGTACGATCTGTTTTCCACAAGTTCCAGAAAATTTGTTTATGCAGACCATTTAGCATTACTGCACTCATTTGGAAACTCAAAAGACTTGGAGGAGACTTTAAGTCAAGACATGACTACACTTTCAGCGTATCTCCAGACTTAAAGGTCGAAGCTCAATTACACTAAGAAGGTGACGGCAACCTTTCATTCAAAGGTGAGTTAAAAGTTTACAACAACAGACTTTTGCCGTTGTGTCCAACCTCTACTTATCTTGAGGTAAAACTAGACTGATCGCTCAGGTTCCGTCACCATTTTGTGGCATTGAGCGAAAAACTATCTTCGCGCGTGACACTGCTGAGGCAACTTGTGGGTCTGCAGTTGGGTGCTGGTGCCAAAACACTGTGCACATCTGCTCTATTCCTGGTCTACTCAACAGCTGAGCACTGCGTACCAGTTTGATGTCGCAGCGTTCACAGTCGCCTAAAAAACAATGTCCTGAACGACAAGTTGCGCATAGTCACTGGATGTCTGCGTCCCACTCCAACAAACTACCTACTCATACTTTCAGGCATCCAACTAGCTGAATTAAGTCAAATAGGAGCGACACTCTCTTTGGCTTACTGTGGATCTCTGAATCCTGATCATATCCTGTGTGGTCTTTCAAGTGGGTGCTTAGATGTTTGCCAAAAGGAACTAAGATCTAGACGCCCGTTTGTGCCAGCTTCGCGGAATCTAATGAACAAACTTGCTGGACTTGGCATCTTCGCTTTTCAGCGGACGAACTATAGATGGAACGCGGAGTACCGCGAGAATACATCCAGGCTCCGTGTTTTCATACCCAAGGCCAATGCCAGGTCTGTTGGAATGAGCTTGCCCCGAACAGCTTCATTAAACTCAATCGCCTGCGGACTGGTGTTGAACGATTCCATTTGTCCATGCACAAATGGGGTCTCGCTCCTTCACTGAATTGCAAGTGCCGCAACCGCAGACCACGTCCTAATAGGGTGCCCCATACATCGGGCTCTACATGGAACACGAGGTCTGACAGTTTTGGATGACAAAACTCAATGCTTGTTTATCACCATCATTGTCAGCATCTGATCAGGGCAATATAGCAGCCTGGGGTAGTGAAAGAATAAACCCTTGGCCCCACTCCCGTTTGTGTCTGACACGGAGTGGATCCCCTTCCAAACGATGACAACGATGACGACAACGACGACAAGGCAACGACGACAAGACACAGCTATTGATTTCTAACTTTACCAGAAAATATTTCTATATAGATTATAGACCGTTCTTTTAAAGCAAAATTTGATTAGCTGTATATAACCATTTAAATTATATAGAACCGAGAAAACTTTTGATATTCAGATATATAACTACTGCAATCTAAAAAAATATAATAGAAAAAGATTTTTTTAAAATGATCTTTAGGAGCTCGCTTAAGACAATGTTTCACTAATTTAAAGTCAACAGAACCCCAGTTTGATTGAAAGCAGGGTGACATTGTAAAATATTGAAAAAGAAATAAGTTACTTTCATATAGTGTTGATTTTCCCTGTAAATTAGGAAACAACCGAATTAACTTCACGCACGCACACGCACACGCACAGGCACACGAACACACACACACACACACACACACACACACACACACACACACACACACACACACACACACACACACACACACACACACACACACACACACACACACACACACACGCACACGCACACACACACACACACACACACGCACAAACACAAACAAACAAACATACACAGGCACGCTTAGGTTTTAGTTGCTGAGTATCATGTTCACCACTGTCAGCAAAGCTAATGTTTGGTTTTCTGTGCTTACTTACTTGTGAAAATTGAAGGAATTTCAGCTCGATTCCGATGTGAAAGTCCACAAAAGCTCTCCAGCGTTCATCACAAACAAATCCCACAAGAACTACTTCGGAACGTCGATGTCAGGTAAATAACAGGCTCTTTTTTATTAAATGACTTTAACTAATTAAAACTAGAAGAGCGAAAAAAACTTTTTGGAAGTTTTACACATGCAGATAAAAATACAGTACTTGTTGAATATTTTATTTTTTTAGAATTTCGATTTTTGTCAAATGTAGAATTTTATTCTTGAAAATATTCAGTTTGTGTAAAACTGTATTAAAAGATAATAATAATTAAGTTTGGTGCAATTTCAAGCATAAAAAAAGAGAGATTTACTTTTTGTCAAACTCAGAAAATTAGTGCAAAATTACTGAACCCTAACAAAAGCCAAGCATTATATTTACCTTTATTGCGAGTGTGGCGCCTCTGAGCAAACCGCAGACCATGTACTAACAGCGTGCCCTATACATCGGGCACCACATGGAGCACGAGGTCTGACGGTTTTGGATGACGAAACTCGATGCTGGCTTAATAACACCACTGCCAGCATCTGATTCAGGCAGTGCAGCAGTCTGGGGTAGTAAAAGGATAAACCCTCGGCCCCAGTCCGTTTGTGTCTGACCTGGAGTGGATGCCCTTCAAACGACGAAGAAGAAGAATATTTACCTTTTAATGGATGTGAAAAATCATTTAAAATTAAGTCGCTTTTAAATTTATTCGAAAAAATATAAGCTAATTGGGTATAATAGAAACCTATAATGCTTTAATTTTTAAAAATAATTTATATCAAAAAAATGTTCCTAATTTTAAATTAAAATGAACTACTACTTTTCCTATCTACTTTATCTAATGCGAAACCAGATCTTATAGTCTTAATGTTTTAGATACTCAATCTGATCTAGCTGTCAGCCTTCAAAAGTGGAAAATCGCAGTGAAAACGATACCGGCGAAAAGATATTTTACGACGCCAAAAAGAAAGATTTTATACCAAGTTATATATGAAAACCCGGAAGAGTATTTGCGGCACGTGGAAACGTGCCTAAGCTTATCGGATATTTTGGCGTGCGATCCTATTGCGGCTTTTCCGTTTCGAGAATTTTTGTCAAAACTCTCCGAATTTGGAAGCATCAATTCGAGTTTAGTCACTGCTGGGAAAGATAATTCTCCGAAAGTAAAATTTACGGAAGCTTATGACTTTTGGCAGGAAGTTGAAGAAATTAGAACTACTTTTTTTTCTTTAAGTAGTTTGGAATTAAAAAAGAGGGTAGCTATTTTAAGATAGATTTGTTTTTGCTGCGCCCAAGTGAAATCTTAAATTCAATTCTTCGACCGAGTTTAAAATAAAAAAACTTGATTTCTGTTATTTCTCTTAAATTCAGTAAATTTAAATTCACGTTTAAATTTGCAACTTTTTCTGTTACACACTTTACGTCTGTAAACCTAGCCGGACGAGCTGGGGGGTAGGAGGGGCAATTTCTCTCCAAACTCAAAAAATTTGGACAAAATCGGAATTTTTCAGGCAGCACAAGTAATTATTTGAGCAGAATAAAGTATCAAAATTTAGAACGATTCAGATAATTGGCCGAAAATAGCTAAGATTTGAAGTAAAACCTTTTTTTAGTCTTTACCCTAAATTTGGGACAAATTTTTTCTCATTTCCCTGAAGAGCTACAATGATTCGGGCAACCGTCGATAAAATTTGGACAAAATTGTATTGCCCCACCAAGATTTTTTGGCTGATACGGCTGTGTTTATAAAGCAAGTGTCTTCTAATTTTACTTTAAAATAAGTATAATATTGGGATTTATCAAAACGCCGGATGTTAAATAAACTACATTTTCTAATAGATTGCCGCGTTTCTGGAGAGGTATGCTTCAAATGCAAACTCACCATTTTTTAATTTAAAAAGTTTGAAATTGAAAAACGATAAACCATTTCCTTCGGATCTGATTGACCTTCAGCAGGAAGTTGAAAAAGTATGTTTTTCAAAGATTAGCCGTCTTGGTTTGTTTTCTATCCCCACTATCTCAAGCGATTTAGTTAAACCCAAACTTTAACATTTTTAGAAATAAATACATCACAGCGCTCAGTTAAACTAACTTTATAATTACATATTTAAAAAGCAGCATTTAAAAGAAAACTAATTTTTATATTTACTGTTAAAAGCAAATGTTAAAGATTGCAGTGCTCACGCATCTAAATATGCTTGTTCACGCATCTAAATAAGCATATTTCAGTCGAAAGAAAACCTGCTCTTGTACTGTTCTTGCCTATATTCTCTCATGTTTTAAAAAGACTAAAACAATCATCAGGTTCTTAAATTTTGCTATAAATGATTTAATACTTTTATTACAGAGCTTATTTTCATTTATAGGTCGACTCAATCGAAAACTTGTTATATTCAATGTAATCTTCCATTGTTTTGCATCAATATCAATCGCATACTTGTTTACAACAATATTTTTGAAACTGATAATTTGAGCTAATAAAACTGTTGATAAGTTTGGTTCATACAGTCTTTGTTCGAGTCGATGGATTTTCCATTTTTATAAATTTTTTTTCAAATCGGCTTTTCTCTTTTCTTGTTTTGTAAACAACTGAAGATGATCTTCGTTCAAAATCCATCTTTTATTGTGTGTGTTATTTAATTGAAAATATTAATGTAAACAAGTATGCCAATGACTTTTGTGCTAAATAATATAAGATTAAAGGCCCGTTTCCACTACGAGCGTGGAAAAGAGCATTCTTTGTCTCTTTTATTAATCTTCGATTGAAGCGAGCGGTTAAAATTGAAGCGAGCGCAAAAAAAAGCAATAAAACAAACAAAGAATGCTTTTTTCCACGCTCGTAGTGGAAACGGGCCTTAATTGAAGGTCTGCCGTCACAAGCAATTGCCGCAAACTTTTAATCCTTAAAAGTTTATTTGATTGAGAAGGTTTTCAATAGTTATTTGTTAATTTTTTTAGTTACTGGAACTTCAATGGGTGAAGTACGCGGTCGCGGAACAAAAACATTTTTGCACTTTTGTGGTAAAAAATATCTAGAATAAATTTTTTTCTCTGTCATTGTTGCTAAAAGAAAAATGATTTAATGTTCATAAAAATCTACTATAATTTTAATTTAAATTTAAAAACATCACTTTGCAAAAAAAGCATGAAACATTTGTTTTTTCTGCCGTACAAGCAATTACATTGACAGCAAAATCCTCATAAGGTTGAATGTGAAAAATTTGAAAGACTATAATAGTTAATTTAAGTTTCTTTAAAACAATCCTGAAGTAGCTTAAATTCTTAACTTTTATTTATGATTTGAAAATTTTTAAATTGGGTGGTATTTAGCTGGGATTTTGTGTTAAGAGTTATTCATCGAATTGATTTTCCCTGTATTCTACAATGGATCTACCACTCATTGCAAGTTTGGACCTGGTTTAGTTTTCGATTGTTTTGGATTACTTTTAAAGTTTTGTTTTTTTAAAAAGATTTCATTTAAAAAAAAGAGTGAATTATTTTTACAATGTGTGATTTCTTGACACAGACAATGTTCGATAAGAAAAGTTACAAACGAAGCAATTCCTTTCCATGGACTGCATCAGAAATAATGCACAATCCTTTTTTATCGACTCCTACGTTTCTTCGACATCCTGAAGATAAAATTAATCATCGAGAAGTAAAAACTCATTCGCTACATAAATATTTTTTTACATTAATTGTTGTTTTGTTTTATGCACCCAAATTAATTTTATATAACAAAAGGAAATTTGTTTATGTAATGAAAAAAGAGACGATTGAAATCTGTTTATGCTTAGAATGTATCACCTGATTTAACAAAAACTTTAAAAAAATTTTTTATTTTTTCAGTTTGAAGTTCAAGTAAATCCGGGAAAATTAGAGAGCTTGAACCCGACCGAATACGGACAAATGAAATACCGAGTGTCTCGGTCTTTTTGTGTTCTTACCGAACTCGTAAATCGATCGAGCGCGACGAAAGAAACCAGATTTATGCGTTTTGTTGAGGATGAGAGTAGCGATGATGAAGGGGGTTTACCTTTGTCAAGGCCAAAAATATATATTCGCCGTAAGCCAGTGGTTCTTAAACTGGGTTCGATGAGTCAGTATCAGGGGTTCGGCGGAGATCAGGATAAGTATACACACGTTATGTGTATGTGTGGCGACCACAATGTCCTCTACTTGAGCCGCAGTTCTTGCTCATTGTGACGTAGCACAATCTCTCCTTCTTTCTCTTAGAGATCATGCTGTATTTTGCCGACCACACCAGATCAAATCTATCAAGTTTAGAGCGCAAGCTTTATCGATTTATATATTGAGCAATTAGTTTTTGACATTATTTTGTCATAATTTTTTAGTTGTTGTGTTATAATGCAGGGTTTTAATCTTCTGTAATTCTGTTTGAAGTTAAATAACCATAATTAGGCACTAAATATACAATTTTTTTCCTTTAATATTTAAATTTAATCTTTCTAGACATTTACCTTTTTATAGTATTTTGATCTTTTCATACTAACTATGTTGATAAAAAAAGGAGTGGCCAGAAAAATATGTCCAATATGGATTTACGTATATCACAGAAAGTGATGGGAGTCAGCCTTCTCATTACATGATTTGCCACGCCAGGTTGAGCAATTGTTGCTTAGCACCGGCAAAACTAAAAAAACAATTTCAAAAGATGCATGGCGATGGAAAATACTGAACACCATGTTCGCTGATTTTAAAATAAAGAGAGCCAGATTTGATGAAAATGCTATTCTGCCGGTTTTTGGCTTTGTACTCATTGACATACCGATCCTCACAGCATCGTACGAAGTTGCGTACTAGATTGCAAAACAGGGAAAAAAACTACACACCATTGGTGAAAAACTTGTAAAACCAGCTGTGTTAAAGAAGGCGAATATCATATTTGCAAAAGCAGCCGAAAATAAGTCATCCCAAATTCCTCTTTCTAATTGCACCATTAGCAACAAAATTGATAAGTTTAAAATTCATTCGTTCTTCTGGTAAAAATCAGCAAGTTAAACTTTAACAAATAAAGGAAGGTATGATACATTATCAAAGAAAAACGTAATATATTACGCCTTCTGTTATTTGTTAAAGTTTAACTTGCTGATTTTACCAGAAGAACGAATGAATTTTAAACTAAATAATATTTCTGGTAACAGTGTTTACATTGAAATTGATAAGATGAACGATGACATCTTGGCTCAAATAGTTTCAGACTTGATTTCGGACACGGCAAAATTCAGTTTCCAATTCGACGAGACCACAAACGCTTCCAATCTTAGCCAGCTTGCTGTATTCGTGCGCTATGGGAATAAAGAAGACGTGAAACAGGAAGTTTTTTATTTTGTCAGCTCCTTAGAACAACTAAGGTTGCCGAGGTTAAGAAATTTGTGGATAATTTCTTCAGAGACAATTATCTTTCATGGGATATTGTTTATGCAATTTGTTTGGACGGAGCTCGAGTCATGTTGAAACGAAATTTTGGTTTTGGTACGCTACTGAAAACCAATGCACCACACATAAAGGCGCGTTTACAGCCGTTTACAGTACTTTTTTCTTTCAGCGCGATTTTGGTTTGTTTTATTGACGCTCAAATCCACTCATGTTTCGAGAAAAAATGAGTGGATTTGAGCGTCAATAAAACAAACCAAAATCGCGCTGAAAGAAAAAAGTACTGTAAACGGCTGTAAACGCGCCTTAACTGTAACGCATTGTCTCTTGCACAGGCATGCATTGGCAACAAAAACCTTCACTCCAAAACTGGAAAAAGTATTAAAAATTGTGGCGGAATATGTGAACTATGTGCGAAATAATGCTATGAAACAGCGCATATTCAAGGTGCTGTGTAATGAAATAAGCTCTGTATTCGAGGTACTTCTGTACTATTCTAATGTTTGGTGGTTATCCCAGGGAAAGATGCTGAACCGTGTTTTTATCTTGCGTGTGGAATTAGCCATGTTATTGCGAGAGCACCAACATCGTCATGCAGATTGTTTTGAAAATTCTGAGTTTATTCTCGTTTTGGCATACATGGTCGATATCTTCGATGCTCTCAATAATCTCAATCAACAGATGCAGGGTGGTGCAGTCAACATTATCAAAGTGGAAGAATATCTGAAGACTTTTTAAAAAAAAATGAGTTAACGGAAACGACGAATGGGGAATGATAACTTGACTAACTTTCCTCTGTTTGATGACTGCACAAGTAAGACCAAAAATGTGTCTGGAAATGGAAACGTTTTCGTACCGAGAGAACTGAAGCAAGCAATTTCCATGCACTTAGATAAGCTTGCAAAGTCTCTTGATGGGTTGCAAACTTACGACCAGAGAGTCATATCCTGCATGGGTAAGACAGTCATTCACGTTTAGTGCTGATAAAGAAGATGTCAATGATGAATACCTCAATGAAACCATTGAACTTTAGAAGAGCCAGTTTTAACAGCAACTCTTGAAAACAACAACGCTCTCAACGTTTTGGTGTCACCAAATCGTAGCTTACCCTCTTCTTGCTAAGAAAACCCTTGAGATATTCATACAGTTTGTTACAACGTATCTTTGCAAACACTCCTTTTCGAAGATGGTAGATATAAAAACAAAAAAAAGGAAGAGACTTTGTTGCCATGAGCCTTGCCAAAGTGAAGGTGCGCATTTTTAGAATTGTTTCCAAAATGCAACAGCATAAGACACATTGATTTGTTGTAAATATTTATTAAGTTGTGTTTTTGTGTGTAGTTCATGTTTTGTTGGTCTTGTTTCTTTGAATGATATGATTTTATGTGGAACAGATGCACAGTTTACTTTGGGCTCAAGATCGTTAATAAAAATTTTTGAATTTTAAGGAAGGGTTTGGTGAGTGCCTGCATGAAACTTACTGGGTTCGGTACCTCCAACAAGTTTAAGAACCACTGCCGTAAGCAATATAATGCAATGGACGTTTGTGTTTTATTACTAAATCTCTGACCACTCGAAACTGATTTAAATAATTATTTTTTTTGGTTTATTTCATGTTTTTTTTAATATCTAATCAATGATTTTAAAAAGTTTTTGCTGAAGCCGTTTATCTTGAATCAAGATTATTTAGCCAGAGACGCAGATTGAAATTGCGAGGCTTAAAACGATGCTTTTTTGCATGTTCGTTCTTCAAATTTTAATAATGATTTATTTTTTTAGTAACTACACTTCGAGTTTTTATTCAAGTCGAACAAAAAAGACGCTGTTCTAATCATTTTTTTTCGTACCGAAACCTATGGCTCAAAATAATTGCTTAGGTGACAATTCAATTCAGGTCAATAATCAATTATTCAAATCGAAAAAATATTGACTGCAATATCGACATTTAACCCGATTCCCGAATTATTCCTCAGAAAATTCGTTATTAACAGTGACCAACGTGTTTTGAAAGAAATTATTTAAAATTTCTTCGACTTTTTTTCTGTAGTTCCAGAAATTTTGACGAGACCACCGGCACCAATAAGGGCTCCATCAATCAATGAGCACCAGTGAGTGTTGACATTTTCAATATAATAAGCGTTTGCAAGCGTTGAGCAACTTCATTTATGAAAGAACATCAGAATTTAACGTTTTTAGAAAGCTCATAGAAAGCATGCAAAGAGTTGAATCGACTCCAATCTACATGCGTCCGGTTAGGAGGCAGGGAGTAGAGATCCATCGGCCGAAAGAAAGGCCTGAGTAAGTCACGTGTCTTGCTGTTGAAAGATTGCACTGGAACATAATAATGCTCTTAATGGGTTCGGTTACATCATATTGTTTGCTAGAGAACTTTCAACACAAGCTGTAGTTATTTGAAAGAGAATATATTTTTCTTTAATGTGTTTTTTTTGTCATTTTTTAAAGAAAAAATTGACATCGATTCTTTTGCCCGAAACCACAACGACCTCCTCGCACTTACGTTGAAGGTATTTTCTCCAGATTAAAAAATAAAATTGTCAAATCACCTCGCCCATAAAGATTTCGATTTTACAAGACTTTCAAACAACGCTTTTATCTTTTTTAACTTAAAAATTAACGTGGAGATTAAGATAAAATTTTTAAATAATTTTTAATCGACCGCTCTTAAAACTAAAATTCTCAAAGATAAACTAAAATATTATCGTACTATGTTAAAGAAAAAAAAAAGAAAAAAGTAAATAAATATGACTTTACTAAAAAAAATTCATAAAGTAAATTTAGAAACAAGAAAGATACCTTTGGATCAAAATTAACAGCGCTATAGAAACGTATGAAAAGGCAATAAAGACCTGCAATTATGGAGTTTCCCCTTTTCCTGCAGAAATTTTTGACTCTCAAACATTTTTGAATTTTTTCTATCCTTGCGTTTTTGCTAGACTGCTGATTTTGTGCTCATCAACAATTGTGAAGATTGCCAAATCTAATGCTAGTCTTTTGACTTTTATTTTTCTCTTTATTGTTTTTTGATGTGAAACGTGGATCACTAGGTTAATTTTGTGAAACGCTATGGACCCCAAGCCTAAAATTTTACCGAAAGTCAAGTAAAGAACAAAAAAGGTCTTTACTCTATGTTTAACCAAAAACTATATTCAAACTTCAACTAATGACTTTTTTTGTTTTTTACTTGATTTTGGGTAAAAATTTTAAGCTCAACATCGAATCAAGACTTTTAGGAGTAATGTGATTATATTGGCAAGTTCTTACGACGTTAGGAATTGTCGTAGTCGTTTAGAGTGCTTTTAATTCATGTAGGTAGCAAGTTATTATTTTATTAAAAAATTCCTGAGCACCCCAAATTTAGAAACCCCGTTCTAATCTATATTCTGTTAATCTAGTTAATTCTAATTTTAGATCTTTGGAAGAAATCTTAAACGACTCTATTCACCGTCAATTTTTCAAGAAATATTTGAAAATGCATCATTCTGAAGCTCCACTTTTATTCTGGAAAGCAGTAGAAACATTGAACCAATCAGAAAGTGCGGAACTTCTCCAAGAAAAAATTACAAAGATTCTTGAAAGTTTTTTTTCAGAAACTGCTGGCCGAGGTTGTTATAACCAATAGTTACAAAAATTCTGTTGGTTTAAACTAGTGGTTCTCTAAATGGTTAATTGCACTACTTCTAGGGGTCGACAAATAGTCAAGAATCAAGTGGGGGTCAATAAATCTTTAGGGAGGTCGATAAGTAACTGCTAGGGTTCGCTTGAACAATATGGCAGTGTTTTTAGCTTTTCTGCAATCGCACTTAACTAAAAAAAACTCTACATTTTAGTTCTAAATCATGCAAAAGTAAAGACTTTTTTTGGTCTTCAATTTTGTGCAACTATGTTTTTCGATTATATGTACGTATATTTCCAAGTGCAATTGCAATTAACAAAGTTATATGTTGATAGTAAAAGTAATACAAGTGCAGATTTAAAAAAGAAGGCCTTTCTTTGATTACAATTTTTGTAAAGGCTATAAAGCATCATTTAGAACTTGGATGTACAGTTGTTTTTCTTAGAACATTTAAAAGTGTTTGGCGGTAAAAAACATTAAAAAGCGCTGGATTGAGGGTCGACAAAAAAATTTATATTTCAATTGTTGATGTTTGACATGCAGAAAAGTTTGAGAAGCACTAGTTTGAAAAATTTTATACTAGTTAAAGACATAAAATTCAATGTATGAAAGCTTATATTTGAAAAAAATAATTTTTTTTCAAAAAGTTTAAGCTCTTCGTACAGCTTTTAACGTAATTTCTTGCAAAAGTTTAACCAGTACTTTGATTTTCTAATTTGCTTGTATAACTAAGCAGCAACGCTGGACATTTAAATGATTTACCAGTAAGTTTTTAATAATGCAACCATCTCCTTAATTAAGGTTTTTTAAATTAGTCCAACTATGAATCTTGGCAGAGACTCGTAGTTCTACATTTTAGTTTTGTTCAATGGTAAGAATTCGGTCGTTTTCCTTTTTTATTTTTTATATAAAATCCGATTAGATTTTTGAGCATAAACCTGTTCCAACCATACTTCTGTAATTATTCTTCGTTTGGTACTACAAAACAGCTGGGTTTAAAAGAATTCCTCGAAAGTTTTTAAACCCTGGATGCCAGTGCTGACCAACCTATTGCGTCCGACGAACCATTTGTGGCCAGCGGGTTTTTTTGAGTGTTTCCGAGTAAACGACGACATCAAAAATCAAAATTAGTCTATCAACAGCTGAGTACTGCGCACCAGTCTGGTGTCGCCGTGCTCACACTCGCCTCATCGACAGTGTCTTGAACGATGACTTGGCATTGTCACTGGATGCCTGCGTCCCACTCCAAAGGACCACTAACCCATACTCTTAGGCATCCAGCCAGCTGAGCTTCGCCGAATGGAAGTGACACTCTCCTTGGCTTAACGTGGATATTTGGACCCTGATCATACCTTATATGGTTTTTTAAGTGGGTCCTCAGATACTCGCCAAGTGAGAATAAGATCCAGACGCCCGTTTGTGCCAGCTGTGCGGAATCTTTTGGACAACCTTGCCGGACTTGGCATCAGCGCTTCTGAATGGACAAACCACAAATGGAATGTGGAGTATTGTGAAAATTCTTCCAGGCTCCTTGTTTTTGTGCCCGGGATCGGTGCCAGGCCTGTTGGGATGGGCTTACCCCGAGCAGCTTGGGTTAAGCTCAACCGCCTGCGGACTGGTGTTGGGCGATTCCATTCGTCCAAGCACGAATGGGGTCTCGCTCCTTCTCCGAATTGCGAGTGTGGCGCCTCTGAGTAAACCGCAGACCATGTTCTAACAGTGTTCCTTATACATCGGGCACCACATGGAGCACGAGTTCTGACGGTTTTGGATGACGAAAACCGATGCTGGCTTAACAACATCACTGCTACATCTAATCCAGGCAGTACAGCAGCCTGGGGTAGTACAAGGATAAACCCTCGGCCCCAGTCCTGTGTTGTGTCTGACCTGGAGTGGATACCTTTCCAAACGACGACGACGACGACGACGATAGAACAAAAGTGCTGCAAGGGAGATGTTGAACAAAAATCAAAACCATGACAGAGACAGAGTTTGTGTTTCTCGGTCTGGCTGGCGGTAGCCTATTGTTATTGCTTTTGTTTAATGTTTAATTGCTTTTGTTTATGCGTACTGTTTAGTTGGAATCAAATATAAGGATAAATATGTCATCATATCATTATACAAAAGTTTGGTCCGAAAAATTTATTTAAGACCTCTGGCTCTTGGGACCCAAAAGTTAGAGATTCTTAATAAAGGCTCGAGTCAAAATTTTGTTGTTGCTGCGGATGCAACCAAAAAACTCTAATAGATTACTTATAGGACTGGCTCTTCAGTGTGATGCTAATATTATCGAAGAAATTGCAGCGGCTGAAACAGTCACAACGCTAATGCTGGTGGAAGCATCCAAGGAAGTCGTTAAAAGTATGGATAGAAACTGGTATGTCAGTTGCAGCAAAATTAGTGGTTTAGGTTGTTTAAGTTCAGCATTAAGCTTTGTTTGCACTACGAACGTTGGCTGGAGTACTCTTTGTTTGTTTTATTGATTTTTTTCTTCTTTCCGCGCTTAAGCGCTAACCAAAGCAAAAAAATTAATAAAACAAACAAAGAGTACTCCCTCTAACGCTCGTACTGGAAACAAGCCCATATGTTCATACTGTTTATTCTTACTGTATATCGTTTTTGGGTCATTTTTATTTGAAAGCATTTCAGGGTCGACTTCTAAGGCTGTGTTTGATAAAAGCAATTTCTTGTTTCCAAACCTGCCCTGAAAGTTTGCTTTAAAAACAGTAAATTAATGCGGTTAGATTAAAGTTTTTTAAAATAAATTTAAGATAGCAAAGACGAGAAGTAGGCCTATACCTTTAACAGTAGGGAGTGATTAATGAGCACTCCACTTTTGGAAACTTTCGTTGACTATTTTTGACCAAACCTCATTCAATTGGCTTTATACGAGTATAAGTCAAAAAAGACAAATGGTACAGGTTTTTTTCAAACAAGCTATACTTTTGCAACAAAAAATATATAATAGTAATTTTTCTAAAGTATGATAGCGATTGGAAATCTAATTAGTTCTATCAATCAGGTCTATATGCAAAGTTAACATCCAAGCATTGCGGTAAAACGAGCCGAGCAAAAAATTTCTATGACCATTAATTTAACGTTAAAAATTCTTTAAACATTTCAAAAGTTGGCGAATTTTTTCCCGACCTTGCTACCTCCTAACTCTTTGACTGCGGAAGATTTTTTGTCGTCGTTTCTAACGGGGAAATTCGTAACTATGACATCACAGGAATGTGCGTGATTGCGAGGCGTCAATAATATTGATTTTCAATAACACTAAATATATATACATAATTATATATGCTAAAAAAAGCTTTTAATTGAAGCTCTAACTTTGTTATCGAGCACTGTAGAAGAACTGATTTTCGAACAGTGTAATTATATACGCTAGGTAAATTTCTTGTGCCATGTGGACTAAAGTCGTTTTCCGCTCGCAGGGTCTATGCAGGTTAAATCGACTTCCGTCGCCTTCAGCACTTCAAGAAAATAAACCACTAGGCTATCTGAATTTATTATGTTAAGCTTTTACTCAAATTTAATTATAAAAATATACAAACGTAAAAAGTTGTGAAGGGCTTTTACAGACCCTTTTATACAGTAACAGACACAAGGAATGTCGTGCACTCTAGGATTTTGAAGTAAAGTGATCAAAGAAAGATTCTCTACATAACGATAAGGTTTTTCAGGGTTAAGTGTTCTGAATAGAACGAGCAATTTTCTCTTTTAAAATTAATTTTACTTTGAATTGAATAGGACTTTAAGGTATCTCAAAACTTTTCCCGATTCTGATTCTGATGAAGAAGATGATGAACATATTGAAAATGCAAAACAGTTGAATATCGAAATCATAAAAAGAGTTAAGTAGCTATTTTGTTTGAGCAGCATACTGTAGTAGTGCAAACGGGTCAGCCAAAAGTTTAAAAAATTAACTATAAATCATAGTGTATAAAAAGAAAAGATTTTCACTTAAAATGCATTTTTAGCAAAAAAATTTAATTAAGATCTTGCTCAGTTGAACTAAATTTTCATTTTGGACTAGCTGTGCCATCTATCATTGTTACGCAGACTAGTCATGTACTCGTTAAACAATCTCTAATTTGTATTATTGTTTGCCTAGTGATATTTTATATATTCTTATCTTCTTTCTTTCTTTTTCTTTAATTTCTTATATTTTACTTGATCAAGGTGTTGGGGCCATACTTTCTACCGCATTGTTTCTGGACTCTTCTAATTATCTTCTGCATGTTTCAACTGACGTTGTGCGTCTTCTTCCTTCTCTTGATCATTATTAGCTATCACCAATTTTTAAATTTTTATGTTAACGGAGGTTTATCATAAAACAAGTAAAAATCAATTGAATTTTACGCAATAGAATTAACTTATTCTTCGATTCAATGCCTTTGAAGAAAATGTTAAAGTTATATCTAACAAGTAACTATCGCTAACTATTTATCGTATTGAATATGAGGAATATTTTTTTAACCAATTGATTTAACAAAAGATAATTTCTGGTTCGAAAAATTGGTCTGTATGATAGCATCGGGTTTGCAGTTTCTAAATTCTTCTCTAGTTTTTAACTGCCACTTAAAAACATACACTGATGTCGATTCGAACAAAAATATCAAAATCATTACTTATTATTCGAAAATTATCAAAACTGTAATGACAAAAGCTATTTTCATGATTTTAACGTAAGAGAGCAATGTCATGCATTGCAGAGTAAAAGTTGGCTTTTCTTTTGCGACTTCATTCGTAGCGTGGCTTGCTTTCTGAAGGCGATGAAGGATCAAAAACAATACGACGGTTTTCGAAATTATTTAAAAAGAGTTCCGAAATTAATGAAGAAGGAAAAGCTTATCAAAGGTTGAGCAAATCAGTGTTTAGATTGTGATCTGGAATGCTAAAACTGAACCATTTTTATTTATTATTTATTTTTATCTCTAATTATCCTCCTGACTCGCAGGAAAGCGACGAAGGCGCTATATATAGGATAAGCAATTACCCCGACCTGCTTCCGGAGATGCCAAGATATTGCTGTCCGCTTGTAATTTAATAGAGATATGACTTTAATTTAGAACTGCTTGCCAAGACTATCAAGCAGGGGAAAATGCCGTAAAGTGTCTTTCTTAAGGGCACAACATTGCGTGAGTAGGTTTTAAACCGAGACAGTGTCGATCACAATCCCGGCGCTTTGACCACTAGACCGCGCTGCCGACATTTCAAATATCTTTTTTACAATGAATTAAACATGCTTCATAAAATCTTTAAATATTATTATTTTTCCAATCTAAGTCTAATTTATATCAATAAAACATGGTACAGTATTGAACAATATCAGAGAATAAAGATGTGAACATTTGTTCAAGCTAGTTTTGAAATTTTTGACAAAACATGCGTTGTGTTTTTTTTCAACATCAAATTCGCGCCTACATTTCATCTTTATATCCATTTACCATCTGCGGCGCATTGTGATTAAGTGGTTAAGGCGCCGAGTTTATGATCAACATAGTCTCAGTTCAAAACCTACCCGAGCCATTCTGTTGCATCCTTGGGAAAGACACTTTACGGCCTTTCCCCTGCTTGGTGGTCTTGGCAAGCAGTCATATCTCTATTAAATTACAAGCGGACCGCAATATCTTGGTATCTCCGGAAGCAGGTTGAGGTAATTGTTTATCCTATGTATTAGCGCCTCCGTCGCTTTCCTACGAGTCAGGAGGATAAATATAGAGACAAAATAAAATACGTATAAAAATAAATAAAAAATCCGAGCGATCATCATATTCTTAAATCATATTTTCTGTGCATTCTATTTTTTTTACTTGCAATGGTAATTCTAGAGGCGTTAAACATACAATAAACTCCAAGTAATTACTTTAACATACTTTCCGGGGAGTAATTTTAAAGTCCGATTAAGAGTACATTAGTTTTTATTCATAGGACTACAATAGAAAGCCTTTGACGTTAATATTGCTAAATTTCAAAATTTCATGGTAACAGCAACAACACATGAGCATTGAGGAACCCCCGAGTTGGCAGCAATTGCAAATCCTTCACAAATAAGAGTATAGCTCAAAGCGACGAGTTACTGACTCTTGATCAGAAGTATAAGAGTTTACTCGTAAAGCCAGTAACGTATGCAGAAACTTGTCATAAAAGGTGGGGGAGTGTGCAAGAAGAAAACACGATTACTAAAACTTAAAATAAAGTGAAGATCTCTTTTTCTTTATTCTTTTTGGCCTTCAGTATTTTCCATGCTCTAATTCTCTTTTAAGTGGTCTGCGTACACTTTTCACGGAGGTGTTGACCCCCAACTCCCCATGCATACGCCTATGTCTAAGGCCGAACCAATGCTTTCTTGTACATGCTGAATGAAACTTAAAATATTTGAATATAGTGAAATGCTTTTTCAATCGGTGTTTTTTCTGTTTTTATTTGACCAGTTTTCTTGCTTTTTAGTCTCTTAAGCGGTGCCTAGAAAAATAATATTTTCTATTCCTGATGATAGTTAGAAAACAGTAAAAAAGAATAATTCAAAATATTTTTAACCTGATTTTTTAAACCATCTTTTGTCATTTTTAAAAATGTTTTTACTTTAATCACGTTTGATCATTAGCAGCGTGATTTAGCGGCGTCATGTGTAAGCTAGGCGATACAAAAAGTATTATTTTAAAACCTTAAGAAAAATCTTCGTTCATATTTTAAATTGTACTTGCATGTCGGATTTTTAGAGAGATGGATAAAATAGAGTAAAAATAAAAACTTAAGCGGAACTGGTTTAATCATTTTATTTTCAACCTCACACACGTATACTAACAAATTTTTAACTGCTATGTGTTTTAATTTAAGTTTAATGTTTTTAATTTAAGGTTAATTTTTTTGTTTTGCGTTGTCCGTATGATTTTTTGTGTGTGTCTTTACTTAGTATTGTTAGTGCTTATAATTTGGGACATTAATTTTATTATAATCGGGCAGTTTTGACTTGATTGACTTTTCACTGTCCATTTCAGTCTAGCCTAGCGTTAAATCTTATTTTCTGGTGTGTCATGTTTATTAACCACTTTTTTCTTTTGTTAACTGTGTTAGCACTGTCTTGTCTAATGCTTTTTTTTTAGATGCCAGCAGTACCACATTGCTCTTCGAAGAACAGTACGGGGCTGTTCTTTTTAAACACAATTGTGAAGAAATGGAAATAAAATACCTCAAGAAAAAATTTCAAGATCGCGAATTGATTCTTGATTTCTTGGCCAATGATTTAATGTTCTTTTGCGAAACCGAAAGGTGAAATTTCTTTAATACTCGTTTCCACTATGAGCGTTAGCGAGAGTATTCTTTGTTTTATTAATTTTGTTTACATCTTTCCGCGCTTAAGCTCTAAACAAAGCAAAGAAATCAATGAAACAAACAAACAATACTCCAGCCAACATTTGTAATGAAACGAGCCCTTAGGCAAAAAGCCTGCCATGCGATAACTTTCAGTTTGTACGAATGTTTTTGAATTCTTTTAATCTAACTTAAAATCTCTAGTTTTCTAATCTGAAAGATTAAAAATTTTAAGAAAAGATGAAAACAAATTAACTAATTTAACTAAAATAATGGAAGACAAGATCACTAAGCCTAAAAACCGTTTTAAATTAACAGTGCAGATGGTGAGTGCTTAGCTGAATGGACAAGCATATTAATAGTCGTAGAGTTATCAACCGATATCTCTGCTCTGTGTCCCCTACGAGATCTTCGAAAAGTTTATCTATTCCCGTATCCAGCCAATTATTGATCCACTGCTCACCAAAGAGAAGGCTGGGTTTCGACGCGGGAAGTCAACCACGGATCAAGTGTTCTGCTGACCCGGAACATCGAAGATTCTTTCGAGGCTAAGAAAAAGGCCGGTGTCGTATTTGTCAATCTGAGAGCTGCTTATGACACTGTCTGACATAGTGGCTTTACCTGCAAGCTGCTAAGGCTTCTGACAGATACGCATAGGGTCAGAATGATCATGGAGCTTGTTTAAAACCGAAATTTTACCCTTACTATCGGTCACAGCAAGCAAAGAAGGCTATGCCGTATGAAAAACGGCGCTCCTCATGGATCGATCTTAGATCCTCTCCTTTTCAACATCTATATATAAAATCTACCTTCCACAATTTCCAGAAAGTTTGTTTATGCAGACGATATAGCATTGCTTCCTTTTTTTGCAAACTGGAACAACCTGGAGGGGACTTTAAGTCAAGACAACTTTTGGCATATTTCCAGGTTAAAGCTCAGTCACCCTACGAGTCCTAATGGCAGTCTTCATTACCGAGTGGCCAATCGTGAACTGAAAGTTAACAACAAAAATAGGTTTTTACCGTTTTGTTCAACTCTTTCTTATCTTGGGGTAAAACTGGACTGATCGCTCACGTTTCGTCACCAAATTGTGACATTGCGCAAAAAACAGTCTTCGCGTCACACTGTTGAGGCGACTTGTGGGCTCCCGATGGGGTGCTGGTGCCAAAACATTGCGCATATCTGCCCTATCTCCGGTCTACTCAACAGCTGAGTATTGCACACCAGTCCGATGTCGCAGCGCCTACGCTCGTCTCATACGTAGACAGTGTCCTGAATGACATTTTGTGCATAATCACTGCATGCCTGCCTCCCATTCCAATGAACTACCTACCCATATTTTCAGGCATCCAGCCAGCTGAGCTTTGCCGACTAAAAGCGACATTCTCCTTGACTTAGTGCAGATTCCTGGACCCTGACAATATGTTGCATGGTCTTTTAAGTGGGTCTTCAGATGCTCGCCAAGAGAAACTAAGATCTAGACGCGTATGTGCAAGCTGCGTGGAATTTATTAAATAGCCTTGCTGGACTGGGCAACCGCGCTTCACAATAGACAAATCACCGATGGAACATGAAGTACTGTGAGAATATGTCCAGGCTCTATGTTTTCATATCCAGAATCAATGCCATGCTTGTTGGAACGAGCTTGCCCCGAACAGCCTTGTTATGCTCAATCGCTTGCGGACTGGTTTTGGGCGATTCCATTTGTCCATGCACAAATGGGGTCTCGCTCTTTCACCGAATTCAAGTGCGACGCCCTGAAAAAACTGCAGACCACGTCCTAATAGCGTGCCTCATAAATCGAGCACTACACGGGCACGAGGTCTGACGGTTTTGGATGATGAAACTCGATGCTGGCTCAGCACTATCACTGCCAGCATCTGATCCGGGCAGTAGGTAGTAAAAGAATAAACCCTCGACCCCATTCTTGTTTGTGGACTGGGTGCCCTTCCAAACAACAACGACGAGTTACAATGCTTCGAGCTTTCGATCGCTTAAAAAATTCTTGAAAAATTATTTAAACGAAGACCTAGTTTTATTCTGCAACCTTATGACCAAAATTTTTTAATGAGGTGTGTTTAAAACCTTTAAGCAATTTTTTGAATAAATTGATGACAAATTTTCTTGACCCTAATGCTGGTGTAAAAAAACTAAATGAACTTAAAATCCAATATCAAAAACTATTTAGTCTAACAATTGATGGTTACATCTAAACTTCATTTACAGCAAGTTAATGAAATTTACATGACAAATAATGCGCATGCAGTGGTCTTAAGATGACGCAATAAACGTTTGGTATCAATATAATCAATATTATGCACATAAAAAAGAGAAATTTAATACAACTTATTGATAGTATTTATTTTTTATTTATTTTATCTCTATATTTATCCTCCTGACTCACAGGAAAGCGACGGAGGCGCTAATACATAGGGTAAGCAATTACCCTGACCTGCTTCCGGAGATACCAAGATATTGCTGTCCGCTAGTAATTTAATAGAGATATGCCTGTAATTTAGAACTGCTTGCCAAGACCACCAAGCAGGGGAAAGTGCCGTAAAGTGTCTTTCCCAAGGACACAACAGAATGGCACGAGTGGGTTTGAGGTATTTCCTAATTTTGTTCTTTTATGCATGGTTGTTCGAGCCGGGGGAGGTCAATTGCTCCTGAAGTCCAAAAACGTTGGGTAAAATTAGAATTTTTCGGGGAGCGACAAGGCAATATTTCGAAAAAACAAATTTTTTTGCGCTTCGAAAAAAAACAACTCTCTTGCAAGATAAAGTTTCCAAATACAAGAAAATGATGAAAGATTTGAGTTGAAAACCTTCTTTTTTTATGGTCTTCATCATAAATTTGAGACGAAATTTTTTCTCATGTCCGTGAGATGTGAAGTGCTACAAGATCATGTTTCGGGCAAGCATCAATAGAATTACGGCAAAACTGTGTTGCCTTTACAATATTTTTTCGGGTGGTGCAGCTATGCTTTTATGTAACATCAAAATCGAATAATACGCAATCAGAAAATATGATAATTTTTAATCGTCAATCAATTTACTAGCGTAAAAACTTCAAAAAACCATAAACTTGCGCTTGAAAGCTTCAATGTCTCGTACAGGTTTTTAGATTTTTGTCAAAATGTTAAACAAACAAAAAAAACGGGAGATTACGACAAAAGAGACATGAGAGCTGTCAAGGAAAAACGAGCGACAATAATCAAGTGTTTCCTAGCTTCTGATATTCCGCCAAATGTTAGAGTAAGTTCTTTTCTAAAAAGAAGCTAAAAAGAAAACTTTTTTTTGAAGAAATCCCGTTCGTAGTCTAAAACTTTATTTACATATTGCTAAAATAACCGGGTAAAAAGACAATTTTTTTTTGCAAAGATCAATATTCCCATTTCCCTAGCTAATGAAATACTGGCTTCCGCAAGAAAAAGCGAGATGAACCGTGGTATGTTCTTCAAAGCCAGGATGATCATATTTCCGGTTATAATGTTTTTTTGGAAAAGGTATGTGTCTTTAAACCTCATCATTAAGCTGTTGACAAATGATTAATATATTTGTTTATTCTAAATTTTTTAATTTATTGCAATTTTTTTTTAATGTTAAACATTCAAATAATAGTTTTCATGTATACCATGGTATTGTGCACTTTAGACCTGGAAATTCTTATCTGAAAAGAAGCTAACAGTTGGGACCTTCTCTCTGTAAAAAAATATTGAAAGTTAAAAACTACTTGCAGTACATCCAGAAAAGGTTTCCGGACCTGGTAAGGTTTCTTTTCGGGAGGTTTTCTTTACTCACCATGCTCAGTTGAGCTAAATTCATAGTCAGCAATATAGGGCGGTTGTGCCTCCAAATGATTTACATAACCGTTCCTGCACTGCATATTTTTTGTCTTTTTAAATATTAATATTTAGTTTGAATTAAAGGTAACGCGGCCGTGCTTTTCATTTTTTCTCTTTCTCAACTCTCTCTATACTTTCTGCATGTTTAACGTTCGTCGTTGTGTCGCGTTTCCTTTTTATGCTTCATAGTACAGTGCATATACTTAATAATGTTACTAAGCATGAATAAAATATCATCATCATCATACTCTGTATTAAAGCTTAGGTTATTGTACCCCTAAAAATTAAAAATTCAAACAAAAACAACCGCAATCTTAAGAAATACGAGTATATTTTGAGAGTTCATTAAAAAAATTTAATCGGCTTAAAAATTTTCTTGCCTAAAAGATAACTATTTTCTCCAGACATTGCGGCATAGACTAAACTTTAAGCTATAAAAGCTTGAAATATTCCACCTGATATTAAGAATTAAATAATTTTTGAAGCCTCTAAAAAAGAAACAAAAGCTCTTTGGAAAGATTAAAAATTGCTTTGTAACATCTTCAGTTAGCCTTTGCAGAAAACAGTTTTAGTATTGCCAATTAATTTTATTCAACGAGGATATTCAGCGTGAGTGACTGCACTGGATCAAATTTCACCAATCCGAGAATTAAAGTCACACTCCCGCGCCGAAATCCAAAATAGTGGCCACTGCAATTGCTTGTGGCTCGCAGAATAATTAAATTTTTATTGTTATTTCACGCGATTTTAGTCAACCCATTCCACTGTTTGGCGTGATGTCATAAGAAAGAACAACTGAAAGTTTTCTCCATCCGATGATTGTAGAGAGGGTAAGCCCGATTTTAATTAGCGATGCCATCTCAGCCTTACTTTTAGATATTGTTATGGAAGGCTCAATTACAAACCGAAGAAGGAGACCAAGATAAATCACGCTAATGAGGTGGAGAAACGAAGGGTGACACTGGAAAAAGCAAAAAAGAAAAAATTTCTGGAAAAAGTATGGTTTCGTTGCCTAAAAACTATTTCAAAGCAGAATGCACCGTGTCTGTCAAGGTGACCGGTAAATTCCACCATGGTATACTCCATCACGGGGGTTATCGGGATGTCACCATGACTCGATTGTTTACTACTTTTAAAAGAGTTTGTTTAAACCCAAATGAGCAGAATAAATAGTCGATTTAGTAGTTTATTTCTGAAAATGTTTTTTATTTTTTAACATTTATTGTTGACGACTTTTAAACTTAATAGTCAATTTCATTGTTTGTTTCAGAATATGTTTTTAAATTTTAAACACTTCTAAAAAAATTTACTTCATGCTTCTACTTTTTTTTCTTATTTAGTTACGATTAGGATTAGGGTTGTAGAATAAAATGTTTATTATTAATATTATATTAATATAGTATTAATTTCTATAAAAGTAAATTTTTAAAATTAATATTTTTAATGTAGTTGCTATCATTTTTATCCCTATTCTTGAATAAAATGGAAGAAAAATGAGCCTTAGTAATTGCTGCAAATAATTGCAGCTATATGAAAAGTCGTTAAACTCTGAAATTTGTTTTACTGAAAGCAGACCCGGAAAAAGTAAGGGCCCGTTCAGACTGAAAGTGGTCGCAAAAAAAGCAACCGGAAAACAGCAATGTTTTACGCTTACTTTTTTGGCAACCGCTTTTATCCTGAATCGACCCTTACTTTTTCCGGGTCCGCTTTCAGCCTGAACCGAAGTTTAAAGTGCAGTCTAGGTTCTGAGACCTTAATAACCCGTAACTACTGCAGTCATCTCTGCGACATTTTTACAATCTTTTTCATTTGTATAATCAAATTAGGCGCTCGAATCGCGTGGAATCAGAGCCGAATCCTATCTTCCAAAAACATCCTTAGATGATGGGAGAAAAAATAAAGATGAGAAACGTATGAAAATGAAAAGAATAAAAGCACTCAATCGTAAGCTAATTTACTAAAATTTACAAAAGTGGCAACGAAAAATCATTTTTGCAAGTTACAACTGTATCAGAAATTGAACAAAGATCTTCTCTTAAGAAAAACAAACGCTTTAAACCAGCGGCTCTCAAACTGGGGTCCGCGGTTTCCAAACAGACCGTAAGTAAGGTCACTCAGCAGTTGAAATTTGGCTATTTGCGATTGTTGCTAACTCATTCACCCTCAATGTCAGTTAAATTCAATCGACAGCTATGTCACACTTCATTCATGAATCTAATCTTAGCCTTGTAACTCTTTACTGTTGATTTTCAGCCTTCTACAGTAATTTTTAAGGTTTTTATTATGACGTAATCCTTTTCCATTGTAACGTAGTGATTGCGTGATTGGTGCACCACCCCCTCCACTTAATTTATTTTGTCTACAAGTTGCTCTTATAAATGTATTAATTATACAGATTCGTTTTATCGTTTATACTCAAGTGCATTGATTGATTGAAGTCAGGCATTATGACGTTTGCGGCAGCGATGACTTATTTTGCCTAGAGCAGGGGTGTCCAAACTTTTTTCCAGGAGGGCCAGATTGATAATGTAAAAGTGACCGAGGGCCAAGAACGATCTCTAAAAAAACGGTCTTTACTTCGATTTCATTTCAAATTTCGCTATATTTCTCCCAGAATCGTTGTGATCTCTAAAAAAAAAAAGGTCTTCATTTCGATTTCATTTCAAATTTCGCTATATTTCTCCCAGAATCGTTATGATCTCTAAAAAAAAAAAGGTCTTCACTTAGATTATAGTATATCCTGTAGAAATGTAGCGCCTCTGCAAGCAGTAGCTGGTCACAACACACTTACTGGACAGAACACGCTTTGCTTCAGTGATCGTACTGAAAAAAGAGCCTGTTTAAAAAAATTGTCAAATGTCAGCGGCGGGCCGGATTGAGTGAATTGACGGGCCGTAGTTTGGTCACCCCTGGCCTAGAGTGTTTTGGAAATGATTGCTATCATCATCTACTATTGTTAAGCTGATTCGACTTTACAAATTATATAACTTATTTATTATTGTATCTTATGATTGCATTGTGACTTCATAAAGTGGTTTGTCCGATTGATTAATTGCGGCTAATTAAAAAGAATCCGCGAGTCGTCTAAAAGATTATAAAGAAACCGCCATGCAAGAAATCTTAAAATAGTTTGAGAACCCTTGCTCAAAACCAAGGATTCTTAAACTTTTTGAGACCGCACCCCCTTTTTGCCATGCAAGCAAAACTCGCGCCCCCTTCTATGATACCAACAAAATCTTTCATATTAAAAAATTCTTAGGTTAAGATAAAAAAAGAAAAGGTTTTCAGTTTAAATTAGTCTTAGATTACTCGATTGCCGTCCCAAAATCACAGTGTTCTCTAAGAAAAAAAGGTCGTTAGTTTGATTGAGTCTGACATTTTACGATCCGTCCCAAATCCCAAATTAAAAAACAAGAAAAAAAGGTCGTCACCTAAAGTTCGGCTACGATTTTTTCCAATTGGTCGGTTTCGCTGCCAAAACTTCCTGATTTTCCCCAAATTTTTGATATCGCTGCTTGAAAAATTCTGGTTTTGCCCAAATATTTTTTAATCACTGTTCGAAAACTTATGATTTCGCCCAAATTTTGAAAATTTGACCGCCAGGTTTGGCTAAGATTGAGTTTGCAGCCAGTTGCTCGCGCTTCTCCCTATGAACCTTTCACGCTCCCAGTTTAAGAACCCAGGCTCTAAACCAAAGCAAAACTGGCGGTAGTCGAAAAATTTCATGCGATTTGCACATGTTGATAACATTAAACAATAAATAAAAAGTAATTTAGGATATGGTGACCTTGCATCTAAAAAATCTTTGGCTACCGTGTCAGATGTTGATTTAATAAAATAGCATGGTTCTCAAGCGGCGGTTCTCAAGCTGTTTTCAGATTTTTTGCATGGCGTTCCTTTACAATTTTTTAGATGATCCAGGAACCCTTTTAAATTAGCCGCAATTAAAATATAGGGTACCTACTGAAACAATACTCGTACACTTTTGGAAAACAATTATTTATTAAAAAATGGCAATCATGCATTCTACTTATCCATTTCTTGTAAAACAAAACATTTTTTTGTAATCAATTATTTATTAAAAAAATGTTGGCTTTATCATCAATGTACATTCAATGAGTTAAATACATTTGTTTTGCCTGAATCAGTTCTTTTAGGTTTAGCTTTGTTTTCATCAATGCACGTCTCATGTCATTAAATGCTTCCAATCTGTTTCGAGATTTTGTTTTAATGGCAAGCAATGTGGAAAACCCCGTCTCATACTCGTAGGTGGTTGCATATGGAATCAGCACTTTTAGAGTCATTTTTGCAACATCGGATAAGACTGTGCCATTTCAATCGAAAAATTGCTACAAGACATTTCACGGAAAATATGTTTTAAGCCACCATTATTAATCAAACCAATAAACTGTCATTGAGAGTTTTTAAGTTCGTAACAATACGAATAGCCAATAATTTCAACTACTGAGTGACCTATTCAGGGTCCGCCTGAAACTCCTTCCTGAAACTGTCCGCCTCAAACTGGAACCCAGTTTGAGAACCGCTGCTCTAGAAAAACTTTACGCCGGGTTATAAGACAAAAAGATTCCTTTTAGTCTATTTAAATTGAAAACCTTTTTTTAGTCGTTTTAAAGACAAACTTTATTGAAAAATCTTTGTTCGGCTTCGATTTGAAGTAGGAACCATGTGCGCCCCCCTCCCCAGTCCAATTAATATTTCCATTAGGGTACCTTGTGTCAAAAAGATTTTCTAATGCTAAACCTTGGCATAAAGAGTTCCTGATGGTTCTTACAGGAATTGTATACAGTTGCAGACTCAACGTTAAAAATTATAAATTACTTAATGTCAGTGTTTTACCACTTTAACTTGGTATAGCCTATATTAGTGGTCGCCAACCTTGTGAACACCATAGAACATTAACTGTATAATTTGTTGTTTGCTGACTACTACTACATTAATTTGGAAAAAAAGCCACTGAAAACAAAATTGTGCAATAATACTGGTATACAAATCAAGCGAAGTCTAAAAAAAAATTTTCACATTAAAAATTCTAATTTTACCTGTCCGGAGTGCAAAAACTGTTCATATCACCAATCAAAGACTAAAAAAGGTGTTCACCTTTAAAATTAACCAGATTATAAAATTGTAATTTGAAGGTTGTTGGGTTTCTCAATTGAAGTTGTTACAATTCTGATTTTTTTGCTGATTACCAAAATTTTTATCCGGACTACTAGTTGGCGATCACTTGCCTATACATCCTATGATGCTGTAAAAGCTTTGCATTTTCGCTTTAAACCGTATGAAATTCTTTGCTTTGGTTTTCGATTTTTTTGACATATCTAAATAAAGAAAAATAAAAACTTTTACCATTGCTTTGTTGTGAAAAGCTTCGATTCCTCGTAACAATGCTTCGAGCAGTCAAAAAATTTACTTGACTTTATTCTATAAAAAATAGTTGAAAGCATCTTAATTCTTTAGAATAAACATAGGCTACGTAACAAGCGAAAAATATTTCTCCCTGCTTACGTACTGCCTTCAACTTTTTGCAGATACTGATCCTCCGAAGGTTTGCTTTTCTTTGGGAAATGGTTTAAAATGCGTTGTTCCCCCGAAAGTCAACTTGGAAGAAACAATGAAATCTATTGATGATGATGATGAATTTTGTAATACTGATCTTGTTGATGTATGGACAAGGTATGGCTCTAGCCTTCTTTGTTGATAGTTACTAAAACAAATAATTTAACATCAAAGTAAATTTCGTAACTGCTCCTCTTTGACGTATTTAAAAGAGTTTTCAATAACAACTGCTGAAAAGAAAAAAACTATATGGATTGTGCTTTCTTTGGTTGTTTGCAAAGAATGAAATGCATATAAGTAGTCATAGCTTTAGTATGAAGCGAACGAAGCAAGCCCCCCGGCCGGAAAAAACATCGTAAAAATGCTCTTCTAAAAATTTGCTTTCCTTTTTATAAATATTCAATAAAAGTCATTTTTATTTTTAAACTTATGCCACATGTTGTCTGGTAACAATCTATCCATCAAGAATATTTGGGAAGTGAGAACCATAAGTTAGTTAGACTCCACAACTAGCATTGCTACTATTTTGTGATACAGATTAAATTTCTATATATGTGTAAACTAATTACTCATTATGTTTATATATGTTTAGTATAGAATGCTGGTTGGTTGAAGGGGTTAGGGGAATTTATCCCTGAATTGGTAACTTCATGTCCTTTATAGTAAATCCATTTTTATTTCTTGTATTTTATCCCCCTTCCTAAATAATAATAGCACTTAACAACTTTGTTTTTATCTTGTCCAAAAAACGAAAAAAAGATAGAATTTGTTTGGATCCATAGCACGACATGCGAATAGCACTTAACACCAAAACACTAAAATTTGATGTCATTATACGTATAAATAGGAAACAACAGTAAAAATGTCACTAAGACACAGTAAATATATAATGTATCACTGTAATTTACTTCTGTGCTAATGTAAAATGAACTTAAGTTTTAGTATTGTGCTTTTATGTTGTCAATTATTTGTATAAAATTTAAATAACAATATGAATTTGTTATTTAACCAATTCGAAAAAGGGTGCAAGAATTGGTTGCCGATTTCAAAGCGGTGCTAGAAAATTTTAAACTAAAAATTTTGAAGGGGCCCAAGTATTTAAACTTTAGCGAGTAACAGTATATTTGGTTTGGGACACTAGTAATTTAGCACTTGAACCGATAACTTTTAGAATATAAAATAGAATTTTTTGAACAAATTTTTATGTAAAACATAATAAATATTTACAACATGTTTTAAAAAATGGCACCACAATTAAAGGTCCATTTGTCACTTTCGCCAGCTAGGCACGTTATAACTCGATTGATCTTCTCCTCATTAATCCTTTCATGATGGCAATGAAGCACACACAAATCTGAGAGGTGATCGGAAGTAATTGTTGAACGTAACCATGTCTTCACTCGCTTCATGCACGAAAAGACCGCTCAGCCTTAATGTTTGTTGAAGGTAATGCCATGATAATTTCATTTGCGCTGCGCAAGCTTGGGTAATCTTGAGCGCTCATAAAAAGCTCATGCAAACATTTGTAGTTAACTTTAGAGTTTAAACAAGACCTTGTTTACTTAAAACTGACTAGAAACTGACAGGCTTACTTTTCTCACCCTTTACATGATTGTGATGCACATTCAGATCCAACCAAAAACATAAAAGCCACAATCTTTCATAACAACGAGCACACTAACATTTCATCTCAGATCCAGATATAACACCTAAAAAATGTAAAAAAACCTCAAACACATTCACACTACCATCACCCCACAATAATTCACCCCATCACCCCACAATAATTCCAGAAAAATAACAAAGTAGCGAACACCAAGAACATTGCCACGTCGTTTGCGTACAAAAACTGGCACAGCTCAGAGCCAACAATCCATCACTTTGCAAGTTACCTACTACAGTAAACCCTGATAATACGCCGCAATGCTCACCATATTTAACACACACACATGTGTCGGCAGCGTGGTCGAGTGGTTGAGTGCCGGGATTTCGATCGACATGGTCTCGGTTCAAAACCTACTCGGGTCTTTCTGTTGTGTCCTTGGGAAGACACTTTAGGGCACTTTCTCCTGCTTGGCAGTCTGGCAAGCAGTTCTAAATTTTGTTCATATCTCTATTAAATTTCAAACGAGCAACAATATCTTGGCATCTTTGAAAGCAGGTTGGGGTAATTGCTTACCCTATGCATTAGCGCTTCTGTCGCTTTTGCTGCGAGTCAGGAGGATAAACATAGAGATAAAATAAATGAAATAAAAATAACCTCTTTAACTGTAACCAAGTACCAAAACAACACTACGCCAATAGTCTGTAAAAAAAGCCTTTGAAGCAGAAGAGTCATTCCAAGAGTGAGAATCTACGTTGGCTTCTTTGAGGGGTTAAGGAATGGCTACTCCATAGGCGTACGCACGGGGTTGGGAGTCAATCTCCCTTGAAGAATGGTGATCAGAGGTATGAACTTATACATAATAGGAAAGGAGGGGGAAAACTTTTTAAGTTTTTCTGCTTCCAAAATATAGTGATTTCTAAAAAAAGGTCATTACTTTCAGTCGAGTACATTATCCCTTCTTTTGTCCTAAAGTTAAGGTGCAGACAGGGTCCATCGTTATGGTGCTGCTGTGAAGAAATAGAGCAATATTTTGCTTAGGGGATCCACTTTTTGACGTTTTTTAGGGGGCGGTGCGGCCGCTCCGTTTGCACCTGTACTAAAACCATCACGGTAAATAGTTGTCAGCGACAAGTAGGGTACATTGATATGGTATAAGTTTTTATTTTTACCGTTATTTTGTCTTTCTAAAAGTTTTTGGTGATGTAATAAAGATTAATTTTTTCTATCACCCAAATTGCGTTAAAGTTAGCTAAAGTACAACTCTCAGATCACCTGTGAGCAAAACTTTCAAAACCGAAAAATATTTAAACTAAAGTCAGATCTTTTATGTTTCTCTATTGATGTTTATTGTTTTATCACAACCAGCGCGAGAGATGCGAGCCTGACCTATTCCGCTGTACATTGCTACAAAAAGCGAAACAAGGTCTAAGCCAGGGTTCTTCAACGGGGGCGATTAGGGGCGATTTAAACAATTTGAAAAATTGGGGGGCGATTTTAAACAATTGGGGGGCGATTTCACAATTACAAATATTGTTATAAAACGATAACTAAAAATGGATACGTTGAAAACGTTCTCGCTGATTTCATTATTTCTTTTGTTATTGTTCTTCACTTCTTCAAACAGTTTTGGGTTCTCCTCATGCTCATGTATGCACAATTGCACATGCACACACATGCAATGACGTACACCTATGCAAGTGAAAAAAACGTTATGACCGAACAACGAATGAAATGGTAGTTGACACGAGTTTCCAGATATGCCAAAATTTTTATTTGACTGCGCAGTCAAGCAAGACTTTTTTCATAAGTGATCATAAGTCATAGACTTTACACATCGCTAAACACCAACTATTACGTGAACTGGCAATTTGATTGGCCTTTCGGAAATCGCTACGACAAATCTTAATTCGTCCTATAAATTTGGCTACGTCACTGTCATGGGATCGCGCAAGACCGCACAAGGCACACATGACCAAAAATCATGGGACCTCATGTGACTCATCGCTATAAAGGCCAGAATTGAAACCGGTGTCTTACTTTGGTCGTGGCTAGGAGCGACGAGGTAACGCGTGATAAGTAATCCAGAATATGTAAAATAAGTAAAATAATTATTAATTAATAAATTAACGTGTCACATGCGATGAGCAGTTTTTTCTACTCATCGCATGTGACGTTTCTGTCTTCAGAGAGAGATAGCGATCTATAGCACTTGCTTTCATACAATCTTTTTCAGTAGTCCAGGGAAGGACAGAATTTTTAACAGTAGGCTTTCAAGAAAATGATCGTAATTTCTAAAAATTTAGGATTGTCATTATATTATTTTATGTGCCGCAGGCTACTTTCAGTTTCTTTTTAAGAGTAAATTTTATATGGTAATCGACTAATCGTATTGAAAGAGTAATGGCTTCTAATTCCAAAAAAAAGTGTCGTACATATCTTGTGGATTATATCAGGTTTGGCTTTGTGCCATGCCCATCCAATATTCAACTTCCAATGTGTCTCTTGTGCAAGAAAATTCTTACAAATGAGGCAATGAAACCGTCAAGGCTGAAAGATCACCTAACCAGGCTTCATCCTGATAAAGCAGACAAATCTATTGAATTTTTTCAAGCATTGAAAGAGCGTGAAGCTCAAAGTTCTATAAACAAGGCCTATGCTAAAAATGCTTGCCCAAATGTCAAAGGACTTATAGCCTCGTACAAGATTGCTTTTTTGATTGCGAAAAAGGGTTTACCATTCAACGTTGGGGAAAGTTTGGTAGCACCTGCTGTGAAAGAAATTATTTCTACTGTAATGGAGAAAGATCCCACACCTGTACTACGAGCTGTTCCACTGAGTGATACCACAGTAACCCGACGAATTAACGAAATGGGTACGAATATTGAAGATCAACTCTGTGAAATCTTACGAAACACTTCTTTCAGCTTACAATTAGACGAAACTACCACATCAGACAATAACGCTTTATTAATGGTTTACGTCCGTTACATAACTGATGGAAATATTATGGAGGAGCTTCTATTTTGCAAGTGTTTGGAAATAGACACTAAAGGTCTAACAATATTTCAGACTTTGTCAGACTACTTGCGAAACAAATCCATCCCCCTTACCAACATAATAGCATGTGCTACTGATGGAGCTCCAGCCATGGTAGGCAGGTATCGCGGGTTTGCTTCATTACTCAAAGAAAAAAATACCCAATCTATTTACTGTGCACTGTGTGCTTCACCGTCAGCATTTGGTAGCAAAGCGTCTTTCTCCACGTCTGCAAGAATGTTTGGGAGTTGCTATCAAAGCAGTTAACAAGATAAAAACCAACGCTAAAAATGACCGATTGTTTCGACAGCTATGCGAGGTAAACGATGAAGAGTTCGAGCATCTCCTTCTCCATACGGAAGTTCGTTGGCTGTCGAAAGGCATATTTCTGGCAAGGTATTGCAAACTTAAAAACAGCGTGGTGGAGTTCCTTGGTGAAGATTCTGACCTTGCCAAAGATGTAATTGCCTGCCATCAAGATAACAGTTATCTAGCTGATTTTTATGAAAAAATTAATACAGCAACGGACAAACTCCAAGGTAAAAAGATTACTTTGGTTCAAAGCAAAACTATAATACGTGGCCTAATCAACAAACTTGAGCTCTACCAGCAAAGTTTGAGCAGAAGAAAGTTCGATCACTTCTCTCGTCTGTCAAAAATGTCTGATAGTGTCACTGACGAACATTTGCTTGTTTACGTTGAACACCTGAAAGCTGTGATAGAAGACATGAAGGTTCGCTTTAAAGATCTGCTTGACCTTGAAGTTTTTCCGTGGCTAGTGGAACCATTCGCCACTAACATCAATGACTGCGATTCCACCATGCAAGAAATGCTGATAGACCTGCAAAGTGACGAAGAAGCGCGCGCAATCTTCAGGGCACATGGATGGGCAGCCTTCTGGATTAAGTGGAAAAACCGATTTCCGCAACTGTGGGAGAAAGTAGAGCTCTTTATTTTGGCCTTTCCAACCACATATATTGCTGAACAAGGATTTAGTGAAGTGCTCTACATGCGAAATAAATATCGCAATAGACTCGACATGAATGCGACTGGGGGAGATTCAATTCGACTGAAGCTGACTAGCTTGATGCCAGCTTTTTCTAATCTTGCCGAGCAACATCAGCCGCAAGGGTCGCATTAGTTTCATGAACTGTTGCATTTTAATAAATTGCCATTGCTTTTATTTGTGTTTTCCTTTTAAAAGCTTCTTAGATATATTTCGGGAAAACTTTCAAATGAAAGTACAGTAATCGTTTTTATGGGGGGCGATTCGGACCAACATTTTTTGAAAAGGGGCGATTTCATAAAAAAGGTTGAAGACCCCTGGTCTAAGCAGATAACAGCGTTTCAAATAGAACTTCGATTAAATTATGGAAAAACACGATGAAAAATTTAAAATGAGATGTAGGCTTATAACTTATATATAATAAACACTAGTTTAACTAATCAGTTTGCCATGATAATTAAACTTTTTCTGTAGGCTATAAGTCAAACATTCATAAAGCTTTAAAAAGTAAAAAATATAGGCCTACACCAAAACTAAATAAGCAAATTTAACAAAAATAGTTTTTGTTTATCTCTATATTTATTCTCCTGAATTGCAGGAAAGCGACGGAGGCGCTTATGCATAGAGTAAACATTTACCCGACCTGCTTCCAAAGATGTTCGCTTGAAATTTATTAGAGATATGACCGAAATTTAAAACTGCTTGCTAAGACCGCCAAGCAGGGGAAAGTGCCCTAAAGTGTCTTTCCCAAGGACACAACAGAATGGCGCGAGTAGGTTTTGAACCGAGACCATGACGATCATAATTCCGGTGCTCTAACCATTCGACCACGCAGCGGAGACAATACGAGTAGTACTTCATTTTTTAAAAAATTTATCATTACAATCATTTGCAAAAGTAGTACTTCATTTTTTAAAAATTTTATCATTACAATCATTATTACCCCAGTTGCAATGACGTTTTTTGGCAAAGCTTGAGCTAATCCATCATTAAATTGTCCTAATTACATTATTTCATCGAAGAAACACATTGTTGCCTCATAGCCAATTATTGAATCTTTCAAAAATTTTAGATATATATTTGCAACCAGTTGCAGAGCAGATAAAGATATGGTTGAAGGGTATTGTTAATCTTTTTAAAAGCAGAGAAAAATGATCAAAAAATCTTCATTATCGGCTGTTAAGCGTGCTTAGATAATGACTTTGCATATGGAAAAACTCTCTGAGAGGCAAAGGCAAAAAACTACAATGTAGCAAAAGTTCAGACCACCGCGCCATAGAAAAGTTTAAAAAGCATAAAATTCATTTCGACATGAGAAAAATGGTAGACCCCGTAAAACTTCACAAACAGATGATCATGCCATCTGACAAGCTGTCATGTGATCCTTTACTAGTTCTTGTCGTAAAATACGCGCCAATTTTCAAAAAACTGGTACAGACATTAGTGTTAGCACCGTTTTACGTCGTTTGAGCCAGGAATTTGGTTTAAAATCCTATAATCCATCTGCAAAATCACGTCTCACATCTACAATGAAAAAGGAGAGATTATCTTTTGGCAATAAACATCTTCATTGGGGTGTGAAAAAATAAAGAGCAGTTTTATTCTTTGACAAATCTACAGTTCAGCAGTTTGCAGAGCGGAAAAGGCACGTTCGAAGACCAAAATGGCAAAGATTCAATGCGAAATACACCGTCAGTACAGTAAAACGGCGCTACGACAGTTGATCAAACGACAGTTGATCGAGCGACACTTTTCATCAAAACGACATTTGATCGAAATGACAGTTGATAAAAAAAGAAGAGATTTACTTTTTTAAGTTTCTGCGATTAAAAAATCTCTTTGTTATCGCAAATTAAATTCATAAAAAGCAATTACCAATAAGTAAACAGTTTGTTTATATTTTTTATATTTTTTGTCAATGTCAAGGTCAAGGTTTTTAAACATGACAGACCGAAACCAAACCAGTCAAAACAGAAGGGTATCTTATCCATCCCGATATTCAGCGAGGGTTTGCTAGTTGGCAAACGTACTTTTCACTGCAGGGCAATGTCTGGAAAAAACTTTCCTTTTTAGGGCATATTGTCAACAAGTCCCGAAGACCCATTACTCACTAGCTGAGCATCCAAGGCATCACTGCAAGCAAGATGGACGTTCTTTATTATCTTGCTCTGCAATTTTGTTAGATTTTTTGTTAAACTTTTCAACCAACACATCAAGAAACGACAGTGACTTGTTCATTTCTTTTTCGTGAGTAAAAAATCAAAGTTAAGTGTAGAGAATTAAGTTCTTGAAGAAATTAATTTCATTCCGTTTCATTGCTGAAAATAAAAGAAAAGGCTCATCAACATATCCTAAATAAAGAAGAGATTTGGAAGTGTTTTCAAAAAGTAATTGTTTGTAAAAATATTGGCAAGAGCAGAGCCAAGGGGACTACCCATGGCTACACCGTCAAAAGTCTAACAAAATGTAAATTAGTTCAGTTTATAGAAAACCCACATTTACGAGACAGTGTACACGCTGGGATTTATTTGGACCAAAGAAGAGGAAAACTAATCTTATTGGTACTTTTGTTCACAGAGCTCTTAAAATTTGCTCTCCTGAAAAGTTCTCAAGTGAAGTTGACAAAATCAAAAATATCTTGCGACAGAACGGATACTCAGAAGAAGTTATTATTTCCGGAATCAAGAAGAAAATTTCAAATTTTCAAATATCCAAGCGGTTCGGCCCTGAAAAGTGTCCGGTATATCTAAAATTACCTTGGATTGGAAACGTTTCCCTAAAATATGAAAAACAAACAGGATCAGTGTTGACAAGAATAGCTTTCTCTTTAAACAGATGTTGCCTTCTTTTTGTAAAAGATGTTTTGCCTGCTCATTAGCGAAATAATATTGTATACAAGTACTTGTGCCACTGTGATAGTGTGTACGTAGGTAGAACGTCCCAACGATTAGAAGAACGAGTTTGACAACATGTTCCAAAATTTATCAGAAATAAAAGTAAACCTCAAAAAGATCTCTCGAGACGTCAATGTAAATCCATTTAAAATGCACTTATTTCAGATTCGGCTATTGGTCAACATTTGTTAGACAACAAAATTTGCGCGGAAAAATTTGGTACTAAGCCCGAGGGGGACCCAAAGAGTTATCGACCCATATCTCTTCTCTGTGCCCCTACGAGATCTTCGAGAGGCTTATCTACGCCCAAGTTGAGCCAATAGTTATTTCACCGATCCCCCAAAAAAGATGGCTGGGTTTCGACGTGGGACGTCAACTGTGTATCAAGTGGTTTTGCTGACACGGAGCATCGAAAATTTTTTCGAGGCTAAGAAAAAGGCCGGTGTTGTATTTCCAATCTGACAGCGGGATATGACACTGTCTGGCACCGTGGCCTTACATGCAAGCTGTTGATGCTTCTAAAAGACGAGCACACAGTCAGAATGATTATAGAGCCTAATTGTTTGAAATCGAAGTTTCATTTTTACTACCAATGACAGCAAGCAAAGTAGGCTGTGTCGTATGAAAAACGGCGTTTCTAAGGGATCAGTCTTGGCTCCTCTCCTTTTCAACATCTATATGTAAAATCTGCCTTCTAAAATTTCCAGAAAGTTTGTTTATGCAGACAATTTAGCATTGTTACACTTTTCTGGAAACTGGAAGGACTTGATACACTGAAAGTCTAGATACGCCGAAAGTCAAGACATGTCTTTACTTTCAGGGTATCACCAGATTTGGAGGTTGAAGCTCAGTCACACTAAGACCGGTGACGGCAGTCTTTCATTATAGAGAGGCCAAACGTGAGCCAAAAGTTTACAATAACTACAGATTTTTACCGTTCTGTCCAACCTCTACTTATCTTGGTGTAAAACTGGACTGATCGCTTACGTTTCGTCACCAATTTGTGGAATTGCGCAAAAAACTATCTTCGCGCGTCACATTGCTGAGGCGTCTGGTAAATTCGGAAAGGAGTGCTGGTGCAAAAAACTTGTAGGGTGCAGTGCTGGTCCTGGTCCTGGTGCCAGCAGCTGGTGCTGGTGCACAGCTACACTATCTCTGGTCTATTTCACATTTGAGTACTGCGCACCAGTCCGATATCGCAGCGCTTACGCTCGTCTCATACGTAGACAGTGTCCTGAATGATGCCTTGTGCATAGTCACTGGATGCCTCCGTCCCATTCCAACGGACCACTTAACCATACTTTCAGGCATCCAACCAGCTGAGCTTCGCCGACTAAAAGCGATATTCTCCTTGGCTTACCGCAGATCCCTGGACCCTGAAAATATATTGCATGGTTTTCTAACTGCGTCCTCAGATGCTCGCCAAGAGAGAGAGACTAAGATCTAGACGCCCATCTGTGTTAGCTGCGCGAAATTTATTAAATAACCTTGCTGGACTGAGCAACCGCGCTTCTCAGTAGACGAATCACCGATGGAACACGGAATACTGTGAAAATACATCCAAGCACATGTTTTTACCCAGGAGCGGTACCAGGCCTGTTGGAATGAACTAGCCCCGAACTGCTTAGGTTAAGCTCAATCGCCTGCAGACCAGTTTTGCGCGATTTCATTTGTCCATGCACTAATGGGATCCCGCTCCTTCACCAAATTCGCCCTGAAAAAACTGCAGACCACGTCCTAATAGCGCGCCCCATAAATCGAGCACTACACGGAGCACGAGGTCTGACGATTTTTGATGACGAAACCCGATGCTGGCTCAACACCATCACTTCAAGCATCAGATCCGGACAGTACAGCAGCCTAGAGTAATCAAAGGATAAACCCTCGACCCCATTCCTGTTTGTGTGTGGCCTGGAGTGGGTGCCTTTTCAAATAACGACGACGAAAATCCGAATTGTGCAAGATCCGTACAATCCGAACTTATATTAAGAATGGCAGCATATAAATCATTTGTACAGTACTTTTAGTTTTACCAAAGTTAAGCAAAATTCCGCATTAACGGAGGTCTACTGTATTGTTAAAATTGAGTTAGTTTTGAGTTGACTTACTTTCAATATATCAGTGAGCTTAACTCAAGAAAACTTTTATGGATATTTAATAGATACGTTTACGGTTAGACCAAAAAATTCATGCCCTCTCAAGGTCCTTCAAAAAGCATAACAGATCTACTTTACTTTTAAATGTAATCTTGAAAAAGTTTTCCGCTCATGGCGAGGACAATTCATAGTGATCGAGCTTTCGTCTCGAAACACCTTCCTTTATGAAAAAATTTTGCGTACGCCACTGGAATACTCCAAGATATGCTTGGAGAAGGGGTAACAATAACATTTTTCATTTTTTTCATTTTATCTCTATATTTATCCTCCTGACTTGCAGGAAAGCGACAAAGGCGCTATACATAGGGAAAGCAATTACCCCGACCTTCTTCCGGAGATGTCAAGATATTGCTGTCAGCTTGAAATTTTCTATTTTGTTTTTTTTAGTTTTATAGAGACATGACCAAAATTTAGAACTGCTTGCCAAGACCACCAAGCAGGAAATGTGCCGTAAAGTGTCTTTCTCAAGGACAAAACAGAATGGCGCGAGTAGGTTTTTAACCACGACCATGTCGATCACAATTCTGGTGCTCTAACCACTCGACCACGCTGCCGACAACAACAAACATTAAATCGTGTTGCTAAACAAAAAATCAAAAACCGTACGTTTTTTTGTTCAGAAAGTCCGGGATCATAAAAGTCATCTCAAGAGGTTCAAATCCAATATTGCCGCATCTTTCAAAAACAAAAAGCAACTTTGTTGCGAACTGTGACACGGTGGAGACTGAAGCGTAACAACCTTCGATCAATGGAAGAAACGTCATTTGTCAATCACAAGGTTGTTGCTTTAATCGCAGTTTTCTTTTGTTTTTTTAATTGAGCGCATTGAATCTTTGCATTGCGAGGCTTTCAAAATTAAACTTTGTGCTTCGTTCGATCAAAGTTGATGTTTGTTTGCTCGTCCATCTAGATTTCAAAGGAACTTTTTCGTTTACAGCGCAAGGTTTTCACATTAACAATTGAAAATGTTTTTTATTTTAAAAATCAACTTTCATCATTGGTGTTTTTGGAACTTTACTGTTACTAGCTCGATTTATCATCTAAGTAATTTATATACAAGACGAAGACAGATTTTCGCCAAATTAGTCAGCATTTATAAATAATTGATTTATTATTTACTTTTGGATGCAAGTAAAATCAAATTACTACTACTATTTCTTCTACTACAGAACTAAGTTGCTATCAAACCCACTAATTATCGATATCAAGTTGAATTTGATATGTATTGTGGGGTTGCCATACCGTCCGGAATTTTGGTCAAAAAACTCAAATGTCCGGAATTTTGGTATGCAGTACATTGTTTTTCAGAACTCGGACATGAAACTCGTATGTTTGATTGCGGGACGAATATTGAAAAATTCTAGCTCAAGTGAAGACTTTTTTTTTGGTCTTCATCCTAGAACCCCAGACAATTTTATTTTTTCTGCCCCTCAAAAATTTGAGCTGGTTCGCTGTGTCTGTCCGAAATTTCGCATATTTAGATATGGCAATCCTAATCTATCGTAGGTTAAGCCTACGCAAGCTGATGTTAACAACCTATTTTTTATTTTATGTTGATGAAGAATTTTTTTGGCATAACTACAAAGTTATACAGCAGTGTTTCCCAATCTGTGTGCCGCGAAACTTTTTAAAGAATATTATTCTATTGCTCACAACCTTTTTTTTTATCGGACACTACTTTTTAGGGACAAAAATCAAGAAATCCGAGACTGATTCAAAATGAAGACCTTTTTTTTCGAGAACACTACTTTTTTGGGACAAGTTTTTTTCTATTAACGAGCGTCCCAGTTTGTCCCTCTCCAAATACGGTACGCCAAACTACAGTACCGGAAAAAAGTTCAGAAAGATTTTTATTTTGATAAACTTTTCATGATAAAGTCACTTTACAACAATTTTACAGAGACATGCTTATTGCTTATTGTGTCTTGTGTTGACTTAACTATTATTCTTTGTATTTTTCAGCAAATAATGGTAATATGTTTTACATTTGATACGGTTTTTGATAGCATAGGGTTGATTTTCAAAATTTGTTGTGAAAATGGGAAAATTGCCTCAAATTTCAAAAGCTTTAAAAAGCAACGTCATCCTTTTAAAAGAAGAAGGCTACAAAAATGTTGATATTTCAAAATGCTTGAAACTCTCTGAAGCATCCGTTAGTCGAATATTACAGAGAAACAAGGAAAACCTCAGTCTTTCTCCCTTGAAAAGAAGTGGCAGACCCCGTACCACCACTCTCAGAATGGACCGCAAAATCAAACGACTCTGCCTAGGGCAACCATTCATTTCTTCATCAGAAATAAAAAGATCTATGCAAGAGCTGAGTAGTGTGACTACAAGAACGATTAGAAACCGTTTGCACAAAGATTTTAAACTTCCTGCCCGCAAACCTCTGAAGAAACCCCTGATTACACCAAGAATGGCCCAGCAAAGGCTTGAATTTTGCAGCCAGTACAAAGACTGGACAAGTGAAGACTGGCAGAAAGTGATGTTTTCAGACGAATCCACCTTCTTACACTTTGCTTCCTACAAACCCTTTGTTCGCAGACCTCTTGGATCTTCACCAGTAAACTCACGGTACCTCCAACCAACCGTTAAGCACCCCCCATCGGCCATGGTGTGGGGTGCTTTTCCAGCAAAGGCCGAGATGGTCTTTATTTCGTGCCAAAAGGACAAACAATGAATGCCTCACGGTATATTAGTGTCCTAAATGATCATCTACTGAATTTCATGAGTATTCACGGATGCACAACATTTCAACAAGACTCTGCACCATGCCATAAAGCCAAATCAGTCATGAATTGGTTTTAAACCAAAAATGTCAGAGTGCTCAAATGGCCAGGAAATTCTCCTGACCTTAATCCCATTGAAAATTTATGGACACTGATAAAAAAGAAAGTTTCTACATCAAATCCGACAACTATGGATGAGCTAAAGCGGATCATTAAAGAGATTTGGTGCAAAGATATTGATCAAAATGTTTGCAAAAACCTTACAGATTCCATGCCACGCCGCATTCAAAAGGTCATTAAAAACAAGGGTTACCATACTAAATATTAAGGCAACTGCTGTAATTTGGACCATGTTGGAGGTGCATGATGTTTGTTTCCCGTATTGTTACGTTCAATAAAAGAAAAACATAAAAATGTGTCATTTTTGCGTTTTGTCGGCTTTTCAAAAAATCTTTCTAAACTTTTTTCCGGTACTGTAATTTGAGAGTACTTAAAATTTACAAAACCTAGTGAATAAGTAAGAAACTGTAGCATTATATGGAATCCCAGTCGAAGAGCCTTGTTTGAATTCATTTGACGCCGTTAAGACCGTTGGGAATTGTCAACGTATAATAAAACTAGCGTAATTATCTACGAGAGATACAAATAAGGTGGTTTTATTTTTCCAGTCAAATAAGATACTTCAAGCCTAGGTTTCAAGTTTGCCAATCAAGCCTCTCAATCAAGTCGCCTTCACCAAATCATGGCCAGCCGAACATCATCACAAATTCTTTTAATTGAGCAAAGCAGTCAATATAAAAAAGGCCTTTTTGGAGTTTTTAAATGGTTTTGAAAAACAAAAATTTAAAGCCTTTTTTGTCTTTTAAAGGCAATAAACAATTTTTTGGTTTGTTTATAATTTAGTCGGTCAAAGTCTGGGCTGGGCTGCAGTTATCGGTGTTACTCGTTAATTGGCCCTTTCTGAAAAAAGTTTCTGTACCCCTGGCATGTATGAATTCTTCTCATCGTCCAACATCAAACGTATTTTTACTGAAGCCGTGGGATGTACGAAAAGCACCTCTGAATTAAAACTCAATAAACGAGGCGTAACATTGATTACGTGATTTTGACATGACGGTTACTGATATAAACCAGTCTTATTTTTTAAAAAAATAAGTTTGTTTCTATTAAAAATATAACTTACGTTTTAGCGGCAGCATACTGTAATTTAATTAAAAAAAACATTTCTTTGAAAGTTATAATAACAAAATATATAGAAAATTGATAGCAAAATAATGTGAAGTTTGTAGCATCATTGTTTTGGTATAAAAATTTCAGACTTTCGAATTAAGAACTGGAAGCAAACTTCCAAGTAGCAATAAATGAAACTATAAGGCAATGACATATACTGCCCATGTTTATCAATGCCTTTGACGATACATATTTAAATAAAAACACTTCAACCGATGTTAACGAAATCAAAACAGGAAACAAATTATAATATTAAAGTGAGAAAGAGCAAGACGCAAATAACGTTTTTCAACTAAGCTTAACGCGTCTAAATAAAATCAATCAGGAATATATCAATATAAGACTCAGCACCATGTCCCGACACTAAGTTGTAATCAAATCGTGTTTTTGAAGCGTTTGTCAAAAATTAAGATAAAATCCAACGAACAGCCTTGCATGAATTGACCAAAACCTTTTACAAAAGTTAGTTTCTACAGACCATTAAAATACATGTGCGATTAAATTTTATCATAATCCTACTTCAAAATAAAAGAAGCAAAAAGCAAGACACCAAATAAAAAGTAAAATCAGACACGTGATTACAGATTAAAAATCGATTGCCTGGAAAACTCAAATTAGGTAATGAACCTTACGCAGCAAAATGACGATGATGAGATAATCAAAAATAAATAGTTGCTTCTATTATTTCTAACAAAGCGATGTTTATTTTATGGGAGGAAGCACCTTGACTTCAAGCTAGAGCATGACTTTAAAGTGTTTTGAAGAGTTATTTTTAAAACCAAAGAACGATTGCTTTAGAACGATAAAATAAAATTGAAAAATTACTGAGAGAACTGTGGGGCTCCCTTAAACACTTTTCCCAAGCTCAAAAGCACATGAATAGTTGGTTGTATATGAATTATATTTAAGGACTAAAGACGGGCGCCCCGTCAAAACGCAAACAATTGTAATCAACCACAAGAGTGCTTTTGTTCCTTACAAGCAAGATTTTTGTTCATTAGTTTTAGACCGGGGTATTCAGTAGTTTTACACGGCTGTGCAGCATTGCTAAATGTGCTTAAAACAGTTACGAATACTGTATACTGTATTTTGGTTTCAAAAAAATCAAGACTGTTTTTTTAACATACTTTTATACCTGAAAATTCTCCTTTGCAGGTGACTGGAAACCGATCTAAACCATATCCCAGTTCCGAGTTTTTGAACTAGGAGAACGAAACGAGGCTATAAGAAAAACTTTTGTTTAACGATTGTTGTGGAATTTATCAAAGTGAACTTAACTCGATTTTTTCAACCAATAAAATACTAGCAACTTATTAAATATTACATAGATCACAAATCCAGCTAACTGTTCAGAGCGCGCTAATCAACCAATAAAAGTAATCGGTCAATTAAGATTAATGATCGTGTGATTCAAAACCATTGAAAATAGTCGACATAAGCCATTAAATTTATACTTCATCTTGAATTGAGTAAAATTTAGCGGGGTTTAAAAATTTTTTCTCAAATTGGACTAAAACCAACCTCAATATGTCATCAACCGCAAGGCCGAAAAAACTCCTCGAATTTACGTGACTAAAGCGAAACCAAAGGTTCTAACTTGGGTCAGATGGTTTTGTTTAAGGGGCTCAACAGAAACTAATTCAAAAATAATCGACTTTTAAGTCAATGGTTTTTGAAGTTAAACGGCACGTGACTTCGTTTTTAGCGATCGCTCTGCAACCAATTTTTGTTTGATGGGAAAACATCGGTGTTCGACGGCATGGTAACGGTTAAAAAGCACTGGGTTTCACCCATAGACCAGCAAGCGAGAAGGGAAACAAATAACGCAACTATTAAGATTAGATTTAAGCAAATTAAGAACACAATTATGAAGGAGAACTGAAATTGAAAGACAACCAACGCAAAAACAAAAAATCAATTGAAAATCGTAGAATTATAAAAAATTTAAGCACGACAAGCAGGTAAAAAGGTTAACCGGGAAACTAAGTGTTATTTTTTTATTACGTTTTATGTTTGGTTTTGCTGTAAATTACCCTATGACACAGTTAGAAAATGCGCTTTGTTAACGAATAAATGCCCGAATACAATTGCTACGGAAAAAACAAAATGGGAAGGGTTCAAATCAGTCTCGATAAACACTTCGATTTTTTTGTTTTGTTATACATGTACATAACAATAAAAAAAAGGTGATCAGTTGTATAAATAAATCGGGAAAAGCTTGAACGTATTTTAAAGATTTTAAGGTGTAGGAGTGTTTTGTAAAACGAGCAAGTATTCATTATCATAACTTTAATTCGGGCCATTTCGAAAGAAGACGCAGGGTCACGAGAGATGCTTTCCGATAGTAAAATGAAACACAAAATCGTGACTGTTTTTGCACTTCATCCCGCAGATGTTGCATTGAAACGGATCGCCGACCGAGTGGCAGCCCATGTGCAACCCGTACATGATGTTGTCGGGAAAAATTATGTTGCAATGCGCACACTTCCACGGAGCGTTCGGCGATTGTCCGCCAGCTGGGAGCTTCCTGCTCTCTACCGCGCCGACGCTGGCTGCGCCGGCGGCGACCTCGGAGGAGCTGAGGTGCTCTTCAAACACCGGCGAATGCTGCTCGCGAACGCTACTCGCCGAACGACGCTTCTCGATGGCGCCCGGGGATTTCGACGTCGAGAAATCGGCCGAGGACCGGTTTCCGTGCAAGTAATCGAACGATACTTGAGAATTAGGAGTTTTCTGCAAAGAGGCGGGACTTTCAAGGTCACGTGACGCCTCTTCCTTCACGACCATCGAAATGCTGTCGACGGGCGACACAGATGACCGGTTGTTGTTTGCCTTGTCAGAATCGTCGACCAAATCAACCACGGAGTCGTTTTCAGAACTCGACACTCGCTGACAAAATGAAGGACTGAAACTGTCGGAAACGCTTCGAACGCTTCTTACTTTTAGAGAGTTGGAACTTTTTAAATTTTGCTGCTGTTGGAGAATCATTTGGTTGATTGAGGAAAAACTACTGGAAGAGCGTGCTGTTGAGTTTCCAGGACTGGAAATAAGTGATTCTGACAAAATTGAGAGAGGAGTAGGTGGCTTGGAAGGAGAAGCAAGATTTTGTTGTTCCAAGAAGGTATTGATAAAATTGTTGCCAGTGGAATTAAAACTTTCTACTGACGGCAATGATACCATAGTCGGCAAAGAGTACTTTTTCGTTGCAGGTCGTTTAACAGGAAAGCGGTGGCGATTTACTTTATGACGCTGTAAGCTGTGACTGTCATTGCACCTGTAAAAATCGATTAAAATTTCATTGATTTATTTAGTTGTAAGATTTTTACAAATAAAATTGATCAGCCAGAAAATATAATCCAAAAGTTTTTAAAATTCAGCCACTAATTATTTAAACAAATAGCATATACTTTCTTTTGATTGTGTTGATACAGTCAAAAGATATGACTTGGCAGGGTAACGTAAGAATTGTTTAGTTCAAAAAACTCTCATCTCACCTTGTCAAGTTATTTGCTATCACTGTCTTAATAAAGTAAAAGAAAAATTTGGTGCTATCCTTTTAAACAATTTGTAATTGATTTCTTCAAATTTTTTTATTAATTTACTTTATTCTTGAGAACCCAAGTACTATCAAAATTAATTTCATTTGTTCTGTAAAAACATATAAAAAATGACTTAACTAGGTCTAAGGTTTTTTGTCTGGTTAAAATGAGTTAATAATGATATACAGTAACATAGCAAAATAAATATAACATAGATTAGCAATTAAATATTTTATAGCAAAGAACTTGTTCTTTTCTGCAGTGTACTTATCAATTAATCATGTTTGACTGCTGCCAATTTCATAGACAATAAGAGTTAAATTTATAAAATATCAATCAAAAGCAAAAATGAATAACTCAATATAGCAGACCATAAAAAATCTAAACTTTGGTAGTTTTTTGGCATAATGTGACTACAAGAACTAATGTTCTTGTACTTCATGTTATAATTAAAAAATCAATTCCAATACACAAAATATATAGATATAGCAGCTAAATAAATTTTTCATTTCATCCTATCTCTATATTTATCCTTCTGACTCACAGCAAAGCAATGGAGGCATTAATACATAGGGCAAGCAATTACCCCATATTGCTTTCAGAGATGCCAAGATATTGCTGTTTGGTTTTTTAATTGTATTAGTATAAAGATATGACTGAAATTCAGAGTTGCTTGCCAAGACCACCAAGCAGGAGGAAGTGCCGTAAAGTGCCTTTCTCAAGGACACAACAGAATGACATGAGTAGGTTTTCAACTAAAACAGTGTTTATCACCGTCATGGTGCTCTACCACTCAACCACACCACTGACTTAAACTTAAGCTTCATAATAAGTTAATAATTAAAAATAAAGCACACTTTTTAATCACAGCATTATAAAAAACATTATACCTGTATTCACATAAATTACATTTTAAAAGTTTGTGTTGTGAATGGGTGAGAATATGATGCTTCAAATGGTGTTTTAGTTTGAAGTGCTTATTGCATAAAGCACATTGCCATGGTCGTTCATCTAAAACAATGATATTATTAATAAAATATAAGAGCAAAAAAGAATTGATAAGATGCACATACTTAAATTTTAAAAAATTAAAATTTTTCACAACATTATTTTTTGAATATTTTTGGCAAATGGTAGATATTTAAAAAAAAAAGTTGCATTTTGGAAAAATCTTTCCAGGTCAACTAACATTTACAGGGTGATTCAGCGAAGTGTGCACAAATACTTTTCTTAGTTTTATGTACATGTATTTCGTCCATTATTAACTTTCAATTATTAACATTTCAGTTTCTTATTATTTACACCCTTACAACCTTACGCTACCCATACAAGTTCACCAAAAGACATCTCTTGTCGGAGGTCACTAAGAAGAAAAGGCTCGATAGAGCAAAGGTTTTGGTCAAGAAACTTGTTGATGGCACGCAGCCTCAAGTTTTATGGACAGACGAAAAACTTTTCACTGTTCAAGCTGTCCATAACCATCAAAATGACAGGATTTGGCTTCCAGACATAAACATGGTCCCAGTTGAGCGTCGCAGCTCTTTCAGAAGACAAAAACCCGCCTCCGTAATGGTATGGGCAGGCGCAACATCAAAAGGGCTGAAAACTCCTCTCATATTCATTGAAGAAGGGGTCAAGATAAACCAGACCGTCTATAGGCGAATGCTGGAGGAGAAAGTCCTTCCCTGGGTCCAAGAAGTAGTCGGAGAACAAGGAGTTACTCTTCAACAGGACGGTGCAACCTCCCACACGGCCAACTCAGTTCAAGCTTGGACCCAGGGAAGGACTTTCTCCTCCAGCATTCGCCTATAGACGTTCGATGCAATTTCAAAGGTTTTTGGGAGAAAGAGTTTTGGCCGCCGTCTTCACCAGACTTGAACCCTATGGATTTTGGGTTATGGTCTATTTTAGAGACAAAAGCCTGCCGTACTTCTCATCCAAATCTGGACTCTCTAAAGCGAAAATTAACATCAGCATGGGACGAAATTGACCCAGAAGTGGTGCGTGCCACATGTGCCCAGGTTCTGCCACGACTTCGGAAAGTAATCAAAAACAAAGGGGGTTATATTGAATAACTTGTATATTTTCTGAAAGCTTATTAAATTTACTATCTTCACAGCATATAACTTGTTTCATTTGACCTAATTATAAGTCCGAAAGATGAGTTTTTATTTGTGCACACTTTGCTGAATCACCCTGTATATTACTTAACTAAGCAGTCTCTTTTATAAATTGTCAGACAAATTCAAATTTATAAAAATAGAAACAGAAAGTAATTTGTAATTTAATGCTTTGATGTATGAAATTAAAATGACTTTAAACAGGTACAAAACTTGCTTTAGGATTTTTATTACCAGTGTGAGTCTTCATGTGCATGTTCAAACTGCTTTTCCAAGCAGTAGCAAAATTGCAACTTGAATATGGACAACAATATACTTCTTTAACAGATGGTAATGCCAAAGAGTTGTCTTCATTTGTTTTATTTTGAAAGTCAGTAGTAGATGGACTAAGAGATGTTGCAACTGAATTAGGATCTTTTTCCATGATATAAACAAGAATGGAAACTTTTTAACAAAATAAATAGTCTTCTATCAAATTTTAATGTAAATTATTCAGCTCAATCTGATAAAATATTAATAATGTCAGATAAGTTGCCAAGAAAGTAAAACATTTTTTCTTCTATTTTGATATATTATTTAACATGACTAAAAGCAGAAAATATTAATTTAATGAAATCAATTAAAATTATTTATTACAGATTTAAGATTGCAGAACAAAGGTGGCACAATTTAGAAATCAAAAACATACCAAAAGCACCAGATGTTTTTTACTTAATTTAAACTTTTGATCAGCAAGTTAAAAAAACTATTTTTAAAAATTTATGCTACTAGACATCTTTTTACTATATCTACCAGGTTATTTTAAGTTCTTTGTTTAAAAAATAAAGTAAATTTTTGGGTCTCTTTAAGAAGTTACCACAGTGATTTTTTCAGTGAAACTAATTCGGAATTTACCTTTCAGGATCTCTCATGAAGTGATAGTAACTGCAAGGGCATCGGGGTTAGTTTCACAAACAAAAATGGATCATGGTGACTTCTTGAAGAGACCCAAAACAAGAAGTCACTGTTTGCAATTTTTTTGGTGAAACTAACCTGGAATCTCTTTTTCAGCACCAGGATAGAATAAGAAACCAAGAGAAAAAGAATCTTTTAAGAAGCAATAGTAAATGCAATAGGATCCAGGTTAATTTCACAAACAAAAACTGCTTATGGTGACTTCTTGAAGAGACCTCAAATATTTGGGTGCCATTCAATGTTTGCCATTACTAAGCTTGTAGGCTATGGGGATTTGCCAAAATTCAAAAGGGAATAAACTTAAGCCAGAAAATAGCAAAGAACAAATTTTTAGATCATTTCAAGAAGTCATTGTAATTGTTTTTTGTCAGTGAAACTAACTGGGAACCTCTCTAGGTTACTATTATTTTTTGGAAAGATCCTTTTCTTTTTATTTTTATTTTTTTATTTTATTTTCTCCTAATGCTGTAAGGGAGATTTTGGGTTAGTTTCATCAACAAACAACGGTTACTATCTTTTCCTGAAAAGACCCAATTTTTTTACCCAAAGATATTGACTTAGATGATTAAGAAAACCATATTGTTGGCAGACACAATTAAAATTGTTGCAGTTCAAAACCTACTCTTGTCATTCTGTTGTATCAAAAAAAGATGCTTTAAAATACTTTTTACTGCTAGACAGTCTCTGCATATTTATGAATTTCATTGTATCTAAAAATAAAACAATTAAAATTGGAATCTGACAGCAAAATCTTGGCATTTCCAGAAGCAGGTCAGAGTAATTGCTTGACAGTTCCCTATATATATTGCCTGCAATATTTTCCTGCAAGTTAGGAGAATAGATATAGAGACAAAAATAAAACATACTTGCAGTTTTTGGGTTTCTATTAATCAATACAAGTTGGTGAATATTTTATATATGATCTAAAAAGATACTTATATTTTAAAAGATTTTAAAAACAAAAAAAATTTTAATACCTATACGAACAAGAGTGGGTCTTGTTCATTGTTCGCCGTAGCTAGCCTAGCAGGCGCTGCGGATTTCACAAAATTTGAAAGACCTGGTAATTAACTAAACAAAGCTTAAACAAGAATCCAAAAGAGTAACTGTGTAATCTTACAACACAGAAGACAGTAGCTTACATTTGACAATAACAGCTCATATTTTCCATATTTAATTTAATTGCAAAATATGTTATATTTAATTTTATATTAAGGAAAACTAAGTAGATAAATGTATACACCAAAAAATTTCGGTACATAATTAATTTTTTTTAGTAGGAATCAGAATAGGAGTTACTTGGGACTTACAAGGTGAAAATAAATTTAAAAATATTCTTGCTAAAAATTTTAGACAATATAATGATGTAGACAATTAATCTTCGAAATGTTATTTTTTTTTACGTGGCACAACAATTTTCTTTGTTTTTTTCAAATCTGTCAAATTATTTTTATTTTTTTCTAAAACAACGTTTAATTCAATTTAAATTAAATGTAATTACGAAAAAAAAGCAATGCAATATAGAGAGATAGAAAACTAATGTGAGAAAACTGGAGAAAATTAAAAGTGACAGTTTAAAGGTTGCATGACTCCATATTGTTTTGAAAAGTTATTATCAACGGTTTCTATCGAACCATAGCCGTACCAACAAAAAAAATTTTTGGTGGGCTGTACGATTTTTTTCGAAAAAGAGAGAGAACGGGAGAGAGAGAGAGAGAAAATTTATTTTATTTGCATCACAATTCACAATTTCTTTAAAAGAAAAAAACAAAGAATTGTCTCAAACGTTGCAAAAAAAACTGCAAATGAAAAGATACAGAAAGCAACAAAACAAGTGAATACAATTGCAAAACAAAACAATAACAATACAAAAGCGTGATGCGGGAGGTAGGAAGGGACAATCGTCATTTAATCACTACCCCCATAAGAATATGATTTCGAAGTAAGGCGAGTAAAAATGCATAATTCGTTCAAAACGTTTTGTTCACACAAATTTTTTTTTTTTTTTTTTCCTTTTTATGTCTTAAGAAGGGTTCACATAGGTAAATTAGTCGTTGAAAGGTCAAATAAATGAGCCAATTGAAAATAAATTGATAAAAATAACTTAAAATAACTAAAAAATAGAACGTGAGAATATTGATTGAAAGAATAAATTGTGAAGTATTATGATACTATGGAAAGTTAAAATACTAGTAAGTGTCAATGTTAAAATACTAGGAAAATATAAGTATAGTAGTACAAAAACAAAAAGAATTAAAAAAGATGAAAGTAGAAGTAGCCTAAGTAAAATTTGATTTAAGTTCTGTAATGATTTAATAAATGGTCATAAACTAACTTATTAAAAGATTTTGGTCTTTTTTCAGCTTTTATATTATTCGGCAAATTGTTCCATATTATAGAGCAACTTACAGTAACACTCTTTGATAAATTACTGGATAATAAATTAGAAACAAATACATTTTTGTTTTTTGATTGACGGGTATTATGAGTATGAATATCACTTAATAATTGCATATCATTTTTTGGGCCATTGTTGTATAATAATTTAAACATATATTTAGATGCAGTAAATTTGTACAGTTCATTAATTTTTAGAAGATTAGCATTTGCAAACAATTTATCTATATTTGTTCTATATGGTAATTTTGTAATGTAACGTAATGCTCTGTTATGAATTTTATTAAGATTTGATAAGGTTGTTTTATAAGCATTTCCCCATAAAAGTATTCCATAATGCAGTTTGCTTTTAACAAGAGCATGATAAACTAGTTTTAAATTGGCAATGGACAGATATTTTTGTAGGTAATAAAGTATACTTACAGATTTAGAAACGTTACTTGTTAATTCGTCTATATGGGGTTTCCATTTTAAGTGTTTGTCGATAGTAACTCCTAAATATTTCACAGTATTTTGGTTAGAAATTTTTGTGTTATTTATAAAAATGCTTATTGGTTTATTTTTTTTCCTTTTTTCACCAAATATTATAGTGTATGATTTTTTTAAATTTAGGCTAAGTTTATTTTCAAGTAACCAATTTTCAATTTTTTTGACTTCTACATTGATAATTTTTTCTAATGAGACATAATTATTGCTAGAAGCAAAAAGTGCAGTATCGTCTGCAAAAAGAAGAGTTTTTAAGTTTGATGATTTAGGTAAGTCATTAATATATAAAAGAAATAGAATAGGACCTAATATGCTGCCTTGAGGAACACCATAATTTATTATATTTTTATCAGATTTTTGTGAGTTTACACAAGTAAATTGATATCTATTTGCCAAATAAGATGAGATCAAGTCATAGGATAGACCTCGAATACCTTTAATTTTTAGTTTTTTTTTCAAAATATTGTGGTCAACAGTATCAAAAGCTTTTTTTAGGTCTAAAAAAATGCCACATGTTATTTGATTATTGGCTTGCTGATATTTAAGGTAGTTTTCCAATTCAATTAGTGCTTCATTGGTACTTTTTTTTGTTGAAAACCAAATTGACTTTCAGAAAGTACATTATGTTTATTCAAGAAGTTCACAATGTTTTCTTTTAGAATTTTTTCAAAAATTTTGGAGAAATGAGGTAAAATAGAAATTGGTCTATAATTGGAGACAAGGTCTTTTTCACCACTTTTATAAATAGGTATTACTTTTGCTATTTTTAGAATACTTGGAAATATACCTTTATTGATACAGTTATTTATCAGGTCACACAATATGGGAGCAATTATAACTTTACTTAGTTTGATAATTTTTACAGGAATGTCATAAGTATCATCACATTTATTAGTATCTAATTGATTTATTTCATTAATAATGTCTTCAATGTACACTGGTTTAATATACATAGAAGAGCAGATAGAAGGTATGGAATTTGTAGAATTTGAAAAACTTGCTTTTGGAAGAGCATGTGCCAAATTAGAACCTACACTTGAGAAATATTTGTTGAAGCATGATGATATGTATTTAGGATCATATAAATCAATATTTGTATCTGTGCATTTAATCTTTGTAAAAGTTGTATGATGAGTTGGTTTACGTATTATTTGATTTATTGTTTTCCATGTTTCCTTGGCGTTGCTTTTGCTCAATTGCAAGTGATGTTGAAAATAGTTTTGCTTTGACTGCTGTTTAACTTTTGTTAATATGTTGTTATATTGTTTGTATTTTTTGTAATATGGTTCAGAATGAGCATGTTGGGAAGATAATTGATATAATTTGTTTTTTTTTTTTATACTGTCTTGTATGCTTTTTGTTAACCAGGGTTTAAAATAAAATTTGGTTTCCTTTCGTGTAAGTTTTTGGGTTGGAGCATGGATCTCTAAACAATTTAAAAAAGTATTTAAAAAATGTAAAAAATCTTCTTCAGGATCTAACTTATTTTTGCCCAAATTGCTATTATTTAAATTTTCTTCCAAAGTTTTCAAGAAGTCACATTCAGAGAACATGGAAAAGTTTCTTTTAAATATTTTAAGATGATTTATTTTTCTTGATAATGGCTTAACTTGTTTTTTTGGTGCTAAGACAAAAGTAGGATTATGATCACTTATGTCAAAAGAAACAGTTCCAGAAAGGATATTACTCGAGTTATCATTGCAGTAAATGTGGTCTAATAAAGATGGAGTTTGCTTATTCATGAACCTTGTCGGGCAATTTATGAGACTTATCACACCAAATGATTCAAGAGATTCTTTGTATTTAACAATTGTAGAATTATCACTTAGTAAATTAATATTAAAATCTCCCAATATAAAATACTTCAGCCTTTTTGAATTTATTTTATCAATTGTTTCTTCCAATTTAAGTTGAAAAGTTGTTATTGATGAATGGGGATGAAAATATATTCCTCCCACGATATAAGATTTATTGTCATTGTCGGATTTAATTTCCACCCAGATGTCTTCAACCAAGTTTTCATTTAGTCTCAGATCAGGTCGAATTTTGTAATTTAGAGAATTATGTAAATATATGCCAATGCCACCACTATTTGTAGTTGAATCAATTGAGTGAAAACAATAATTTTTTATGAAAGTAGTGTTATAATTTTTCTTCTTTAGTTTTGTTTCACTAATTATGATGACATGTGGAGAGTAAGGTAAAGTTGCTAGTAATTCATCTATTTTATTTATATTTTTATTAAGACTTCTGACATTAAGATGGAGAAGAAATTTATCATGGTTATCATAATTTTGAGTTAATAAGTTTGCAAAATCAGTTACACTTACATTAGGTTTACAAATAGTTTCATTTAAATTAAACATTTTTAAATAATTCACATCTAAATTAAACAATTAAGCATATATCTAAATTAAACAAGTTAAACATTAAGAAATAAAAAAGAAAAAACTTACATGCGATAAAAGCAAAACATATAACAAGATTCAGTTGCTTTAGTTAAGTTTATCAATGTCATCTTCACTGGAGATTTTAATCTTTTCACTTGCATTGTTTTTTCTCATAAAGATATTGCCATTTTTTGTCCAAAGAAAACTATATTTTAATTCTGTTTTCTTTTTATGAGCCATTGAAAATAGTTTTCTTCTTCTTGGAGTCAAGTTTTCATTTATGTAAAGTTTCTCCATTCCAGCAATTTCAAAATTTCTTACACCTATTAAATTTTTTCTTTTTTGGTATATATTATTCCTGATGTCTCTGCTGGTGAATCTAGCAACTATAATTGGATGGTTATTGGAAGTACTTGGCAAGCGATGAGAAGTTGAAATATCTTCATCCTTTAAATCAATATTTAATTTTTTGACCATGCTTTTTATGATAAAGTTAGTATTTTTATTTTGAATTTGAGGAATTCCGTGGAACTCTAAATTATCTCTTCTTTGAACTTGTTCCAAATCATCTCGGCATTTTTCTTGCTCATTTAGATTATTTCTTAGAATTTCTATTCTTTTTTCCAAAGACTCAATTTTATTGGGAATTTTTAATTTTTTTAGTTCTGACACATCTTTTTTAAATATTTCAAATTCTGCATTAAGAAAGTTCTGGCTTTCAATAATGCTTTCGATTTTTTCTGCTTGAAGTTTTAAGTTACTTGAAATTTGGTCTAATTTGTTAGTAAATAATTTTTCTTGTTTCTTCAATGATTCATTTATAGTATCCTTCAGGTTATTTTCCATTTCCTTCATTAAATTGGTAATTTCTTTTGATAAAGGCATTTTATGTTATATTGGAAGTAAGAATATTTATCAAATTATGTTTACTTAAATCAACTTTTTAACACCTTATTCAAAACCTTATTCAAATAGAAAGTTAAAAGATGACAGTTTAAAGGTTGCATGACTCCATATTGTTTTAAAAAATAATTATTAACGCTTTCTGTCTGATCATAGCCGTAACAAACAAAAAAATTTTTGGTGGGCTATACAATTTTTCTCGAATTTTATCAACAATTGCCTAAGTCAGACATGTGCCACCTGCGCCCGCGAGCCGCAGTGCGAACCTCAATGTTGTTTCATGCGGCCCGCGTAATAATTCATATTATGAAAATTTGTACCATAAATAAAGGTACACTGTAGAAATTTTTGAATCAAAATCAAAAAATTTTGCAAAATTCTGCAAACATCAACAGCGCCGTCGGCAATGATCAAAGTGTAATTTGCAGCATTTTTACAGTGAGCCGATCTGGAATAAGAGTTAGTTAGTAGGCCTACCTCGAAAAGTATTTTGGAATAGCTGAAGCAATGATACAATAGTCTTTTATGTAGTCCACATCACATTAAATAAAATTTTTAAGTTTTCAGTAATTTATATATTGCGGTCAAGCAGCAAGGCTATATTTCTTCACAATTTTACAGTAGCCTACTAAGTTAGGGGAAAGGCAGGTGAGTTGATACGGCAGGTCAGTTGATAGACCTCCTCTCTGGAAGTTTCAAAAACATTCATTAATAAAATACCACTTCTTAGGGGTGTAAAAAAAGAAAAAAATATCTTTGGCAACGATGTCCTGTTAATACAGGCGGGAAGACTAATTCAAATTCTAATTTGAAAAAATTTTCTTGGCTTGAGTGAATTTTTGAGTTTATCTTTATGTAAGTTTAAAGACTCGGTGGAATATTTTTAGCAAATGAAAATACTGCAGATCTAAAGCATTGTAAATCAAGTTTTGAAAAATATATTGGCTGTTTTTGAACACTCTCTGGTAAAGCCAAATTAAGTTGCTTTTTACTAACTTTTGAAGTTGGGTGACTTGATACACTGGTAAAAGGTCAGTTGATACAGGTGTATAGGCTATGGGATTAATTGTTAATTGCAAATTGGGATTCGGACTCGAGTCCTCTTTAAAAAATCTTGAAACAACTAGGACTTGACTTGAGTCTTTACTAAAAAAATATTGGATGAATTCGATTCCTTTAAATGTTGGATTTGTTGCAACTCAGCCGTTACCTCATTAATCAAGAAAATAAATAAATTGCATGACGATAATAATTTTATTGACACGGTCGTGTCGGCAGCGTGGTTAAGTGGTTAAAGCACCAGGATTATGATTAACATGGTATTGGTTCGAAACCCACTTGCGCCATTCTGTTGTGTTCTTGGGAAAGACACTTTACGGCTTATTCCCTTGCTTGGTGGTCTTGGCAAGCAGTTCTAAATTAGAGTAGGACCTAATATCTCTATTAAAATTACTAGCGGACAGCAATATCTTGGCATTTCCGGAAGCAGGTTGGGTTAATTGCTTACCCTAGGTATAGCAACTCCGTTGCTTTCCTGCGAGTCAGGAGGATAAATATACAGATAAATATAAAAACAATAAATTTTTTACTTACAAAATTGACTTTTTTAATAAGTGTTTTAATAGGGACTTTCCCTATGTTATTAGTAAGGTTTGATTTGCTGCCAAAACAAATTCATTATCGTCAGCGTTTTTAGTTGGCAATGCTGCACTTACATATCGCAGATAGAAACCAAAACAAATTTGATTCAAGTATTTAAATGACAAATAACAGTGCTGGAAATGCAACTGAAAAAAAAATTCAATTCAGTGTTTTAGTTTATTGTTCAAGCAGCGGTTAAGTAGGGATTAAATAACCCTGGTTCAAGTTGTTAAACGTTAATGTTAAGTATCGATGTGGGCAGCGTGGTCGAGTGGTTAAGGGCGTCGTGATTGTAATTGACAAGGTCGTAGTTCAAAACCTATTCACGCCATTGTGTTGTGTCCTTGGAAAGAACACTTAAAGGCACTTTCCCATATTTGGTGGTCTTAGCAAGCAGTTCTAAATTTTTGTGATATCTTCAACTAAAAAAACAAAATAAAAAAATGATCCTGGATGCAATATCTTGGCATCTCCAAAGTAGGTCAGGGTAATTGCTGCACAGTTTCCCTATGTATAGTGCTTCCAACGTTTTCCTGTGAGTCAGGAGTATAAATATAACAATGAAATGAAATGTATTCTTCAAAATAAAGCTTTACAGCTTTTTCCTCTGCTTACCAATCTAGCAGCTTAAATTTTATTTGTAAATCTAAATAAAAAATAAAAAGGAAAAAAAATTGACTGGACAGCAATATCTAATTATTTCCAAAAGCAGGTTGAGGTACCATAATTGCTTGATGGTTGCTTTAAGTATAACGCTTCTGACCTTTTCCTGTGATTCAAGAAAATAAGTAAAGAAAATTTTCATAATTGTATAAGCTGTACTTAAAAATTTTAACTATAAAGATTAACAAAATGTGCACTTGATTTACTGCAATACAGTATAGAGTTAATAACATCAGTTTTTGAATATTGTTTTAATGAATAATTTTACAACAAAAAAAGTTTGCCCATATGCTTCCATTAATTTATTGTCAAAGGCATCTGTGTGGTAAGTATGATAAATATAAAACATTTTTTGTATTTCTCTCAGTAATCAAAAATTAAATGACAATGTATGACAAAATTGTACTGAGAAAACTAATGTCTCTTCAGGAAGTCACCATAAGTGATTTTTGTTTATGAAAGTAACCTGGATTCCCCTGCAGTTACTATCACTTCTTGAGAGATTCTTTTTCTCTTCTTTTTTTTTTAATTCCATCCTGGTGCTGAAAAGGGGGTTCTGGCTTGGTTTCATGGAAAAAATTGCTTATGGTGACTTTTTGAAGAGACTCAAAAACTACTGGTAAATAAGAAGCTGTACATTAGCAAGATTTAGCGCAAAAAAAATTTTTTTTAGCTTGGAAATAATTTATGAATTTTTTTAATGTTTTTTTAAATATCTGCCATTAGCTTTTGAAACCTATGTCTTATTTAAAAAACAGTATAGTATTATAATTAATTTAGTTTTATTTTTTTATTCTTGCACTGCCACAATAGCAATTACAAAACATTACAAAATAATTTTGAAATAACTGGAAATAAGCCAAAAAAAGAAAGAAGCAACCAAACTAACTAATGTTGCAACTTGCTAATTAAAAATAAAATGCAAAATTATATGGGTCATTCAGGAATAAAGTTGCTCAAACTCACAAACTTGTGATATAAAAAAAAAATGTCATAAGTGCAAGTTAAAGAAAATAAGCATATTGGTAAAGACTAAAGAATATTCAGCAAAATAAAATGCTATTAAAGAAGTGGTGCATTGATGAAACCATAGCAGTTTGGTTGGATGAATATGATCAAGCTTAAGTTTATTTAAAGCTTAAACATTCTTTGTGAATTTACAGGGTGGCCCAGCAAAGTGTGGACAAATAAAAGTTAAGTTTTTTTAGTTATATGAAAGCCAATAAAAACAACTCAAATATCAAATGAAAGAGAAATTTATTGTATTTAATAACAACCAAGAGTTATTTAATGTATCGTCCTTTTTCTTTGATAACTTGGTGCAGATGAGGAATCCTTTATCCTTTAACATTTTCAGATAAACATGTTGGTTAATTTAGATAAGCAAGTTCTGTGTTATATCCCACTCAAGTGTGGAGGTTCTGAAACAAAAAGTGATCAAATCTTGGGAAGAAATTGATGCTGAAACTGTACTTGCCACATGTGATCAGGTGATTCCTTGTCTCTGCCAAATTATCAAAGAGAAAGGAGGATATATTGAATAACTCTTGGATATTATTAAATACAATAAATTTCTCTTTCATTTGATATATGAGTTGCTTTTATTGGCCTTCATATAACTAAAAAAACTTAACTTTTATTTGTCCACACTTTGCTGGGCCACCCTGTAAATATGTTGTTTAACTGTATATTACACAATAATTTTTAAAATAAAGTTTAATAGCAACATTTTTTGTGTTCCAATCTGCCCTAGTAAAAATATTAATTTTATGACTACTGACAATAATAAAAAAACACAATGTAAAGCTTGTAAGTAAGAGGGGCATTCAAAAAATACGCGGAATTTTATAATTTTTTATAATTTATTGATACAATCAATCTACTTTTCAACATAGTATCCATTAAGGTTGATGCACTTCTCCAGGCAGTGCTTCCATCTTTTTATCCCATTTCTGAAGTAATCTGCTGACCATTTTGTGAGCCATGTTTTTGCTGGTTGCTTTGCCTCATTAGTGTAATTAAAATAAATCCCTTTCAAGTGTTCTTTGAGTTTTGGAAATAAAAAAAAGTTAGATGGGGAAAGGTCTGGGCTATAAGGTGAATGTGGCAGCAATTCCCACCAAAATTCTCGCAAAACATCTCTTACAATCTGAGAAGAATGTGCTGGGTGTTGTCGTGATGGAAAAGAATTCCACGATGGAGTTTTCCTGGATGCTTTTCAGCTGATTTTGCTCTCGATTTCCTTAAAACTTCTACATAATAGGTGCCTGTAACAGTTTTTTACCCTCTAAAAACTACTAGCACAACTCCTTCAGAGTCCCAGAAAACAGTTGCCATTACCTTCTTGACAAACCTCTCAGACTTGAATTTGATTGGGGCAGATGATCCACGTGGGAGCCACTGTTTGGACTGCTGTTTTGTTTCAGGATCATACTGGTACACCCCTTGTTTCAATTCCTGTGATAATTTGATCAAAAAAGTGGTCTTTATTGGCTTCAATTTTGAGCAAAATCGCCATTGACAATTCACTTCTGAGATTGAGCTGATTTGGGTGAAACACTTTTAGCACCCATCATTTTCATGCAGAATCAAATGAGCTGAACCAACTGATATACCCATAGTCTCAGCTATCTGAGAAACTGTCAATTGTCCATCTTCTTTGACTAGGTTCCTAACGAAATCAATTTTTTCATTGTCTTTTGTGGTTGTTGGTTTTCCATGACCCTCATCATCTTCAACAGCTTCTCTACCATGTCGAAATCATTCAATCCACTTGTAAACACAAGTTTTCTTTGGAGCATCATCTTTATAAATGGTCTGCAGAGCTTGAATGATCTCCGTTCCTTTGCAACCAAGCTTTACCAAAAAATTAATGTTGGTTCTTACCTCGAAATCCTTACACTCCATGGGTTAAAAAACTACCTTAAATAAACTAGCTCTTGATAACTTTGTTTACAAATGCAAAATGAGTGATAGCAATTATTTGATCACAAAGAGCATGCTTTTTATGGCTAGCATGCTAAAATATGTTTTTTCTTGCTGGCATTTTTGTCATGGGAGAATTCTGCATATTTTTTGAATGCCCCTTGTAGTTTCAAAACTTTTACAAACAAAAGTGCTATTAAAAGCAATAATGAAAAATATTGTAATTTTAAAAAATAGATTAATGTAGCTAATAGCTGTGTTGGTCTTATTTGTAAATAAAAAAACTTCTTGATTGTGTTATCATTTTTGGTATTTTTTTTGTTGATGATAATGCACTTTAGCCTTAAATAATGCTGTATGTAGCATTTAAAATGTCAATTTTTTTGGTTTTGTTCACTATTTGCTGAGTTTAGTTAAATGCCTTTCAGATTTTGAGAAATCCTCAAAGCCCTCAAGGTTAGTAAAGGCAAACAGTGAATGAGACTTATTTTTGCTATGACATTGATATTAATGTGTTTTTTACAAAGTTATCTGCACATACATATTATATAAGTGTTTTTAATATATGTACTTTATTAAAATTGTAAATATAAATTGTTGTAATCCTGTACAAGCTGAGTTTTGACATTTATTTGAAGGTGGCTCAATCCATACTTTAAAAATGGCTTCAAAAAAAAGTTTCAATCAACTGATTTATTTCAATTAGCAAATTATGATCAAGCAGAATTTGTAACCAAAAAGTTATGCAAGTACGTATTTGTTTTGATTTGTTTTTTCACTTTGAAATCCAATTGATTGAAAAATTAAGTACTTGTTTTGTGTAGCTTTGTTTTCATCAATATTTATTATTAATTATTATGAATAAACATTGTTAAGTCATAAACAGTCTTTGTCAAGCCTGCTGTTACCAAAAAAGTTATTATTTGATTTATGGTTAAAGTTTATCTGGAATGTTATACCATAAATTATCAATTTAAATATTGTTTTTAGAACTTGGGATGAAGAATGTGAAAAAGCAAAAAAAACTTTCAAAACTCCAAATTTTATATGGGTATTTTGGAAAACATTTTTTTGGGCATTTTTTCTTAATGGTTTTATTTGCACTTTAGCAGTATGTGATTCATTTTTTGTTTTTTTACAATTATTAAGCTTTCTTTTTAAATATGCAAACCAATTTGGGATATTTTAAAGTTACTGAAAGACTAACTATATAATTATTTTAATCTATTTTATAAGTTGTCAAAAAATTTCAACCTAACTGAATGTTTATGTTGTTTGTTAAATTTTTGTAGTACTATATTTTTAGTTTAGAAAAGTTTGTCGAGTCATTAAGCAAAGCAGTTATTTTATAGAATTTTTGCTCTTGATATTTTAATGTAACTCTATATTAAACCTCTTCTTCATAAAATTATAAGTTAGTTGTTTTCTTGTACTATTTTGCCATTTTCTCATTAAATATTGTTATAATATGATAAAACATGATATGTGCATACCAAAAATTCCTAAACTATTGTAGCAAATTGGTAATCAGAATAAATTTTCATTGAAACAATTGATTTTTTTTATTTGACATTTAAAATTGGTTTAAAGTATACAAACTTTATCAGATGTAAATCATATTTGCTATTGACAAAAAAAATCTTTTTTGTTCTTGCTTTTGACTTACCAATTTTGGTTCTTTCTTTTGACTTTACTTTATATGTTAAACAAAATACGTTGAATAGTAATTCTTTAAGTTTGTATCTTACTCTTAAAATAGGTTTTATAAGAAATAAAAATTATGTAAATTGTAGTATTTGAATAAATATCGTTTAAGTTGTTCTAATTGTACAGGAATGTTTTCGAATAGTTGGTCCTTTTTTCATTGGAAAATTATCATATTATTTTATAAATCCATATAAGGTGCCTGCTTGGTATCCATATTTTTGTGCATTTGGATTATCAATTTCTTCATTTTTATATATAACTGTTAATAATCTTGCTTTAATGAACTTATTAAATCTTGGATGGAATGCTAAAACTGCTGTGGTTGGTTTGATGTATAGAAAAGTGAGTTGAATTTTTTTCTTGCAGGTAATGAAACTATAAACAAAGCTCTGTAATGTTTTTCTGTAGTAAAATTTTTAAAAATTTCTTCTAGTTTTCTTATAAAAACTTATTATGCTTTTTTGTTGTATTTTTTTTTTGATAGGGAAAATATTGTAAGTGTGCCCAGGCTGTATAAAGTTTTAGAACTATTGATTTATGAGGCGATTGTGACCACTGTGATGCCAGACTAGTATGCAGTACTCACCTGTTGAGTAGACCAGAAATAAGGAAGCTGTGCAACCTGTTTTGGCACCAGCACTCCACCCTGAGTCAACAAGTCACCTCAGTAGTGTGACATGCAAAGATAGTTTTTTTGTGCTATGCCACTAAATAGTGATAGAACATGATCTGTCCAGTTTAGCCCCAAGATAAGTAGGGGTTATACAGAATGGTAAAAGTCTATTGCTGTTGTAAAACTTTAGCTCATGTTTGGCTTCTCGATCATTTAAATAAAAGGCTGCCATTACCGTCTTAGTGTAACTGAGCTTCAAACTCCAAGTCTGGAGATACGCTGAAAGTGTAGCCATGTCTTGAATTAAAGTCTCCTCCAGGTCTTTCCAGTTTCCAGAAAAATGTAACAATGCTAAATCATCAGCATAAGCAAACTTTCTGGAAATCGTGGAAGGTAACTTGTACATATAAATGTTGAAAAAGAGGGGTCTGAGGAACACTGTTTTTCATACAGTATAGCTTGCTTTGCTTGGTGTCATCAGTAGTAAGAATGAAACTTCAATTTAAAACAAGCTTCATGATCATTTTGACCATGCCACAGAAGCATCAGCAGCTTGCAGGTAAGGCCACGGTGTCAGACAGTATCATATGCTGCTGTTGTCTTGAAAAATTTGGCACCAGCTTTTTTTTCTTAGCTGCAAAAGAATCCTTGATGTTTTGTGTCAACAAAACAACTTGATCCATGGTTGACCACCTGTATCAAAACTCATCCTGCTCTTTAGGGAGCAGTGAAACAATAATTGTCATGACATGGATATGGAAAAGTCTCTTGAGGATCTTATAGGGACACAGAGCAGAGATATTGGTTGATAACTCTTTGAATCCCCTACAGGCTTCATCAGTTTTGGGATTGCAACTACAAACGCTCTTCTCTAGATCTTGGGAATTTTGAGTGGGCACAAGCAGGAAGAAAGAAAGTCTTGTAACCAAGACTTTAAAGCAGCTCCAGTATGAATTGCCAACCAGGGCTTGGAGCTTTACTTGGTTTTAAGTGTTGGAGGGCAGCAGTGAATTCTCTCTGTGAGAAATTCTCAAAGACATTTATTGGGTCTGGTGTTGTGGCCCTCCAAAGGTTAGGCACTTCTTGAGAAACAAATTGAGATGACTTACAATCAACAACCTTGCATCTCCTATTTCTGACTAGCTGAGATGCAATAGCATCATCTGAAACAGGATAGTGATGAGGAAAGTGTCAAGACCTACCAATAAGGTTGTTCTAAATACTCCATGCTTTGCAACTAGAGTGTGAAAAGTCATTGCTCCAAACTGCTTCAGACACTCAATCCCTCTGCTTTCTGTCAAGTTTGGCAAGTAAAGCTGTAGCAGCCAAACTCAAGTTGTCTCCCTGAAGAGACTGCAAGAAAGTTCTATAGAGGGATTTACAATCTGCATCCCAACACAGAGTATAGTTGTTTTGATGACTGCATGGGATGGTCTTTTTGGCTGCTTTTCTAATGGTTTTACAAAAGCCCTGGTATGTTGCTACATCAAGTGAATAACCCTACAACAAACTCTCGGTGAATTTGTTTGTCACAGCAATGTAGTGACTCCATTTGGCCTTGTGAAATTTTCATCACTTAATAGATATGTTTGGCACTGACAAAGGGTAATAAGTGACAAAGTGTAATAACTTTGGTGGTGTAATAAGTGAATGTCGATGTTGTGACCTAGAAAATTTTTTTAAAACACATGTATTCAGTAAGCAACTGTAAGGACCTGCACCAGCAAAAGCTAGATTTGGGTTAGTGCCAGTGTTCCAGCAGCCAGAGTAAAAGCTGTAGCATCATTTGCATTGTATAGGATGGCACAATTATTAATACTTGCCCAGCCAGCCAAGCATCTATTGTCTGAACTGTTGTCATTGTAACCCCCATGAATATGTCGACAGTTGAAATCATTGGCATAAAGGCAGGAAACACTGTGAGATGTAGGGACAGTTGCATTGGTGGAGTTTTGTAGACATTGATTATTTTATAACCATCAACGTTCGTGCACAGCCACTCAATTGCTGATGTTAGTCGAGGTTGGTCCAAAAGTTGATACCTTAATCACATGTGGACAGATGTGGCAAGGCCATGCTTCCTGTTTAAGGAAGACCCAGCTAGTTGGAAGCTTGGAAGTACAAGCTTCTCTGCATTAGCACAGTAAATCTCCTATAGTAGGATGACAAACTGTATAGAGCAAAATAAGGAATAATACTCATCTTGCTTGCAATGAAGCCTTCAATGTTTAGCTAGAGAATAGTGGGTCTTTGAAACTTGCTGGCAATGTGCCCTAAAAAGGGCAGTTTTTTCCAGGCATTGCTTCATCCTGAAAAGGACATTTGTCAATTAGCAGACCCTTGATGAACATTGAGATGGGTAAATACCCTTTCGTTTTGGTGATTTTGGTTTCGGTCTATCATGTGTAATAACAAGAGCAAACTTACTTTTGACCCAGGCTGCGAGAAAGCAAGTGCTATCTGGGCAATCTTGCATTGTTTTTTTAAGAAACTTTCAATGCTGTGACAGTATGATCTAAATAGCTCTTTTGCTCAAGGTGATGCTGCTGAGATAGACACTCTATATTTGTGACACACTTGGCATAGAAAACAAATGTACAATATTAAAAAGTTTTGTTTTATGACTATATTCATGTTCAAATTTCATTGTGTAAAAAATGCATTTTCTTTATTGCTTTTGGACACAATTTTTTTTTATGCTTTTTTCAGCTTCATCATAAATTCTTCTCACCTAATTTGTGTAATTGATGTTGACAATGCTTTGTGTTTTTTAATTTTTTTTATTTGCATCTTTTTTATTTACTTTCCTCTCTTTTTGCACATTTCGGCCTACTTTATATTGAGCATGTTTTGAGTATATGTATTTAGTCCAACCTTTAACATACATAAAATTAAGAAACCAGTAAATGTAAGTAGAGCATAGATACCCATTTAGAATAACCTTTAAACTGGCAAGTGTGAATAAACAAATCTGTTTCAAAATAAATTACTACACTTTGTAGCTGGGATGTCGATATTAAGCTTAACTATCTGCATTTGTTACATTTCTTAATCACATAAGACTTACAAGCGCTTGTGCTTGCTTTGACCAAAAACTATTGTTAGATAGGTAGATACTGCAATTGAAAATAGTCATGTTTTACTGTATTTCATTTTTTACATTTGCCGTTTTCCATTTGTGGCTTTTCAACTTTCTCGGCAGACGCTCAAACTGAACCACAAAGCGTTTTCGCAAATGACCAGCGGAAAAATCGTCAATCTTTCGTCTACGGATGCTCTTCGTCTTAATTTGGTGAGATTTTAAGTTTAATCTTTTTAGCATCTCTTAAATTTGTAAAAAAAATTTTTTATTCTAAGATAAATTACTAGTCGATGTAGTATTTGTTGTTTTTTTTCTTTTTTATACCGCTAACAGCTTAGAAAGTCTTGCTTTAATTGACTAACCAACTAAAACTGACACATTGTCGTCAACTGCTCGCCACTATGTGAGAGTACCACCTATAAAAGTAATGTATTATATAAGCGCAATGTCGTACAAATGTGCTCTGTGAATTCGTAACAGACTTAGGTCTATGAGGGAAATAAAAGGTAAGGTTTTAAGTTTTGGATTACAAATAAAAATAACAGGGTGGACCGTAAGTTGTACACCAAATAGTCGAAAAATGAGGCAGGGCGCCATCATGCATAAACCAAAATGGTTTTTTTGCCCTCCAACTGTGTCATCAAATAGTTTTGCAGCAATTTTAAGTACACCTCGCTGGTTGCTATCTCGTTAAAAAAGGGGCCCAAAACATGGTTCCTCCAAAGTCTGCACCACACTACCACTTTTGGAAAAGAGTGCTCTTTAATAGGTTCCATCCAATTCGGATTTTTTGCGAGAATAATAATGACAGTTTTGTTTACTTCGCCGTTAACAAAGAAATTGGCTTCGTCGCCGAGCAAAACATCATAGTTCACAAAATTTGGATTTTGAGTCAGTTGATTTTTAAACCAAGTAACCATTTGAAGCTGCTGGTCAAGGTTATCTTCGTATAGCATGTTCAATTGTTGCAGTTTATAAGGATGAAACTTTTTTCCTTTGATGATTCGTCACATGGTGATTCTTGGCACACCAAGCTCAATTGACAATCTTGGCACACCAAGCTCAATCGACCATCGTCTTAGAATTTGGACTATTCTAAACTTTTCCGATGATGCATATTCGGGTTTTATCAGACACTCTTGTGGGCTACTTCGTGGTTTATCTAACACACTTCCAGTTTTGCGAAATTTCAATATTAGACGTCCAACTGCTATGTGAGAAATACGTGCACGATCAGGATAAATTTGATTAAATTTCTCAGCACCAGACAATTAGTGGCACCATCAGCATCAGACATAAACACGAGTTTAACTCGTTCGTCAATTGTTAAGGGCATATCTGGAATTTAAAGGCAAATTAAAACTGAAAATAAACCTTTATTGGAACCAAATATGAAAGTTATAGTAACTGACACATTCAAGGAAAGGAAAGGATATTTTATTCTGTTTTTTTTTACATTGTTTCTCACTACACTTCATGTAATTCTTTGGTGCACAACTTACGTTTCACCCTGTTTGTTTAGTTTTTAAAAAAAGTGCTTTTAGCCCGTATCAAGAAAAGCCAACTACTTAATGCTCGAACATTAATTGGCCTTAATGGCGCTATCTTGACGCATTCAATTAAAAACGTAAAATTTGATCAAACCTTATTGTGGCTGCTGTATATCAGGACATCTACAACTTAATAAAACATTAAAATTGTAAGCAATTATCTTTAATGTTTTTTTAAATGCCCAGATTGTTATACTTTTAAAATTTATTGTCGTTGTATGGCGTTTAGCGCAAACGCCAATGTCTATTTGTCGAATAGTCTTCTATAATAGTTCTTTGACAACTCTGAACAAACACTCAATGGATCAAACTAATTACAAGTGTAATGTAAAAGCTATATTTAAGAGATTTAACCATAATATGTTTACTAAGCGAGACAATTTTTCCAAGAATACTTAATATTGCTTACCTACTTCACGCAATCCCAAAACCAATGAAGCCCGTTGGGGACCCAAAGAGTTATCGACCGATATCTCTGCTCTGTGTCCCTACAAGATCATCGAGAGACTTTTCTTTGCCCACGTTGAGCCAATTATTGATTCACTGCTCCCTGGATGGGTTCCCACCCGGGAAGTCAACCGTGGATCAAGTTGTTCTACTGACCCAGAACATCGAAGATTCTTTCGAAGCTAAGAAAAAAGTCGGTGCCATAATCGTCGATCTGACAGCCGCATATAATACTGTCTGACACCGTGGCCTTACCTGCAAGCTGCTGATGTTTCTGATGGATAAGCGTATGGTCAGAATGATCATGGAGCTTATTTGAAAACGAAGTTTCACCCTAATTACCGATGACAGCAAGCAAAGCAGGCTATGCCGTCTGAAAACGGCGCTCCTTAGGGATCGGCCATGTCTCCCCTCTTTTTCAACATTTATATGTACGAGTTACCTTCCACAATTTCCAGAAAGTTTGCTTGTGCTGACGATTTAGCATTGTTACACTTTTCTGGAAACTGGAAAGACCTGGAGGGGACTTTAATTTAAGACATGGCTACACTTTCAGCGTATCTCCAGACTTGAAGTTTGAAGCTCAGTCACACTAAGACGGTATTGGCAGCCTTTTATTTAAATGATCGAGAAGCCAAACATGAGCTAAAGTTTTACAACAGCAATAGACTTTTACCGTTTTGTTCAACCTCTACTTATCTTGGGGTAAAACTGGACAGATCACTCATGTTCTATCACCATTTAATGGTATTGCGCAAAAACTATCTTCGCGCGTCACACTACTGAGGTGACCTGTAGACTCAGGGTGGAGTGCTGGTGCCAAAACAGGTTGCACAGCTTCCTTATTTCTGGTCTACTCAACAGGTGAGTACTGCGCACCAGTCTTGTGTTGCAGCGTTCACAGTTGCCTCATAGACAGTGTCCTGAATGCTACCTTGCGCATAGTCGTTGGATGCCTTCGTCCCATTCCAATGGACCACTTAACCATACTTTCAGGCATCCAACCAGCTGAGCTTCGCCGACTAGGAGCGACACTCCTTGGCTTATCGTAGATCTCTGGACCCTGATCATATCTTGTATGGTCTTTTAAGTGGGTCCTGAGATGCTCGCCAAAAGAGAGTAAGATCAAGAAGCCCATTTGTGCCAGCTGCATGGAATCTTTTAAACAACCTTGCCGAACTTAGCATCCGCGTTTTCGAGAGGACGAATTATAGATGGAAAGCGAAGTACTGTTAGAATACATCCAGGCTCCGTATTTTCATGCCTAGGACCGGTGCTAGGCCTGTTGGAACGAGCTTGCTCCAAACAGCTTGCGTTAAGTTCAATCGCCTGCTGACTGGTGTCAAGCGATTCCATTCGTCCATGCACAAATGGAGTCTTGCTTTTTTGCCGAATTGCGATTGCGGCGCCTCTGAACAAATCGCAGACCACGTTCTGATAGCGTGCCCCATACATTAGGTACCACACTGAGCACGAGTTTTGACAGTTTTGAATGACGAAACCCAATGCTAGCTGAACGCCATCACTGCCAGCATCTGGTTCAGACATTACAGCAGCCTGGGGCAGTAAAAGGATAAGCCCTCGGCCCCAGTTCTGTTTGTGACTAACTTGGAGTGGATGGTTTTCCAAACGACGACCACTGCCCACTTCAAGCAAGCATGCAGGCGACATATCTTGCTATGAGAGAATAAAATGTTTCAATCTAAAATCACTCGACATTACTTGATTTTTACAATTGTTTTAAAGTTATCTATTTTCTCTGTATTTAGGCTTTTGCTTGGACACATTATCTTTGGCTTGTTCCCTTGGAATGTGCAATACTTGCTTATGTCTTGTGGCTTCAGTTAGAAATTGCTGGTCTTGTTGGAATGTTTGTGTTGTTTTGTATTCTGGGATTTCAAACATTTTTAGGAAAAATTTTCGGAAAATTAAGGTATGATCTAACAGCTTCCAAAAGAAAAATTTAATTAGAAAAACGTTTGCGCACTCATCAAAATACTTTGATATCGTATTCTTTCTTTGGCTAATAACTTGCCCATTGATCTTTTCAATTTTTTTTAAACAACAATAAAATTGTTAACAATTGTTTAAGCAAATTTCCCAATCTTTTAACAAACTGGCGCCCGGGTGGTGAAGTCCGATATATCTGCGCAGATTGCTTCCCCGTAACTTACTGATATTTTTCCGATTATCCCACTTTTTTGCGGGTTTGAACTATATTGGAAACGAAAGCTCCGTTTTGGCGTTAAGTCCGATCTGCTTTCTAATGAAGTTTGTTAACGGTACCCTTTTGATTAAGTGAGATGCAATGACTTAAACAGTAACACGCAGTTTTAAAATTATCAGTGTAATTGCTAATCTGTTTAAAAGAAAGAATTTTTTAATCTCTGTAATATTTTAGACTAAAAACAGCGCATGCCACCGATGAGCGAGTTCACGTGACTAATGAGGTCATTACCGCCTTGAGAATCATTAAGATGTATTCGTGGGAGAAATCTTTTAAAGAAATTCTAACTGGTTTAAGAAAGTAAGCAATGCATGAACGATTGAAATTGTTCATCGTTGTTTTTACGGTAACGTTTCTAAAAAAGTTTTGTTTATTTTAACAGAAAGGAAATGCGTCATATTTTTCATTCATCGTTGCTTCGTTCGTTTAATTACACCACCAAACATTCCACAACTCAGATCTTGTCATTTGTAACATTCGTGGTCTTTATTGTTTTGCATGGCACACTCAATCTGCAAATAGTAAGCTTATTTAAAATAATCTTACTATAAAATTGCTCAGTTTTGTTTAATTGATTAATCTATACAGGTCTTGGTTTCTCTTGGACTTTTTTCGGTTTTATTGCTGGGTGCTGGACTTGTCTTTCCATTTGCTGTTGAAACCATTTTTCAAACCTTTGCTGCTTTAAAGCGATTTCAAGTGAGTTAATTTCAGTGGAATTATTGATTACCTTAGTCAGGCTCATGAACTTGCCACCGTTGAAAAGCCGAAATTTTCAACTACTTTTTTTTGTTTAAAATTTTCAATCACAACCCAGGTTTACCTTTTTTGGGTAACACTTTGTTTATAATATTGTAAGATTCTGATTTACCCACATATTTAGTGTAGTGGTTTCTAATCTTTTTGCTGGATTGCTCCCTTTGATATTTTTGGAAGTTTTTGTTTTTTCTTAATAAGACAAAAAGATAAAAATGTAATAAAAAAATGTTAATGAATTAAAATAGCAATTTGTTTTAACTTTTAACTTATTACAAAATCGTTTTAATTTTGCTTCAGCTTTACAAATGAAGTTTATTTGTGGTTAAAAAGCACTGCCTTGGTGTCTTGATGCTTTTTTAGTTTGGTTTTGGAGTTTTAAAGTTATTATTAGTTAGAATATTTTCGAGCAAATATTAATTGCTTTTTTCTTGAAAGAAATTATAATTTGATGTTTTACTTTAAGGAATTCTTGCTTCTTCCTGAACTTGCACTGGTTGCTAGATCATGTGACAAACTTCCTGGTATTTTCTTGGTCGATTTTAACGCATCATGGTCAGAGGTATTGTTTGCAATTTAGCACTTAAACCTGGTTCAAATGTTTTTTGTGCAATTCATTGTATCAAAGCTCATTAAAAAAAGTTTTTTGGCAGCCCTATCCAAGAGAACGTTTTTGTTGTAGCTTTGCATGTCTGACCCAAACCAAATCACAAAGCATTAAAGAAACCACTAATACCGCTTTTTGTGTTCGTTAATTGACAAACGTCTTTCTTCAGACGGAGCTATTGGCACCCAAAAATTCTCCTTTTTCGAGCACTTTACTAACTATTTTCGACATTTTACAGCGTAAAATCGAGACTTTTTCTACAATTTTTTTGAGTTAATCGTTTAAAATTAATTTACAGTTTTTTTCCCTTTATTTCCGTGAATTAATTGAAATTATTCAACAAAATTTAAATGGTATTAGAATTCAATGATTTTAAATCTCACTTATGAATTAGAAAACATATTTCCGCTTTGCAAATATAATGTAAATAAAGGCTTTTTTCTGGTTTACTATGTTCTGCAACCGATATGATTGCAAGTTCTTGGGCAAGTACAGCCAACTTAAAATTCTGATTTGATGAGCAGAAACATTGTGTTAAATTTGCAAAGCCGGATTTAAGTTGAAATTAATCAAGTTCAAAATTGAAGACCGGATTTTAAAGCTGATGAGTTACAGTATCGAAAGATAATCGCGCGTTAAGATTCCATAGGTTTGAAATGTAAAGCAAGCCAGAAAAAAAACAACTAAAGATTGAAGCGGATTACGCCAACGATTAATTAAAAAAAAGTTGGTTTATCGATTCCATCTCACTGTACGGTTGCGATTCTTTCTCTCATTTTAAAAAGTTAATCCAAGTTTATTTTTGTAATTGCAAAGTTGCAAGTCAATCATAATCCATATATATCTATTCAACCGGACGAGCAAGCAACAAAATAATAGCTGAACCTAGCCATGTTTCTTTATAACTTTTATTAATATTTATCTACAAACCGCATACTGGCGGATAAAGCCGGTGACAAAAAAAGAATTGTTTACATTAAAAAAAACCTTCTACGTTCGGATGTTCATTATTCATCTGTTTGCAAACACCAACACTAACCGATGAGGCAAAAAAAAACGTTGTTTACATTTTAAAAAACTGCTATCTTCGGATATTCATCATTCATCATCAGGCTCAATTTATTGTAGAAACAGCAAAACACTGTCCGCAGCTCAAACCAAGAAGCGAAGTAACTAAACGAACCAAAAAACAACTTACAAAAATATTTTAACACCAAGCTCCTTCATGAAGTAGATTCAATAATTGTGTATTTGATTTCGGTGTTTGACATTAAATAACACTAAATAAAATTTTTCCTCTTCGCATTTTCTTAAATTACGAATAGAGTCAACTGAATATCTTGTATTAGCTCTAATACTGTGGGAATAGAAATGATATTTAATTGAACGTCCATTAATTAGCTCTTCTTTATTATTTCCATAAAACACTTCTGATTTTCCTACCCAAGATTTTAGGACCTATTGAAATTTATTTAAGCAAGTTTATACACCAAACCAAGAACTTTAACGTATGTCAATCTTTATAAATCGTTACACAATAATGAAACAAAGTTTTGCATATTTATTCTTTTAGATGTTTTTTATTGTCTAACGACAACAATTTTAAACTGACACCTTGTTTGCCACCAGAACATTTCCAAAGTAGGTTTTCACTTCAAATTCGTCTGGTGTAGATATTTTTTTAAGCGATGCATTGGATGCCAATTCAGAAGCCCTCCGCCAGACTTATTCAAAATAGAATGATGAAGAAAACCTGAATTGTGGACCTAAAGGGGTGAATAAAAATCAACTTAATTCAATATAACTCAAGCGATCTTTATATGTAAACGCTTAAGCAAATGTATCATAATAAGTTGAGAGTTTACAACAAAGGTTATAAGATAAGCCCTTTATCGGATTGTTTTTGTGTATAGTTGGTTATCTTATCAGTCATAAAGTAAAAAAACCATACCTATCATTAACTATTGTCTAAGACCAACTATTAAATCGTAGCCTAGTGTACACCTGGCACACGCTCTACGCACAGACTCCACACACACTCCACGCGACTCGGCACACACTCGGCACACACTCCACGTGACTCGGTACACACTTGGCACACACTCCAGACACTCTGCGCACTTTTGTTTCTTGAATTTCGACAAGTCTTTAAAGCAGTGGTTGTCAACCTTTTCGCACCTGCGGCACACTTTGGGACCTTTTAAAATTCGCGTTACACTTGGACCAGAGTGTTGGTTTTCGTCCCAACAACGAAGTGTTCTCTAATAAATAAAAAAAGTCTTCACTTTGAATCTGTCTCGGATTTCTTGATTTTCATCCCTAAAAAGTAGTGTCCACTAAAAAAAAAATGGCGGAGCAATGGATTAATGTGTTTTAAAAAGTTTCGTGGCATACAGGTTGAGAACCACTGCTGTACAGCAAGCATGTATGTCAGGTTCAGGCAAGACCTTAAAACTAATCGATTAAAATTTTGAAAAAAAATTGAAATTTGAAATTTGAAAAAAAAATTGAAATTGAAATTTGAAAAAAAACTAAAAAAATTTTTTTTTTTTTGAAAAAATGTTAGATATTTTAAAACCAAAAAATGTAACTTGATCATAAAATGACCTTGTTGAAATTATTTTTGACAACAGGAAATCAACACCGCACAAAGAGTACATAAAAATATTTCGTCAAAACCGACTATTCAATCCTTAATTTAAAGGTCAAGAAAACTAGACAAGTTAAACAAAAAAGTGCGTATTTAGGATAAGAAAAAAGCTTATGACGTATTCTATTGCACGAAAAGAAAGGCTGACTAAGATCATGAGACTAAAAAAACAAAGAAATGTACGTTCAAAAACTATTTAATTTACGGTAACAAAACTACACATATTTAATCTCATATCTTTTAAACTTTCTTAATTATATTATTTTAATTGTCTTTGTAGCGTTTCTATTGACAGTTTTTAAAAAAATTAAAGGTATTTTATGTGAGGATTTCGCCTGTGTTTTACAAATTCTTTATGGTCCAAGTCGTAAACAAATTTCCACTCTTGCGTCACGAGAATATATCGTCAATCTAAGACTTCACGACGTTTGATCACAATAGTTGATCAACATATGACAAGTTTCATTTAAAAACATCTTTCATTTTAAGGTATTTGTTCCAATGAAATAGATTTTTTTATTCGTTAATTACTTCTTAAAAGATTCATGCAATCCACAAGTTGTAACAATATTATGATTCATAAAGGCGGGATTTAAATAAACAGCCTTTTAATTTTGTTCTACAGAAGCTGCTTAGTTTGCTGACTCATTGTGTTATATTTTTAAATTAAATACATGACCTGTCCCTATTCTATCTATTGATTTTTATGGTGTCATAATTGTCACAGTTCAACAGTTTTCTGTTGATCTCACTTTCTGGATACATAAATTGAACCTGATGGTGAATTTGAAATAACTATTTCTACAGTTTTCTGATTTATGTACGTATTTAATCCAGTAGAAGTTATGCTATGGTTGTTTTGCTTTTTTTTTTGATCTTTCAAATAAAGACAAAAGATTTATTGTTTCATAATCTGTTTAATAATATTTTTATGTATATATAAAAAAAGAATTTCGGGTAGTCACCGAATCAAGGCTAATTTGCATTAAACCGCTGCGATTGGCTTGGTTTAAATAAACAGTTATGTAGACTGGTAAACCAACTCTTCAAGATGTTTGTCTGAGAGTGGAGAAGTGCAACTTGTTGATGGTGGTGGGTCATGTTGGATCTGGAAAGGTGGGGTAATATTTTTCACTATGGTGGTAAGGTTTTTTTATAAGACGTATCAAATTTTTCTTGTATTTGGAGACTTTATTTTAGAAAAACCAAATTTTTGGCAATCTCTTGGCAAGTATATAAGCAAACAAAATTGAAACTTAGAGATAAAGTTGCTTTTCTGTCCAAAAATAGCAAGTAATAGTATGAAAATAAGGGAATCAATGAATGCAAACTAATCTACAGTTATTCTAATTTTTGGTTTTTGAATTTATGTAGGAAAAGAAAGCTATTGCTTAGAAATTAATCTTGTACTATTTCGTAAACATTTAATTGATATATTACAAACGGATTTTACAAGCATTTAAATTTTGATTATATGTTTAGACTTCTTTGTTAAATGCAATCTTGGGAGAATTACCTGCTACATCAGGGAAGATTCAAGTTTCCGGCAAAATCGCTTATTCCAGTCAGATTCCGTGGTTATTTTCTGATTCGGTTCGCAACAACATTTTGTTCGGAGAAGATTTTGACGCCGAAAAATATGAGAAAGTTGTCAAAGCTTGTGCACTGGAGCAGGTATTCAGTTAATTGTCAATCACCACCTAAAGATGAAGTCGCAAAGTAAACTACTTTTGTTAAGTGCAAACCATTTAACAGTTGAAAGACTTCTGTTACAGTTTTTTCATACAGCCCAATTTTTAATTCGGTTATATTTATTATTTTGTACAGTAGGTTGGAGTTTTTTTATGTAAAATACTGTTTAACCAAGTAAGAATACGGCTGGATATTTTTTGAATTTTTAGCTAAAAGTTGGAAGGGCTACTGTTATTCGTAATGCGATTGTTTCAATTCTTTTTCCGATGAGAAGTCAATAGCATACAATTAGTTCTAGTATTTTATACAATTGGTTTTAGTGCGCTGAATCCGAATCTGAACTTAAATTTTCTTTATCATATCAGGTTGTTTTACAATCTGCACGTTCCATATATATTGATTACGAAAAAGTTGCTCATTCACTCACTAGCTTGATGCCACATATTTATGCACAAAAACATTAAAACTATGTTTTTAAACCTGATTGGCGAAGTGCAAACAAAGGGCCGCAACTACGTTTATGGCGCCGAAGAGGCATGTGAGACCGCAGCTTTGGCTTCTATGCTTGATACGAGAAGCAGCCACTAAGTTAGAATAATAGCGGTTTCCAGACACAGAAATAAATCTAAGAAATGTTATCAGTTTTGAACATACGTTCGACTGTAACAGCATTCGTTTTTCAACAGAAATGTTTGCAATTGTGTTACATATTCAGTAATTTACTGTTTACTGTTTTTCGCTGTTTGTACAGACTTTGCCCCGGGTAGTTAACATGTCTACAGCTTCCAAGCTAAGAAAGTTTTGCAATGACCCAGATATTTTCTATTATATCTGTGATTCCTTCACTTTACCACCTCAAAGACGGAACATCAATGCTTTTATTAAAACAATCTAGCTTGCTTATTTCGGATTACCACTCGATAATCAGGACAAAGATTGTGCACCTCACCAAGTTTACACAACTTGTCTCGAAGCACTGAGATGCTGGTTTCAAGGGGAGAATGCCAAGCTCAAATTTGGTGTGCCAATGGTTTGGAAATAATTGAAAAATCATGTATCGTAGATAATGATTTCCCACCTTTTAACGAGTGCACATATTCCTTCATTGTAAAATTCTACAGGGTGCGTTTTTAACCACTTAAAAGCAGTTTTGACCTCTTCATCACTGGAGAAATGTTTTTGTCGAATTCACCGCCTCAAACTTTCTTTGAGAGGGCCCAAACAAATGGAAGTCAGACGGTGCCAGGTCTGGCGAATATGGGGGATGTGAAATTGTTGTCCAGCCAAAGGAGCTGATGACCTCACGCGTTTTGAGGCTGGTGTGAGGCCTAGCGTTGTCATGTTGCAATAAAACCTTAGACATTTTCAAAGCGGGTCGAACTCTTCGTATTCTTGCTTTCAACTTTTTTAATGTATCAATGTAAACTTCTGAATTAATTGTTGCTCCTTTGGACATGAAGTCTACCAGTATCACACCAACACTATCCAAGAACACAGTCACCATCACTTTTCCTGCAGACTGCTGAGATTTGAACTTCTTCGAGCGTGGTGAGGTGGGATGGCGCCACTCCACTGATGCTCTCTTTGATTCTGGTTCAAAGTGGCAAACCCAAGTCTCATCTCTGGTCACTATTTGCCGCGAATAGTGACCGAATAGTGATAGGTTTTTTCACTATGACAATACTCCAGAAGCTCAGAACAAGCTTCTAGGCGGGATTGTTTATGAGCCTGTGTGAGCTTCCTTGGGACCCACCTTGCACACACTTTTGAATACCCCAGGGTATCCATAATGTTTACAGCACTCCCTGCACTCTTAATGACTCAGCAAGCTCATTAATAGTGATGCGTCTGTTTTCCTTAATCAATGCATTTGCCTGACCATTGCTAACAGAACTGTGAGCAGAAGATAACCTACCGCTTGTTGGCCTATCGCAAAGATCGCTTTCAGCAGGTTCTTCCTGTCAATCATTGATTTGCTTCACCCACCTCGTCACTGTGCTGTAGTCAATCGCACCGTCACCATACACTTGCTTTAGCCTTCTGCTTATGTTCTGAGCTGTTTTTCCCTCCGAAAGTAGAAATTCAATAACAACTCTTTGCTTCTGTCGAGATTTGCCACATGGCAATCATGCCAGTTTTACCGTCTAATGAAGAAGACATAGAGGGATTGCTTAAAATTTGAATTGCAGATTGCAGTAATTCAAACCCTTATTTTTTACAAAATCTATAAACCTTAGTTATCAATCTATAATCTGTAAAAGAATCAGATGTTAGTTAAATAAATGTTGCAAGAAATTAAATCAGTTGCATTACTTTCTGAACACCCCTCATATTTATTTTATTTACGTTAACTTTGTTGACTGCAGCTTTAATTATGAGCACTTAGTCTATTTAGTTTTAACCGGGATCATGCGTGGCTTTTCTTCACAAATAAAAATGTCATTGCAAAATTAAAGTAGTCTAACCTACTTTTTTTTGAACAGTTTTTAGATAAGTGTGTTTGATTTTGTTTTTATGTCATCCTTACGTATTCCTCCTAAATTTTTCTTAAAAGTTGCTTCCATATATGACTACAGAAATTCAGCAAACTGATAAAAAGTTTTTATAATTTTTCTTTGAGTTTCATGCGTTTGATAAATTCAAATCAAACTTGCCAGTAGCTTATAACTGACATAAAAGGAGTAAATCTACCGAAATTCAAAAAATAGGACTACTTCTACTTTTATTATTTGAGTCTCAATTTTCGACACAATTTTAAAATTTGTAGCATAGATTTCTAACTAACACTAATTCAACTAGGTACTACCCTTTACCTCAGTACTTCTCGACCTTTTAAGATAGCAAACTAGAAAATTTGAAAAACAACTGTTGCGACCCAACAGTGCTCATAGCCGTACCAGCAGATAAATTTTTGGGGGTACAGTACAATTTTGGCCAAAATTTATCAACGATTGCCTGAATCATGATCTTGTAGCATTTCACGGAGATGACAAAATGTCACATATTTTTATCTGAAAATGCTGGTGAAGACTTAAAAAACGTCTATACTTTATGTCTGTGTCTAATTTTTTCAGTTTGATCCAAAAAACTAGTAAAGACTAAAAAAAAAAAAAAAAAAGAAAAAGGCAATTGCCCCTACCCTGCTCCTCCCGGCTCGTACGGCTATGGCAGTGCGTCTTCGCTTCATTTGAAAAAAGTGAAGACTGAAAAAAGGGTTTTTATTTTTATAAAAAAAAAAGCAGTTACCTTTAATAGCTTTAGTCAGTTTTAACTTATGATAATAACTAATTCAAGTAAAATAGTTGCTATTTGCACCTAACAAAATGAAATGTCTTGTAAAAAAGTGCATGCCCCACCTAAAACACCTCTTTATTGATCGCGAACCACTGGTTGAGAAGCGTTGCTCTACCTTAACTTGTAATAACTAATTGCAAAATTGCTTATTATTTTGAAGACAATTAAAACAATCGCCATTGTGAACGACAATAACCCTTCCAACTTTTAACTTGAAAATATAAAAATCTCTCCGTATCTTGAGTCATCCGTGTGTTTAACATAATCAGGATTTTTCTATGTTGCCATCTGGTGATCACACATTGGTGGGGGAAAGGGGAATTACGTTGAGTGGCGGCCAGAAAGCTCGCATCAGCTTGGCTCGTCTTGCATATCGATCTGATACAGACATCGTTGTCATGGACGATCCCCTCAGTGCAGTGGATCCCTCTGTTGCTGATCATCTTTTCCAGAACTGTATCTGTGACCTCTTGAAAGATAAGGTCGGAAAATACGTCATTATTGTATTTATAGATTAGTTATTTGTTGTTTATATTTTAGATTCGCGTGTTGGTGACACATCAAGTGCAATTCCTGGAGAAAGCTGATCATGTTTTAATATTGAAAGAAGTAAGTTGGTTTATATTCGGTTTGATTTAGCATTGATGTCAGCAACTTTGGATGCGATTATTCGATCGAATTTTGATTTTCATCCAACTTAAGACTTGAACAGATTTAAGTTGAATCTGATGAAACTTATTTCAGGGTCGCATCGTTGATCAAGGAAAGTTTTCCGACCTTGCAGCGAAAGGAACCCATTTTATTTCGTTGATGAAAGTCGAAACTGATGACGTAAACGATGACATCACTTGCACCGGCGATGAAACATTTGCAACACAGCTGAACATCGACAACAACGGTATAATTTGAATACAAATGTATGTCGCTAAAGCATGCGATGGAAAAATGAAACTAAAGCGTTAAAAACGGCTAAAAAAATACGTGTTAAACCGACTGCTTTTTGTCATCAAATTTTGTTATTGCTGCGCTGCATATTGTTTGTTATAATTTTCTTTAAATTTTAAATTTAACCCATTCTTTTGGCTACACCGCAATGACGTATGCTTGCAATTTCACTCAGTTTTCTTGTAGAGTTTGGATCTGATCAAGCAATCTTATTCTGCGAAGCAGAGCAAAGTTTTTAAAGCGCGATAATTGTTTTTTCTCAGCCATTTAACGTTTGTATCGTTTTTGAACGCCGTCCGAATTATTAAGTTATACATATTTATAAAAAATATTTGCATCGCCCAGCGAAAAACTCTTAATGGTGGTGACCACATGTTTCATCACTTTCTTAATCAATTCTATAAAAACGTTGGGGTACAAAGCCTTGACATAGGCAATGTTGATGTTGTTTTGGGACCAGTCGTGTTGATGTATAACTTACTCATAACTGCTATTAAATAGATTAATATTAAAATTAGACTTTGAGATCAACAGGTCAGAATAAATTCAAAGAAATTACTGAGATAAACAAAACGAAAAATAAATTACATAATAATGTAAAGGTACAACACTTACTTGAAAAAAAAACAAAACTATATTTGGTGTATGACTTTAGCCATTCAGAATTTACTAGTTTAAATTCAGAAATGCTGATACAAGAAAGAGACAAGCAAATTATAAAAGTGCAATCGTTTCGTTCCAGTGGCAGCGAATATCGATTCGAGAGTGACAGCTAGCGATAAGCAGTTCCATACCAACCACCAGGTGTAGGGAGAATACAACCTTTTTAAGAACCTTTTAACGTTCTTTTTTATTTGCTGACGTACAAATTCTATTTGTGCTGTGGTTGCTTTTCTAGCTATAAACAGCAGAATTTAAACTGGACTTTGCGACCGAGTCAACAGCGCTTGAACGAACTTCTTGCTTCCTGCTGCTGACCGAAAGTCTCCTCGCAAACAATTTAATTCTTAATCTCTTCATAACTTGATAAAAAATGAAAACTATCTTGTTTTTTAAAACAAATTCCAACCTTATAAATTGTAATTTAAAAATTGAATTCGATGTTTAAAAAGTGACGTTTACACTGTTATATAGGGAGTAAATAAGTTGTTTTTTTTTCTGTTCATGTGTTTTAAGTTTTGATATAACTCCAACATTCAATACTGCATTGATTAATTACACTGCGAGTTTTTTAATTTTGTCATTATTTTTAAATGGTTTTGCTATGTTTAAATATAATTATAGTAAAATTGAGATTTTTACAGGTTATGTCAAAATGAAATCTAATAAGACGATAAAAAGAAAATTGCTGGAAGAAAAGAGCATTTATGATGTTGAAAAAAGTGTTAAAGATAAAGTAATGTGCTGATTATAAATTTAATGGTTAAAAATACAGCATTTGTAAGCAATTTAGAAAATATCATTACTTTGCATCAGAGAAATATGTTTGTAAACTAGCAAGTGAAGTGAAAAAGGTTTAAAATCAGCAGCTGCGGCAGCTATTTAGGGGATTTTCAAAATAAGGAAAAACTTTATTGAAGTGGCCTGGGCAGAATAGCGTAGGATTTGACAGTAAAAGAACAAGCGCTGTAGTGATTGGCTTTGTTGCAATCTACTAATTTTTAACATTTAGATTTAAGAGTTTAAGATCTCAAATAACGGATCACCATCATCGCTGGAACTTTTACTCCTATTGACTTGCAAGCCAACGAGCGTAGAGTTGGGTAACTGTCATGCAATCACACTGACCTGTTTTGGCCAATGCCAAGACATTACTTTTTGGTTGGAGTTTTTTTTTCGGAGTTCATGTATTAATTAGTGTGAACATAAGTTCACAGAGTAAATAGTAACATTACATTTAACGTTCATAAATGGTTCTTTGTTTAGAATTTATTAATTGCTTTATAGAAACCTCCGATCACGAATTCGGAATGACGAAAGAAAACGAAAGTGAAGATGATCTAAAAGTAAGATTTGTAAGAATCCTTAATTTCAAATATAACATTCATCTAAAAACTTAATGTTATATTTACTAACAGAGCGATGTTAAAGAAAGCTTATTGAACTTGGAAGATGAAAACAACGATAATGAAAAAATATCAAAAACCACTGGTTCAATCCCTTGGAAAGTCTACTGCAATTATTTTAATTCTGGGTTGCATGTTATATTTTTTGTTGTTCTTGCTATAGCGATTGTCGGGAGTCATACTTTGTTTATTTTATTAGATTGGTGGTTAGCTCAGTGGTAAGTCAGCCTTTTTAGAAAAATTGTATTTTTAATATATAAGTCATTGCAGTACGTCACTTTTGAATTACTAAAATAGACGTTCAATGTAGATAACATTTTTCTTAGGGCTCTCGCATCCCAAAAGTACACCAACCGGAATAACCACACCCGATCCCTTGTCAATTTACGATTATCACGTGACAACACGACAATCACTCCGATGAATGCTTCAGTGCAGCCCGTTACGTCATATTCATTTGATCAGAATTATTATCTTCAAGTGTATGCAAGTAAGGGACCATTTGAAGATTTGTACTGCTGGCCTCAAGGTTTTACAATTTGAAAAATTTGATTTACATGCAATTCTTCTGTTTTTGTTCTTTAATTGAGTTGATTTTGTTTTGACGTTATAGTTGTTTAATTGCTGGCTTGTGTTTTAATTTATAAAGACAGACATCTCACCTGATAGTAATGATAAAATTTTACCACTTTTGCGAATAAAAATTGACCAGTCAAAACTGACTGAAATCAGCTATGCCATTAACGGTTTACTTCTGTTTCCTCTGGAACGCTTTTACTTTAGCCTCAAAATTATGTTTATGGTTGTAACTTCTTTCACACCGGCTTGTGAAATCTTCTGAGCTTGTATAGTTGTTTGCTTTTAAAACTTTTAATTTACAATGCATTGAGATAAATTTTGTACGAATCATTAGGACTTCTTAACCTTTACTTCAAAGTAACTTCTGCTTGTTTAAGATTTAAGTGTTATTTTGTTAGGTAAAAATTACAAATAAATGACGATGAATGGTCTGATGACTGCTAATCTTGTATGTTTCCAGTAGTTTTTTAATTTTGTTTTAAAAGTACTTGAAAAATACCGTTACTTGATTATGAAGGCAGTAATATTTCTATTGCTAAAAGTCATATCCTATCAACTATATATTTACACTTGTGACTTGTCGCACCGCTACAGAGACATTAAACTTAGAGCATAGGTTCCCAATCTTTTTAACCCTCTAGCCCTTTTGGTCTAATGTTTATTTGGTTGATCTCCATAACCATTCCAGTTTTAAAAAGTCTATTTTATTTATGCACACAAAGAGTAAATGAATTAAATGTATAAAAAATAGCCAAATAGTTTTTATTTTAAAATAAACTTTTTTTTTAATTAAGCTTAATTTCATAAAATTTTATGAACAAAATTTGAATAACTATTTATCAATTAAAATACAAGAATAATTGGAGGCTTTTTAGCTAAAGTGGTCGATCTGCAAACAACGTAACTTCTATGTGGATGGACCACTTTGTCTGCAGCGTCTCCAATTAAGAAAAAGTATTCAATGTGATCCTTATGATGTTTCTCGGCGAGTTTCTTCAAATGTCAATAGTAATCGAAGTCAATAGTAATCTCTATAGATGTCAATAGTAATCGAATATTAACATCAAGCCTATTATGGGTTTTTTAAGCGTCTGGGATTCATGACTTGAAACTTATTTAACCGCCTTATTAGATTTTGGATTTTGGGAAGAAAAGCTTTAATCTGCTATTGTTTGCTCTTTTTATCTTAAGAGAATAATCAAGAAAATAAAAAAAACTGAATCATTTGTTTTTGTTTTGCTTTTAAATATACATTCGTCCTAAAACTAGTAGTAAACAATTTTTAAAGGTTAAATTGTCCTATGCTCTACCAAAATAACACCATGGACCCCTAATTGAATATTTTTTTGTGTGGACCCCTAAAATTTTTCATGACTCATGGTTAAGAGGTTGTCACACTTCATTACTAATAATTTTAAGCATAACGATGTAGTTTATTCCCGTTAAAAGTAATTCGTAGTTTTATTGTGAAATAATGATCGCGTCGCCTTGGAGCGCTGCTCTCGTATTATGTGATATAACGTCCGATTCGCTTTCTAATGCGTGTTGCATGTATCCTTTTTCTCTTTTCGCCCGACAGTAATGCCGTAATATGTTTTTGATCAGCGTCACTGTAGTAGAATGTTCGCGTATATACTATGTGGTTCTAGCATAAGCGTATTCTCTAGAAAGTTGGAGAATGATCTGGTTTATTCGAGTGAGTTCGCCGTCATGTGGTGTTTGTCTATATAAACGCTCGCTCGATCGCATTTAAAAAAGACGAAAACGAAGTAAACGAGAGAGAGATAATTTGAGACGACTTGAGAGACGGCTCGAGTGAAAGTGATTTGGTTTGGGCGCAGGACGTGGCCCGTTAAATTTGTATCGTTTGACGATTGTTAAATTTATTTTGCGCCAGTGTTTTGGACTTGTATTCTACGGAGGTAGAACTATTTGTGTTGTTTGAATGAAGTTCTAGCGTTGATTTCGCTTTGCAGTTTGGCAAAGCGTGAAATAGAAATTTCGTCGGTCGTGATTTTTGTAATACATTCGTTCTTATTAAAGACAGTGAGTGGTCTCTGTTTATTGTGAAAAAGAGTCTTCAACGGATCAATCCGAGCTTTCTTTCAAACCAACTGTATAAAACCGTCAGGCTCATAGCAGACTACTTCTTGAGCTGGAATAAAATAAAATTTAGACACAGCTTTGTTTCAGCGCAGGTATTCGGGTTTCCTAGCTCAATTGGCCCTTTAGGATTCCCGAACAAAGTCTGTGACAGAGGTATTGCCGTAGACCAACCGTCAAGCCATTACCCCGGTTTGTTTTCAAAGATATCAAAATCTTGCTTTCCGTGTAAACTATTTTGTAATGACGTGTGAAAATGTTTTGACTGCAATTTTGAGCAGAAAAAGTTGGCGGAAAATGCTTTTATTGAGAATACACCAAGACGATGATGGTGGGAGTCGAACCGTTGTCATGTCGACCAGTCGCACTCAGCTGTGCTGCCGATTTAGTTATTTGCAACTTCCTCATCATTTTCGGAAAAAACATTGAATAAGTTCTGTGTATTTTCCTTTGCCCGCTTGTTCTTTGGGTTGCGAAAGAGCAGCTCGAGTTGGGATCTCCAAGCATCCCGATCTTTTGCAACTAGCGGCAATTCCACAAGTGGAATTCCGAGACGAGACCAGGTCAGGTCTTCAACATAATTCCACCAGCGAGTTGTGGGTTGCCCTCTAGGCCTTTTACCATTCGGAAGAGCATTAATTGCTTTAGTGTTTGCTCGTGGACATTCGTGTCACTTGGCCATACCAGCGCAGTTGCAATCGTTTTATGCGAAGTAATAGCGGTTGGATGTTAAGAGATTGACGAATGTCAGTGCTTCAAACCTTGTCAAGTAGGGATAAACTTGTGAATTTTCGTAAGAAACCCATTTCGGCTGCCTGTACTCAGGATCTCACTCTTTCGATCATTACCCAACACTCATGACCCTAAGTGAAAATAAGAACAAAAATTGATCTGAAAACAAAAAGCTATGATTTTGTACACAGCTCTCGTCTCAGTACAACCGATTGGCAAAGTTGCCGCATTACTGCACTTGCTTTTCCAATACGAGTGTCCAATTCGTTGTCCTGTCTATCATCACTCGAAAATATAACTCCAAGATATTTAAACTTCTTCGTCTGCTGGATAGTTACTCCATTTGTTTGGAAAGAACACTGGATAGTGTGCCTTAACAAGCACATAATCTATTTGCAACTTAATAGAACCTATTGGTTGTGCTTTTTTCTGTCACCGATTCCGATTGTTGCCGAATGAAAAGCGTATTGTCCGTTTAGTGCCTGACAATGTCATTTTTTTGCAGTGATGATTATTGGCTATTTTGTGTTGATGTACACGAGAACAGCGATGCATTATTATCTCTGTGTGCAGTCAAGCGTGACCTTACATGCAAAGATGATTGCTTCTGTTTTCAAAGCCAAGATAAGATTTTTCGACACAAATCCCATCGGTGAGTTTTTTAGTTAATTTTCACCGGGCATTAAGTTGCTTCATTTTTATTAAATAATTAAAATGCTTTCAAACATTGAGTACTAATTTAATAACCGTTTCTAGGGTATTTTTTCCCACATTCACTGTTAAAGCAATCTGATAAATTTTAGTTTTATAACGTTTGAGTGCTTGCAAATAGAAATAATAGGGTCAGAGTGAGAAAACATTTTGGTAATTTTCATTTGTAAAAGTGAATTAAAAGGATTTTACGACTGTTTATCAAAACATCCCACATTAAATAGTTCTGATGGTGTTGAAATTCAGTCATTGGATGATCAAAACAAAGTGTGCTTTATGCTGTCTAGTTCTAAATTCTCTCAAATGCAAGTTCTTTTTTTCGACCTTTCAATTCCACTACCAACTTTTCAATCTACTTTTAGAATTTTCAACAAACACCCTATTTACTTTAATCTTCGTCTTTTTTCAATTTATTTTAAATGGACTCCATATTTCAAAGACCAAGTTTTTTCCATTTTGAAAATTTCTACAACCTGTTTCGCTCTTATACATATGTTGACTCGCTTTCTTAGGCTCTGTCCGAAAAATCTTCTTCAATTCTTAATAAATTTTTATCCCGTTGTTTTTATCAACACAAATTTAGGCTAGTATCCTTTCATCTAAAATACCAACCTCGTCTTTTACGAGGGGATCCACAAATGGTCGTGCAGAGTTATTTTTCTCTTCAACAAGAAACTCTCCCCACTTTCCATAAACTTCTCTCTTTCTCTTTCTCATTTATTGAGTGGTGTTTTAGAATGCAATCTTATTGGCCCTGGGATTTCCAGAGTATTATTATAGTATTGCATTTTCTAGACCAGGGGTCGGCAACCCCCGGCACGCGAGGTGATTTTATACGGCACACGGCGTCGTGAACATTTTTCAAAAACACGTTTTAAAATGTTTTGGAACGAAAACTGGGGAATCGGAGACTGATTTTAAGTGAGGACCTTTTTTTTTTAGAGATCACTACGATTTTGGGACAAAAATCGAACTGTCTCATTTGCTTGGCTATTTTTAATGAGCCAAAATGGCCCTCGGCTTAAAAAGGTTTGACGACTCTGTATTTAAGGTGTCCCGGAATGGCGAAAGAAAAAGTTGGTAACCCTACTCAGGTCTGATTATACAACGCAATTTTTCATCGGCACGCAAACGTATATTTTGACATTGAATTTTACAACTTGGCACACTGGAAAGAAAACGTTGCCGACCCCTGTTCTAGACTATTTTTGTGATTTTTCGATAGTTGCTGCTTGCTGGTTCTAGTTCAGATAACTTAGGATGAATATGTCTTCCCGTTGTTTCGTTCGTTTTGTGCTTGGGAATAACCGTCGATTAAAACAAACAGCCCTGCAGCATCCTTTTTTGTTCTAGGTTTTATCGGCGGGAGCGCTCAATGTGCTAACATTCTAACTTGCGAGCAGAAGGACGCGAGTTCGATCCTCAGTCTATCTGAGTCATTTCTGTTGTGCCTTTGGGTAAAGCAGTTTGCGACAAGTTTTTAAACGGTGTCATGCTGCTTGCCTACAATACTGACTCCGTTTAAAACAGAAAGCAGCAATCGGGTCAATATAAATTGGCCATACGAAAAAGATCCTTTGTTCTATGACCAATATCCAGCAAATCTTGCGGATTTTTTTCGTATTGGGCATGTTTTCAATGAGGCTACTGTTCTGCTACAAGAAACGATTCTTTAATGGCTGAATTTGCCACGTTTACAATTTTAACAACATCATCGAAAAATTTAAACATCCCTCGTTGAAAACATCCTAAAATCTTAACAATTATCAACAGCCATGATTTTTTTTCAGGCGCCATTTTAAATCGGTTTTCAAAGGACATGAACCAAGTTGATGAAACATTGCCATTGACTCTTCTCGACGTTTTCTACGTTAGTTTTATTCAATTAAATTGTGCTGAAAAGCAAATCAAACCGATTCTTATATGATCTCGTGTTTGTTTGTATGTATGACTAAAGTTTTCTAAGTGTTGCCGATAACGATTTGATCATTTTTTAGAAAAACACCCTAAACTTAACTATATAATCATATTTTAAAAAAATTTTCTTTAAGTATTTGAATTTCAGGAAATGTACAAATTTTAAATTGAACAAAGAATTTGTTTGCAACTGTTTCGAAAATATTATTCGGAGCAATTTGTTTCTGTTGCAGGATATTGGAGCTGTTTTGGCTGTAGTTATTTTCGTTGTGTCTGTTAATTATTTCATCATAATCATGATCATTCCCATGATAATTTATCTTGTTTGGATCAGGAAATATTTCGTTACAACATCGAGAGAAGTGAAAAGAATCGAAGGACAAGGTTGTTATTTGTTTCTAAATTTACAAATTAATTAATTGTTTTGCTGATTGTTATGTTTTGAAATCTTGATTGTTTGTTCATAGCACGAAGTCCAGTGTTTAGTCACTTGTCAGCTACATTACAAGGTTTGATAACGATTCGAACGTTTGAAGCACAAGATGATTTCATCGACACTTATAATAGCTTGCAAGATAAGCACGGATGTAAGTAACACGAATCAAGTTTATGTAACAAAGTTTTAACAAAGCAAATCTGTTCTCCATATTTAGAATTTTTTCCCCATCTTTGACTTGCATAAATCTTGATGATGAATTTGTTGAAAACTTTTTTCATGATTTTTTGACAACATCATAATTGTTCGATTTCATCATAATCTTTTAAACTTTGCAGGTGCTTGGTCCTTCTATTTTTTCAGTCAAAGGTGGTTCGGATACAGACTTGATATGATCACTACAGCTTTCATCAGTGCTTGTTCGTTTTTAAGCGTCATTTTCGTGACTGTTCTCCCAGATACTTGGCCAATTAACCCCGGAAATCTCGGCCTTACTTTGACGTATTCAACTTCATTGATAATTTGGTTTCAGTGGGGCATTCGGCAATCAGCAGAAGCGGAAAATTTTGTACGATTTGGTGGTTACGTCATAGTGATCACGTGATGGTTTTTGAATTAAGATTTGATGATTCACTTTTGTCATGATTATTTTCAGATGACTTCAGTGGAACGAATTCAAGAATATCACAAACTTCCAGAAGAATCATGGGATGAGAATAAAGTTCCTCCCAGTAACTGGCCTGTTCACGGAGACATCAAGTTTATTGACTTGTCATATTCATATTATGATGGCGGTCCTTCTGTGTTGAAGAAAATTAATTTAGAAATTAAAGCAAAAGAGAAAGTAAGTCAACATTGAGTTGAGATATAGCAAGTATTAATTGAGTTTGTGTCAGCTTGGAATCGTTGGACGAACAGGCGCTGGAAAAAGCTCGATCGTGGCCGCTTTGTTCCGCATGACTGATTACATGAGCGGCTCGATTGTGATTGGCGGATTGGATTTCAACCAAGTATCGTTGAATGGATGGAGAAAAGTGCTGACCATAATTCCCCAAGTATGTTTTTATAAAATATATAGATCCAGGAATTTATTGCACAAGTCATTTCTCACACCAACGTGCAAGAAAAAAGCGTTTTGTATGTTTTGGTTAGGATCCTGTTTTATTTGGAGAAACCATGAGGAGAAATCTTGATCCTTTTTCTATTTACACAGATGAAGATTTATGGAAGGCTCTTGAAAAGGTAAACACAAATCACGTTTAATTATCTCTTTATTTGTTTGTTTACTTTTTTCGATGATTAGCCACGCAAGGATCTCCTCTGTGTTGTGTGCTAATAAGTTTTGTGTAAGTTTTTTGTTTTATATGTTAAAAATTATCAAAGTTTAAAACTAAAGATTATATAGTTCTTAGGTATCATATAACTTTCCACACTTATAGCAAAATTTTCAATTTTAAGAATGTCTGTAGGCTACTGTATGTGACAAAATAACATGTTGCACTATTTTCATTCTCAGGTTGTTGTTGTTGTTTTCTAAAAACTAAGCTAAATCAACACAATATGATGTAAACTTTGCTTTTTTTTGCAGTAAGTGCTGCATAAGCAATTGCCCTGAGCAATTTTAAGGCTTTGCTTACGTGAATACAGATAAACGATTTAGAGTAATATCTTGCTTTGAAATAAAACAAGTTGTCGGCAGCGTCGTCGAGTGGTTAAAGCGCCGGGATTGTGATTGATATGGTTTCGGTTCAAAACCTTCTCACGCCATTCTGTTGTGTTTTTGGGAAAGACACTTTACGGCACTTTCCCCTGTTTGATGGTCTTGGCAAGCAGTTCTAAATTAAAGTCAAATCTTTATTAAATTATAAGCGGACAACAATATCTTGGCATCTCCGGAAGCAGGTCGGGGTAGTTGCTTATCCTATGTATAGCGCCTCCATCGCTTTCCTGCGAGTCAGGAGGATAAATATAGAGATAAAAATAAAAAAATAAAATAAAAAATAGCACAATCGCGTAGAAGATAAGAAAAAAAATTATTTAGGTTATTTAAATCCAACTCTGGTTTTGGGAAGGTGATTTAGGAAATTGAGCTTATTCTTGTAACGTAATGTCGCAGAAAGTTAAAGTTATAGCTATTGTAACTTTTTCGAAACGATATTCCTTAGAAGACCTATAAGTGGGACGGTATACTTCAACTGTTTGTGATTGTGCTTTTTAAGTTTTCGTATAGTTTTCTCGTGTTTTAAATTATATCGCGTATGAAGAGGATCTTGGGGTTTTGTAGAAAAACGTAGGTGGAATAAATAATAGATATTAGAACATTTAAAAAAGTTTTTTAATCGAATCAAGGGAAGAATAAAAAAAAATTATGTTCAAAGTTTAAGTATGGAGGGTTTTTCTAGAAAATTAAATGGCTCGAATAATATGCTAACACATAGTCTTCGTTGCCGACGAAAGTAAGGCATTAATATTTTTTAGAGCCTAAACTATGAAAACATCTGATTTTATTTCAAAGGTTATTTCATTAAGGATTCTACTCATTCTTTGAAAGGTTACAGATACGTACCGTTTAAAACCTATAAATTAGTTATAAATTGTCTATAATTAGTCTTGAATTTTTTAAAGGCTCATCTAATTGCTTGAAACAGTTTTTTTTATCTTCACAGTCTCCTGTTCTCTTGATGTTTTCGTTAAAAGCTGTGAACCGTTTAATAAAGTTCAATGATTATATACATGATTCGATTTTACCGTGGGTTTTACGACACACTTCTTTCAGGGCAACGATACCGGTGACTGACAACTCAGTGAAAAAGCACTGTTTTTCTTTTTCGTAGTCCCTATCTTTTTATATTCTTGACTTTGAGAGTGCTTGATTTGTTTTGAAAGTTGTGAGATTTATCTGCTGTAAAATTGTAATTTGGCGTTTCGGTGATTTCAAAGTTTTTTGGGTGTTTCGTTACCTTTGGTTCTTTAATTTAAATGACAAGTCTGGTGTAAAAAGTGTACACGTAGTTGCTGTTTTTTGTGTGTCTTAAATTAGAAAAATATTTTCAAAATTATCAGATTTTACATTTGTATTGCGTATTTTTTTTTTTTTTTTTTTTTTTTTTGATGTCTAATTGTAATTATTTCGTTCGGTGACCCAGTAGTAAAAGTAAATTTCGAAAAAAGTTTATTGTTGTTATTCAAATCAATTGCAGTTTGTAATTCAAACAAGAAGAAAATATGGTTGTTATTAGGAGTTGGAGGTTTAAAAGGTTTTACTTGTGAAAATGTTTTTGCTGCGTGATTGTGATCGTTGTGCAAAAAGTTTTTTGTTTAATTTTTGCTGTGATCATCCATGTTTAAAATGCAATTTGTATAGCTTATTATTTGCTTAACGCAAATCAACGCCTTTGCTTACAGCTGGGCAAGCTAGCGATGCTTCATTTGAAAAGCAAAATACTCTATATGCTATAAAGGTTACTGATTAAAAAAGTTTTTAAAGTAAAAACGGCAACGAAAACGATTACAAATTTCTGTTATTTAGTTTTTATTACGGAATGTTATAAAATTTTCTTTGTTTTCTTTGATTTGGTCTCTTATTTTTACAAACCTTAATTATATCACGTGTTACTTACTGCACATTGTCAGAATGATGTTATGTTATAGTCAGATTTCAAATAATTGTTTTGTTTTTTTATATATTTTATGCCAAATACATAAAAATAATTGTTGAACTTCAAGGTCCAGTTGAAAAGCGTCGTTGAAAATTTTCCTTTGAAACTTGAATGTCTTCTGAGTGAGTCGGGTTCGAATCTGAGCGTGGGACAGCGTCAGTTGGTTTGTCTTGCCCGAGCAATCTTGCGAAACAACAAAATCTTAATCATCGATGAAGGAACTGCTAACGTTGATACGAAGTCAGTTTATACAAGTTTAAGTCTAGGCTTTTATCAGCCACTCTAGCACGATATATTACAATAGCCCATAGATTCTTAAACGTTTTGAGACGCGCCCCTTTTTCATTATGCAAACAAAACTCGCGTCCCCTTGATGGTACCAACAAACCCAAGTCCTGCTATATTAAAAATTTTAACAGCATTGAACCGAATAACAATGACTAAATATTGTTAATAAGAAGGATGTAACTGTTTTTTAGAAATCAAAAGTTTTATTTGTGACTTTGTAGCAGACAACACATCTCAGATCGGCTTTACAATCAAGTTTATTCCTTTGTCTTTATACCTAGGAGGAAAAGACGCTTTAGCACAAGCCGATGAAAAAGAAAGGAGTGTACGTACAGCTACACCACCTACACTCTTTTGTTCATGTGCACATATTTTTTCCAGAAATCAATCAGTGACATAGCTTTAAAATTGTTTTGTGCAGTCGAGTTACATTTCATTTTAAAAAATTCCTCCTGAAAATTTTTGTAAAGAATATCCTTGCTTAGACGAAAAGAATTTCTTGTCATCTTCAATTGTAGAAGTTCAGTATCACTCAATTCTTGTTTTAAAAGTCGCAGATGACTCTCCAGCTCGACTTTAAGCTCGCTCTTACGTTCAGTTTGGTTTTTCTCGAGTGAACTACTTAGTTTAGGAAAGGAAGCTGCATTTCCTTTTGAATTTGACGATGCTCGGCCCCGGTTTTTGTCATACAAGCGTTGATAGCATCGTATTCATTGGTACAGTTGATATTCTTGCCTTACAAATTCAAGTTTAAATCATTTAACACTTCGAAAATATCCATTGCCAACGTAAAATTAAACTTATTTGATTGACAAAAGAAGATATTGTTTCCCATAATAAGCTTCAACAAACACCATAAGTTTATCTTTCATTTTGTATATGCGGGCTAACATGTTAAATATTTTTTTTTATTTTATCTCTATATTTATCTTCTTGACTCGCAGGAAAGCGACGGAGGCGCTAATGCATAGGGTAAAACCTGCTTTCGGAGATGCCGAGATATTGTTGCCCGTTTGAAATTTAATAAAGATGTGACTTCAATGTAGAACTACTTGCCAAGACCACCAAACAGGGGAAAGTGCCGTTAAGTGTCTTTGCCAAAGACACAACAAAAAGACTCGAGTAGGTTTTGAACCGAGACTATGTCGATCACAATCTCGGCGCTTTAACCACTCAACCATGCTGCCGACAATTTAGATAACCACCAAATGGATGTATAAAAAAGCAGAGTCTCATGATCGAAATCCATGTCCTTGCAAAGCTTGGTAAACAGTTTTGTATTGACAGCACTATCTTTAACGTAGTTGAAGGCTTGTATGATTGTTGCAAGCTTATCTTTCATGGCAATAGGTAAAGTCCTGGAGCCTAGAACCTCTCGGTGAATCATGCAATGAGATCCAACCACATTGGGGGCTTTTTTTATCTTCGCGATTGTCAGACCACCATTAGTGCAGACACCCTATTTTCCCCAGCTTTACTATTGTTGCAATAAACCTGGAGACAACTTTAAATTCATCTTCTGCTCTATATGTGGTCTCTAGGAGTCTGCAAAACTGCAAGTTTCAATTAAAACGAACGTAGACTAACAACTGCGACAATTGGGCAATATCAGTTGTTTCATCACTTTAAATTAAAAAAAAAGTGTAGCGTGTAAATTTTTGGAAAATTGACACTCAATGTCTTTTGCGAGCTCATCCATAGGTGTTCTGATCGTAGAATTCAAGAGTGAAATCTTCGCCGTCTTCTTGCTGTATGTTTTTCTCAACACAAGATCAGCTGCTTTAAACATGTACGGGTTAATCAATGTTGTGAGGTTTCTTTAGCAATCATGTGAGCGATTTCGAAAGACGCTTCTACTATTTCTACAGACGAAGATTGCCAAAAGCACTCACTTAGTTGCAATTTTTAATTTTTTGCTTTGAGAAAAAATGCTAAAGGCTTATCTTTATGCCTAGGGTGTTTTGTCTGAAGATGACGCTGCAAACGACTTGGTCACATCGCGTAATTGAATGGATTTTCTTAGCATATCTCGCATTGTGGTAGCACTAGAATATTTACCATAAAACCTATAAAATCGTACTTTAAATAATCGCTGTCATACCTTTTATTTTTTTCATTTATTTTATGTCAAAGCAGTTATCTATTCAGTTTGCATCCAGTTGCTCGCGCTTCTCTTTATAAACTTTTCGCGCGCCCTCACTTTATGTACTCCTACAATAACGTAAAAATGCGAAAAAATTGAAAAAAATCCGTAAAAAGAATAAAGCCATTTTACTATTTTTGAACTAAAAGTTAAAAAAATAGTTTTAGTAATGCTTCAACAAGTGAAGCTTAAAGTAATGCCAGAAAGTTTTGAAAAGATTTTTAATCTTAATTTTGCTCTGCTCATGCTTAAATTTTAAAAAAATTAAATTTTCACGGTTTTGTTTGTAACAGGACGGATCAACTTATTCAAGATACAATTCGAAAGGAATTTTCCCACTGCACAGTTCTCACCATTGCTCATCGTCTGGACACGATTATTGATTCCGATAGGATTTTGGTGATAGAACTAGATCCGTTTTAAGATCCAGCACATGGTAAAATATTTTATTCCAGGTTTTATCCGATGGTAAGATTGTGGAATGCGATGAACCGCACAAGTTATTACGCAACAACGACGGCGTTTTGACGGAAATGATTAGAATGATCGGAAGTCGAGAAGTTGAGCTTCGTAAAGCTGCGGAAAAGGTGAAAACTCGTTCGATGAAGTCGTGATGTTTGTATTAATTTGTGGTATTTGTGTTGATATTTAGGTTTATATTCAACGTGAAATCAAACAAGCAGAAGAAACATTAAATGGAGAAGATAAAGATAAAAAGTTTGAATCGCGTGATGCTGTAGTTTCCGAAAACGATTTTTAAATCTTATTTTTAATTTTTGATGAAAGATTTAATAGAACAATTTTATTAATTTTTTTCACAAATTTTTTGATTGTCAAAGTTGTAAACTAAGCTACGTGTATATTAAATAATTTTGGGCGATTTGTTGTATAAACAAGTTGTTGTATGATTAAATTGTTATATAAGAAATCGATAAAGATTTGAATGGTAAATAGAATAAGAACATATTAAGTGTATTAATTCATATATAGTTTGCAGAAGACGTTAAATCTTTTAAAAAATAAGTTTGAAGAGTCCAATTCAAAAATATAAAAAACATGCATTAACATTGAATGTGCAAAAATACTATTTTTAGAGTACCGGAGTTTTCCACAATGTACCCCCAGTTGATGTACCATGATATATTAACTGGAAAGAGGTGCCTATTAATGTACCATGGTACATACTCATGCAAACACTATGTGTGAAAAAATATCCAACTATGTCGGTTTACCATATATTAAAGGTTTGAGTGATGAAATGTCTAGAATTTTGAGAAAATTTAATATTAATGTGTATACTTACCCTTATAAAACAATTGGAAATATTTTACCAAAAATAAAAGACTCTGTGGATGATATATATAAGCGTGGTGCAATTTATAAAATTCCGTGTAAAGATCGTTCGAATGTATGTTGGTAAAACGGGCAGATGTTTTAATACTCGCTTATCGGAACATAAACGTGATTTGAAACCGATTAATTTGGCTAAATTAAAAGAAGACGATTTGAATAAAAAAACTGCATTGGTTAAGCATTGTTTTAATTGTGAACATAGGATTGATTTTGGTAATTTTGAAATATTGGATTATAATATTGACTATAATAAACGAAAATTTTTAGAATCACTATATATTAATAATAAAAAAATTCAATAAATGATAAAGATCGTAATGTTTTTCCAAAAATATATAGCAATATAAAAAATCTCAACTAATGTGGGTTTTCAACCTGTTAAATTTGTTTCTTTTGCACTAAGTAATTATTAAATTGTTATGTATGTTCGCTTCTCACCTTGTGTTTGTTGGTTTGTATTTTTAACTTCTTGGTTTTTAAATACGGTGCGCGTTGTGTTCTGCTTTTACCTGATGAAGTCCGCTCGATGCAACGGACGAAACGTCGTTGAGTTCTTCTTTAATAAATATTACGCCTTTTGTATTTGTTGAAGTTTTACTTGCCTCTGATTTTACCAGAAGAACAAATAAATTTTAAAATAAGTAATATCCCTGGTAACAGTGTTTATATTAAGTAGATTTTTAATTTCTGTCGTCGTCACCATATTGAAAATGCCGAAGTACACATCAAGGGCAGCAGGATGGACGTACTGCAATGGAAAAGCATCAAATTGTAAGTGATTTTCTTGTTATTTCTTCTCAGAGCACGGTTGGATAGAACCTGATGCAAATCTACAATATGGACGAAACGCCGTGATATTTCGACATGGCTTAAGATCAGACGCTTCATTTCAATGACGACAAAAATGTTGATGGCATTGATACAGGCCATAGAAAATCGCACTTCACAGTAACTCTGTGTTGCTGTGCAGATGGACGAATGGTAAAGACTCTGATTGTATTCAAAGAACTTAAAAATGTCTCAAAACTGAATCTGTCAGCTGACGTCGAGGTTACAGTAAGTATGGGCGGGTCTATGAACACATGTCTGATGCTGAAATGGATTCGAAGCTGCTTCACTCAGCGTGGACCTTTTTTAGCCCGTACACCATCGATACTCTACATGGACTACTATGAATCGCATATTGAAGAGGAGGTTTCCGAGTTTCTCCGCTCCCATTGTGCTACAAAAGTAGTGGTGATTCCTCCAAAAGTGACTAGGTCCTGCAGCCATTGGACGCTTCACTCAATAGTTCTTTTAAGGCTGCTCTTTGTCGAGATTGGTTGGACTGGCTTATAAACGGTCCTAAAGAAATGACTGCCAAAGGATATCGTTGGCAACCATCATACCAAGCGGTGGTGGACATAATGTTGAAGGCTATGCACAGTCTTTCGCCGGAGAGTATCAGAAAGAGCTTTCGAGTGTGCGGTATTGCAGCAGAGGGAGAAAAAGTCCCTGAGAATAAACTGAATGAGCGTCTGAAGCAGCTTTTGGTGGCTCCTGAAAATGCCGGAATGGTGCTAAATACCGAAGAAGCCAGTGCAGAAAACATTATAGAGGTGGAATCTCACAACGAGTCCGATGAGGAAGATGAACTGGATTTTATTCAGAATGGTGCAAGTGACATCATGGAGGGTTTGAATGCTGATGACTATGACAACAGTGATGAATAAAACTTTTGAGCATTGATTGTTTTCATCAACGAACGTGATGTTTTAATAAAAGCTTTTTGAATTTTGTTGTCAATAAAAGTGCATAAAAAATTGTCAGAATAGGCACTTAATGTGCGTTTCCACTTAATGTACCATGGTACATTAACCTGGACTAAACTTGTTTTGAAATTTTGTTACCTCGTATTTTCAAGTTAATGTACCTGATACATTAAGTGGAAAACTTCGGTAGTACACTAAAGGCACAATAATTGGCTTACAAAAAAAAAAAATTTTAAATTTGTCCTTCTGGCTTACAAAAAAGTGTCAGAGGCGCTATACGTAAGGCAATCGTCAAGCAATCCCCCCATCAACTTTTAAAGATGCCAATATAATGCTGTCCAGTTGAAATCATACTTGACTAAAATAAAAATATCAATCGATAAATCTATAAAATATATAATTTAATATGATCAGCAATAACCTGGATACCAATCATTGACTAAAGAGTGATTTAAAAAGTGGAATTTAATAAAGTTATAGCCTTTTGATGTAGCCTATATATTATATTGCCAACGTATAATCATGACTCGGGCAAAAATAAATTATAAAAGACGATTAGGTAGATTGAATAATAGAACACAACTGCGCCTACGTTAAATTGATTTGCGGGCATTGTTTTACAAATAGAAATATATTAAATAAAATTTGGATGTAGTTCTGCTTGTTTTATTTGAAAAGCGCTAAGTTTGCATCGCGAGGCCAAAACTGCCGAATAAGAATTTTATGAATATTTTGAAGCTTAAAATTTTTGACTTTTTTGAAGTGCTGTACTTGATTATAGAAAAAATTTTTATAGCAAATACTGTGTTTTACAATCACAAACTTGTGTTTTTGAATATAGTTTTTCTTTCAGTTGTAGTAGGCCTACTGTAGTTTGTAGTTCGTACTGGGTGAGTAATATTATTTGAATTTAATAAACTAAGATCTTTAAACGGGTAATGGTTGGGTGTGAATGTTATATTTGTCGTTTCTGTAAGTCGTTCAAAAAATAAAGTGATTTTATTAAAAGAAAAAGGAAGATTTAGGAATACGCGTCAGTCAGGAAAAAAAATTGTATTCTTGTAACTAAAGCTATTTTTACAAATTTTTTGATGGCTACCACTGAACTAAGGGCAACATGTCGCCGCCAGATTTGCACCACCGTAGAAAGGAGAGAGCCTCCAACTGTGCGCCACGTTTTCAAATTTTTCAAAATTTCGGAAACTAAAAAGCTATGCATGGAAAACTTTTGTGTCATTTTAATCACTTTTAATTGCTATTTAATACGCTTAATTAGACTTTTTTGTTGAGAGTCTTTATCACTCCAAAAAATTGGTTTTAAAATGGAAGTACGGTCGTAAAAACGGCACACTGTTAAAGCATAGATCCGACACTGCGCCCTCTTGTTTTTTAAACAATTTATAACTACATAATATTCCTAATTAATCGGGGTAATCGCTTGAATTACGCTGCCAACATTTTCTTAAACTGTTTTGGCAAATATCTGTTTGAGTTTCATATCGCCATCTCATAATTCCGCGATGTTGCAATGTTTTTTGAACAATCAAATTTTTCTAGCATACCTTTACAAGCTTCAAGCGTTCTAAGAGGTTTCCTCAACCTAGGGCGGCGAAAATATACAAATGATAAAATACTTGGTAAATTGACTTATTTTATTAAAACAGCGTTGCCTGGTGTGCCTTTTTCTAGAAAAACTACGAATTACACTGTCAAAGTCTATTTGTATTTGCAATGTCTGACTCAATACTGAGCCTAGCCAGGTTTGTCAGGCGGTTCTGATTCATAGTGGACCCGAGATAATTTTTGATGAACATAAGTTCGCTGAAGCTTTTTTCTGCTGATGCAACTGTAGCTAATGCTGTAGAGAATGATCCCAGTCTACACTGAGATTGGGAAATAGACTACTCTTCGAAAACATTTAACAGTTCCAATGCACCCAACTGTTTTCTACCAAAATTGGCATTGTCAACCGTTGTTATGTGATTCATTTCCTGCACAAGGTGATGTCTTTCCTACTTTTCTGTTAGTGTAGCTGCTTTACGTTTCAATTCTTTTTTTGAAATTTTTTGGTGGTTTCAAAAAAAGCTAAAGGTATCAGAAATCTGTTTTGCTGTACTAAAACGAACTGTCAGCTCTCCAATAACATTATCCAATACTACATAAAATATGTCCTTTCGGAAGTGGGATTCTTCAGTGGATTCCTTTTGCTTTGTTCATTTCATTCACATTTTCATCGGATGTATCCTCATATTGGAATCTTGTTCTTTTCCTGGCAGTGAAATTACGGTCTCTAAACTATTTTACTTCTATCTGCAGGCTGGACGCAACAAGCTTAGCTTTATTCCATATTGCTTTCCAACTGTCTCGAAGAGCCACCACTTGTGCAAGCAAGCTTTCTATGTTTGCAACTTCCATATTTACATAATAATTTAAATGCTTTGCGTAGAATCTACGTAATAATGTGTAGGGTACGTGCACCATTCCTCAGACAGTTCAGTGATGGCGGCACATTGTAGTTGTTGGCGTCTAGGATAAAAAGCAATCATCATTTTGCCAAATTTTCAACATTGATAACAAGGTACATCCCTACTCTGTCTCTATGCGCTTGCTAAGTTTCATGCGCTTATCGCGGCACGTTTAAGAAATATGCACTGAAATGCACGCGACAAAAACCACATTATCGGCCGTTTTCTCATCTGAATCAGCGAACTGATGTCTCTAACGCTGACCGTGCATGTTGATTTCCTTCTGCATCAATGGCGTTGTTGCTCGTCTCGTTGCGTCAGCCATTATTCTATTTTCAACATACCAAGTTTCAATACGCTTCTGTGATTCCTTGATCATATTTTTTCGTTTATTCTATCCTACTATTACCAACCCAAACGGCTACCCTCGGGTATTGTACTACTTTCATCTATTGTTTTGTCACAGTGATGCTGAAAACGTTTGGAAATTTGACATCAGGTTAGACATTAGACTTATATTTCCTGTATAAAAGACTTCTCCAAAACATTTCTGCGAAATTTATTTGTGGCAGTGCACATGGAAACCACTTTCAGCTCAAAGCAACAATAAAAAATTTATGCATTACTGTCCATTTCAATTTTGAACTTTGATATTCACTAGCCCCCTAGACTCTTACGGGTCCTAATGCGGCGCACCAGCTGCACCCCTCCTCTCGTGGGACGTGAGGCTAATACAATATTTTTTAAATTTTGTGTGTAGAAAAGAGAGCATAAAAACTAAATAAATAAAAATATGTTTTTCGTATAAGTTTATTTGACTTTAAGCGAAAAGTTACCATTGTAATTACAAAGTGTGACTCCATTCTGGAATTTTTGATAAACTGTCTTTTCAAAGTGCATAACAGTTTAACAATTATTACTCAGACATTTATCTTGCGGACACTAGAAGCTGCTTGATTTGGACCGATCTTGAGATCCATATTTTAACAAGATAGATTATACATGTAACAGCGGATGGAAGTAATATGGCGTAGGTTTTTTATATTATTTATTTTATCTCTATATTTAGGCTATCCTCCTGACTCACAGGAAAGCGACGGAGGCGCTAATACATGGGCAAGCAATTACCCCAATCTGCTTCCGAAAATACCAAGATATTGCTGTCCGGTTGAAATTTAATAAAGATATGAATAAAGTTTAGAACTGGCAAGTGGCAAAGACCACCAAGCAGAGGAAAGTACCGTAAAGTTTCTTTCCTAAGGACACAACAGATAGCGCGAGTAGAAATGCTGATTGTGGCTGCGTGGAGGCTCCATATTACTGTGCGAATTTCGCCGCATTTTGATTTCTTGACTTTATCCGGTCAGTTGTAGCTGCCTTACTGAAAAATACGAGTTCTTCATCGTCAGGGCCTAGCGGAAGGAGGATCATGAACAAAATTGTTGGTTCACACCATCTTGTGAACACGGCAAGTCAAGGGCTGCGTAAACTGCAAAAAAAACACTGTAAAAAAATGTCAAGAATGTAGTGTTCGCTTGCGTCCTATGTGCTTCCTTGATTACCACAAGTGATAAAATCGGTTAATGTTCTGTTATTTTTTCGTCGCTAATATCATGTGGTATTTTTTTGTAATAGAGTGTTTTCAGCGAAGACAGAGCAGTGAATTTTTTTCAAAATATTACCTTGTGATAGCGATTTGGACCATTGTTTCTCAAGAGGAACAAAAAAAGTACGGTAAACTAAAAAATTATTACTGGAAAGACAAAATCACGCAAAAGCTAATAAACCATTGCGTTTCTAAGGCCTTGTAGCTATACAAAATGCATATGAAACTTTTTATACTTTTTACTGTGTCAGCATTTCTACCGCCTGAATCAGATGCTGGCAGTGGTGTTATTAAGCCAGCATCGAGTTTCGTCATCCAAAACCGTCAGACCTCGTGCTCCATGTGGTGCCCGATGTATGGGCACGCTGTTAGAACATGGTCTGGGGTTTGCTCAGAGGCGCCACACTCGCAATTCCGTGAAGGAGCGAGACCCCATTTGTGCATGGACGAATGGAATCGCCCAACACCAGTCCGCAGGCGGTTGAGCTTAACCCAAGCTGCTCGGGGTAAGCCCATCCCAACAGGCTTAGCACCGGTCCCGGGCACAAAAGCACAGAGCCTGGAAGCATTTCCACAATACTCCGTTTTCCATTTGTGATTTGTCCATTCAAAGGCGCGGATACCAAGTCCAGCAAGATTGTCCAAACGATTCCGCGCAGCTGGCACAAACGGGCGTCTGGATCTTAGTCTCGCCTGGCGAGTATCTGAGGACCCACTTAAAAGACCATACAAGATATGATCGGGGTCCAAAGACCCACGGTGAGCCAAGGAGAGTGTCGCTCCCATTCGGCGAAGCTCAGATGGCTGGATGCCTGAGAGTATAGGTAGGTGGTCCGTTGGAGTGGGACGCAGGCATCCAGTGACTATGCGCAAGGCGTCGTTCAAGAGACTGTCTATGAGGCGAGTGTGAGCACTGCGACACCAGACTGGCGCACACTACTCAGCTGTTGAGTAGACTAGAGATAAGGTGGCTATGCGTAGTGTTTTAGCACCAGCACCCCATCCCGAGTCCACGAGTCCCCTCAACAGTGTGACGCGTGAGGATAGTTTTTTGTGCAATGCCACTAAGTGATAACGAAACGTGAGCGATCTGTCCAGTTTTATCCCAAGATAAGTAGGGATGGACAGAACGTTAAAAATCTACCGTTGTTGTAGACCTTTAGCTCACGTTTGGCCTCTCGGTTATTTAAGTGAAAGGCTGCCGTCACCGCCTTAGTGTGACTGAGCTTCGACCTCCAAGTCTGGAGATACGCTGAAAGTGTAGACATGTCATTAGGGTGGAGTGAAAATAATTGTTTTTTGAAATTGAAAAAAGTGTAGTTCTAAAAACCTGCCAAACAGGTAAAATCTACGAAAAAAATTGGTTTTGGCGAGTTGCTACCTTTGGGGGGCTAGCAACCCCCCAAAATGTGTTTTGAGGGGTAAAATTTTCTAAAAATGTCGTAACTCAGTAACCGCTTATCGTAGAGGCATGATTTATGGGTCAAAATTTGCAGAATCATCATGTTTCTATATGTGCTAAGAGAAAGTTTTTGTCTATTTCCACTAGAAAAAAAGTTATGATAGAAAAACTGTTTAATAAGTTTGTTTGTTTGTACTTAACTAATAGTTATCTGAAAAGTTATTATTATTTTTTGCAGGTATATTGTTAAATAATTGTGTAAATCAAAGCTTTGGCCAAACTGCGAAGTAGTAAAACATGAAAAGACGGAGTTCAACTTCTGTAAAGAAGATTACATAGTGGACACACTTTCTCTACCCGTGATAGTTTTCCACCAGGAGTATTGCCTACCAAGCGACATGTAATAGAACGCATTCTTCATTTGAAAAACTTTCGAACCTTCAATGCTGCAAATGACATTGCCAGAGAAATTTATGACAGATGGGTATGGTGCAACGTATATCCCATTCATCTGTACACCATTTCGAAAAAAGTTCAAAGTTTTGTGAATTGTTTCAGTGCACTTGATCGCTGGTCAAAGAAAAAACGAGGAGAAACATTTTTACAAAAGGAAAAAGAGTTTATGTCAACTATTGATGAAATATTTGATGTTTTTTGTGCTGAAGATAAGCAGCGCAGAATTTTGGAGAAACAACATGGTTTGAAAATGACAGATGATGATTATGCTTTTTATAAAGATCAAACTAGTAAGCGAGTTGGAAAATGTGTGGATGCTGTGGTTCCTTCAATGTCAGCTGACATACAGTTTTTGAGGCGCTCTCGACCCTTACAACCTCATCCAGAACCACCAACATGTTCTTCCGTTACATCAGTTACATCAGTGCCTGAGTCAGCTTTGGATTATCTGTCAGATTCTAGTTCAACCAACACAGACCAAACGCAATCTTCTGCTGCTTCTGAATTTGTTTCTCAATCAATGCCATATGAAAATCAGAATCGAATGATTTGGTCAAACCTTGCAAGGATGAGTGAGCGTTTTCAGATATCCGACAGAGCTGCTGCTGCGATCGCTAATAGTGTGATGCAAGGGTCTAATTATTGATGATGACAAGACATACGTTATTGATCGTAGCAAGCTCCGAAGAGAGCGAGAACGATGCCGTGCTGAAATTAGGAAAAAGGAGCAAGAAAATTTCAAGTTAGTGAATGCCATATACTTTGATGGGCGCAAAGATGCAACACAGGTCACCATGCAAGGGCCAAATGACAAGTTTTACAGGTCTGTGCAACTTGAAGATCACTATACAATGGTTGGGCAGCCTGGTGAATACTATCTTTCTCATTTTTCCACAGAGGATGGCAAAGGAAAAACCATAGCACAAAAGATCTTCAACACCATTGCCAACACCGAATTACATGACAAGCTTACAGTAGTTGGCACTGATGGAACTGCAGCAATGACAGGCAAGTTCAATGGTTGCATTCGTAAGTTGGAAAAACTATTAAACAAGCCACTACAATGGGTAATTTGCCTACTACATACCAATGAACTACCCTTGCGCCATGTCTTTACTATGCTTGATGGAACCACCAATAGTCCTGACACATTTGCAGGACCAATTGGGAAGTGTTTAACTGGAGATGTTTCAAGTTGGCCAGTTGCTGCTAATTTTAAGTCAATTTCAAACCCTCAGTTTGTACAGTTGCCAGAATCAGTTGTTAATGATCTGAGTACTGATCAACACTATGCTTACAAGATATGTTCAGCAATAATCATGGGAGTTGTCGACAGCGACTTGCAATATTTAAAAGTAGGTCCCATTGTGCATTCACGCTGGCTAACTCTGGGCTGTCGAATCCTCAGATATTATGTTTCGGTGGATGAACCCTCCTCAAACTTGGAAACTCTGACGAAGTTTTGTCTTCAAGTTTACTTTCCAAGTTGGTTTGAAATTAAGTTAAATAGTCAACTAACTTGCGGATCTAGAAATTTTTTCAACTTGGCCAACGAATTCTTCAGGTGCCTGACGAAGCTGTTCGGAAAACTGCTCTGAAAGTTGTGCAACGAAATGCATTTTTCGCACACCAAGAAAATGTCTTGATCGCCATGTTGGGTGACAACGATGAGGAGATACGAATGCGAGGAGTGAACAAAGTGCTTTCGATTCGTGGAAACTTGCCATCAACGGTTTCATTTGATAATCATGACTTGGTTGACAGTCGCAGTGAAGAATATTCTTTGGAAGGAGCAAAATATTATGATACCGCCTCAACTGTACGGCTGTTTGAACCGCCCACACTGGATCTAACAGTGAACTCGTACTACAAGATGGTGAATTTAACATCTTGCCATCAGCAGCCTCCAGTAATTGAACATTTAACTGATTTAGATATTGAACAATGCCGGATAAGACCACTGCAGCTCGACCACCCATGTCACAACCAATGTGTAGAGCGCCATGTCAGAATGGTAACAGAGGCCGCAGCACAAGTTGAAGGATTTGAGCGAAGAGATGGGTTGATTCGCCAGAAGATTAAATCTCGAAAACTTTTGAAAAAATTTGACACTAAAGTGCAATTCTGATGCGCTTCATTTTGCGTAGGGTATTTGGTGTACTCTAACTTGCTTTCTTATTTTTCTCTCACTCCTTAGGAAAAACAACCCAATATCAGCATCAACAGTTCGAAAGTAATGAGATGTAACAGATTTTCTTTAAATTATTGAAATATTAAACATTTTATGGGCAGTAAAGCTAGCACGTTCTGTACCTTATGAGTAGGCCTATTTAGGTACTTTGTCTGGTGACCAAAGTTATCCCAAATCATCTTGTTAATATTGTGATTGTCATAATTAGTCCTTATCAGTTAGACATATATCATTTCAAATGTTAGATCAAAGTTATTTCCATACAGCGCAATTTTCGAGTATTGAGCATAAAAAACGGTTTATCGATTATAACTTTTTTTCTTGTGGAAATAGACAAAAACTTTCTCTTAGCACATATAGAAACATGATGATTCTGCAAATTTTGAGCCATAAATCATGCCTCTACGATAACCGGTTACCCAGTTACGACATTTTTTGTCAATTTTACCCCCAAAAACACATTTTGGGGGGTTGCTAGCCCCCCAAAGGTAGCAACTCGCCAAAACCAATTTTTTTTTAAGTTTTAGCCTATTTGGCAGGATTTAAGAACTACACTTTTTTCAAATTTTTTTTTCACTCCACCCTAACATGTCATGGCTTAAAGTCCCTTCCAAGTCCTTCCAGTTTCCAGAAGAGTGCAACAATGCTAGATCATCAGCATAAGCAAACTTTCTGGAAATCATGGAAGGAAGATCGTACGTATAGATGTTAAATAGGAGGGGAGCCAATACCGATTCCTGACGAACGCCGTTTTTAAAATGGCGTAGCCTGCTTTGCTTGCTGTCACCAGTGGTAAGGGTGAAACTTCGATTTCGGACAAGCTTCACGATCATTTTCTGACGATGTGCTTATCCGGAAGTAGTCTCAGCAGCTTGCAGGTAAGGCCACGATGCCAGACAGTGTCATAAGCGGCTGTCAGATCGACAAATACGGCACCCGCTTTCTTTTTAGCCTCAAAAGAATCCTCGATGTTCTGGGTCAGCAGAACAACTTGATCTACGGTTGACTTCCTGCGTCGAAACCCAGTCTGCTCTTTAGGGAGCAGTGGATCGATTAATGGTTTAACGTGGGCGTAGATAAGCCTCTCGAGGATCTTGTAGGAGACACAGAGCAGAGATATCGGTCGATAACTCTTTCGGTCCCCCACGGGCTTTGTTGGTTTTGTGATCGCGACCACAAGCGCTCTTCTTCAGATCTTGGAAATTTTGAGTCGGCGCAAACAGGAAGAAAAGAAGTCACGTAACCAGGACTTCAAAGCAGCTCCAGCATGGAGTATAAGCTCTGAGCAGATGGAATCAGGACCCGGAGCTTTACCTGGTTTTAAATGTTGAAGGGAAGCAGTAAATTCTCTCTGTGAAAAATTGTCAGAGATATTTACTGGGTCTGGTGTTGTGGCCCTCCAAAGGTCAGACACTTCTTGATAGACAAGTCGAGATGACTTGCGATCAACAGCCTCGTATTTCCCATTTCCAACCAGCTGAGATGCAATAGCATCGGCTGAAACGGGACAGTGACGAGGAGAGTGTCGTGACCTACCAGTAAGGTTGTTCAAAATACTCCACGCTTTTCGACTAGAGTGTGAGAAGTCAATGCTCCGAACTGCTTCGGACCATCGATCCCTCGGCTTTCTGTCAAGCTTGGCAAGCAGAGATGTAGCAGCCAAACTTCAGTCGTCTCCCTGAGGAGATTGCAGGAAAGTTTTATAGAGGGATTCACACTCTGCATCCCAACACGGAATATAGTTTCTCGATACCCGTGTGGTATAGTCTTTTTGGCTGCTTTGTTAATGGTGTTACAGAAGTCCTGGTAAGCCACATCTACATCAAGTGAATCAGGTGGCAACAAAGTCTTTGCGAATTTATTCGTCAAAGCAATGTAGTGACTCCATTTGGCCTTGCGAAAGTTTCATCGCTTAACAGGGATGCTTAGCACTGCCATAGCAAACCTTGGTGGTGTAATAAGCATCGGTGGTCGATGTGTGACCTGGGGAACTTTTCAAGGATGCGTCTATCCGGTAAGCGACTGTTAGGACCTACGTTAGCGAAAGCTAGGTCTGGATTGGTGCCAGTGTTCCAGCGGCCGGAATAAAAACTGGCAGCGTCCTTGGCATTATATAGCAGGGCAAGACAATTAATACTTGCCCAGCCAGCCAAGCACTCATCGTCCGGACTGTTGTCATCGTAACCCCAGTCAGCATGACGACAGTTAAAATCGCCAGCGTAAAGACAGGGGTGAGGAAACACTGGGAGATCCAGGGTTCGCAATCGCGCCCCAGTCCTGTTTGTGTCCGACCTGAAGTGGATATCCTTCAAACGACGAGCATTTCTACCCAAGTCCAGGTCATTAAATTTGGAAAAAATAGCTGTCTTCCAAAAAGCGTTTGAAACGGAAGTTAACGCAAGAAAAAGTTTTTTTTGAATGATGTTTGTAGGTCACTAAACTAGGATTAATTCTAAACAATACACTTTGAATTTTGGCATGCTGATAGTCCTCTATGTGAAGAACAAAAATATTGAAAAATTTTTTTTGTCTAGAGTGGGGGTTTTGCGAGGTCAAAGTCACGATAAAAGATAACTTTTTTATTTATGTACATACATTTGAGATATGAACATCATTGGAAAGCTGCTGAAAAGAGCTTTCCAATGATATTAACATCTTTGAAATCGAACAAAAAATGAAGCCAGGAGGGCTACTTTTGCTCGATCAGGGGCGTTCAAGCGGCGATTTTGTGTCTAATTTTCAACCTTCATATATCAAAAACTATTTGATTTAGAAACTTGAAATTTGGTGTGAGACATTTATCGTCCAAACATACAAACATGCCAAATTTTAGCAAAATCGGGGTGTGAGTTGACATGGAATGTCCCTATAACCAAATTAAAATAGCCTATAATCATGCATTTAAAATGTTGCACGATTTCCCACGTTTTACTAGTGCTCGAAAGTTTCAAGTTTAGTATAACATAATTACATTGCGAAAATGTACAGTATGTATTTTTTTGTAAATCGCTGTTTTCACTCTCGGAATTCTCTTAAAAGTCTTATTCACTCTGATGTGTTCTTTTAAATCTTCTTACTATAATTACAACACTCGTTTTTCGTATTGTTAAATTGATTGATTTTCAAGTTAGTGTTTTTTCTGGATCTAAATTTGTGTTTTTCGTTTGTTTGTTGTTATAAGAGTTTCCAAACCTGAAATAGATATATAATAATATTCTTTACAGTTAGAAAACGCGGTTGCTATCCGCCTGCAGACAGAAGTTTTCTAGGAATCAATTCGGACTTAGCCAAAACTAACTGTATTAAGAACTTCAGTCTTGCGGCAAACTATTTTTGAGCCGAAATAAACAAAAGATACGCACAGTTTCACTTCAGCGCTGATATTCAGGTTACCGAGTTCAACTGGTCCTTTTCGATTCCCAAGTAAAATTTGTGACACTTATATAATTACCATATTTTAAACAATTAACTTTATTTATCACAGAAATCTATTGGAATAAACTGCAAAATAGTTTTCTAAGGCGTTTCTCTTTTTTCTGGTCGTTATTAATTTGCTTTTGCCGCAATTCTTATTTCTTATCAGCTGTTTAATGTAAATACATCATAAACTTTATATCACTCTTTTGAGAATATTATCATTTATCATTGAAATAGATTTTTATAATTTAATAACTTTATTATTCAATAATCATAATTTTATTCTAGCTGTTACTATTATTATTGTTTTTTTTTGTTTTGCGTTTTTACACTAGAATTAAAAAAAACGTCTTGTAGGCCTATGTGGTACACATGATGTTTTTATTTCCAAAATTAACAATTAAAATATTCATTGATTGCTTTAACAACTTTAAGTTCATCCAATTAAAACGATTAACATAAAAATATTAAATATACGAATTTAACGGCCATATTTCATCCAAAAAAGTCCACTGTTAATTCGATATTTGATAATGATGATGATGAAATCTTTAACAACCAAAAGCAAGCAGGTATGTTTCACAACAGATCTCCGAGATAAAGGTTTCTTTCAAAACTTTCACTTGCATCAAATACCAAAAAGCTAGAATCAGATTCAAATTAAAAATACTTATTCATTAGAATTTTCTTTTCTACCAATCACGTGATTCAAATTTTTTCTGTTTGTTTGATTCCACGTTGAATATAAACCTAAATATTAACAAAAACACGACAAATTAATACAAACATCACACAACATCACGACTTCATCGAACGAGTTTTCACCTTTTCCGCAGCTTTACGAAGCTCAACTTCTCGACTTCCCGTCATTCTCACCATTTCCGTCAAAACGCCGTCGTTATTACGTAATAACTTGTGCGGTTCATCGCATTCCACAATCTCACCATCGGATAAAACCTGGAATAAAATATTTTACCATGTGCTGGATCTTAAAACGGATCTAGTTCTATTACCAAAATCCTATCGGAATCAATAATCGTATCCAGACGATGAGCAATGGTGAGAACTGTGCAGTGGGAAAATTCCTTTCGAATTGTATCTTGAATAAGTCGATCCGTCCTGTTATAAACAAAGAATTAAGTTATTAAAGATTTTTTGATATAAAAATACCTGGTAACTTTACAAATTATTCAACTTAGTAGACTGTAAAAAGTCATTACGAGCAGAAAAAGCGGGTTGGATGTTTGGTCTACTTTATTGATTTTTTTTTGTACCTATAAAGGTACTTCACGACAAATTCATTCATTTCTTCTATTCTCGATCATTATTAAATAGTTCACACAAAAAATCATAAATATTAAAAAAGAGCAAGAGAAGGAAGAAACAGCACATATCAGACATTAAAACCTGCATAAAACATTTAGAAAGTGGAAAGCATGGCAGCAACACCTTGATAAGTTAAAATACAAGAAAGGCGAAACAAAAAAGGAAAAAAGAAAGAAAAATATATATAATATTACAAGGGACGCCCAGTAAACGGATATATTTAAAATCTATGATCATGTTAATTTAAGCTCTAACTTTGTTATTGAGCACTTTAGAAGTACTGATTTTCATACAGTGTTAATATTACAAGGGAAATAGTCAAACAAATTAAAAGATTGTATAACCAGAACATGACTAGTCCGCGTAATGATGATGGGTGGCACTGCTAGTCAAGATAGGAATTTAGCTCAACTGAGCAAAATGGCTAAAGAAAAAGTACCCATAAAAAAGAAACCTCACCAGGTTTATTTTTAAATAGGATCCCGCTGTTATACAATAACTCCGCTTAAAAGTGATAGTAGCTACCAGGCCAATATGACTATTACCTTTGGTAATAAATTCAGTGAAGTGTGAGTACTTCATGACTTTCTACTTGCAATTTCAGTAGAAAAGTTAAACTTGTTTTAGTCAAAGCAAAAAATTACAAAATTGACAAATTCTCGACTTTAACTTATAAAAACAGACTTTGTATCAACGTTAGCAGTTGCTTCATCGATGATTAAGATTTTGTTGTTCCGCAAGATTGCTCGGGCAAGACAAACCAACTGACGCTGTCCCACGCTCAGATTCGAACCCGACTCACTCAGAAGACATTCAAGTTTCAAAGGAAAATTTTCAACGACGCTTTTCAACTGGACCTTGAAGTTTAGAAAAAAAAGCTTTTGTTAGGCATAAAATAAATCAAAATCAGAAACAAATCAGTAAAAAAACTAACGATTGAGACGTAATTTCGAGATTATATCATAACACACGGTCTGGTTAATATTGTGATCAGCAATCCTGCTTCAAACGCAAAAGGATCCGGTTCGATTCTCGGCCCGGTTGAACTTGATATGACTGCTACAATACTTCCTAAATGACGATTTTCAGTTGAGAAAATGGTTTAAAATTCAACAGAACGGCAATAGTTACAAATTCAACGAAGTGCTTAATATGTTGTATTTGTTCCGTTAGAAAAGCTTGATTATTATAGGATTCAAAAAATTTTTAACTTGCTACGTCATAAAAATGATTACAATCAAAAAACAGGAAAAACTACCTACAGCAGTGGTTTTCAACCTTTTTAAACCTGCGGACCGGTAATATATAAAAAAATTTGGCAGACCGGTAATCTTTTTAATGTCTGAAAAATTTGTAATAAATGCAATAAATCGATAAAAAAAATTTTTTATTAAAACGAAAGTAAGCATTTATCATCAGAAAAACTCTGTTTAGTGTAAAATTTGCTGCTGTCTTCTTGATATAATACGTAGTAAACGTGGCTCTATTGAAGTTTTTGAATGGCAAAGTCAGGAGACCCAAAAGCGGGGGTGGACACAGTGGGGTAGAAAATTTACAAGAAGGTACAAGGTACTTTTTAATATACTTTCTTCAAAACTAAGCTTTCGAAATTTTCTTTCTTGATTAGTACTAATTTCTGATTGTTTCTTTTATGACAATGCCGGTACTTTCCATCTTTACTATTCATATTTATACTTAAATTTGTAGATTTTTGGTTACAATTCCAAATTTCCAAAAAAGTTACTTCGTGGAATTCTTATCTTTTCCTGCTTAGTCTTTTCGGATGATTATATCAGTTGAAGGATAGTCTGGCACCATTCCTCTCAATAGCTAGACTGATTTCTTAATTCATTTCCATACTTTTTCTTCACCACTTCTTTTGAAACCATTAGTTTTGTTCCACACTGTAAATATATTGATGCAATAACCTTAAAAACAGCTATTACGGTCATTGAAGCAGCTAAATATATTTACTAAATATGCAAGTTTACTTATGCACATTTTATCCGATAAAAATTATTTTAATGATAATGTTCATCCTCAACACAAAAAGACGTGCAAGAACGCGTCCTCTCGAAAGCCATATCACTTCTGCATGAAAGATGAGATGGCGATTTTGCGCAGCCGTGCTAATACACAGTGCCTCAAGAAGCCTTAATGCAATACTCGGTCACGAGTAATTGATAATCTTAACTGGTCGGATCATAATATCATTTAAGTCAGGTGACAGTTTCTGGTACGCTATTTGTTCACTGCGATACATACAATGTGTAGACAGCAGATTTTTGTTTGCAGCTTTTTCTATTTTTGCGGTTACACTGAATGACAACCAGCCATGCTGGCAGCTCGGTCAGTACACAACCATACACATTTTCCCCAATCTAAGCCTTGATCTTGCATTTAGTTATTAAGGAAAATCAATAATTATTGTTAATATTCTTCTGACATTGTTCTTCTTCTAAACTCGTAGGGTCTCCTTAAAGAGTAAAATTGAAATAAATTGTTGCGGACGGCAGAAAAGCTAATGCAGACCGGCGGTTGAGAACCACTAATCTACAGAATTTACAATAAATTATCTACAGCAAAAACTAACTACAGTAAATCTTGGATAATCTAGAATGGGTTAATGCGGATCTTTTGCTTCGGATAAATATTGCTTCTTTTTATAACCAAAATCTGGATTTTGCTGCTTTACCGGATTTTGTGCTTTTGTCTTTTGTCAACGTCAAAAACACCATTCCACACTAGTTATGAGTTATGAGCGCTTACTTAAAAGTTAACTTATATCAGTTTAACTAGCAGGTATTTTGTTGGTGTGTGTCAACAACTTTACTCGGGAATCCGAAAGGACCGGTTAAATTAGGTAATCCAAATAACTGCGCTGAAATAAAACTGTGCTTATTTTTATTTACGTCGGCTCTGGAAATAGTTTACCGCGAGACTAAAGTTCTTAAAACAGTTAGTTTGACCAAGTACGAATGTATTCGCAAGAAACTTCTCTCTATCGGTTTCTGACTATAAAAAATTTATTCACAAAAATCAAATAACTTGATCAATTCTCGTAAAACTTTGCTCTCAAGCTTCACCAAACTTCAAAGCAATCCACAGCGCCAACAACTTTAAATAATAACTCAACAACTTTGTACGGACTCACAATAAGAATAAATTATCACCACAATGGATAATATTAAACTTAACAGTTCGTCCACAACACAAGCTAAAACAATTCTATCTTATATTCAGCCTGGGACAAAAGTTTAAGACCACTTTTGGAAAAACGCACATTTTAGAAAAAAGCTTCTTAATCGCCTAATACTAAGTATTTTTGTGTCAAAATCCATATTTAGGTTTTGGAAGTAAACCTTATTACATATTAATTTTTAATTTTTACGTTCGATTATTATTTTAAACTTTAAGCTTAAAATTACAGAATTTTAAACCCCGAAAATTGGCAAAAAAACTAGCAGTCAGCGTTGAAAAACGCATTCAATTTACCAGTCTTTGCACAATGAAAGTCTCAGAACGTGAAATATCAAGGCAGATGAAAGTTAGCAAAACTGCTGTACCTAACACAATGAAAAATTTCAAAAAAAAGTACTTTCAAGGACAGCAAAAAAACAGGCCGTCCGAGCATTTTTAGCAGTGGAAATAAATGTTTTATCAGGAAGAGTGAGTCAATCTCTTAAGAACTCTGCTGAAAAAAATACAAGCTAAAATGGCATAAGAAAACTTCAAAACTAGTAAAATTGTTTTTTCACTAATTTTGAAGTTTCCTTATGTTATTTTAGCTTGTATTTTTTTCAGCAGAGTTCTTAAGAGATTGACTCACTCTCTTCCTGATAAAACGTTTATTTCCACTGCTAAAAATGCTCGGACGGCCTGTTTTTTTGCTGTCCTTGAAAGTACTTTTTTTTGAAATTTTTCATTGTGTTAGGTACAGCAGTTTTGCTAACTTTCATCTGCCTTGATATTTCACGTTCTGAGACTTTCATTGTGCAAAGACTGGTAAATTGAATGCGTTTTTCAACGCTGACTGCTAGTTTTTTTGCCAATTTTCGGGGTTTAAAATTCTGTAATTTTAAGCTTAAAGTTTAAAATAATAATCGAACGTAAAAATTAAAAATTAATATGTAATAAGGTTTACTTCCAAAATCTAAATATGGATTTTGACACAAAAATACTTAGTATTAGGTGATTAAGAAGCTTTTTTCTAAAATGTGCGTTTTTCCAAAAGTGGTCTTAAACTTTTGTCCCAGGCTGTAGAATTAATTTTCACAATGACCCTTAACCCATATTCTCCTGAATCTAAGTTTTTTGTTCATTTCTCTATTGTAGCTTTGGAATGATGCAACTTGAAGGGAAAAAATGCTCTTTTTGTGAGAAACCTTTTTTTTCGTGAGATATGAATGATTTTACTTCCGTCAGTTTAAACTGACGCTAGGAGCAGGAGGGTACATGTAAAACAAAACGCAAGATCGCTTTTCTTTAATTTTTTTACTTTTGAACCAAACCAATTTTTTATAACAAGCAAGCCTACAAACAAATAACATCGTTAATAAACAAAAAAGTTTAGTTCACAATCTTTCGTTCACATGTCAAACTACATAACATTGTCTATTGGAAATGGTATTCTTTAAAACAATCAGAATATAGATAAACATTGCAGGCTTTGCAGGAGTACCGGAGGTTCTGAGCATTCTGGTTTGGCACATCGTCGTGCGTCCACTTAACAATCTAGTGATTGGTAGCATTGAAACATACGTGTTCACACTGCTGTGACCTTGATCCAGGAAATAGAACCTGGGACATATCTTTACTGTATTACAACGGTCTTTACTAACGGACGGAAATTGAACACAGCATCACGACGGCTTTTCCTGTACCTACAGCTTAGGTGGCCAAACTTAATTGGTTTCCATGAATACAATATAATTGTTTGGCTCTGTGTTTCTTAAAGTATGGTACCATGGATTTGTCAACGCTTAGATGTTGCTCGGGTTTGTAGTAAGCCACACACTGCTTGTTTACCCCATCAAACTGGTCTAAACAGATCTAACTTTATTTTCAATTCACAACCGTTTGATGGCAGTTACTTCTTTTTGCAATACAAAAAATACTTTTTTTTAAATTAGGCATTTGTAAATATCGCGATAGCTTTGTATTTATAATTTAAAATGGTCAGACAATTAGATTGGTTCCTCATTGTCAATTTAATCTAAAAACTGGAGTCTTACAAGTATCAATGTGCTCAAAATCCTTCTTTTTGCGCCGTCAGTTTAAACTGACGCTAAGAGGATATGGGTTAAACAACTAAACACAACCACACAGGCTTATAGAAACACCGAACAATTTCTAACAACTTATTCCAATCGAATGAATAAAAAAACTACCACGCTATTCATATAAATCAGCCAACGTTACGAGATCATCGTCGTCGTCGTTTGAAGGGTATCCACTCCAGGTCAGACACAAACAGGACTGCGGCCGAGGGTTTATCCTTTTATTACCACAGACTGCTGCACTGCCTGAATCAGAATCAGATGCTGGCAGTGGTGTTATTAAGCCAGCATCGAGTTTCGTCATCCAAAACCGTCAGACCTCGTGCTCCATGTGGTGCCCGATGTATGGGCACGCTGTTAGAACATGGTCTGCGGTTTGCTCAGAGGCGCCACACTCGCAATTCCGTGAAGGAGCGAGACCCCATTTGTGCATGGACAAATGGAATCGCCCAACACCAGTCCGCAGGCGGTTGAGCTTAACCCAAGCTGCTCGGGGTAAGCCCATCCCAACAGGCTTAGCACCGGTCCCGGGCACAAAAGCACAGAGCCTGGAAGCATTTCCACAATACTCCGTTTTCCATTTGTGGTTTGTCCATTCAAAGGCGCGGATACCAAGTCTGGCAAGGTTTCCAAAAGATTCCGCGCACCTGGCACAAACGGGCGTCTGGATCTTAGTCTCGCCTGGCGAGTATCTGAGGACCCACTTAAAAGACCATACAAGATATGATCGGGGTCCAAAGACCCACAGTGAGCCAAGGAGAGTGTCGCTCCCATTCGGCAAAGCTCAGATGGCTGGATGCCTGAGAGTATAGGTAGGTGGTCCGTTGGAGTGGGACGCAGGCATCCAGTGACTATGCGCAAGGCGTCGTTCAAGAGACTGTCTATGAGGCGAGTGTGAGCACTGCGACACCAGACTGGCGCACACTACTCAGCTGTTGAGTAGACTAGAGATAAGGTGGCTATGCGTAGTGTTTTAGCACCAGCACCCCATCCCGAGTCCACGAGTCCCCTCAACAGTGTGACGCGTGAGGATAGTTTTTTGTGCAATGCCACTAAGTGATAACGAAACGTGAGCGATCTGTCCAGTTTTACCCCAAGATAAGTAGGGTTGGACAGAACGTTAAAAATCTACCGTTGTTGTAGACCTTTAGCTCACGTTTGGCCTCTCGGTTATTTAAGTGAAAGGCTGCCGTCACCGCCTTAGTGTGACTGAGCTTCGACCTCCAAGTCTGGAGATACGCTGAAAGCGTAGACATGTCTTGGCTTAAAGTCCCTTCCAAGTCCTTCCAGTTTCCAGAAGAGTGCAACAATGCTAAATCATCAGCATAAGCAAACTTTCTGGAAATCATGGAAGGAAGATCGTACGTATAGATGTTAAATAGGAGGGGAGCCAATACCGATTCCTGACGAACGCCGTTTTGAAGACGGCGTAGCCTGCTTTGCTTGCTGTCACCGGTGGTAAGGGTGAAACTTCGATTTCGGACAAGCTCCACGATCATTTTCTGACGATGTGCTTATCCGGAAGTAGTCTCAGCAGCTTGCAGGTAAGGCCACGATGCCAGACAGTGTCATAAGCGGCTGTCAGATCGATAAATACGGCACCCGCTTTCTTTTTAGCCTCAAAAGAATCCTCGATGTTCTGGGTCAGCAGAACAACTTGATCTACGGTTGACTTCCTGCGTCGAAACCCAGTCTGCTCTTTAGGGAGCAGTGGATCGATTAATGGCTCAACACGGGCGTAGATAAGCCTCTCGAGGATCTTGTAGGTGACACAGAGCAGAGATATCGGTCTATAACTCTTTCGGTCCCCCACGGGCTTTGTTGGTTTTATGATCGCGACCACAAGCGCTCTTCTTCAGATCTTGGGGATTTTGAGTCGGCGCAAACAGGAAGAAAAGAAGTCACGTAACCAGGACTTCAAAGCAGCTCCGGCATGGAGTATAAGCTCTGAGCAGATGAAATCAGGACCCGGAGCTTTACCTGGTTTTAAATGTTGAAGGGAAGCAGTAAATTCTCTCTGTGAAAAATTGTCAGAGATATTTACTGGGTCTGGTGTTGTGGCCCTCCAAAGGTCAGACACTTCTTGATAGACAAGTCGAGATGACTTGCGGTCAACAGCCTCGTATTTCCCATTTCCAACCAGCTGAGATGCAATAGCATCGGCTGAAACGGGACAGTGACAAGGAGAGTGTCGTGACCTACCAGTAAGGTTGTTCAAAATACTCCACGCTTTTCGACTAGAGTGTGAGAAGTCAATGCTCCGAACTGCTTCGGACCATCGATCCCTCGGCTTTCTGTCAAGTTTGGCAAGCAGAGATGTAGCAGCCAAACTTAGGTCGTCTCCCCGAGGAGATTGCAGGAAAGTTTTATAGAGGGATTCACACTCTGCATCCCAACACGGAATATAGTTATTTCGATACCCGTGCGGGATAGTCTTTTTGGCTGCTTTGTTAATGGTGTTACAGAAGTCCTGGTAAGCCACATCCACATCAAGTGAATCAGGTGGCAACAAAGTCTTTGCGAATTTATTCGTCAAAGCAATGTAGTGACTCCATTTGGCCTTGCGAAAGTTTCATCGCTTAACAGGGATGCTTGGCACTGCCATAGCAAACCTTGGTGGTGTAATAAGCATCGGTGGTCGATGTGTGACCTGGGGAACTTTTCAAGGACACGTCTATCCGGTAAGCGACTGTTAGGACCTACGCTAGCGAAAGCTAGATCTGGATTGGTGCCAGTGTTCCAGCGGCCGGAATAAAAACTGGCAGCGTCCTTGGCATTATATAGCAGGGCAAGACAATTAATACTTGCCCAGCCAGCCAAGCACTCACCGTCCGGACTGTTGTCATCGTAACCCCAGTCAGCATGACGACAGTTAAAATCGCCAGCGGTGAGGAAGACAGGGGTGAGGAAACACTGGGAGATCCAGGGTTCGCAATCGCGTTGGCGGTGGTTTGTAGACGTTGACTATTTTATAGCCATCAACGTCCACACACAACCACTCGATCTCCGGTGTCGGTGGAGATTGGTCCAAAAGCGTGTATCTTAGTCGCTCGTGGACAAACGTGGCAAGGCCATGCTTCCTGCTTAAAGAAGACCCAGCTAGTTGGTAGTGTGGTAGCACCAACTTCTCTGCATCAGTGCAGTGGGTCTCCTGCAGTAGGATGACGAGTGCCTCAGACTGTATAGCGAGGTGATGAAGAACATTCATCTTGCTTGCAGTGAGGCCTTCGATGTTCAGCTGAAGAAAAGTGGGTCTTCGAAACTTGTTGGCAATGTGCCCTGAAAAGGGCAGTTTTATCCTGGCATTGCCCCGTCCTGAAAAGGACGTTTGCCGACTAGCAGACCCACACTGAAAGTCGGAATGGGTGAATACTCTTTGTCACACTTCATTCATAATTTTAATCGTAACGATATATTTATCCCCGTTAGTAGTAATTCGTAGTGTTACTATAAGAAAATAAATGCGGCTCTTTGAGCGCTGTTTGCGATATACGTCCAATATGTTCTATTGCTCGATACATGTATCTTTTTTCTCTTTCGCTCCACAGTGTGACGTAATATGTTTTGTTCAAGCTTTGCTATCTCGAACGTAGTAGATTATTCGCGTAACGATCTCTCCAGGGAGTCCTGGCTGAATCTCGAATTTACGAGAAAGTTTACGTCACGTGATTTTGGTTTCTATATAAAGCCGATGCGTAGCGAATTATTATGACTAGATGGGATTTTGAGACGACTCGAGTATAAGTAATTTGGTTGGGCGCGGGAGGCCCCTTAGTTTTCGATTGGTCGTCGAGTGTTGAATTTATTTTGCGCCAGTGGTTGGCAGTTTTGTTCTACAGAGGTAGAATTATTTGTGTTGATTGAATCAAGTTATAGTGTTGATTTCGCTTTGCAGTTTGGCAAAGCGTGGAATAGAAGTTTGGTCGGACGTGATTTTTGTAATACATTCGTTCTTATTAGAGACAGTGGTCTCTGTTTGTTGTGAAGAAGAGTCTTCAACGAAATCAATCCGAGCTTTCGTTACATCAACTGTATAAACCGTCAGGCTCATAGCAAGACTACTTCTTGAGCCGGAATAAAATAAAATTTAGACACAGCTTTGTTTCAGCGCAGGTATTCGGGTTACCTAGCTCAACTTGTCCTTTGGGATTCCCGAACAAAGTTTGTGACACTCTTTCGTTTTGGTAGGTTCTGTTTCGGTCTGTTATCTTTAACACCAATGAACAGACTTCCTCACGGCCCAGGCTGCGAGAAAGCACCTACCATCTGGGCCAACGTTACCAGATAAAAATAGTAATTACTAGATCGGGCCAGATTTCTTAAATTAATCACATTACGTTTGCCATCGGACAAAGAAGTTTATGACGTCATAACCTAACCAGAAGACACAGTAATAAACAAGTTATGTAACCTGAAAGATCAAATCAGTTGTTAATAGTTGTAGAAGATACTAGTCAATCTTTTCTTGAACGTTCAAGAAAGAAAAAGAAAATCACGGAAAACTGTAGCAAAATGTCACAATGCTTTAAAAACTGCAATCAATGCGGAATGAATCAAAACAGTAAAATGAGTCTTTATAATACACTTATAAAAACAACTTGCAGGCAAATAAATAAAGTGAAAGTGTGCTGATTACCCAATCACTATGTAACAATGAAAAAGGTATACGTCATAATCAAAAGCTTCGGTCAGTCGGTCATGTGAGCCGATGTCAAATTTCTGGGCAGGTTTCTTGCAGTCAAACGATCGTTGTTTCATCCAAACTGGTGAGACCATCCACTCCATGAGATGCCGAGTGGAGTAGGAGTTGGAGATTATACAATCTGCCGTTTGATCCTCCGCACCACATTCGCACGTTATCGTGGAAGCCAAAGCCCACTTGTACATAGTTGAGCGGAAGCGCCCAACACCAGTTCGAAGACGATTCTGTCAAACCCAGGCGCATTTTGGAAGATGAAGTCCCAGTGGCGAGTTGCCGACATTAGGGATGAAATTGTGGAGTTGGGCGTTATCATTGCCCTATTCAAGATTTCAAGATTATTTCGCCCAGTCAGCCACTTTGATCTTTAGGTGAGCAAGGTCTGTTAAAAGACCTTTAGCGGCAGACACAAAAGGGCGTTTCGATTAGGCGCCGAGACTGCTCTTTTTCAGCAGCTGTGATCTTGGGGTAGAGCAGGTGGCTGGGCTCCATAGCTTGGCAGGCAAGAAACAACATAGCTTCTCGTCGACGAAGCTCAGCTGGCGGGATGCCTGCAAGTACTGGTATATATTCCGTTGGTATGGGATGCACACTTCCAGTTACAATGTACAGTGCGTTGTTAATAATAAGATCGATGATGCGAGTATGAGAATTGCGGCACCAAGCAGGTGCGCAATACTCCGCAGAAGAATGTACTAAAACTAGGGTTGCTGTGCACAAAGTCATGGAATCAGCCAGCGCTTGATTAAGGAACTATTAAAGTCAGTTTCTTACGCAGTGACTCTAGATGTCGTGGAAATGTGAGGGATCTGTCTAGTGTCAAACCAAGATATTTCAGTGTTGCACAGAAAGACAGTGCTTTGCCATTTAGACAAACCAGTAGCTCATGTTTTGCCTTCTGTTATTAAGGTGGAAGGCAGACGACACTGTTTTGGATGCGCTGAGCTTCAGTCTCCATTTGTCAAAATACGCCTGGAGAGGTGACAAGGCTGCATGAGTGCTGGAGACTGGCAGACGCTGGAGGCAAAGGGTCCCCCCTCCAGAGTCTACCAGTCTCCAGCAGTTTGCACAAGCGCCATGTCGTCAGCGTAGGCATATTGGCTGGACAGAGTCAGAGGAAAGTCGCTCATATAGATGTTAAAGAGAAGAGCCAAGACGAATCCCTGGGGACGCCGTTCTTTAGGCGCCGAAGTCTACTTTGCTTTCTGTTACCGGTGATGAAGGTAAAACTGCGGTTCTGGACCTGATCCATAATGAGCCGGATCATGTGTCTGTCAGGAAGCAACAGCAAAAGCTTGCAGATGAAACTGCGATGCCATACAGTATCACATGGTGCTGTGAGGTTAACCAACAAACCACCGACCTTCTTTTTTGCTGAAAAGCAGTCCTCGATTTCTTGGGTCATCAGAGTGACCTGATCTACGGTCGACTCCCGCGTCGAAAACTCGCTTGCTTACGAGGGAGCAATGGATCGATGGTAGCTTCGATAAGGGCATAAATAAGTCTTTCGAGGATCTTGTCAGGGATGCAAAGCAAAAAGATGGAACGGTAGCTTTTGGCATCCTCTAAAGCAGTAGTTCCCAACCTTTTTACGATCTCGTATCACTTGGACACTCCGTATGTCAATGCGTACCATTTTCTTCCAAACAATTAGTTTGATAGACTATTGAATGATTCAGTACAAGAATAATATACTGTACATTAACATACAATGAAACACTTTAACTAAATTTAACGAGATATTAATAGTTACTTACATATAGGCGTACCATATTTTCGAAGGGGCAAACCGGGACACATTGACAGAAAAAAAATCCGTCCTTTAGGAGAATCGTTTACCAAAAAAAAGTTTTCACTTCGAATCGTTCTCGAATTTCATGATTTTTGTCCCAAAAGGAAAGTGTTCTCTAAAAAAAAAAGTTCTCACTTCGAATCGTTCTCGTATTTCATGATTTTTGTCCCAAAATAAAAGTGTTCTCTATAAAAAAAAGTTTTCACTTTGAATCAACGTCGGCTTTCATGATATTCGTCTTAAAAACAAGTATTCTCTAAAAAAGTCTTCACTTGAAATCTGTCTCGGATTTCATGATTTTCGTCTCTGAAAACTAGTGATCTCGGAAAAAAACAATAAGAAAAAAGGGGGTCTGCACATGAAATCTGTCTTCGATTTCTGGCGGAATTTCTGCCAAAATGGGTGGGATAGCCCTAAAAATCGGGACTGTCGCGCCTAAACCGGGACATATGGTAAGACTTTTGGATACCACAGGTTGGGAATTACTGCTCAAAAGGTTTTTCTGCTTTAGAACTTCCATTACCAGGGAGTGTCTCCACATTTTTGAAATTTTATGTTAGCACATATACTGTAGAGAAAGAGAGGAAAGCATACAACCAAGATTTTATAACATGGCCAGCATGAAATATCAGCTCAGGGCATATGTGGTCTGGACCTAGGGCTTTTCCTGGCTTTACTTTCTGGAGGGCAGCAGCAAATTCATTTAAAGCAAAATCTTCAGTCAGAGAATTGTCACTAGGTGTAATCATTTTCCAGAGTTCAGACATTTCCTGTTTAACAAATCTATTGAGCTTGTGGTCTCTCACTGTGTGTGTCCCATTTCTCACCATCTGAGATCCAATGGCGTTAGCAAATATGGAGCACTTGCAGGGAGGTGTCTGGAATTGTCAGTGAGATTGTTAATGATACTCTGTCCTGCGGCTGGAGTGCGTAAAGTCAATGGAATTGACTGAGTCAGGTCGTTTTGCCTTGAGATTCATGATTTGCCTGGGGATTCATGCTACCAACCTCCTTGTGGTAAATCCTGGAAACTGAGCAAATCAGGCAAATGGTAACACTTAAAGCCTGTTCAGCACATCTCCGTGGTGGTAAAAAGATAAATCTTCCTCCCCAGAGAACGACGAGAACTTCTTGGTCAGCGCCAAAATGTAAGAAAAAGCCTTTTTTAGGGTGCGACACTAATGCCAACGGGTGTCAAAGACTTACCATTCTGCAGCTGAACACTGAGAGCTTTACTGCCAGCAAGTTTGGCGTGACTGAGCAAATTGCCTCAAAACATCAGGCCCTCATGCTTCTTCAGGAAACCCACTGCGACGCTGCAGAATAGCTAGTAATTCCACAATACCTTCTAGCTGGGTCAATCCTCAACAGGAAGAATGGCCTCGCCACGTTTGTACACGAGAAGCTGATGGAATCATTCTGATCAGTCTTCGAATGATTCGAAGATTAAATGGCTATGTATGGACATTTCTGATTATAAAATCATCGATGTCTACACACCTCCACTCTCGTGAATGACATGGCATCAAAAGCTTAAAAATTACTGTAAAAGACTAAAAATCAACCATATCGTTATAAGTTTAAGATTAAAATTATGAATGAAGTGTGACAGTGCAGTCTAGGAGATGTGATACAGTACTTAAAGCCCAGTCGCTGCAATCATCAATCCAATTTTAATCACGTTTAAATATCCCCAGTGTATGGAGGTGGCCGGAGGCAACTAACTATTTCTGCAACTCTGCCTACACCTTCTCTTCACCTACATCGATCTGCCGCATCTTTTTTCCTTCAACCAATCCTTCCCATGTTTCCTTCAACTCGTTTCCTCCATTTCATCCTCCATTTCAACTCAATTCATCTGTCGTCCTTCTTCCTGACATAAAGCCAAATTGCATATCATCCACTTCTACCAATGTTCTTATTCTTTTCTCCAATACCCTTCCGACAATTTTCATTCCATGCTTCAATAATTTCACTCCTCTATAAGCTCAGAAGTTCGTTACATCTCCTTTTCCCTTGTAGATTGGCACCAACACACTGGTCTTCCAATCTTTCAGCATTTCTTTTTATTCATATAATCTTTGATACAGTTTCAACATCACATCAATTTTAACTTTCCCATTTATCATTTCCATGCTCACCTCTGAAGATGAGCATGTAGACCACAAATATCCACCTTCCTCTTCCTCAATTCCTCTGCCACCTCTGCCCCTCTACCACAAAGTCTACTGACGTTATACGTTCCAAGTCTAATTCCAATCTGATAATCAATCTTTTTTTGTTTTTAAATTTATACCCAGACATTCTTTGCACCCCCTGCCCATTTAAGGGCTGCTGGGGATTGGAAGACATTTTATTAAGTTGCTTTTTCATGAGAATTTGGAGCGAATTTTTATTGGTCGCATGCTCTTGTTGACACCAGTCACAGTTGTCTGCTATGGACATAGCCTTTGCCTAAAAAGACAGTACCTGCAAGGCAACAGGTTGATCTATTTAATCCATAGTTGTAACAATAATAACAAGTACTCCCACTCCGAGTCAGAGTTATCCTGGAAGTAATAATGAAAATTAAAGGATAACTCCACTTTCCCTATAACTTTAGAACTCCCGAACTGAATCCTTTCCATTTGATGTAATTTAAAGTCATACCTAGGACAATTGTATAAATGTAGGTAAAACATCAAAAATTCCAGATTTCTTTACAGCAAAGTGTGCTTGACATAGTATTCCACTAAAAATTGTATTGTAAGATTATACAGTATTAACGTGTTCGATATTTTTAGAATGATTTCATCATTTAGTCGTTCATATAATCAATGAAGGTGATTTCTATCAACATCCTATAACCCTGGTAACGTCATACTAAAAACAATAGTTAACGAATAATCGGCATTTTCGCCTAATACGGATAAAATTTGCTGTCAAATCGAATCCGGATTAACGGAGATTTACAGTGCATTCTTTTGGTAACTTCGAGAACATTGTGCCCAAGTGAAAATATTTGGATGGCCCACAGAATATTGTTTAAATCAACATTGACTTGTAAAATTTCAGCCATCTTGGAGTTATGATCTTTTAATCATCACAGACTTAACGTAACTTAACAACGTTATGATCTTTTAGAGTTGTTATGAGTTTTAAAATGTGGCAGAACTTGTTTCAAGAACTATGATCATCCATTTCTATACCACGTATAGGCTATAAGCAATTACGTAACAATTTTAACAAATTGCCATTAAAAAACTTTATTGCTTATAATATTTACGAAAGTACGATAAAACTACATTTTTCACAGCAGCAAATTTTGCAATAATTTGCTGTGTCGCAAAAAACAGTTATGAATATTAATTTTAATAATTTCTGCGAATAATTAAATTCTTGACAAATCTACATAACTATTAATATAAAAAAATTTTTTTATAAGTCTAAAAAATCATGTACAAGCTGATAACTAATCGCACTAATCACTAATAACTAATACTTACTTTTAAATTCTAGTAAATTTTTGGCATTTAAAATCAAAAATCTAAAATATATCAATACACAACATATATTCGAAAATATATAGTACTGACAAAACTTTTGGGCGGTTTCTCAATGCAAAAAGTAAACAAACAATTAGTCACCAATTAAGTAAATGCGATTTCTGTTTACCTTTTCAAGAGCCTTCCATAAATCTTCATCCGTGTAAATCGAAAAAGGATCAAGATTTCTCCTCATGGTTCCTCCAAATAAAACAGGATCCTAACCAAAACATAAACAATCAACATTTTCTTATTCATTGGTAAGTGAAATAACTTGTTCAGCGAAATTATCGCATCAAGTTATATCGTAAAAACAGAATTACACGTATATAACAAACAACCACTAACCTGTGGGATTATGGTCAGCACTTTTCTCCATCCATCCAGTGATACTTGGCTGAAATCCAATCCGCCAATCACAATCGAGCCACTCATGTAATCAGTCATGCGGAACAAAGCGGCCACGATCGAGCTTTTGCCGGCGCCTGTTCGTCCAACGATTCCAAGCTGACACAAATTCAATTAATACTTGCTATCACTCAAACTCAATGTTGACTTACTTTCTCTTTTGCTTTAATTTCTAAATTAATTTTCTTCAATACAGAAGGACCGCCATCATAATATGAATATGACAAGTCAATAAACTTGATGTCTCCGTCAACAGGCCAGTTACTGGGAGGAGCTTTTTTCTCATCCGATGATTCTTCTGGAAGTTTGTGATATTCTTGAATTCGTTCCACTGAAGTCATCTGAAAATAATCATGACGAAAGTGAATCATCAAATCTTTATTCAAAAACTATCATGTGACACTATGAGGTAGCCACAAAATCGTACAAAATTAAACAAAATTAAATTAAAGAAAACAATCACGTGATCACTATGACGTAACCATCAAATCATACTAAATTTTCTGCTTCTGCCGATTGTCGAATGCCCCACTGAAACCAAATGATCAAGGAACTTGAAAACGTCAAAGTAAGGCCGAGATTTCCGGGGTTAATGGGCCAACCATCAGGTACAACGTACACTAAAATGACGCAAAGAAAGGCACAAGAGCTTATGAAAGCTGAAGTGATCATATTAAGTCTGTATCCGAACCACTTTTGACTGAAATAATAGAAAGACCAAGCACCTGCAAAGTTTAAAAGAATATGATAAAATCGAACAATCATGATGTTGTCAAAAAATTACAAAAGTTAAATTTTAGATTTATGTCTGTCATAGACAGAGAATAAACTTCTAAATATGGAAACCCCTAACGAAAAATTTCGTAACACAAGCTTGATTCGTGTTACTTACATCCGTGTTTATCTTGCAAGCGATTATAAGTACTGATGAAATCATCCTGTGCTTCAAACGTTCGAATTGTTATCAAACCTTGTAATGTAGCTGACAAGTGACTAAACACTGGACTTCGTGCTATGAACAAACAATTAGCATTTCAAAACATAACAATCAGCAAAATAATCAATTAGTTTGTAAATTTAGAAACAAATAACAACCTTGTCCTTCGATTCTCTTCACTTCTCTCGATGTTGTCACGAAATATTTCCTGATCCAAACAAGATAAATTATCATGGGAATGATTATGATTACAATTAAATAATTGACAGTCACAACGAAAATAACAACAGCTAGAACAGCTCCAGCATCCTGCAACAAAAACAAGTTGCTCCGGGCAAAATTTTCCCAAAAAAAACAAACAAATTCCTTGTTCAATTAGAAGTTTGTATACTTGCTGAGATTCAAACAGGGTAAAGATTTTTTTTTAATTCAGAGCCATTTATTTAACCAAACCCATTTTCGGGACAAAAAGTTTCTATTTCATTAAAGCATTCGCTATCAACAATAGCTATAACAACATCATCTTATATTTAAACATAGCACCTGAGGAATGTAAAAATACTTTCATACTACCATGACTTCACAGTATCTCAATTCCAGAAAAAATAGCAAAGTTACTAACACCACACTCTACGGTTGGCCGCGGGGTGGCCAAACGGCGGCTCGCGAGGTGCATGCGGCTCTTTGAACCTTTTGAAAAATTGAAAAAGTATATATGGGAAATATATGAGTATATATGAGTATATATGGGAAATCTGAGAATGATTTGATGCGACGACCTTTTTTTTTGTAGAGAACATCATGATTTTGTACGAGAATAGGGAAATACAAGTTCGATTCGAGGTGAAGATTCGATGATGATTTCATGTGAAGACCTTTTTTTTAGAGAACACTATAAATTTGGGACGAAAACTGGAAAATCTGAAGATGATTTCAAGTGAAGACCTTTTTTTATCTGTAAATGAGTCAATAAATTTATGTTTTTAGCTTTTTGAGTTGCGGCTCTTTAAAAGTTTAGATTTATGATATGCATCTCAAACATGGTATAGCTTTGGCCACCCCTGCTTTATGGCGTTTATTTATTAGAACAAACCATTACCAAGTCATATGCGTACAAAACTGGCACAGCTCAAAGCCAACAAATCACCGCTCTTGCAATGTTACCTACATACAGTGATCCCTGATACTTACATGCCACAATGCTTAATATGCTTGACACACACATGACACTAATCATCTCTTTAACTGTAGTCAAGTACCAACACAACACCAAGTCATTAGTTTGTGAAAAAAGCCTATAAAGCAGATGTTATCCAAGAGCGGGAGTCTAGATTGGCTTCTTTGCACAGTTAAGGGATGGGTCTTCCAAGATATTTTTGGAGGGGCAACAAAAACAACATCTCTTACGCATACACACAAAAACAATATCAGTTAGGTTTATTTCCAACACAATTTGATTCAACAAAACTAACGTAGAAAACGTCGAGAAGAGTCATTGGCAATGTTTCGTCAACTTGGTTCATGTCCTTTGAAAACCGATTCAAAATGGCGCCTGAAAAATAACGACCGGTGAATTTTTTGCTATTATAAGATGTTGTTGTTATAATGGCCGACGGGAAATTTTTTTCCTCAAAGTGCTCTTTTCCACGGCACTTTTAGAAGATATTTCATACGCATTTATTGAAAACAAGATATGCTAGATGTCCGAAATGTAGTACAGGATTTCGGGATAATGGTGAAAAGATATTTGAAACAAGTTTAATCGAGAGCGAGGCCGAAGCATGAAACAACCAAAATTATAAAAGATATATTTGTTCAACAAAAAAAGCAGAAAAGTATTGGAATCGAAAAGTAAAAGAAGCAAGACCGAAAAAAAATGTAAAAGTTCTGTAGATGCTAAGGGTTTTTGTAGAGGGATTATTAATAAATAATTTGGTAGACGCCATGCTGCGTCATTTCATTTTGATCTTGGAGTGACAGTCTTAGCATTATCGAAATAATAAAACATGAGCTACTGTTGCAAACAGTTAGTAAGCCTTTTGTACATACGAGTAAAATAAGTATACTAAGAAATAAATAGAGCATTAATAAATGTAAAAGTACATTCATTAATAAAACTAATACATTTAAAAAATATAATAATACTCCTAATTCGCATTCATGCATTCTAAAGGAAATACATACATATATACCACAGATGGGAAAATTTCGGCCTCCAGGAATTTTTTATGCAACCTCCAATGACAAAAGAATTATGTGTTAATGACTACTACTGATAAGACAAAACCGTTTTTTAGAGATTACTTCATATTAGGGACAAAAATTAAGGAACCCGAGTCAGATCCAAAGCGATGACTTTTTTTTAGAGATCCCTTTAGTTTATGGAGGAAAATTGAAAAAGGCCAGCCAGATTTGAAACGATGATGTTTTTTCTTTGCCATCAGTTCAGTTTAGGGACGAAAATAGAAAAATCTTAGTCAGATTAAAAGTGATGACTTTTTTTTAAATCATTTCAATTTAGGGATGGAAATCAACGATTCCGAATCAGATTTAAAGTGAAGATCTTTTTTTAAGAGATCAAAACTTTTTGGCAACGAGAATGAAAAAATCGAGACGGATTCAAAGTAATTACGCAATTTTCTTAAATACAGTACTTTAACTTATGCAGCCTCCTTTCTTCAAAATTTTAAAAACATGGCCTCCAATATCAAAAAGGTTCCTCACCTATGACATATACTGAATATATAGTATATATAATTTTTATTTACTTTGACGTCATTATTTGTATTATAGATATTCTTACGTTCTAAACTATTTCAAATAGTTTCAAAAATTGCTTCAGCAATATAATTGAAAATAAGCAATCCAATAAGTTTGCATTTAATATTTAAAAGTATTTAAGAAAATTAATGTTGAAAATTTTTTATCAAAACTCACCAATGGGATTTGTGTCGAAAAATCTTATCTTAGCCTTGAGAACCGAAGCAAGCATTTTTGCATGTAAAGTCACGCTTGATTGAACACAAAGATAATAATGCATCGCTGTTCTCGTGTACATCAACACAAAGTATCCAATCATCATCACTGTAAAAAAAAGACATTGCTCGCACTTAATGCATTGTGTGCACGGCAACATTTGAAATTGGGTTGGAAAAAACACGAGAACGTTTAATTAACTCATAATTGAGATCAGGAACGCCGTTTTGATTGCAACCGTGGATTAACTTCAACTAAATTCAAGTATTCTGGTGATGATGTAATTCGCAAGAAGCTCTAATAGTATTTACAGTTAGATAACTAGATTTATAGCAAAAAATAAAAAAATCATCTGAATGTATAATCTGTTGAAACATCAGCTATTGTAACATTTTTTTCATCTCCATATTCATCCTCCTGATTCGCAGGAAAGGGGTGGAAGCGCTATACACAGGGCAACCAATTACCCCGACCTGTTTCCTGAGATGCGAAGATATTGCTGTTTGATTAAAATTATTTATTTTGGTTTATTAGTTTTATAGAGGTATGACTGGCCCAGATGGTAGGTGCTTTCACGTAGCCTGGGCCGTGAGTAAGTCTGCTCATTGATTTTAAAATGACAGACCGAAACCGAACCTACTAAAACGGAAGGGTATCCACCCATTCCGATGTTCAGTGTGGGTCTGCTAATCGGCAAACGTCCTTTTCAGGACGGGGCAATGCCAGGATAAAACTGCCCTTTTCAGGGCACATTGCCAACAAGTTTCGAAGACCCACTATTCTTCAGCTGAACATCGAAGGCCTCACTGCAAGCAAGATGAATGTTCTTCATCACCTCGCTATGCAGTCTGAGGCACTCGTCATCCTACTGCAGGAGACCCACTGCACTGATGCAGAGAAGTTGGTGCTACCACACTACCAACTAGCTGGGTCTTCTTTAAGCAGGAAGCATGGCCTTGCCACGTTTGTCCACGCTTTTGGACCAATCTCCACCGACACCGGAGATCGAGTGGTTGTGTGTGGACGTTGATGGCTATAAAATAGTCAACGTCTACAAACCACCGCCAACGCGATTGCGAACCCTGGATCTCCCAGTATTTCCTCACCCCTGTCTGTACGCTGGCGATTTTAACTGTCGTCATGCTGACTGGGGTTATGACGACAACAGTCCGGACGGTGAGTGCTTGGCTGGCTGGGCAAGTATAAATTGTCTTGCCCTGCTATATAATGCCAAGGACGCTGCCAGTTTTTATTCCGGCCGCTGGAACACTGGCACCAATCCAGATCTAGCTTTCGCTAGCGTAGGTCCAAACAGTCGCTTACCGGATAGACATGTCCTTGAGAAGTTTCCCAGGTCACAACATCGACCCTCGCTTATTATACCACCAAGGTTTGCTATGGCAGTGCCAAGCATCCCTGTTAAGCGATGGAACTTCCGCAAGGCCAAATGGTGTCACTACATTGCTTTGACGAATAAATTCGCAAAGACTTTGTTGCCGCCTGATTCACTTGATGTGGATGTGGCTTACCAGGACTTCTGTAACACCATTAACAAAGCAGCCAAAAAGACTATACCACGCGGGTATCGAAATAACTATATTCCGTGTTGGGATGCAGAGTGTGAATCCCTCTATAAAACCCTTCTGCAGTCTCCTCAGGGAGACGACTGAAGTTTGGCTGCTACATCTCTGCTTGCCAAGCTTGATAGAAAGCGGAGGGATCGATGGTCCGAAGCAGTTCGGAGCATTGACTTCTCACATTCTAGTCGAAAAGCATGGAGTATTTTGAACAACCTTACACAAGCATCGAGTTTCGTCATCCAAAACCGTCAGACCTCGTGCTTCATGTGGTGCCCGATGTATAGGGCACACTGTTAAAACATGGTCTGCGGTTTGCTCTGAGGCACCACACTCGCAATTCGGTGAAGGAGCGAGACCCCATTTGTGCATGGACGAATGGAATCGCCCAACACCAGTCCGCAGGCGGTTGAGCTTAACCCAAGCTGCTCGGGGTAAGCCCATCCCAACAGGCCTGGCACTGATCCCGGGCACAAAAGCACGGAGCCTGGAAGCACTTTCACAGTACTCCGCGTTCCATTTGTGATTCGTCCATTCAGAGGCGCGGATGCCAAGTCTGGCAAGGTTGTCCAAGAGATTCCGCGCACCTGGCACAAACGGGCGTCTGGATCTTAGTCTCACTTTCCCAGTATCTGAGGACCCACTTAAAAGACCATACAAGATATGATCGGGGTCCAGAGATCCACGGTGAGCCAAGGAGAGTGTCGCTCCCATTCGGCGAAGCTCAGCTGGCTGGATGCCTGAGAGTATAGGTAGGTGGTCCGTTGGAGTGGGACGCAGGCATCCAGTAACTATGCGCAAGGCGTCATTCAAGACACTGTCAATGAGGCGAGTGTGAGCACTGCGACACCAGACTGGCGCACAGTACTCAGCTGTTGAGTAGACTAGAGACAAGGTGGCTATGCATAGTGTTTTAGCACCAGCACCCCATCCCGAGTCCACGAGTCGCCTCAACAGTGTGACGCGCGAGGATAGTTTTTTGTCCAATGCCACTAAATGGTGACGAAACGTGAGCGATCTGTCCAGTTTTATCCCAAGATAAGTAGGGATTGGACAGAACGTTAAAAGTTTACCGTTGTTGTAGACCTTTAGCTCACGTTTGGCCTCTCGGTTATTTAAGTGAAAGGCTGCTGTCACCGTCTTAGTGTGACTGAGCTTCGACCTCCAAGTCTGGAGATACGCTGAAAGCGTAGACATGTCTTGTCTTAAGGTCCCTTCCAAGTCCTTCCAGTTTCCAGAAGAGTGTAACAATGCTAGATCATCAACATAAGCAAACTTTCTGGAAATCATGGAAGGAAGATCGTACGTATAGATGTTAAATAGGAGGGGAGCCAAGACCGATTCCTGACGAACGCCGTTTTGAAGACGGCGTAGCCTGCTTTGCTTGCTGTCACCAGTGGTAAGGGTGAAACTTCGATTTCGGACAAGCTTCACGATCATTTTGACCATGTGTTTATCCGGAAGTAGTCTCAGCAGCTTGCAGGTAAGGCCACGGTGCCAGACAGTGTCACAAGCAGCTGTCAGATCGATAAATACGGCACCGGCCTTGTTTTTAGCCTCGAAAGAATCCTCGATGTTCTGGGTTAGCAGAACAACTTGATCTACAGTTGACTTCCCGCGTCGAAACCCAGCCTGCTCTTTAGGGAGCAGTGGATCGATTAATGGCTCAACACGGGCGTAGATAAGCCTTTCGAGGATCTTGTAGGAGACACAGAGCAGAGATATCGGTCGATAACTCTTTCGGTCCCCCACGGGCTTTCCTGGTTTTGGGATCGCGACCACAAGCGCTCTTCTTCAGATCTTGGGGATTTTGAGTCGGCGCAAACAGGAAGAAATGAAGTCACGTAACCAAGACTTCAAAGCAGCTCCGGCATGGAGTATAAGCTCGGGGCAGATGGAATCAGGACCTGGAGCTTTACCTGGTTTTTAGTGCTGAAGGGAAGCAGTAAATTCTCTCTGTGAAAAATTGTCAGAGATATTTACTGGGTCTGGTATTGTGGCCCTCCAAAGGTCAGACACTTCTTGATAGACAAGTCGAGATGACTTGCGGTCAACAGCCTCGTATTTCCCATTTCCAACCAGCTGAGATGCAATAGCATCGGCTGAAACGGGACAGTGACGAGGAGAGTGTCGTGACCTACTAGTAAGGTTGTTCAAAATACTCCATGCTTTTCGACTAGAATGTGAGAAGTCAATGCTCCGAACTGCTTCGGACCATCGATCCCTCCGCTTTCTATCAAGCTTGGCAAGCAGAGATGTAGCAGCCAAACTTCAGTCGTCTCCCTGAGGAGACTGCAGAAGGGTTTTATAGAGGGATTCACACTCTGCATCCCAACACGGAATATAGTTATTTCGATACCCGCGTGGTATAGTCTTTTTGGCTGCTTTGTTAATGGTGTTACAGAAGTCCTGGTAAGCCACATCCACATCAAGTGAATCAGGCGGCAACAAAGTCTTTGCGAATTTATTCGTCAAAGCAATGTAGTGACACCATTTGGCCTTGCGGAAGTTCCATCGCTTAACAGGGATGCTTGGCACTGCCATAGCAAACCTTGGTGGTATAATAAGCGAGGGTTGATGTTGTGACCTGGGAAACTTCTCAAGGACACGTCTATCCGGTAAGCGACTGTTTGGACCTACGCTAGCGAAAGCTAGATCTGGATTGGTGCCAGTGTTCCAGCGGCCGGAATAAAAACTGGCAGCGTCCTTGGCATTATATAGCAGGGCAAGACAATTTATACTTGCCCAGCCAGCCAAGCACTCACCGTCCGGACTGTTGTCGTCATAACCCCAGTCAGCATGACGACAGTTAAAATCGCCAGCGTACAGACAGGGGTGAGGAAATACTGGGAGATCCAGGGTTCGCAATCGCGTTGGCGGTGGTTTGTAGACGTTGACTATTTTATATATTAGTTTTTTGTGCAATGCCACTAAATGGTGACGAGGATAGTTTTTCGTGACTATTTTATATAGCCATCAACGTCCACACACAACCACTCGATCTCCGGTGTCGGTGGAGATTGGTCCAAAAGCGTGTATCTTAGTCGCTCGTGGACAAACGTGGCAAGGCCATGCTTCCTGCTTAAAGAAGACCCAGCTAGTTGGTAGTGTGGTAGCACCAACTTCTCTGCATCAGTGCAGTGGGTCTCCTGCAGTAGGATGACGAGTGCCTCAGACTGCATAGCGAGGTGATGAAGAACATTCATCTTGCTTGCAGTGAGGCATTCGATGTTCAGCTGAAGAATAGTGGGTCTTCGAAACTTGTTGGCAATGTGCCCTGAAAAGGGCAGTTTTATCCTGGCATTGCCCCGTCCTGAAAAGGACGTTTGCCGATTAGCAGACCCACACTGAACATCGGAATGGGTGGATACCCTTCCGTTTTAGTAGGTTCGGTTTCGGTCTGTCATTTTAAAATCAATGAGCAGACTTACTCACGGCCCAGGCTACGTGAAAGCACCATCTGGGCCAACCTACCATCTTTTACAATTACATTTAATCACATCCATCAAAACGTTTCAACCAAGCTTTCTACTTTTTAGTTACTCTTTGCAATATCTTCTTCGCTTCTTCCTTTTCTAGATCTCTTTAAAAATCTGCACATTTAAAATAATTTATTGTTTTATCTAGTTATCAAACAATAAAACCTGATAAACACTCGTAAAGATAATTTTTTTCAAGCCTAAATTACTAAAAATACCTAGAAACTGATCAAATCGTCATTTACTTGCATAAACATGAAGATAATGACTCTGATCAAATGAATATGATGTAGCAGACTGTACTGAAGCAATCGTTGGAGTTGCTGTCGCGTTGTCACGTGATAAGGATGAATTGACTATGGATTGGGTTTGATTATTCTGGTTGGTGTATTTTTGGGATGCAAGAGCCCTAAAAAATTATGGTAAAATAGGTGGTAAAACTGTGAATTTAAGTCAAGAATATTACACTTTATACAAAAAGACGAGAAAGGTTATTGCACGAATGAATGTCGAAATGAGAAATAAAAACCAAGTAACATATTGACAGATATCTATAAAAACAAAGTAAGCTTTAGTAATATTTATAAAAAAAAGCTTTAGTAACTTGTCGTCCTCGTCGTTTGAAAGGCCATCCACTCCGGCTCAGTCAAAAACTGGACTGGGACAAAGGGCTCATCCTTTTATTACCTCAGACAACTGTTTGTTCGGATCAGATGGTAGTAGTGATGGTGTTGAGCCAGTATCGGGTTTCGTCATGAAAAACCGTCAAACCTTGTGCACCATGTAATGCCCGATGTATGGGGCATGCTTTTACGACGTGGTCTGCGGTTTGTTCAGGGGCGCCGCACTTGCAATTCGGTGAAGGAGTGAGACCCCATTTGTGCATGGACGAATGGAATCGCCAAACACCATTCCGCAGACGATGGAGCCTAACCCAAGCTGTTTAGGCCAGCTCAATCCAACAGGCCTGGCACTAATTATGGGTATGAAAACACGGAGCTTGGATGTACATTCACAGTACTGCATGTTCCATCTATATTTCGTCCACTGAGAAGCACGGATGCCTATTTCCGCAAGATTGTTTAATAGATTCCGCGCAGCTGACACAAACGGGCGTCTAAATCTTAGTCTCTTTTGGCGACCATGTGAGGACCCACTTACAAGACTTAAAAGACCATGCAACATATGCTCAGAGTCCAGGGATACACGGCAAATCAAGAAGAGCGTCGCTCCTAATCGGCAAAGCTCAGTTGGCTGGATGCCTGAAAGTATGGGTAAGTGGTCCATTGGAGTGGGATGCAGGCATCCAGTCACTAAGCACAAGGTGTCATTTAGGACACCGTCCATGAGGCAAGTGCAAGTGCTGCGACATCAGAGTGGTGTGCAGTGCTCAGCTGTTGAGTAGACCAGAGATGGGGCAGCTGCGTGCAGTGTTTTTCACCAACACTCCATTCTGAGCTTACAAGTTGCCTCAGCAGAGTGACGTGTGAAGATAGTTTTTTGCACAATGGCACCAAATGCTGATGGAACGTGAGCGATCTGTCTAGTTTTACCCAAAGATAAGTGTTGTGTATTTTTACTTTAGCGCGAATCGAACTTTGACGCGTATCACCATTCATTTAAGGGCGCGGGCTGCCGTGTATTTTTTTATAGCATTACGTGATCGCGAGTTTTAGTTTATTTGTATTGTCATAATTACCGCGCCTTAAACGTTATTCTGGAACTATAAATGCTGCTATTTGAGACTTGTGACCAGAGAATAATAAAAAAGAGATTTGCTTGTGTATTCGCTTTACAAAAGAGTCACTTTATTTGTTTACCGAGTGAGGGAGTTTTAGATAATTCTGCTGAAAAATACAACAAGAACTTTTGGCGACGAGGAAAAGAAGAAAGAAGAACTACACAATGGAGAAGCTCGTCGAAGTTTTCGGCAACAACAAGCAACAACTTGCTTCTCAAGAACGTCGATATGAAGAACAGCAACGTGGCTACGAAAAACAACTTAAAATTCTGAAAAGATTTGATTCGTGGGCGTCTACAAGATGGTGATCAAGAATTTCCAACGGCACCTACCACTGCAGTAGCAACACCAAATTTTCATGCTTTTGACTCTACTTTGGAATTGTGGTCAGATTATTGGTCCAGGTTTTGCACGTTTGCAAACGCGCATCAACCTCAACCACCTACAAAATGCTGTCAAATCTCACTGCTCAGGAGACTCCACCTTAAGACATAAAACAACCTAACCATGGAACGAATTACATAAAAAAACTATTTGATCCCAAACGCTTCGTTGTGAGAGAGATTCAGATTCTGGAACGAAACGAAAAGACCAGCTGAGTCAACCTCATAGTAACGGGCAAAATCATTTCTGTTTGTAATGCTACTAATGCTTTCAGATAATTTTTTTAATATCACTTTGTTTAAAGCGATATTAAAATTCTGAACCACAAAGAAGCTCTTTACGTATAATTTTTTTAAAAGAGTTCCGAAGTTACAGTTTAATCCCGAAGCAAAGCACATATTTTGCAAACCAGTATATACAGTAGAAAGGAATCCGAACACAAGTTCAATTTAATCCTCAACTTGAAAGTCATCGTCATCACTCCCACGCGCTGAAGAATTAATGCGAAGACTAGGCGGCGGATTTGGATTTACAAAAATTAATTTTGCTGATGCTTACAACCAAATACGATTAGCTTCGGAATCACGCAAACGCTTAGCGTTAAGTACACATCGGGGAATTTCACTATAAAATGTTTTGCCCTACGGAATTTCTTCCGCTCCTGGATACTTCCAAAAGATCATGGATGACATCACGAAAGATCTACCAGATGTGGCGGTATATCTGGATGATATCCTGGCAAGTGGCAAGAATACAGGAGATCGCCTTTATAATCTCAAACAATTGTTACAGCGGTTCTCCGAAAATGGTTGGCGTTGTCGCAAAGAGAAACGTGACTTTGCCGAAAACACGGAATTTCTAAAGGCTCCAAGGTAGCAGTGGTCGACATGCCAACACCCAAAGATGTGTCCACATTACAATCTTTTCTTGGATCTATACAGTTTTGTGAAGTTCTTACCTTCTTGCTTTTCTACAGATGCTGCTCCTCCTTATACAAACTTCTACGAAATGATGTTTCCAACAAGTTAAAAGAACTTCTCTCCTCCGATTTCTTATTGATCTCACTTCGTTCCTACGCTTCCTTTGGGGATAGCTTGCGATGCATCAGTATCGGTGCTACATTATTCTAATGGAGATGAAAAGCCAATTGCGAACGTATCTAAATTGCTGTCTGCATCTCAGCGCAAGTACAGTCAGATGCAGAAGGACTCGCTCTCCATCATTTTTGCGTTATAAAAATTTTACCAAAGGTGATTCGGATGAGGTTTGTGCCTACTGATTTTTTACTGGTAGAAAAAGAAAGTTAAAAAGATCCAGTACTGGAAAAAGTAATGCATTTTGTGAAGGTTAAACATCTCACCTTTCTTCCAATGAATCAGCAATTTCGACGAATTTCTGACTCGCTCAGTAACTTGTCATGGATGCCTACTGTATGGCATTAGACTGGTCATTCTTGCGACACTTCGAAGGCAAGTGCTTCAACTGTTGCATACAAGTCATTTGGGCATGCAGAGAATGAAACAGTTAGCAAGAACTGCGGTCAACTGGCCCAACATTGACACAGACATCGTGGAACCTTGTCGCAGTTGCGCCTCTTGCTGGGAACACAGGAATGCCCCTGCCAAACTACCAAATCACTCGTGGATTCTTCCTGAAAAGCCTTGGTCCCGGCCATCAACTTCATGGGTCAAAATTGGTTGGTCCTAGTGGATGCCAATTCAAAGTATTCTTGTATCCATCCAACTTTGTCAATTCCCAGCAAAGCTACTATAGACTTGTTAAAAGATTTTGCGCACTTTGCATGTCCCCATACCATTGTATCGGATAATGCCACTTGTTTCACCTCAGACAAATTTCAGACCTACTGCAAGGACCGGAACATCATTCATCTCTTACCATCCCGCAACGAACTGAGCGGCTTATTCAGACCTTCAAGCAAGCCTTCAAAAGCCCCAAGAAAAGCATTACAGGAATTTTTGATTGCAGTACCTAACTCCTCATAAGACTTGTCACCATTTCAAAATATCTACTACATCGTACAGTGGTGGCCAAAGTTTAGCAACACTTGAGAAAATTTTTTAGAAAAAGCAAAAAACTAATTAAATTTGGCCTAATGGAATACAATTGACTGTTTAAAATATTCAAATATGCATTATTTTATTTGTTTGAAATGATACCTGGACAAAAGTATAGCAACATGTTAATTTTTTTTATTTTTCAAATTTTCATCAACATTATTAATATTTTGTGCTATAACCGAAATTGTCTATCACAACCCTACAACTCTTTGGCATAGAATCAATGAGTTTTTGACAAAAACTGCAATCAATGGAATTGTAGCACTCAAATCAAATTTTTTTGAGATCATTCTTGTTTTTCGAATTTTTTGAGCTCAGCTCGACTTTAATTCTGCGCCAGATGTTCTCGATCGGGTTTAGATCTGGGCTTTGGGCCGGCCAATCCAGAACTTTAATTTTGAGATTCTTGAAAATCTTTAAAATCGATTTGGCAGTGTGGATGGGGGCATTATCCTGTTGAAAAATGCTCTTTCTGCCCATGGTCTTTTTCATGAATGGACTGACAGTATTTTTGATGAGCTGTCCATATCTGGAAGCATTCATCCTGCCCTCGAATTTGACCATGGGCCCCACCCCGTGCCAAGAGAAACAACCCCAAATCATGACAGAGTTGCTGCCCATTTGCACCGTGGGCCTGGTGCACTTGATGGAGTGTGTTTCCCCCACCATGCGCCGCACACAGACTCTGCTGCTGCTGTGGACTCTGAAAAACTTGCTCTCATCGGAAAACAACACATTTTTCCAATCCTCAACCGAAAAATGTGCATGTTGTCTGGCCATGTGTTTGGTCTGGCACATTCTCTGGTCATCAAGTGGAACAATAAATGCTGGTATTCAGACTTGTGACCAGAGAATATTAAAAAGAGTTTTGCTAGTAAAGAAGTTTTAGATAACTCTGCTGAAAAATACAACAATAAGTAAGGGGTTCGACAGAACGTCTTGCTGTTGTAGACTTTTAGCTCACGTTTGGCCTCTCGGTTATTTAAATTAAACGCTGCCATCACCGTCTTAGTATGACTGCGCTTCAACCTCCAAGTCTGGAGATATGCTGAAACGCCGTTTTTCGTACGGCGTAGACTGCTTTGCTTGCTGTCACCGGTAGTAAGGGTGAAACTTTGGTTTCCATATGCTTATTCGGTAGAAGTCTCAGTAGCTTACAGATAAGGCCACGGTGCCAGATAGTGTCCTATGCCCCTGTGAGATCGACAAATATGGCACCGGCCTTTTTCTTAGCCTCGAAAGAAGCCTTGATGCTCTGCGTCAACAGAACGGTTTAATCCACGGTTGACTTCCAGAACGATTCGATCCACGGTTGACTTCCCACGTTGAAACCCAGCTTGCCCTTTGGGGAGCAATAGAACAATAATTGGTTTGACATAGATAAGCCTCTCGAGAATCTTGTAGGGGACACAAAGTAGAGATATCATTCGATAACTCTTTGGGTCTCCACGAGCTTCATCGGCTTTGAGATCGCGACTACAAGCGTTCTTCTCCAAATCTTGGGAATTTTAAGTCGGCGCAAGCAGAAAGAAACCAACTTCAAAGCAGCTACAGCTTTAGTAACTAAAAAATAACGAATAGCGTAGCCTATTTACAATTATAAAATATTTAAATTAAAACGTTTATGAAAGCCTAACTTACCATTGAGCTAACCACCAATCCAATAAAATAAACAATGTATGACTCCCGAAAATTGCTATTGCAAGAATAATAAAAAATATAACATGCAACCCAGAGTTGAAGTAATCGTAGTAGACTTTCCAAGGAATCGAACCAGTAGCATCAGATTCTTTTTCGTTTTTATCTTCCAAATTTAATAAACTTTCTTTAGCATCGCTCTGTAAATAAAACTATTAGTTTAAAACATATGTAATAAATGAAATTTCATAGTTCTTACAAATGCTACTTTTACATCTTCTTCATTTTCATTTTCATTGGTCTTCTCACAACTATGATTAAAGGTTTCTACAATGTAATCAATCAATTCAAAATTAATAACATATATGGCTAATTTATGTTCCAATTAATTTAAATTAAATGTAAGAAACCATCGATTATAGGCGGTTTTTTATCAATATTTGTGTTATGACAAAAATTAAAACGTGACATTTGCCACAAACAGATAAAGGTATATGCAAAGCAAAACATGAAAATAAGCAAACAGTTTATGGCGATAAAGATTTCGATAAAAACGATAAAAACTGCTTATGATCAGGTGCTTGGTGCAGGAATGTTTGTTTGGTGCAAATACAATATTTGGTGCATGAATGACGAATTTGCTAAGAAAAACGAAGGATGATATTTAAAATTGTGAAGCATTGCAAAATTTATACATTTATGTATATTTGGGTATTATACAACCATGCTATATGCTGTATAAACTTTGAACCATGCCATCTTAAAGTTAAAAAACATTAGGTCGGATATCGCTGCAATGTGTTGCCCGCTTCGTCCGGAAGCAATGCGTCTGGACGGGCCCCCTTTTACAACCTATCTCCCGACCACACCTGAGTCTGCACCTAAAATCATCTCTTTTTTTAAAACGCCCCGTTTGCGTATAATGTCCTTCAGCCGACCTTTCTTCATTTGATTAAACGCTTCGGGGACACCCCAACCTCATTAAAATTTTTTCGTTTTCCACATCAATTTTAGGCATTTTAAATGCGAAACATCTTTTAAGGTGGCGCAAAATACGATAACTTATATTAATTATTATTTTCAACAAAATATCGAATTATCAAACACTACTATATATCAGCAATGCGTGTTCGAGTGGTTAAGAGCGCCGTGCCCGTGATTGTGATCGAAATGATAAAAACAATCAAAACCTACTCGCGCATTCTGTTGTATCCTGGGAAAAGGCACTTTACCTGCTTTGTGGTCTTGGCAAGCAGTAGTGAATTTCAGCTATAAAATCAAACAAAAAAATATTTCAACCCGACAGCACAGGACAGCGTCTCCGGAAGCATGTCGGGTGAGTCCTTACGCTCTGACGTTTTTCTGCAAGTCAGGAGGATAAATATAGAGATGAAATGAAAACATGGCACAAAACCTACTTATTCACTTTTATTACTTTATTGACTTTACTGCTGAACTTCTCAATATTTCATATCATACCGTCGCTGTTCATGCTCAGCTGTGTTGCAAATGTTTGATTATTATCGGTACACAAAACGTCTTCATTTACGTCATCTGTTTCAAGCTTCATTAACGAAACAAAATCAGTTCCTTTCGATGCAAGATCGGAAAACTTTCCTTGATCAACAATGCGACCCTGAAATAGGTTTCATCAGATTCAACTTAAAAGTTATTGAAGTTTTAAGTTGGATGAAAATCAAAATTCGATCGAATAATCACATGCCTGGCATCAAACCGATTATAAACCAACTTACTTCTTTCAATATTAAAACATGATCAGCTTTCTCCAGGAATTGCACTTGATGTGTCACCAACACGCGGATCTGACACATAAACAACAAATAACTAATCTATAAATACAATAATGACGTATTTTCCGACCTTATCTTTCAAGAGGTCACAGATACAGTTCTGGAAGAGATGATCAGCAACAGAGGGATCCACTGCACTGAGGGGATCGTCCATGACAACGATGTCTGTATCAGATCGATATGCAAGACGAGCCAAGCTGACGCGAGCTTTCTGGCCGCCACTCAACGTAATTCCCCTTTCCCCCACCAATGTACGATCACCAGATGGCAATATAGAAAAATCCTGAATTATGTTGAACAGTTTTTCTTTAAAATGACAAGAATCTACGTACATTTATAAAATGAGGCTTATAAAAAATTTAAAATGATATAGCAAAAAAAACTTCAAATAAAACAGAAGTCTTCAAAATATTTACTAATTAGTTTGAATTGAACAAAAAATCATTTACTTTGCTGTTTCAATTTTTAACTTGTGCCTGACAATAAATTGGCTGTACCTGCTGCAGTGCACAAGCTTTGACAACTTCCTCATATTTTTCGGCGTCGAAATCTTCTCCGAACAAAATGTTGTTGCGAACCGAATCAGAAAACAACCACGGAATCTGACTGGAATAAGCGATTTTTCCAGAAACTTGAATCTTCCCTGATGTAGCAGGCAATTCCCCCAAGATCACATTTAATAAAGAAGACTAGAAATAAGTTAGTATCTAGTCTAGTGAATATTTTGACTTTTCTACAACATTACAAATAATCACGGTGTGAAATATTTGCGCATTATATCAAAGTTAGACATGAAAACCATAAAACAGCTTTTGAATAAAATTACTTAAAATTAATTGAAGTCTTAAATTTATAGGTTGCTAATCTGTTTCAAAAAGGAAAATCTTACATTGGCTTGCAAGAATTTGTTTGTAAATAGCTAGACACATAACCTCACCTTTCCGGACCCAACGGGACCCACTATCATCAACAGGTCACACTTCTTGGCGTTTATACAAACATCTTGTAAAGTTGGGTTTCCAGTCTTAATGAAAGGGTATTAAAACCAAGCTAAGCAAATATAGCAGCAGTTGATGTGCATTACCTCTGTCCAAGATGCGTTTAAATTGACCAATTCGATGCCAGGCTTTGCATCACGTGATTTCTTTACAGATTCTAGTTCGGGAAGAAGTAAGAATTCCTGTAAGTAAATATGACGATGTTTTAATTTTTTTCCTTCAAGAAAACGCTAAGCTATCTACACCGTATGTGTTTCAAAATGGCGCTTAATGACTGCCCAAATGTACACTACACAAAAAGTCAAAAAAATATTTGTTTACTTTACGTACTTTTCGGTCAACACTTAACAGAAGTCGTTGACAATGATTGAAAAGCGAACGCGATTTTGTATTAAAAACCTGTTATGAGCATTAAAATTAACTAAAAGTCTGATTGGTACATCAAGCACGCCAAACACGTGAGCGAAAACGAGCGATTCTCGAGCGATAAAAATTTTTTTTGTTGACAAAGAACAAGCTTCAAGATAAAACTGGGTTTTAAAGTAAAACCGCGAGTAAAACAATAACAATAGTCGAGAATAGATGTTAATTACTCACAATTCTTATCGGACACCTTGTTGTCATATTTTCTGAAATTTTGTGTTACAAATAAATCTTGATGTAACTTTTCCTCTGTTTCTTTGATTTTAACTCGAAATCAGTTCTATCCAGTCTCACTCACTGCCTTTTTTCCAAGTCTATAGTTGATAATTATACAACCCTAACCACCCTTTTTGAGTCAAGACTATTTTTATCTGCAATAAAAACATGGTCACTTCAATTCACATTTCTACTATCAATTTTAACTTCTATCTCATCTACTGCTTTTCCCTCTGTACCGATTTGAAATGTAGCATTCAATCAGGTCTATTCCAACACCGAATCTCAACAATGTTTTCAGATAAACTTTTCGCAAATTCGTCTGCTGTGCTCCTCCTCGTCTACACAGAAACACGCCCACTATTCTCTAGTTACATATTTCCACCGGAGGCAGCCCGGTAACGACCACTGCATAGCAACTGCAGTTTTGAACAGCAGTATATTGTCCACCTTGTGCTTGGTTGTTTTGTGATTTTTTCTAAAAGGACATTTTCTAACGATTCTTGAGCTTAGGTGCCGTCTGAGAAGTAGGTCAAACGTTAGGAATTTGCGGAGTTGATTAGCGCTATCATTTCCAGGAATGGGTCGGGTAAACCAAAAATTAGGTTTAAAAAAAGGTGTTACAAAATTTTACTTTTTGGTAATACTTTTTTTTATTGTTAGAAATTGCAACCAACTGTTGCTTTTCTTAGTTTAAAGCAGATTTACACTCACAGCAATTATTATAAGACTAAATCACCCGGTTTTTATGTATCTGGGACGCTTTTATATAATATCATTTATATTATATTATTTCCAAAGATCATGAACCTGACACAAGTGCATTCATCAATATCGTCATAAAAATAACTTACTTGAAATCGCTTTAAAGCAGCTAAGTTTTGAAAAAAGATTTCAATAGCATTTGGAAAGTTAAGTCCAGCACCCAACAATAAAACCGAAAAAAGTCCAAGAGAAACCAAGACCTGCATAGAATAATCAATTAAACAAAATTAAGCAACTTTATTGTAAGATTATTTTAAATAAACTTACTAATTGCAGATTGAGTGTGCCATGCAAAGCAATAAAGACTACAAATGTTGTAAATGATAGGATTTGAATTGTGGAATGTTTGGTGGTATAATTAAACGAACGAAGCAACGATGAATGAAAAATATGACGCATTTCCTTTCTGTTAAAATAAAAAAAAACTTTTTTAAAAATCTTACCGGTACTAGTAAAAAGCTACGATCAAAATTTTTAATGACCATGTTACGCTTACTTTCTTAAACCAGTTAGAATTTCTTTGAAAGATTTTTCCCACGAATACATCTTGATAATTCTCATGCCGGCAATGACTTCATTAGTCACGTGCACTCGCTCATCCGTGGCACGCGCTGTTTTTAATCTAAAATATTTGAAATTAAATTTTTTTTGGACTTAACTTTTTTATGAGTAGAGCTTCGTGAATCTTAGAACATAACAACAAATATTCTTAGCTTCATATTTATTGAATATATTTTGTTCTAAGATTCACGAAGCTCTACTCATAAAAAAGTTTAGTCCAAAATTAAATCGACAAATGTTCGCAAACGGAGCTTCATATTTATTGAATAAATTTTTTTTGTTGTAAACAGATTAATCATTCCGTTAATAATCTTAAAATTGCCAACTATCTAAAGGTATACAGCTGTCGCAATTTAAAAAACTTACAACTATAAAATTCTATCAAAAAAAACTTTTAAATCTTACTTACTCACAGAAATATAAAATAATTATACTTCTAAATAATTCGAATGCAAAACAAAAAACTATAATATATCTTAACGAAACAAAACCCTTTTTAACGTTAAAAGTTTTCTTGAAGGGCAGAGCCGTCCAATTATTTAATATATATATATACGCCCTAAGTTGCTGTAAAACCCGAAACAAATCAGCCGATAGGTTTACAAACCAAAATAGACTCTAGACAAAGTGAAACATGAAGTTGTAAGTGAATCAAATGCTTTTTAGTTTTATCACTGAGAATTCGCCAAAATAATTAATGAAGATTCATAAAAGTTTTGAAGAATTTCTGCAAGTACGGAAACGCTTTGCAAATACAAATTTTTTTTCAGTTTTCAAAACCGTTAGAAGATACCTTAATTTTCCGAAGAATTTTCCTAAAAATGTTTGAAACCCAAGAAGACAAAACAACACAAGCATTCCAACAAGACCAGCAGTTTCTAACTGAAGCCACAAGACGTAAGTAAATATTGCACATTCCAGGGGAACAAGCCAAAGATAATGCACGCATACAAAAACCTGAAAAATTATAAGGCAATTACAGATTCACATATCATTCCGTACCAAGTCTATAACATCAAATGTGTCAAGGTTTAACACTCAAATTGCATTAGAGTGTTAAACTCTAATTGCATTAGAGTTTTGTTCAACACTCTAATTGCATTAATTGCATTTTTTGTACTTGCTAGTTAGGAATTTAGAAAGAGTCAGGGATTACTGAAGTTTTCTGCACGTTTGCCTCTTGTGATAGAATTTATTTGTCAGAATTACTGAAATTCTTGGTCGAGTCATAAACTTCAATTGTAAAGCCACAATTGTGACCGTAAAGCATTTTGCTAGAAGTTTCAAGGTGCATCAAAGATATTGTAGTTTTATCAAACTCAACTAATTATTTTAGAAATGAAAGGGTAAATTTGGAAAGTGCCTACAGTAAGTTAAATATTTAAAAATATGAGTTAAGTCTGTGCAATAGCTTGCTCTGTTGATCAATATTTTTTTCAAAAACCTATTCTAAACTAGGATGGGAAACAAATTTAATGCAAGAATTATTCTAAAGAAGCATAATGTTTACTAGGGGCTTCAGCAAATAGTCATTGGTATATAATTTATAACAATAATTATGCAAATCAACACTACCATACCATTTTGTTGATATGGGTGACAAAATCCATTGCTCTACTTTAAAAAATAACCAGATGGGCATCAATATTTATAAATTTGCTTTAGAAAAATAAAAAATTTACAAGCTTTTTGTTTTTTTATTTAATTGGTAAAACATATGTAGTCACACTATTATCCACATTTTGTGGACAAGTGTATAATGGGTATAATAGTGTGTAACAGAGATTTTAATTTTCATTCTGTTGCATTGTGCTTTGTTCCAGGATCTATTCATGTAAAAACTGTTGCTGTTGGTAATATATCACGGTAGTTAAGACAGAAATGATAATGGTAAAGATGATGATGAAACTTCAGTGCTAAAACTGTGCAGGAAGTTATACTTTTGACAGCATACCAAGCAAGAGTGGCATTTCATTTGCAATCTAAAAACTTTTTAATTAAAGCTAACGTTGAAACGTTTTTGTATAACAAGCCAAAGCTATTGGAACAAAAATCTAAACAGCGCGTGCAACCTTTCACAGTTTGGGGTCACTAGATTTTGGCATGCACAAGTTCGGCAACACCAAGATTTTGGTGCTCGATCTTTATTTAATTACTCATATAAGCAAGTGTTCTATTTTCTTATTATTGAACAGATCAAACATAAAAAATTAGGTGACAAGTAAAAGAAGTCTTCGCTTACAACCAAAAACTATACTTGATCGTTTTAATTAAAGGTGTAGACTTTTTTGTTTTGTTTTGATAGACAAAGTCAATCTGATATAAACACTGTTACCAGGGATACTACTTAGTTTGAAATTCATTTGTTCTTCTGGTAGAATCAGAGGCAAGTAAAACTTCAACAAATACAGAAGGCGTAATATATTTATTAAAGAAAAACTCAACACGACGTTTCGTCCGTTACATCGGGCAGACTTCATCAGGTAAAAGCAAAACACAATGCACACCGTATTTAAAAACCAAGAAGTTAAAAAACACAAACTAATAAACACAAGGTGAGAGGCGAACATACATAACAATTTAATAACTACTTCATGCAACAGAAACAAATTTAACAGGTTGAAAACCCACATCTATTGAGATTTTTTATATTACTATATATTTTTGGAAAAAGATTTCGATCTTTATCATTTACTGAATTTTTTGTATTATTGATATATAATGATTCTAAAAATTTTCGTTTATTATAGTCAATGTTATAATTCAATATTTCAAAATTACCATAATCAATCCTATGTTCACAATTAAAACAATGCCTAACCAATGCAGTTTTTTTATTCAAATCGTCTTCTTTTAATTTAGCCAAATTAATCGGTTTCAAATCACGTTTATGTTTAGACAAGTGAGTATTAAAGCATCTGCCCGTTTCACCAACATATACATTCGAACAATCTTTACACGGAATTTTATAAATTGCACCACGCTTATATATATCATCCACAGAATCTTTTATTTTTGGTAAAACATTTCCAATTGTTTTATACGGGTAAGTATACACGTTAATATTAAATTTCCTCAAAATTCTAGACATTTCATCACTAAGACCTTTAATATATGGTAAACCAACATAGTTAGATATCTTTTCACTCATGCAATCACTTTTATTCACTTTTTTATGCTTAATTTCTTTTTTCACTTTATTCAATAACCAATCTGGGTAATCATTCTCACGTAAAGCATTACAAACAAATTTAACTTCATTGGTTTTATCTCGATATTTTGTAATTAATTTAGAATTAGCCCGAAACAATAATGTTATAACCAAACCAACTTTTTGAGAAAAATTATGACATGAATTAAAATTTAAGTATCTAGTTGTATGTGTAGGTTTTCTATAACGAATTACTAACACGTCTAAAAACGGAATAGCATTACCAACTTCTTGTTCGACCATAAATTTAATACTATTTTCAATATTATTTATAAATTTATGAAAAGATACCATTTTTATGAAAGATATTAAATTTCCTCAAAATTCTAGACATTTCATCACTAAGACCTTTAATATATGGTAAACCAACATAGTTAGATATCTTTTTACTCATGCAATCACTTTTATTCACTTTTTTATGCTTAATTTCTTTTTTCACTTTATTCAATAACCAATCTGGGTTATCATTCTCATGTAAAGCATTACAAACAAATTTAACTTCATTGGTTTTATCTCGATATTTTGTAATTAATTTAGAATTAGCCTGCAACAATAATGTTATAACCAAACCAACTTTTTGAGAAAAATTATGACATGAATTAAAATTTAAGTATCTAGTTGTATGTGTAGGTTTTTTATAGGCTTTTGTAGTTAGTTGACCATTGTTACGAATTACTAACACGTCTAAAAACGGAATAGCATTACCAACTTCTTGTTCGACCGTAAATTTAATACTATCTTCAATATTATATATAAATTTATGAAAAGATACCACCTCAGTTTGAAATATTGAATTATAACATTGACTATAATACGAGGGTCAGTCAAAAAGTAATGAGCCCTGTTAACTTTAACCGCTTTAACCTTCATATTTTTTCTAGAAATTTTAAGGGTGTTTAGTAAATTTACTGCTTTAAAGATAAATTGTAAAAAAAAATTGTTTCAACGTGTCCACTTTTGGTATTGTGTTTTGGAAATGACGTCATCACTGGATGTCCGTCAGAAGCAGAGAGCTGTGATTGAATTTCTTGTTTCGGAAGGGGAGCCACCAAAACAAATTTTCGAAAGATTGGTAAATGTTTATGGAGATGCTTCATTAGCCTACAGCACTGTGAAAAAGTGGGTATCCAGGATTAAACACGAAGAAGATGATCCAAGTTTGAGTAGCCTCCAGGACAGACCAAGAAGTGGAAGACCATCTTCTGCAGTCAATCCTGGAAACAATGATAAGGTTGAGAAATTGATTAGAGATGATCGCAGAATCACTATTGATGACATTGCTGAACGTGTTGGAGTTAGCCATGGAAGTGCTGTGAATATTGTTAATGAGCTAGGCTTTGCAAAGGTTTGCGCCAGATGGGTTCCGAGGCAACTTTTGGATTTTCACAAGCAAGCCCGTTTTGAAGCTTGTTCGGAGCTTATTGAGTGTCACAGAAGTGACAAAACTTTTCTCAGCCCTATAGTGACAGGAGATGAAACCTGGGTTCATCACTATGAACCTCTGTCGAAAAGATCATCCATGGAATGGCGTCACCCCACGTCCCCAAGAGCCAAGAAATTCAAAAGTCAACGTTCAGCTGAAAAAATTATGGCGACTGTGTTTTGGGACATTGAAGGAGTGATATTGGTAGATTTTATGCCTAAAGGTACTAGCATCAACTCAGATGCTTACATTGACACTTTACGCAAACTGAAAGCGAAACTGAGAAGAGTACGACCTCACCTGGACATGTCTAAGGTCTTGCTGCAACACGATAACGCCAAGCCCCATACCAGTCTCAAAACTCGTGAAGTGATTGCTTCTTTTGGATGGACGACGGTAACCCATCCCCCATACTCACCCGACCTGGCACCATCTGACTATCATCTTTTTGGACCATTGAAAGAAGGAGTTAGGGGGCAGCACTTTACTAGTGATCAAGAAGTCAAGCACGCTGTAAGAAACTGGTTAAAAATGCAGCCTGCTGACTTTTACAAGGCTGGCATAGTGTCCCTTGTTCATCGATGGACAGTTGGAATTGAAAAGTGCGGAGATTACATTGAAAAGTAGAACTGAGATCTCCTATCCCTGGGCTTTCTTTTGATGTATGACTTTTGATTTTATTGCAACAAATATGGCCAGGAGAGACTTGGGATCATTATTTTTTGACTGACCCTCGTAAATGAAAAATTTTAAAATCATTATATATCAATAATACAAAAAATTCAGTAAATGATAAAGATCGAAATCTTTTTCCAAAAATATATAGTAATATAAAAAATCTCAATAGATGTGGGCTTTCAACCTGTTAAATTTGTTTCTGTTGCATGAAGTAGTTATTAAATTGTTATGTATGTTCGCCTCTCACCTTGTGTTTATTAGTTTGTGTTTTTTAACTTCTTGGTTTTTAAATACGGTGCGCATTGTGTTTTGCTTTTACCTGATGAAGTCTGCCCGATGTAACGGACGAAACGTCGTGTTGAGTTTTTCTTTAATAAATATATTACGCCTTCTGTATTTGTTGAAGTTTTACTTGCCTCTGATTCTACCAGAAGAACAAATAAATTTTAAACAAAGTTAATCTAATTAATTAAATTAATAAAGTTAATCTGATTAACTTTGTTGATCTTTTGTCTAATGAATTAAGTCTGTCTTGACAAACTTATTTTTAATGACAAACTTTTATTTGACTTAATAAACATTTGTTTTGACAAACAAAGTTAATCAGTTAATCAGATTAATTTTACAAACATATAGTAAGAATGGTCAAGTCAATCAACAAGCAAGTGTCGACAGACCTGTTTCGTCCTTATTAGGACTCGTCAGGACACTACAGCTTGTTGTTGACCCCAGCTGAAAAAGTCAAAAAGTTAAACAGCTGGCACAAAGATTAATTTTGTTGGTTAAAACAGACAGGTTAATTTTGTCTGTTAAAACAAGACAAAAAAAGTCTTCACTTTCAATCATAACGACTCAATTTAAAACCATGAATTTGATCTATTTAATTTAAAGCACTGATCTAAAACAAAGTTTTCAAAAGAGATCTACTCATGGATTCTCAAAAATCCTTTGGCAAGCCCCAAGGAAGTCATAGAGTTTCTGTTGAGAACCAGTTAACGTTTCTCTGGTTCACTAAATAAAAAAGTTTGAAAGCTTTGATCCGGTCTATTTATGCTTTAAAACAACTCAATTGCAAAATAAAAAATTCAAAGTTGCATCAGCAAAAATTGTGCCACTTTGCAGAGGAAAAACTTTTTTATTAAGTTAAAAATTTTGTGGGATGTTGATGACAACAAACTTTTTGAAGGTGGTTCGCTTTTTTAAACGTTTTTTTAAACCTACAAGGATTGATAATCAGTTTCGTAAGAGCAGAGAAAAATAAATTGAAAACTTATTGCTATTTCAGAAAGATGATGGTGTAATTGTACCTGAAAATTTTAAAAAGGTGTCAAAGCCAAATTTTATGTAAAAACACCATTAAAACTAAAAAAAATTCTGAATAAACATTTTTGGCCCATGCAAATTCAGCACTAGATTATGGTTTGCTTATGGTTGAGAAAGAAGTAAGGTTTGTTGAAATATAGATCAAGTGGTTGTTTTTAGATTGCTAGAACTCAGTTATGAAATTGGAAAAGATGCTTGCAAAAATAGTATTTTTATTTTTGGAAAAGAATATGCAGAAAAGTATGAAACCCATTACAGAGAAATTCTAAATTTCTTGAATAACTGAATGACCATAATCTTTACAGCTATTTATCCTCCTGACGTGCAAGACAATGTTATACATTAAAATAAAAAAAACTGTCAAATGATTACTCTAATCTGCTCAGGGAGATGAAAGGAATGAAATTATATTCATCTACATGTTTTAAATATTCATAGTCCATTTGTTTGCATATGGTACCAACCTAAAGGTACAAACATCCAGCCACACAGTTAAGCTTACCACATACAAATTGTTTGATTACTGCTAACAATTAAGTAAAAATTTTGGATTAGGTGATTTTGGATTGCAACTGAAAGAAAAGTGACTAAAAGTTAAAAGAATTTTCGTGATGCATGAAAACAATATGATAGCCACTGATATTATATTGTATTATACTTGATACTGCACTTCACATTTCATATGTCTTAACAAAAAAACTTTAAATATTTCTAAAAAATTCAACTTTTTAATTGGCTACACCAGGAATTGAGGTTCATGTGAAACTTTTAAACTAAAAACACACAGTTAGAAATGCAGCTGCTCAAAAATTGGCCTTGAAATAGTTTTCTTTGACTTTGTCTTTTTTGCTTTTATTAGTTATCAATTATTTTACTTGCAACAGTCAGCATTTATAAAAATATAATTGCTAAAAGGACACAGGGCAAGTATAATATTACTTGCTTCAGGTGAAATGTTTCATGAGTAATGCATATTTGCCATTATTCAATTTAATGGAAAAGTTGTAAAAACTGGTCTTATGTCAAAGCAGAAGATTTATGTCATACGATTTACATCACTCTTACATAACAATCATTTAACTAAATACAAGAAAAAAAAATAATAAGAAATAATAATATTACAACTCTGTCAAAAACCACAAACTTGATGCTTAACAATATTTGATATAATTACAGATGCTTTACTGACAAAACTAAAATCATACCAAATTAAGACGAAGAGCATCGGTTGATGAAAGATTAACAATTTTTCCACTGGTTGTCTGGGATAAGGCTTTATGATTCAGTTTCAGAGTCTTTCAAGAAAAAATATACAAATGCATAAAAACCCTTTAAAGTAAAATAAACAAAAACAAATATTCAGTTAATGATAACTCAATAGCACTCACTTGCCATACACTGGCACTCCTAAGAATTACTCTCAAAAAAAAAGAAGTAAATTAAATGTAACATAAAAATTATGTTGCAAAAACCACCTTTTAACATCATAAAAGCTTAACTCACTTTTTTATACATCAAACTAACTGCAGCTGTTTTTGCATTCCATCCAAGAGTCACCAAATTCAAAATAAAAAGACTATCAATGGTTATGTACAAAAATGAAGAGATTGATAATCCAAAGGCACACAAATATGGATACCCAGTTGAAACCTTATCCGGATTTATAAAATAATATGACAATTCTCCAATAAAAAAAGGACTGACTATATGAAAACATTCCTGTACAATTAAGACAACATAAAAACTGTATTAATTAAATAGAAGAACATATATAGTAGTCTTGAATTCTAACAAAACCCACTTGAAACAGACGTATGCAGTCTCAAAAGGCTTATACTTCTGTTTAAGATAATAAAAAAATTGCTACTGACAAAATGATCTAAGTAAAATAGCAAACTAATTTTTAGATATTTTTAATTTTTTTGTTAAAACACAAAAAGAATGATTCAATTAAAAAATATATGATTATCAGCAATTCAGATATTTTTAAACATTGCAAATTTTGACTTAAAATCTAAGAACTTAGATAATAGATTTTCAGCAAATTCAAATTTTAATGTTTAAAATCAGTTAAAAATTATAATGAAAAGAACAAATATATTTATAATAAATCTTTTTCAATTAAATCAAATTGAATGTTAAAGATGACTACTAAATATAACTTTTTGTATAAAAAGTTATTTTCAATTCATTTCAAATAATATTCAGCTAAGAAAGTAGCATAAAAATTTAAGCTAAAAACTAAAATAAAAAGTTCAAGGGGAGAGGTTTAGCTTCTATTAGAACTTCTATTGTGATAAACATTGAAAAAACACAAAAATCTAATTTTCTATAATTAATGACTGGGAAAACCATTTTGAGAAACAATAATTTTATACGAAATTTAAAACTGAAATAAACATTTAATTGAGATAAAAAAATTAACTATTTATAAACTGCTTGGCATTTTTGTTGCTACTATTGTAAAATAAACAAAACAACTATCAAAATACCAAAAAATACTTACACCTAATGTACATGTAAAGCCATTGAGAAAACATGTCCAAAAAAATGTCTTCCAAAAGACCCAAACAAAATTAGGTGTTTTCATGTTTTTATTTGCTCTATCACATTCTTCATCCCAATTTCTTGATATAACATGTACAAATTTATAGATGATTCTTTGATCAATGTATGATAATTTTAAATACAAAAACTCTCTGAGACAATCAATTAATTTTCACTCTTACACAAGGATTATTTGGTTCTAGTTTACTATTTGCCAAGTTTAGTTCATTGCCTTATACATTTTGGGAAATCCCCAAAATTTGCAAGGTTAATAACAGCAAACAGTAAATGAGAATTGAATATTTTAAAATATACTTTATAAAACAAACAGAAGAATCAAAAAACTAGTCTGATAATTGTTAGGTGATTGGTCAAATAAAAAATTAACACAAAAACTCAACAATAGATGTACCTGCTCAACTTCTTTGTAACAAAATCAGCCTCATCATTACTTGCTATTTGAAACAAATCAGAAGATTGAAACTTTTCCTTCACACCTTTTTTTAAGTATGGATTAAGCCACCTTGAAATAAATGTTAAAATTTAGACAGCAATCTATTAAAACTAGATCCAGTCACTAGGCATACAAAGAAAAAATGACAAAAGTATATTTGTAAAGCTGGATTTATATTTGAAGCACAGGGCATAAATTTCAACATTAATGTTAATACCAAAATTTGTTGTTACCTTAGCAAATTTGTAAACAAAAATTTAGTCAATAAAACTTAAAACATTTCTTTATGGTTTTACAATTCATTAAGTGCAATTAGCCTTTGTAAAAAATGCTTTAATGTATGTTATAAAAAACAAATAATTAACATAAAAACTTAAAACTTGAACATTCTTATTACAATAAAGATACCATTTTATTATGATAAAGCTTTGTTGCTTGGCTGATTTCACTGACACTCTATTTTTCTGATTACTGCCACTCTTTCAATCATAGTTTTCTCTCATATCACATTTTTTTTTTCTCATGTCTATTGTATTGTGCTTAAAAGCAAGTTGCTATAGAGTATAGATTGACATAATCATATTCTTTTAAGCTAGCATAGCTGATGACTGTGCACAATATACATAATTAAATTGTATACGTGGTCTGTTTGAAAAGTATTGAGACTGTAAATGTGAAATCTTTGTTATAAGCGCTAATGGAAAACTGAAACTTTTCACCTTCAAAGTAGTCCCTTTCAGCTTTGATGCACTTTTCCATCCTCTTCAGCCTAACTTCCATGCACTCCTGGAGGGATTCTTGCAATCTTGCTCAAAGCTTCTTCATCACAGCCTTTTTTATGGCTTTTACATGCTCATAATGCATTTCATTGATGACTTCTTTAAGTTTTGGGAAGCGAAAGAACTTTCAGGGAGCCAGATCAGGTAAGTATGGCAATTAATCCAATACAGTGATGTTATTTTGGGCCAGAAATTCAATTCAATCAACGCGTATTTTAATTCAATTCAATTCAAATTCAATCAAGGCATTGTGTGCAGGAGCATTGTCATGATGGAGAAGCCAGGAGCTTTTTTCTCACAAATCTTGTCTTTTTTCTTGAATTGATCACATTAAGCGTTGTAAAATGCCTTTGTAGATGTGTTGATTGATTGTTTGGCCTTATGGCAAAAACTCCATGTGCATGACACCCCTCATATCAAAAAAAGCAATCAACATCACCTTCACTCTGGACTTGAATTGTCTCACTTTTTTGGGTCTTGGTAATATTGCACTCTTTTACTCAAAGCTCTGTCTTTCGGTGAGTGGATCATACTCAAATATCCATGACTCATCACCCATCACCACTCTCCTCAACAACTCCGGTTTAGTTTTTAGTCATTCCAAGATGTCATGACATACTTGAACACACTGCTCCATTGGTCCTTGTTCAACAAACATGTGACATTTTGGTACAGATCTCTTTCATCCCCAAGTCTTCTCTTATGATTGCTTATACTCTTTCACAGCTAATGCCCAGTTCATTTGCTATCATTTGAACAGTCAGCTAAGAGTCAGCACACACTTTCTGTTTCACCACACACTTTCTGTTTCACAAGTTCAATATTTTATCATTTTTGCTGGTTAAAGGCTTTTCACTTCTGGGATCATTTTTCACCTCCTCCTTTCCCTCTTTGAATCTTTTGTGCCACTTAAAAACACAAGCTCTTGACATTTCTTTATCCCTATAAACTTGATTGAGCAAGTTTAGAGCCTCTGTTGGAATTTTCCCAAGTCGAACAAGAAATTTCAGATTAATTCATTGCTCTAAACTCATTTCAATTTCACACAACAATGAAACCAAAATCATGTAAATTATCACATAACAATAGCTACTCAAGTGCTCTTATGCAAAACCTGTAAAAAGTTATATAATAGTGATAAAACATTGAAATTGTGTTTTTACACTTGTGAATGCTTGCACTTTCTTCCAAAAAAGCATTTTTTTCTCTAAAGCATGCACAACTCAGACAGCAAACAAAGTCATAATTTCAAACAGACCAAAAAAATAAAAATGTCCTTTTTATTTGGCCAAATTTTTTTGGAGCTTTTCCCCTTACAACTGCTTTTAACTTGTGATGTTTATGTAATTATGTCATAACGTTTCTCCAACTCCAAAAAAATGTCAAATCCAAAAAAAACTCTAAAAAAAATGTCCTAACATCATTCATTCACTTAAAAAACATTGTTAGTTGAGTTTAGCTAGGTTGATGTTTTACTGATGCTTTAAATGTGCTACATCATTTAGTTAGATTAGGGTTAAGTATGTTTTGTAGATTTGTGTTCCATAATTATAGTTTAATCTGCTATTGTGGTAAGTTATGCTTTATTAATCATTTCTTTGATTCTATTTGAATAAGAATAAGTGCTTGATTTCTGTTTAAATAAGGCTTGATTAAATTAGTGTTGTGTTATGATGGATAGAAACAGGAAGCCAGTATTAAGGGCTGTTTCCAGACCCTAGACATGGCACAAACTAATAACTCCAATTACTTTGATTTGTTTAAATTATGAGAAAATTTTGTAGTTTCATTATAACTAAAACAATGCTTGTCACATACTTTTGTTAACCTATGTAGTTGAATTTATATGAAGGTAAAAGTTTGAAAATGACTCATTTGAAAATCTTTTAAAGCATATAGGCTACACAAAGTTTATCCTTTGCAATAAAATTGTTTTTAATAAAGCAAAAATACATTAATATTTTTTTTTGCCAAGTTTTGGTTGCTGTGAATTTGTTTTTCCAATTTAGCTTTTTAATTGATTCTTTCATTACCACTTACTTTAAAAAATAAAATAACTAAAATGATCAGAGTACAGTCATCAGTTTTGTTTTGGTTTAGAAATATAACATAAAACTATAACTGTCTCATACAAAACAAAATAATTTGAGTTATCAATTAAAAGTAGATGTGGGGAAAACAAAAAACTCCAAACAAAATTGGGTGAATTACAAAAAAAATTATTTGCTTTTATTTTATTGAGATGTGATCAGAAATGCAAGATGCAATCAGATAGAGAAACACTGCAATACAAGAAAAAAGTAAAAATGAGTGAAGGTAATCGAAAAGCACCAACAACTCTATATCTATCTTCTCATACTATGGATTACAATATCATCAGCTTATAGTTTATGTTTATTTTGTATAATTTCATTTTACAGTCTATCTAACAGCAAAGAAAAAAATGATTCAGAGTGTTCCTGTCTTGAGAATATCTGCTAAAACTATTTCATTAAGGTAGCTTGCTCTGTCATCCTGTTTGTATCTAGCAACATAACCGGTTAACAGAAGCCACATGTAGCTGCATGGAGCTGCATGAGCCACATGTAGAAGTTAACAGGAGTCAGGAGATGTTACAGGAGCCACATGTAGCTGCATGAAACTTGAATACTACAGGAGTCACATGGAGCTGCATGAAGCCACAGTATAAACTTCAAATACTACAGAAGCTGCATGGAGACCCTTTAAATAAAGTCTAGAGATGCATGGAGCTGCATGGAAGTACAGAGTACACTAAAAATATTACAGAAGCTGCATCAAGACCTTTAAACTAAGGTTTGAAGCTGCATGGAGCCACAAGCCACAGCGTAAACTTCAAGGACTACAGGAACTGCATGGTGCCCTTTTAAATAAAGTGTAGAGATGCATGGAGCTGCATGGAAACCTTTAAAATATTATTTGTAGATGCATGCAACCACATGGAGCCACAGGTAAACTAAAAATACTACAGGAGCCATATCAAGACCTTTAAAATAAGGTTTGAACTGCATGGAACTGCATGGAGCCAAAGTAAAAACTTCAAATACTACAGGAACCACATGGAGACCCTTTAAATAAAGTGTAGAGATGCATGGAGCCACAGTGTAAACTGAAAATATGACAGCAGCTGCATGGAGACTCTTTAAATACAGTCTAGGGATGCAAGGAGCTGCATGAAGACCTTTAAAATAAGGCCTAGGGACGCATAGAATTGCATGGAGCTACAGTGTAACCTGAAAATACAACAGGAGCCACATGAAGACTCTTTAAATAAAATCTACAGATGCAAGGAGCTGCATAAAGACCTTTGAAATAAAGTCTAGAAATGCATGGAGCCACATGAAAACCTTTAGTGGGCAAGCTGCTTGCCAGTAATTAGCTTACTGGCTATAAATAAAAACTAAAAGACCAAAATAAAAATATTTAATAGGACCCAGATATCTTGCATCTGCATTAACAGATAAGAAAAATAGTTTGATATTTGCTCTATCTATAGCTCCTGCAACACAATGTCTTTTGAGGCATGAGAATAAATATAAAGATAAAATTTTAAAAAAGATGTATCTCTATGTAGTAACATGTTAATATACATGTTTGATTATTTCTTAAACATTTCATGATTGTGTATATTTTCACAAAGTAATGATAAAAAATTTTTATGTTTGTTTGAAATAATTCAATTTATATTTTCAGAACCTGCTGAACAGCACCATTAGTTACATTAAAATGTAGTTTAATAACACAAACACTCATCAAAAGCAAGCATGGTATAAATAGTAACAAACCGGTCATCACTAATGTCGATAAACTAAGCTCTAAAGTACTAACAAAAGGCAGGGTACTGGTAATTAACTAATTATTGCACTATAGATGTTAAAAACCAATGGAAATTGTGGCTGACAGTGACTAATCCATTTGCCAGTTGGCCAGTTCACCAAACTCATAACAAATCGGTGCAAACCAGCTGAATCCCACTACTGGCCGCAGGGTAGGCTATACTTTAAATACAGAAGCCATGATAGGCCTATAGAAACACAATTTAATAGTGTTCATGATCATTAATCACTTATGTAAAAGATAAACTTGAATTTTTATCTCACCATTGACAAAATAAATATAATTTTTTTTTGTAACTGATGTAAATTTTCTGCGAGAATTTCTATTTCTGTGAGAATTTATCCAAAATTTCTCCATAAAAACTTTTTTAAACTGCCAAAATTGTGAAGTCCAATAGAGTCAAAACTGAACAAAAATAAAGTGAAAGCAATTTTTTTTAGATAAAAAAAGACAGCCTTACATATACAGTCATGGGCAAAAGTTTAAGACCAAACTTGATTTATGATGCTTTTTTTGTTATGTTGCAATATTGCATCAGATATTGTTTTAGTTGCATCATCTTTTTTCCAGGATAAAATAAATTTTATCATTCATTATTTAGCAAATATTATTTGAATGTCAGCAAGTAAAGATTAGCTTTCTGCATTTTTTAATTGTCTGAAATGGGTAAAAACTGCTCTCTTTTGGAGGTTCAATGATGTCAAATTGTTGTTTTTTACAAGGAAGAGCACACAGAGCACCAAATTAATGAGCAGCTTGGATGTAGCAAAACTGCTGTGTATCACGCCTTTGTGAAATTTAAGAAACTAGGCACTTATGCTGATGCAAAACAAAGTGGTCGTTCCCATAGAACAACTCCCAGAACTGACATTTTAATCAAAAGAAAAGTGATGAATTCTTTAAAATGTTCAGCTAAGAAAATCAGAGTTGATTTGAATGAAACTAGTATCTCAGTCAGCAGGCAGACTATTAGCCATTGTTTAGTTGAAGAATTTGGTCTGAAGTTAAAAAAAACCTGCAAAAAAACTGAGGCTTACCCTAAAGATCCAAAAGAAGCGTCTTCAGTTTGCATTGCAGCATAAAGACTGGACTTGATCACAGTGGTCTAAAATATTATTTTCAGACAAATCTACAGTTCAGCAGTTTGCTACAAGAAAGAGAAATGTCCACCAACCTCCAGGAACCTGATATAATGAAAAGTATACCCAGGAAACAGTAAAACATCCACCAAGTGTGATGGTTTGACAAGCCGGACACTTCTTTTTGAAACCCAAAACCACGATGAACAGCCAAAGATACTTAAACTTAATGAAGGAGAAGCTACAACTGTAAATGACAGTGCACAACTGTACAATCTTTATGGAAGATGAAGCCCCATGCCATTGTTCAAAGATTGTAATAGACTTTTTTAGGGTTAAAAAAATTACTCTCCTGGAGTAGCTAAAAAACAGTCCTGACCTTAATTCTATTGCAATCAAATTAGTCTTGATTCATAAAATACTTGAAGAATTTTGCAAAAATTTAATTGAAAGTGTGCCTAGACAAATGAAGACTGTCATCAAAGCAAAAAGAGGACTCACTAAATATTAAAAACTTAACGTTTTAATGCAAAATACACACTGTATAAATGTTTATTGCTGTCTTGTATATGTTTTTCATGCAGGTGTTACTGTTGAGCAAGACATAAGTACAAAAGAGAGATTAAATAAGACGAATGACTGTTTTTCTTAAAATTTACAACTTGGTCTTAAACTTTTGGCCACAACTGTAACTTTTAGGCTCAAAAAGCTTCTTGAAAGCAGCTTTCCCTTAAGCCAACATTCAAAGTAAAATAAAATGTTTTGGTTTAGAGAGAATAAACTATAAGTCTAAGCTAACTAGTGAGGCTTGCAAAAATATAACATCTGGGGATTCCAAAACCACTTGGAATGCTCAAGCCATTTGTTTCCATAATCCCAACTGTTGTTTTAAAAGATTAATGCTAATTAAAATTACAACCAGACAAAAGCTAGGTAATTTTTGTGCTTTGCATGATTCACAGTGCAAGTGGATACAACAATTCAATTAACTTCAGGGAGGCTTATAGTGCAATAAAACCAAGTGAAATCATTATTCTCAGCAATACAGTGTGATAAATTAAAATTAGAAATAAAATTTAATTTAATTAAGGCTGTGATACTTGGCAATTCATCTGGGACAGTCCCTATTTAACCGTTGATTAACCTGTTTTCTGCAACCTCCTGTTAACGAACTTTTCCAAAATATTTTTGGTCTGACATTAGAATTTTGACTGTTCACTTTAATTTTGCATCTAGTCTACAGTGTAAAAAAAAATTTCAGTGCCTTCTTTAATCATTTCAGTCAGCGCTTTTAATTTTTGTGGAACTTTGCAAAATTTCTTTGATTTTGCTGCACATTCTTTTATTGTGTACAGCTCAAATGCTTTTTGATAACTTTAAAAATAGAAATATTTGAAACAACTAACTGCAATTAACCTACATTGTATATTTTCTTCATGCATCTCTAAACATAATTCTAAAAGTCTCCATGCAGCTTTTGTAATATTTAAAGTGTAGTTTGTGGCTCCATGCATCTCTGAACATAATTTTAAAGGTATCCATGCAGCTCCTGCAGTATTTAAAGTTTACACTGCAACTCTAATAAACAACTTTTTAAAGGTCTCCTCCATGTAGCTCCTGTAGTAATTTCAGTTTATCTTGTGGTTCCATGCATCTTCACACAATACTTTAAAGGTCTCTATGTGGCTCAATACATCTTTAGGCTTATTTAAATAGTATCCACACTTCTCCTGTAGTCTTTGAAGTTTACACTGTGGCTCTATGTGGCTCCAAGCCTTATTTTAAAGGTCTCCATGCAGCTCTTGTAGTATTTTCAGTTTACACTGTGGCTCCATGCAGCTCTATGCATCTCTAAACTACATTTTAAAGGTCTCCATGCAGCTCCTGTAGTATTTGAACTTAAACCTATGGTTCAATGCATCTCTAAACAATATCTTAAAGGTCTCCATGCGGCTCCTGTTTGAAGTTTACACTGTCGCTCCATGTGGCTCCATGCATCTTTAGACTATATTTAAATGGTCTCTATGTGGCTCCTGCAGTATTTAAAGTTTACACTTTGACTTCAAGCAGTTTCATGCAGCTCAATCTGGCTCCAAGCAACTCCATTTGGCTCCTGTAATATTTGAAGTATACATGGTGGCTCCATGCAGCTACATTCAGCTCCATGCAACTCTTGTAGTATTCAAAGGTAACCCAACATAACTATCACTATTCTAGCAACATATCATACTTTTATGCCATTCAAAATTTCTAGACACAATACACAAGCTCACAAATTTCCAAATCATACTTTAATCAATAATACACAAGGTAGATGCACCTTAAATCTAAAATAAACTAAAAAAGTCTAAAAAGTACCATTTAAAGTTTTTTAAATTCTTAAATTGTAAATCATTTATACACACAAAATTTTCCAAGAGCATTTTTAATTAAAAAATCCTAATCATCTAAATTTTGAAGATTCAGACTACTTTGGACACTTCTTTACTACTGATTTGCAAGACATTGCAAAACCTAATAATCTTAGAGCAACTGTCCAGCAATTACATTAGTCTATTTTGAAAGATACCAAGATATTGCAGATCTCTTCTATAAACGATAGCGAGCAATTTGGATTTGTGAAACTAGCCTGGATCCCTTGGTGGTTACGTATCATTTCTTGAGATTCTTTTTCTCTTGGTTTCTTTTTTATTGCCTCCTTGTGCTATAAGAGGGGTTCTGGGTTAGCTTGAGCAACTAACAACAGTTACAGTCTTTTCTTGAAGAGATCCGAGATTGCAATATGGTTAAAAGTTTTCTTTACATTTGGTGTTTTAGTCTTAGGTCCTATTTACTATTTGCCTTTGCTAACCTTGCACACTTTGGAAATTTCTCAAAATTTAAAAGGTAGTTAACAAACTTCAGCAAGTAGTAAACAAAGAACCTAATTTTTATATAGCAAGAAGCTTGTTAAGACTTTAATAATAATAAACAAATTTCTATCTTGCTCAGACAATAATTACATCAAAGAAATGGTTGCATCAGAGCAGTAGTAAAAATAAAAGTGTCAATAAATTAATATTAGTTTAGGTTTGGTTGATATAAATAAAGACAAAAATATGCAAAACATCAAAACTCCAAATGTATGAATGTATACAAAAGAAAGAAAACAAAACATAAAAAAGTAAATATATACAAACTAAAGCTGCAGTAATACTAGCATTCTATAAACATTACTTTATTTAAATAAATAAACTTATTTATGATTCTGATAAAAATTGTTCAAAAAGGAAAGTTTTAAGTTTGGTTTTAAAAACAGATCTTAATTTACAACTTCTAATATCATATGGAAATTTAATCCAACAGTGGGGAGCAAATTGACTAAAACATCTACTGTGGTATCTGTTTTTTTTTCCAAAATCAGATGGAATTACTAATAAATATGGATCTTTGGTTTTTCTAGGATTGACATTTATGTTACAATTTATTGCTGAAAATGGTGCATTCCACAATAGCAGCATTTCTAAATACTGAGGAGCAATATCATTTAAACAATTAAACACAATGTAGCAAAACTATTAAGTATACTTTGCAGAGACACCATGATAAGGATAGAAGTTCATCCAAAACAATGCTAATCTGCTGATTAACCATTAAAATGGCCTTCTTTTCAACTCAACTACACTGCTGCAAATTAAAGCACATTGACTTATGGTCAAATATTCATTAACCAATAAATCAAAGTAAAAACAGTATTAAAAACATTCGTGTTTGTAAAATTTGTATCTAGATATCCCTGTCATACATTGGGCACACATATTGTGTAAAAGTAAGTCTCTTTAAGAAATCACCATAAGCAATTTTTCTTTGGTGAAACAAACCCAGAATCCCCCCTTCAACACCAAGAAAGAAAAAGAAACTAAGAGAAAAAAGACCTTTTAAGAAGCGATAATAACCACAGAGGAGTTCTGAATTAGTTTTATGAACAAAAATCACTTACAATGACTTCTTGAACAGACCTTAAACGTACTTACCACACAGACGCTTTTGATAATAAATTGGTAGAAGCATATGGACAAATTTCTTTTTTCTTTAATTTATCCATAAAAATTTTAACACTATGATTTGCTTTACTTTATATGCTTTTACTTCTATAAAAGACTATGCTTTGCTTTTACTTCTATAAAACTGTTGTTAAATTAGATACATATGCTCACCAAGTATTTAAAGATAAATTTAAAACTTTGGCGGTTAACTTCAGCAATTTTGCATCAAACATTGATTACAGGTAAAAAAAAATCTAAATAAGACACAACCTTTATGATTTTTGGAAAACTTATTTTTAGACCTAGTCAAACACTAGTACAATTTAGATATTGTTAACCTAGGCGTTGAAAGAAGGTACTTTATAAGCTACGGTTAATGCTTTACCATGTTGTGCAGTAAATGTTTAGGGAAAATCCCTAAGATATGCAAACATTACAAGTATTCAATCCATCATTTAATGAAAGAAAAACGGAAAAAATAAGCATGACGAAATGATGTAAATTTATTAGCCTGATTTGTTTCTCGATACTTATTGCTTTTTTCGCTCTAGACGTCCTGTAAATTTTTTTTTATATTTTTAATCTGGATTCTAATGACAAAAGCGTTTTTGTTTTTTAGTGATCTTTTTACTTTTTAGTGAACTGCTTTTTAGTGACAACTTTTTTATTACTAAACAAACATCCCGGTTTAAACTTCAAAAATATGGCATGTCTATTTGTGGTCACCAGCTATCTTTTTACTATAAATATGACCAATGTTTTTCAAATAACAAATTTTTTTAATAACTTTTTATCCTTTTATTTTTTAATTATTAATTCATTTTTTAAAAAAATAGAATGTGAAGCAAAGAGATTACTCACATAGAATAACCATATTTGTCGTTTTGTCATCTACAGCAGGGTGGTCCAACCTCTGCACTCCTGTGGGCCACTTTTCAAAATTATTCGAGTTTGCGGGTCTCAGCCGGCTAAAAATACTTATTTTTGTCCCAAAATCAGGGTGTTCTCTAAAAAAAAAAGGTCTTGGAATCGGTCTCCAAAATTCCTATTTTCGCGCAAAATCATAGCGTTCTCCAAAAAAAAATTACGGCTGCTTGTGATCGACAAGACTTGTGCAAAATTGTTCCGCCCGTAGTTGGACCACGCTGATCTACAGTATTGTATAATATTTATACACTCATTCGAAAAGTTGTATTAAAGAAACATTGAGAAAAAAACGCATTTAATAAAAGCTATAACATTTTTTACTCTTTTTAGTAGCAATTAAAGACTAACCAACCTTGAAAGCCAAGCTAGATTTTTGTTCCAATACTGACACTAGATTCGAAGTTCCAAAATATAATCAACACAGCAGTTTAGGTGGGGTCATTTTTTCTTATCTTGAGATTTAGGCATCACGTTGCGGGGAGCCGGCGAAAATTTTGCGACAGTTCCGCCGCATCATCTAGCGGCAAAAAATTTAAATAAAAATCGGTAATCGACCTAAAAAATTAATCTTAAAATCTACTTAATTGAGTATCTAGCTAATATGACGTCATTCAACTCAATTAAACCTAAGATCCATCTAATTCAAGCTAAGTTTGATTCTTGGTCAATTAACCTTACAGTGTAGCTAATTAAGTATTTAGCTATTATTCAACTCAATTAGACGTAAGATCTAACTAATCCAAGTTAAGTTTGACTCTTGGTCAATTAACCTTAAAGTGTAGATAATCAAGTATCTAAGTAATATAATATTTAAGATTTTATTTTAAAACCGAAGATCTAGGTAATCAGTCTAAGAAATTGATCAAAACCTTACTAGTATAATGATCTACCTGTCAAAAAATTATTTAACTTTATAGATTTGCTGTAACCCGTCAGTAATATAAAAACAACAATTAGCTTTCCAACCAACAATTTTTTTAACCAATTTAAAGTCTTGTAAAAAGTTCCAAAACAAGTATAACTAGTTTTAAATAAACTCTAAGATCTAGCTAATCCAAGCTAAGTTTGATTATTGGTTAAAGGTGCTGCAACCGTGCACACTTCTTCTTAAAATTCTCTTCTTATCTTGATTGCACGCCATAACGTTCATCGTTTTGTTGCCTCTTCCTTTTTCTGTTCTGCTTTCTACTACTTACAAATTTCCTATTTCACTATGTTTTTTATGGCTGAACTGAAATAAAAGATACTGATACTGATACAATGAAGTTATTTCAACAGATTACAAAGCGCAAGATCTCTCGGAGAATAAATGGATCAAGATTTAAACACAGAAACTTTAATTTCATGTTCACAGATAAATCAAGGTTTGAATACAAACTTTTAGTCTTAAGAATGTACATTATAGATAAAAATCAAATTAATTAATTGAAAATATTGCAAAACTTTTTAAAGAAGTTTATGAAATAGTAAACTTGTCCTTACATTTGATTGCAACTGCATTTTAGAAAAAAAGTGATATTTTTTATAGATTGTAGGTATATGCTACGGGTTCCAAATTACGTCATTTTTTAAAATTCTGATTTATTTTTAAAAATAATAAAGGTTTTCAAGGTTTTTTTCAACACGTTGTTTTGTTAACATAAGAAGATACCTGAGCTTCATTGCATTGCTAGAATAAGGCCTCAGGCATTTCACTGACGTGTTTTTGTAGGCCTACTGTTATGACAATGTCCATTCTTAAAAACTTTTGAACATATAGTCCACTGTTGAACTCTTTGAGTTAAAACAATACCTCTCATAGATGTCTTATAATTTTATGTTTTTGGATAAAAGTTGATAATATACTGTATAGAAAGTGTTTCTTTCCTAGTGTTTGCAAATGATTGAGTAGCTACTTGTTATTTTTATTTTGTTAGCTATTTATATTTACTTTTTTTCTGTTAATGTATGCATGTTTTATATTTATTATTATTGTTTGATTTGCTTTGTTTTGTTTTCCTGTTGCTTTTTTTACTAGTATGTATAATTGTTGTAGCATATTTTGTTGCTTTTTCTTGCTGTATATCTTGTCTTTCCTCGGTTGTTAGAGTGCTTGGGTGTTGACACGAGCACCATAGCATCGTATATTAAATAAATAAATAAATAAATAAAACATAAGTTAGATCAGATTTTATTCAATTAAAAGAAACAAAATATTTTTAATTGAAAAATAAAAATTGGTTTATGATTTTTGAAAAAACTTTTTAAAGAAATCAATTTAATGAAGTAATAACCTTGTCCTTATACTTGACTGCGACTGCATTTCAGATAAAATAACTGCAATATCTAGCATTAAAAAATCAAAATCACAAATAAGCGCAACTTCGTTGTTCTAAGTGGGGATCAAACTCACACATAAAAGCAACTTCGTTGACCAAGAATTAAACTTAGTTTGGATTAGCTAGATCTTAGAATTAATTTAAAACTGGTTATACTTGTTTTTGAACTTTTTACAAGACTTTAAATTGGTTAAAAAAAATTGTTGGTTGGAAAGCTAATTGTTGTTTTTGACATAACTGAAGGGTTACAACAAAATCTACAGTATGAAGTTAAATAATTTGTTGACAGGTTGAGTATAATGTTGATTATCATACTAGTAAGGTTTTGATCAATTTTTTAGACTGATTACCTAGATCTTCGGTTTTAAAATAAAATCTTGAATATTATATTACATAGATACTTGATTATCTACACTTTAAGGTTAATTGACCAAGAATCAAACTTAACTTGGATTAGTTAAATCTTACATTTTATTGAGTTGAATAACAGCTAGATACCATACTATTTAGTTCTTTGTATTCATGTTCATACTGGGTATTGTACTTGTTTCTAGATTATCTAGATACTTGATTAGCTACACTTTAAGGTTTATTGACCAAGAATTAAACTTAGCTTGGATTAGCTGAATCTTAGGTTTAATTGAGTTGAATAACATCATATTAGCTAGATACTTGATTAATTAAATCTTAAAATTAAGATTTTGGGTCGTCTATCTAAATTTTTTGCCGCTAGACGATGCCGGAGAGTTGTTACAAAATCCTTCGCTGAACCCCCGCAACGTACGCCAAACGATTCGACCTAAACTACTTAGGACACAGGTTTTTCTAATTACAGCTAATAATATCTTTGATTTAACTGGCTGTTAAAAAAATATTACAATTTTGCAAATTTATTTCTGAATAACCCAAAAGTAATTTGACTCTATTACCGAAACCCTAAACTATAGTTTTTTTTTCTTAAATGTCTACGTGCAAATTAATCCATCTAACCAAAATAAAAGATTAATAGGCTATTCTAGAACAAAAATTTGCTGATATTTGATAATTTTTCGTAGTTGCAATACAATATTGTCAACATCAAAGTTGTAAAACATTCTTTCTTCCCTTTTAGTAGATTTTATTTAGAAGCGTCTTATTATTTATTGCCAAAAACACCAATCAGAGTAAAATAGTCTACCTTGATTAAACTGAAAAAAGTAACGATGTTTTAAAATGCTTGGTGAAATAGCTTAACTTTTCTAATGATAGCACAGAATGACAAGAGCTGGAGTTAGATAGAGACCATGTTAATCGAGGTCGCTATAAAAATGGCATTTTCTTTACTCAATCAATTTGTATCATTTCTTTATCCTTCTGCCTAAAAAAACAACTTCGGATCATGCCCTTAACTTAAGACAATTGTTTGTTAATGAATTTACCCTCCTGCTTTTGAAGATCCCAAGATATTTTTCTTTGCTTGAACGTTTTCTTTGTTTTTTTTTTTAGTTTTCATGTACGCATTTGTAGCTTTAATTTAATAGGATACTGCTTGTTTAGGCTAACAAACTCCAGAAGTAGCGTAAAGTGTTTTTATCAAGAATACATTGTATAAACCGGCGCTCCCAGTGTAATTTATTTTTACTTACGGGACGTTAACAAAACTTTCAAAAATTTGCGGCACCCCTCGACCAAAACAAAAAAATGTAGGCTAATCCATTTAAACACAAAATAGATTTTGATTTTTTTTAGTAAAGTATACCCTAATAGAACAAAACTTATAGATCACATCTACACTAAAAACTTACTTAGCAATGTACAAATTATAATTTTTATTAATGAGGCATCAGATTATCTTACTGCTTATATCGCATTTAAAAAGATCATAGCAAAACTAAGCTACATGTATAGGAACATAAGAAATTTTAGCATCAACATTTACAAAGAAGAAATGTTTGAAAACTCACATCCACCCAACAATATAATACGGGGTCTGCAAGGGCTCTTTCAAAGCAGCCTTTACGGGACCCCCACGGATTCGCCCGCGGCCACTGCAGTGGTCTCCAATCGGCTTACCGCGCGGGTACAAAAAAATAAAAAGGGAGTTTTAATCTGAAAGAGAAAGATGCTAGCAAGTCTACCTTGTTAAATGTTTCAAAAATAGAACATTGCGCATAAAGGATAAAACCTTATGAAACCTGTTAGAATTAGGGATTTTGTTTTAGGAATTAACCTTAACACATTGTATAACAAACTTATTCAAATAGAATCAATCAAATTGATTAATTAATCGTAATTCTAAAAACGTCTCTGACACGGAATACCGTAATCACGTCGTACAGAATTTTTTCGTCTATCTCTCGAATGGTACAGCCAAGTCACTCTACATAGAGAGCATGAGCGAATGCATTACGTAGCTATAAATTACTGAACGTGGGACTCAGAATCGCCGTGACACAAAATCGGGAAGTCAAAAACGATTATCCGAAACTTGACACAATAAATATTATGAAAAGTAGAGGTATGATTTGTCGTCATCGTTTCGAAGGGCATCCACTCCAGGTCAGACACAAACAGGACTGGGGTCGAGGGTTTATCCTTTTACTACCCCAGGCTGCTGTACTGTCCGGATCCGATGCTGGCAGTAATGTTGTTAAGCCAGCATCGAGTTTCGTCATCCAAAACCGTCAGATCTCGTGCTCCATGTGGTGCCCGATGTATGGGGCACGCTATTAGAACGTAGTCTGCAGTTTGTTCAGCGGCGTCGCACTCGCAATTCGGTGAAGCAGCGAGACCCCATTTGTGCATGGACGAATGGAATCGCCCAATACCAGTTCTCAAGCGGTTGAGCTGAATTCAAACTGTTCGGGACAAGCCCATCCCAACAGCCCTGGCACCGATCCTGGGCACAAAAACACGGGGTCTGGAAGCATTTTTTACTATGATTTGTCCATTCAGAAGCGCGGATGCCAAGTCCGGCAAGATTGTTTAAAATGAGCATCTTAGTCTCTCTTGGTGAGCATCTGAGGACCCACTTAAAAGACCATAACATGATATGATCAGGGTCCAGAGATCCACGGTGGGCTAAAGAGAATGTCACTTCCATTCGGCGAAGCTCAGCTGGCTGAATGCCTGAAAGTACGGATAGGTGGTCCGTTGGAGTGGGACGCAGGCATCCAGTGACTATGCGTAAGGCGTCGTTCAAGACGTATGTAATAACGTACGTACTTAGTTTTAGTCGCTGCTTCCTTATTCACAATCTTTATTTCTATATGCACTATGATTAATTTCAAGTTGATTGTGAGTAAAAATGAAAATAAGTAAGTAAAAAAAAGACACTGTCTATGAGGCGAGTATATGAGTGCTACAACACCAGACTGGCACACAGTACTAGGCTGTTGAATAGACCAAAGATAAAGCGGCTATGCGTAGTTTTTGGCACCAGCACCCCATCCCGAGCCTACAAGTCGCCTCAGCAGTGTGACGCGCGAGGATAGTTTTTTGCGCAATTCCACTAGGTGGTGACGAAAGGTGAGCGATCTCTCTAGTTTTACCCTAATTAATGTAAGTAGGGGTTGGACAGAACGGTAAAAGTCTATCATTGTTGTAGACTTTTAGCTCACGCTTGGCCTCTCGGTTATTTAAGTGAAAGGCGGCCGTCACCGTCTTAGTGTGACTGAGCTTTAACCTCTAAGTCTGGAAATACACTGAAAGTGTAGTCATGTATTAGCTTAAAGTTCCCTCCAAGTCCTTCCAGTTTCCAGAAGAGTGCAACAATGCTAAATCATCAGCATAAGCAAACTTTCTGGAAATCGTAGAAGGCCGATCGTACGTATAGATGTTAAATAGGAGGAAAGCCAATACCGATCCCTGAGGAACGCCGTTTTCTAGACGGGTAACCTGCTTTGCTTGCTGTCACGGGTAGTAAGGGTGAAATCTGGATTTCGGACAAGCTCTATAATCATTCTGATGATGTGCTTATCCGGCAGAAGCTTCAGCAGCTTGCAGGTAAGGCCACGGTGCCAGACAGTGTCATAAGCAGCTGTCAGATCGACAAATATGGTACCAGCCTTCTTCTTAGCCACAAAAGAATTCTCGATGTTCTGGGTCAGTAGAACAACTTGATCTGCGGTTGACTTCCGTGTCGAAATCCAGCCTGCTCTTTAGGGAGCAATGGATCGATTAATGGCTCAACACGGGTGCAGATAAGCATCTAGTAGATAAACCTCTAGCAGTGGATCGATTAATGGCTCAACATGGTGTAGATAAGCCTTTCTACAACTACTCTTGAAGTTACAAATGCTGTACCTCAGGGCTCTAATCTAGGACCACTTCTTTTTTTGATATAGGTCAATGGTTTTAAAAACTGTCTGAATGATAGTGATTCTTTGATGTGTGCTGATGATACAAGCATTTTTTTTACAAAATAATGACATCAAAAAGCTTTTTGATGCTGATAATAAAGAACTTCAACCAGTTGACCAGCGGTTGATAGCAAGTAGATTATCAGTTAATGTTTCTAAAACTAAGTACGTTTTATTTAAGACTGCACAATCCAAATTAACAACAAAAAAGCAAAATCTCGTATTGCGACAAAATAAAATTGAACAAGTTGAATGTATAAGTGGATAAGTGTCTTAGGCCTCAGATATTTGATACCGATGATAATTCGGAAGAAGGTCCTAGAAAATGGCTTCATTGCAAAGGACATTTGAGAGTTTCATTAGAAGAATTGATGGAGCAACTGATAGAGACAAACTTGACCTTTTGATTAATTTTATTGACATAAATGTCTATTCGTACATTACCGAATGTACTGCATATGCAGATGCCTTGAACAAGCTAGAATGTGCTTATGTCAAACCAATGAACGAAATTTATGCCAGACATCGTCTCAATACAAGCCGACAAAACGAAGGTGAATCTCTTGAAGACTTTCTGCAAAGACTGAAGATATTGAGCAATGATTGCAATTTTGTAGATGTTACAGCGTCGCAATCCTAAGAAGCTGCTATAAGAGATGCATTTATCACGGGACTTGGTTCACCATACATAAGACAAAGACTTCTTGAAGATAACGAATTGCGTTTAAACCATGTATTCAGCAAGGCAAGGTCCTTACATGAAACACAGAAAAATGCTGAATCCCATGAAGTTCGACATGCCGAGAGAATTGCAACAGTCTCATTTGGTAATACCGAAATTGGTCAACCACAGAAAGAGAACGAGAAGAGGCGAAGCGGATTCGCCAGCTTTAAATATCAAAGTTGCAAGTTTTGTGGTGGTTCTTGGCATACACGTGCTGATTGTCCAGCAAACCAACGCCTTTGTTACAAATGCAATCGCATGGGCCATTTCGCAAAAGTTTGTCTATCAAAAGTTAAGAAAATCCCGAAGACGCTTGCGACAGTATGCGAAGACGAAGAAGAGCACTCGTACATCAGTGCATTAAATAACTTGGTTGGCGATGAAAAGGTAAATGTTATTGTGTTGGTTAATCGAGTACGAGCTAATTGCCTTATTGATACTGGTGCAAAGTTTAACCATATACATTCAAAATTTTGTTAACAGGCTAAATTAAATCACGAGAAAAATAGTGACATTTTGAAATTGGAGTTAGCTATGAAAAATTTGGCCATAAAAACTAAAAGGTTGTGCTCCACTTCCGTCGAATTTCAAGGACGAGATTATGATAACGTAAATTTTTTAGTGTTAGAATATTTGTTGTGGGATGCTATTCTTGGTTGTGAATTTTTAAGTCTGCATAAAAGCGTGAAAATTGATTTTGGTGGACCTGAATCATCATTAAAATTAGGAGCCTTGAGTACGCTTCGAGGTATAAAACCCGTGCATTTGTTTGAATATCTTAGCCCTAACATTCGCCTTATAGCAACCAAGAGGCGCAGTTATTCAAGTACGGACTTGAGTTTTATTAGTAGTGAAATTTCAAGATTTCTTGCAGATGATATTATTGAACCTAGTAACTCACCATGGCGGGCTCAGATTGTGGTAACAAAAAGCGAAAATCATAAAAAACGTATGTGTGTTGATTATAGTCAAACATACAACAAGTTTACTCGTTTGGATGTTTATCCGTTTCCAACAATGCAGTGTGTTTTAAGGAAGGCATCACGTTATACATGGTTTTCGAAACTAGACCTTCAAAGCGATTATCATCAAGTTTCGTTGATATCTGAGGAACGAATTTACACGGGGTTTGAGGCCGTCGGACAATTATATCAATTCAAGCGCATCCCTTTTGGTTTAAAGAATGCAGTCCCATGTTTTCAAAGAGTGGTAAATCAAATAATATCTTACTATAAATGTGAGCGGACATTTGCGTACCTTGAAGATATAACAGTTTGTGGCAAAACAAGAGAAGAACATGATAAGAATTTAAAACAATTTTTAAAAGCTGCTTCTGACTCTGCTTTTAAAAGCTGTTTTAAATTTTTAAAAGCTGCTTCTGACTGCTTAACTCTGAATAAAAATAAGTGCATCTTTGCTGCAAGAAAGTTGAAATTACTTGGATACTATATATTCGATGGAGTCATGCGCCCAGATCCGGAGCGAGTGAAACCGATAACTAATTTGCCAAACCCCACAAATAAAAAAGAGCTACAACAAGTAATCGGTATGTTTTCGTATTATGCGCAATGGTTATCGCAATTTTCGGAAAAAGTAAGGCCTTTGATATTAGAAAAACAATTTCCTATAGGTGAAAAAGCTCTGAATGCTTTTAAGTCACTTAAAAATAAATTAGTTTCAGCAGCTCTTCAAATTATTAATGAAAATATGCCTTTTGTTGTGGAAACTGATGCGTCAGACAATGCCATATCTGCATCATTAAATCAACATGATCAACCAGTTGCTTTTTTCTCTAGAATGCTGACCAAAAATAAGCGGCACCATTCCAGTGTGGAAAAAGAAGCTACAGCTATTGTGGAAGCAATTCGTAAATGGACAGAATTTTTATGCGGCCGACATTTTACAGTGATTACTGACCAACAATCCGTAGCATACATGTACAATTCCAAAAATCATAGCAAAATTAAAAATAACAAAATTTTGCGTTGGCGGATGGAACTAAGCGAATATATTTTTGATATTGTTTATCGATCCCAAAAAATGAATTGTGTTTCCGATGCTCTTTCCAGAGCATTTTGCGCCAACATTTACGATAACACGCTGCGTAAATTGCACGAGTCGTTGTGTCATCCGGGCGTTACACGTTTGCATCATTTTGTTCGCGTAAAAAATTTACCGTATTCCGTTAACGAAGTTCGTAATGTTGTTGCAAAGTGTAAAGTTTGCTTTGAATTAAAACCCGATTTTCATGAACCTCAAGTGGCACACGTAATTAAAGCAACCCAGCTTTTCGAAAGGCTTTCCTTAGATTTTAAAGGTCTTTTGCTGACTTCATCCAAAAACCGTTATCTGTTGACTATTATTGATGAGTATTCTCGATTTCCGTTTGGGTTTGCTTGCCCTAATGTCAACGCGAAAACAGTTATATTTTGTTTAAACCAAGTGTTTGTAATGTTTGGTATGCCTGCTTATATTCATTCCGATAGGGGTACCGCTTTTATCTCGCAGGAACTTCAAAGTTATTTGCAAAAACGTGGTGTAGCGTGTAGTAGAACTTCAGTCTATAATGCTCCGGGTAATGGCCAGTGTGAACGCTATAATGGTATCATTTGGTCGGCCATAAAGTCTGCTTTAAAATCTTGATCTTTAGATGTTTGTCATTTGCAACTTGTTTTACCAGATGCTCTTCATTCTGTACGTTCATTGCTATGTACCGCAACTAATGAAACGCCCCACGAGCGAATGTTTTCATTTAAACGTCAATCAACCTTTGGCACGTCAGTACCAAATTGGTTAAGCTCACCAGGACCGGTGTACTTGAAGCGCCATATTCGCACCAGTAAATACGACCCTGTAATGGATAAAGTAGATCTCCTGCATGGCACCCCAAACTATGCGATTGTGAGATTACCAAACGGGAGAGAAACAATTGTTTCATTAAAAGATATGGCGCCTTGTACTAGTGCTAATAGTAATGATATCTTTAATATTGACAATGAAAACGAAAAAGCGGAAAATGTAAATGTTAACTTAAGTGATGTTAGGAATGGTTCGAATATGCAAAATGAAAGTATTAAACGCCATGACCAAGAGAAAATTATTGGAGAAGAATCACCGAATATTAATTCTGATGTTACTCCAGTGCCAAGAAGATCTACTTGTATAAGAAAAGCAGTGGATAGATACGGAGCTATTATATGCAATTAACTCAAAGCAATATGTCTACAATTTAAGTAGGGGAAAATGTAATACAAATCAACTGAAGTATCGAACTCAAATATTATTTCAACTGTTCAAAGTAATCAACCGAGCATCGCCGCAAAAGAATTAACTAAAGTAATAAAATGGTTTGCAATCGCAAAATGTTTCAGTTGCGCTTCAAAGCACGTGTTATGTTAAACCCTATCTAATCTTATTTCTTTATACTAATGTTTGTTTTGTTTTGTTTAGAATGGTTTCTTTTCAGTTCAATAAAACCTTAGTTTGGTTTTTTGTTAAATAAATCTTATAACACTGTCTTAAGAGAATAATCAAGAAAATAAAAAAAACTGAATTATTTGTTTTTGTTTTGCTTTTAAATATACATTCTCCCTTAAATTAATTGTAAACAATTTTTAAAGGTTAAATTGTCCTGCGGACTACCAAAATAATACCATGGACCCCTAATTGAATATTTTCTTGTGTGGACCCCTAAAATTTTTCATGAATCCCGGTTAAGAGCTATTGCCGTAGTGCAGCGTTTCTCAAATTTTTTTTTCTGCGACCCAAAATTGCTAAAAACCAGGGTGTCGAACCGGACCCGAACCGTAAACCCGTATTAACCGTTATTATTTTTTGAACCCGAACCGGAACTGAACCCGAAAAAATAAAATTTGCTGAACCTGAACTGGAACTGAACCCCTAAAAATAAAATTTGCTGAACCTGAACCGGAGCTGAACCCGTAGAAAAAAAAATTGCTAAACCCGAACCTGAACCGGAATTTTATTTTAAATGGATCCGGTTCGACCGTTTGATGCTCTAATTTTAATTTTAAAGTTATTTGTAGAAGAATCAGAATTACAATTTTGTTTTTGAAGTTGCCGCAATTTTTTTGGTCACGATACTTGTCGTGTGGCAATACAGAAACGTTATAAACGACTTTTTAGGCGAGAAGTTAAAGCAAAAACATGTCACTTGCTAGATAAAGAAAGCGAAATTTTAAATATATGCTAAAGCAGTTGGTTCTTAAGCTTTTTACAGTGCCATACTATTAAAAAAAAATACATATTAATATAGAGACGTAGCAAACATAGTGAAACCATCGTTGGTGAAGCAAAATTATTTGACGCCATTAAAAAATCAAAGCTGCAAAGTGCAGGCTGTTGGGGAGCCACTCGACTGAAATTTAGTTGCGTGGAGAAGTTTAATAAAAAAAGCAGTGTAAACTTATCGAATGATTCGAATTCAGTATAACTTATAGTTGCCTCAAATGGTTTTCACTAGCATGATAGTATCCCTAACAGTCGAGATTGAGTAAAAAATATTGTTGAGCAAGCAATGCAATAAAGTTAATTAATTTTTGATTTTTCAAAAAAACAAAATTTTTTCAAAAAAAAAAAACAAAAACGTTTAAGGCCCGTTTCCACTACGAGCGTGGAAAAGAGCATTCTTTGTCTCTTTTATTGATCTTCGATTGAAGCGAGCGGTTAAAATTGAAGCGAGCGCAAAAAAAAAGCAATAAAACAAACAAAGAATGCTTTTTTCCACGCTCGTAGTGGAAACAGGCCTTTATCTAGCGTGCTTTTTCATTTATCAAGTATTACGTTAAAATTAAATTTTTGTTAACTTTCAGGCCTACCAAAATTGTAGCAACAGGACAAATAACTTTTAATACAAGAACCAAATATTTGCTGGTTCATTACAAAAGTTTTGCATCAGTAATGCAACCGAAAAACCATAAGCAAATTACATTGTTGTATAAGTTACCCCTGCAAACAAAATTTAGTAGCACAATCTGACTTTGAGTTAAAACTAAATAGTTTTGGTCGCCAATAGTTAGCTTGGCAAACAAAACATTATGGAGGAGTCAGAGTATTTTTCTGCCAATATCAAGCTAGTGTTTATCGAAAAAGTCTTTAATCAAATGCTGAAAAACCATTTTGCTGGTTTTACGAATTGAAAAATGATTGTCTCCCGTAAATTTGAATTTGCTTGAATTTAAGACTTTTTTTAAACAATTGGACCCACACCTAATTTTTACCCTTTCATCGCTATACACTTATTAAAATAAAAAGCAGCAAGTTCTTAGTACCAGTTTGTAAGCAAGCAGTGATCAATATACAAAATTGCAAAGTTTGATTCCAGTTATCTTAAGAAAAAAAAAATCTTATACAACAAACTGATTTAATTTTTAATTTATTTTTAGTTGTAATTGTTAAACCAAATGTTACCGTTTGAAGTTGCCACAATTTGTTTGAGCACTTGTGTGCCAATAAAGAAACGTCATAAACGACTTTATCAGCCGAGAAATGAAGAAAAAATATGTGCACTAGATACATGAACGTGCGCCAGGAGAACTAAAAGGGGGACTCGCTTTTTCAAATTTTAAATTTTACAAAATAATACATAAATATGCATTAAAAACTTCTAAGTTAAGGCTCGTTTCCACTACGAGCGTGGAATAGAGCATTCTTTGTTTCTTTTGACCATCTTTCCGCTCTTAAAATCTAAGTGAGCACATAAAGTCAATAAATCAAGTAAAGAGTACAGTAGCGAACAAAAAAAGTAAGACTTTTTTATTTTTTAAGATTTTTTAAAAATATCATTGTTAAAATTGAAATATATTAATATATATTAAGTAATATATCATTAAAAGAGCACAAAAAATTATATTAAATCGAATATTAATTTATTTTTTTTTTAGAAATATAATTCAATTGCAACTAACTTATTATTAAAAAATTTAATTTAATTTAAAATAAAAAATCTTACTTTTTTGCTCGCCACTGTACTCCATTCCACGCTCATAGTGGGAAAAGAGTCTTTATGCGTCAATTTTTTATTATTATAAACTTGAATGACTAAATGTTTAATTTGTTTAAAACTTTAAATTTAGATTACGTAACATAAAGGCCCGTTTCCACTACCGGCTTGAAACGAAGTATTTTTTGTTTTATTAATTTTTTTCTTTCCGCGCTTAAAGGCAAAACGAAGCAAAAAAATCATTAAAAGAAACAAAGAATACTCCAATCTAAGCTCGAAGTAAAAATGAACCTTAATGACGTTTCATAACTAGTAAACCTTCTGCGTGAGGGCCGCCACTAAAAAATTATCAAAAAATTCTTAGACAGGTGTATCAGTGGCTAGTCGAAGAAAGATCTATATAAATTCATGTAAACGCAATCTATAAGAAATTTTCGAGATCACAAAACAACAAAAAACTTCCGTTTCCGCTTTTGGCGCTCGCATTGATAAATAAATTTATTGGTAAGACTTGGTTTTTACAACCAAGACCCATGCCGGTGAATTAGTTTAATTTAATTTTTTTAAAACTTGTACCAGAATTTTTTTAAAAACCCTTTTTAAGAATATTTTTTGTGTTTCCGACTGTTTGCCATCACTCCTCCAGGAAGCGCGTCTACGAGCGCCCATGATAACATGAGGTAAGAAATTGTGTTTACAGTTCTAACGCTTGTAAGAAATAGATAAAAAAATATATATTCCGAACCCGAACCGAAGCTGAACCGGAACTGAACCCCTAAAAAAAAAAATTGTTGAACCTGAACCGGAACTAAACCCGAAAAAAAATTTTTTGCTGAACCCGAACCGGAACTGAACCCGAAAAAAATTTTTTTGCTGAACCTGAACCGGATCTGAACCTTTAAAAATAAAATTTGCCGAACCTGAACCTGAACCGGAACGTTATTTTAAACGGTTCGATTCCCTGCTAAAAACAACGAATTACAAATATGACTGCGACCCAAATAAATTTGAGTGAGCGCTTATTGAAACAAAAAGAAATTGTTATGTAAGCCAACAATGGTCGTCTAATTTTTAGCTGTATATGTGTGGGCAGAAATTTGTTCGTGAGCAAACTTATTTCGATTTCTTGATTTTCGGCTCAAAAACATAATGATCTCTCAAAAAAAAAAAGAAAAAAGGTCTTCATCTTGAATCTGACTCTGATTTCTTGATTTTTGGCTCAAAAACGTAGTGATCTCTAAAAAAAAAAAAGAAAGTCTTCATCTTGAATCTGACTCTGATTTCTTGATTTTTGTCTTAAAATCGTAATGATCTCTTAAAGAAGGGCCTTCACTTTTGAAATCTTGTGTGCGCAGATCTTTTTCTTTTATGTGCGGTAATTTACAAGCTTTTGCGACCCATATTAGTTTGAGAAACGGAGCCGTAGAGCAACCGTCAAGCCATTACCCTGGTCTGTTTTCAAAGATATCAAAATCTTGCTTTCCGTGTAAACTATTTTGATTTAATGACATGTAAAAATGTTTTGACCGTAATTTTGAGCAGAAAAAATTGGCGGAGAATGCCTTATCGAGAATACACCAAGACGACGATGGTGGGAGTTGAACCGTTGTCATGTTAATCAGTCGCACTCAGCTGTGCTCCCGATTTAGTTATTTGCAACTTCCTCATCATTTTCGGAAAAAACATTGAATTATTTATTTTCCTTTGCCCGCTTGTCTTTTTGGGTTGCGAGGGCAGCAGCTCGAGTTGGGATCTTCAAGCATTCCGATCTTTTGCAACTAGCGGCAATTCCGCAGGTGGAATTCCAAGACGCGACTAGACCAAATTTACAGCATAATTCCACCAGTGACTTCTCTGTCGCCCTTTAGGGCTTTTACCATTCGGAAGAGCATTCATTAATTGTTTTGGTGTTCGCTCGTGGACATTCGTGTCACATGGCCATACCAGCGCAGTTGCGATCGTTTTATGCGGAGTAATAGCGGTTGGATGTTGAGAGATTGACGAATGTCAGTGCTTTTAACCTTGTCAAGTAGGGATAAACTTGTGAATTTTCGTAAAAAACCCATTTCGGCTGCCTGTACTCAGGATCTCACTCTTTCAGTTATTACCCAAAGCCCATGACCCTAAGTGAAGATAGGAACGAAAATCAATCTGAAAACAAAAAACTCTGCTTTTGTACACAGCTCTCGTCTCAGTACAACCGATTGGCAAAGTTGCCGCATTACTGCACTTGCTTTTCCAATACGAGTGTCCAATTCGTTGTCCTGTCTATCATCACTAGAAAATGTGACTCCAAGATACTTAAACTTCTTCGTCTGCTGGAGAGTTACTCCATTTGTTTAAAAAGAACACTGGACAGTGAACCTTGACAAGCACATATAGAATAAACGAAGAAATAAGATCAAGGAATCACAGAAGCGTATCGAAACTTAGTATGTTGAAAATAGGACAATGGCTGATGCAACAAGACGAGCAACAACGCCATTGATGCAGAAGGAAATCAACATGCACGGTCAGTGTTAGAGACATCAATTCGCTGGTTCAGATGAGAAAACGGCCGATAATGTGGTTTTTGTCGCGTACATTTCATTGCATATTTCTTAAACATGCCGCGATAAGCGCATGAAACTTAGCAAGCGCATGAAGACAGAGTAGGGATGTACCTTGATATCAATGTTGAAAATTTGGCAAAATGATGATTGCTTTTTATCCTAGACGCCAACAACTACAATGTGCCGCCATCACTGTAACGTTCGTGGAATGGTGCACGTACCCTACGCATTATTAGATTCTACGCAAAGCATTTAAATTATTATGTAAATATGGAAGTTGCAAACATAGAAAGCTTGCTTGCACAAGTAGTGGCTCTTTGAGACAGTTGGAAAGCAATATGGAATGAAGCTAAGCTTGTTGCATCCAGCCTGCAGATAGAAGTAAAATAGTTTAGAGACCGTAATTTCACTGCCAGGAAAAGAACAAGATTCCAATATGAGGATACATCCAATGAAAATGGAATGAAATGAACAAAGCAAATGAATCCACTGAAGAATCCCACTTCCGAAAGGACATATTTTATGTAGTATTGGATGATGTTATTGGAGAGCTGACAGTTCGTTTCAGTACAGCAAAACAGATTTCTGATACCTTCGGCTTTTTTTGGGACCACCAAAAAATGTCAAAAAAAGAATTGAACCGTAAAGCAGCTAAACTGTCAGAAAAGTAGGAAAGTCATAATAAAGAAGACCTTGGCAGAAAATGAATCACATAACAATGGTTGACAATGCCAATTTTGGTAGAAAACAGTTGGGTGCATTGCAACTGTTAAATGCTTTCGAAGAGTACAGGTTAGATAGTCTATTTCCCAATCTCAGTGTAGATTGGGATCCTCAAACTGACTCAGTTTGAGAATGTTCTCTACAGCATTAGCTGCAGTTGCATCAGCAGAAAAAAGCTCCAGCAAACTTAAGATCATCAAAAATTATTTCAGGTCCACCATCGGGTCAGAACCGCCTGACAAACCTGGTTAGGCTCAGTATTGAGTCAGACATTGCAAATACAAATAGACTTTGACAGTGTAATTCGTAGTTTTTCTAAAAAAAGGCACACCAGGCAACGCTGTTTTAATAAAATAAGTCAATTTACCAAGTATTTTATCATTTATATATTTTCTACAAGCTTTAACCTTCATGAGATAGTGAGCATTCAGATGATGAATGATCTAGATATATTTGTAAATACTGTAGGCTATGAAATGGACATACATTAAGTTTGATTAAGATGTACGTTTATGTAAAGCAATTAGGAGTTTGATAAAATGGTTTACAGACCTTTTAGAAAGATTCTCGATTCCTCAGAACATATAACATAGTGGAACTGAATTATCTAGATATGACTATTGTTGGAAAGGGGGTCCAAAAAACGTCTCGAACCAGCACATTTTTTCCTCTCAACGACCCTAATTAGCCTAAGTGTTGTAACAACTCCCCTCAAAAGACTTAGCGACTCTCGCGAGAATCGCCACCCTAGGTTGAGGTAACCTCTTAGAACGCTTGAAGCTTGTAAAGCTATGCTAGAAAAATTTGATTGTTCAAAAAACATTGCAACATCGCGGAATTATGGGATGGCGATATGAAACTCAAACAGGTATTTGCCAAAACATTATTAATTTTAGTTTAAGAAAATGTTGGCAGCGTAATTCAAGCAATTACCCCGATTAATTAGGAATATTATGTAGTTATAAGTTGTTTAAAAAACAAGGGGGCGCAGTGTCGGATCTATGCTTTAACAGTGTGCCGTTTTTACACTCGTACTTTCATTTTAAAACCAATTTTTTGGAGTGATAAAGACTCTCAACAAAAAAGTCTAATTAAGCGTATTAAATAGCAATTAAAAGTGACTAAAATGACACAAAAGTTTTCAATGCATAGCTTTTTAGTTTTCAAAATTTTTGAAAAATTGAAAACGTGGCGCACAGTTGGAGGCTCTCTCCTTTCTACGGTGGTGCACATCTGGCGGCGACAAGTTGCCCTTAGTTTAGTGGTAGCCATCCAAAAAATTTGTAAAAACAACTTTAGCTAAAATACAATTTTTTTCCTGATTGACGCTGCTCCCCTAAATCTTCCTTTTTCTTTTAATAAAATCACTTTGTTTTTGAACGATTTATAGAAACGGCAAATATAACATTCACACCCAACCATTACCTGTTTAAAGATCTTAGTTTATTAAATTCGAATAATATTACTCACCGAGTGCGAACTACAAATTACCAGTGGTGGGTACCAGTGGGAGCATTTCTTAAAAGTACCGCGGTACCGGTACTCGGTACCTGGCTAAAATAGTACCGCGGTACCGGTATGGTACAAAACAAGTATCGCGGTACGGTACTCGGTACTTTTGAATAATACGAATTAATGGTAATGATTAAAACTCTGTCATACATTGGATTTCATTTCATATTTAAAAATTGTATTTAACAAAACAAATCGTAAGTATCCAATTGTTCACTTTCAAAAATTAATTATGCTTCGGATGTAAAAACATGCAGTGAATATGTTTTTAACTTGATTTTTCAGATAAATTATGCCTTGGATATATGAAAGGAATGATACGTTGTCTTCGGCTTTGTTTTTTATGTTAAATGAAGTTCGTCAGGAATCGTACCATATAACCTATAACAGTGGCTTAGTCAGAATTATTCCCAAACTTTGTGGGCCACGGACCTCTATTTGCAAATCTTTTTTATCATGGATCCCAATCTTATGTCACATCAATTTTCTGCCCAACCAACGAGGAAAGATAAAACAAATCCAAAAATGAATGACACAAAATCCGTTAAAAAATAAATGCTTATAAACAGGCATACCATATTTCCGTAGGGGCAAACCGGGACGCTCGTTTATAGACAAAAGTCGTACCCCCTAAAAAAAGTGTTCTCTAAAAAAAAGTCTTTACTTCGAATCTGTCTCGGATTTCATGGTATGGATTACTTTAAATGTTATGTTACAAAAATGTTACTTTTTCCAAAGCTACAATGTCTTTTTTGCATAATAATTACTATATGCACATTAGAAATGATAATCACTCTTTTTTTGCACAACTGATGCAGTGACCATGCACAATTTTTTTGTACGTGTTATAACGTATATAGTTTAGTTGCCGTCTCCCTATTTGCAACCTTTGCTTTATTTTGTTTTATATTATAATCAATTGTTCTTTTGGATGCAAATAAAAACAAACTGCTACTACTACTACTACTACTACTACTACTACTACTTTAATAGCCTACAACGTCTAGGCCTTTCTATAAAATAATTTCTTGTTCTATTGAAACAGCTGTGGTTAGTAGACTGGCATTTTTGTGCTATTATTTTAGTTTTCAACTTACAAATAACGTCGACTTAAACATTGAAGACAGCCTGCTGTGTATTAAAAATTCCAAGTTTTATTTATTGTACGATAATGATCTTAACATATCGATTATTTTCTTTTGATCATCTTAAAGGAATAGCTAAGCTTATTTTTGTTTTTGCTACGTTGTAGATATGCAGACGTATGTCGGAAAACAGAATTAGGAGAAATTTCTTGCGATAGATTTTCATATCTCAGTAACACAATGTGAAAGAAAATATACTGCTTTTGCTTGTAAGCTATTGCAAACCCAAACGAAATTAATAATTTTAACTAACTGTAACTTGCAACAGAAAGCACTTTATTATAGATTATGGCTATTTGATTGATGTTACAAAATACGCTTTTAACATTCTTCCGAGATAGCCGCCAAAAAATGCGAAGTACGCGATTTTATGACGGAAGGGTTAGCGTATAAAAATGCTGTAGTCATAATATGCTCCCGCAGTGAGCATTAACTCTATCCAGACTGGGTACGACTGGGAGGGGAGGCGAGGCAGAAAGTGCCCACGCTCTTTGTTTGCTTATATTTCGACAGTTAGAAGCGCTAAAAGTGTCATTCAATGTTGCATAGAAAAAAAATTTCATACTCTTTGATAGAGATACTTACTGTAAATGCTATAATAAAATATTATTTCGGATTGAAAAAGCGAGTTTTTGAAAGGTAGTCAACTTTCGTAAATTGGCCAAAAAGTGGAGATTGGTTTCAGAAAGTTAACGACTTCGGCGGTTTGATTGACCGTATAAATAAAAGTAAAATTCTTTCACAATTGGAATCCCCTTAAGGGGTTACTGCAGTTCAGAGAAGAAGAAACTCCATTTCAGCAAATCTGATTTCATTGTTAAAATGCTTCGATCTTAGCAACAACAAATGTTTTCAAAATTCACTGGACTTTTAAACAATTTTGCAAATGAACTTTTTATACAATAAAAAAAATACAATTCATTCCAAGAAAAAATTGAACTTTTAAGTGTCACAACGTACTTTTTTATAATTATTTCAAAATGTTATAATAAATCTAATTTAAAAAATTTAGTTAGGATTGATTACTTTGATGGAATTAATTTTTTTGGATTTTTGCAAGCTTTTTTTTACTAGTTTAGTCTAGCCTACATAGTAGAATATTTTATAGTCGAATTTGACTAATGCTCCAGCGTATATTTTTGATTTTAATCAGTAAAAATTAAATGATAACCTTTACCGTTTATAGGGTATTTTGCTTTTCAAATGAAGCATCGCTAGCTTGCCCAGCTGTAAGCAAAGGCGTTGATTTGCATTAAACAAATAATAAGCTATACAAATTGCATTTTAAACATGGATGATCACAGCAGAAATTAAACAAAAAACTTTTTGCACAACGATCACAACCACGCAGCCAAAACATTTTCACAAGTAAAACCTTTTACACCTCCAACTCCTAATAACAACCATATTTTCTACTAGTTTGAATTACAAACTGCAACTGGTTTTAATAATAACAATAAACTTTTTTCGAAATTTACTTTTCCTACTGGGTCATCAAACGAAATAATTACAATTAGACATTAAAAAAAGTACGCAATAAAATCTGATAATTTTATAAATATTTTTTCTAATTTTAAACACACAAAAAACAGCAACTACACTTTTTACACCAGACTTGTCATTTAAATTAAAGAACCAAAGGTAACGAAACACCCAAAAAACTTTACAATCACCGAAACGCCAAATTACAATTTTACAGCAGATAAATCTCACAACTTTCAAAACAAATCAAGCACTCTCAAAGTCAAGAATGTAAAAAGATAGGGAGTAAGAAAAAGAAAGACAATGCTTTTTCACTGAGTTGTCAGTCACCAGTATCGCTGCCCTGAAAAAAGTGTGTCGTAAAACCCACGGTAAAATCCATAGCCGTACCTGCCGGGGGTGCAGGGGGGGCAATTGCCCCCCCAAGTTTCTAAGATTTGGGCAAAATTAAGGTTTTTCGGGCAGTGAGAAGAAAATGTTTGGGCAAAACCATAATTTTTCGGGCAGCGATACGAAAAATTTGGGCAAAGTCAGGAAATTTAGAGAGGTGACGATGATGAATTGCAAAAAATAATAACTCAAATTTAGGTGAAGACCTTTTTTTTTTTTTTAGAGATCACTTTAATTTTGGGACGAAAATTGAAAATTAGGAGAGTAAATTTAAGTGAAGACCTTTTTTTTTTTTTTTTAGAGATCACCATGATTTTAGGACAAAATTGGTTTTTCGTCTGAGAATCTCAGACAATTTTTTTGTCATATCCGAAATGTACCATAAAATCATGATTTGGGCAAACGTCGCAAAATTTGGGCAAAACTTCATTGCCCCCCCAAAATTTTTTGGGCTGGTACGGCTATGGTAAAATCGAATTATGTACAGAAATAAAAGATGTATCATTGAACTTTATTAAACGATTCACAGCTTTTAACGGAAACATCAAAAGAGAACAGGAGACTGTGAAGATAAAAAAAACTGTTCCAAGCAATCAGATGAGCTTTAAAAAATTCAAGGCTAATTATAGACAATTTATAACTCTAATTTATAGGTTTTAAACGGTAGGTATCTCTAACCTTTCGAAGAACGAGTAAAATCCTTAATGAAATAACCTTTGAAATAAAATCAGATGTTTTCATATATTTTAGGCTCTAAAAAATATTAATGCTTTACTTTCGTCGATAACGAAGACTATGTGTTAGCATACGAGTATTATTCGAGCCATTTAATTTTCTAGAAAAACCCTCCATACTTAAACTTTGAACATAATTTTTTTATTATTTATTCCACCTACGTTTTTCTACAAAATCCCAAGATCCTCTTCATACGCAATATAACTTAAAACACGAGAAAACTATACGAAATCTTAAAAAGCATAATCACAAACAGTTGAAGTATACCGTCCCACTTATAGGTCTCCTAAGGAATATTGTTTTGAAAAAGTTACAATAGCTATAACTTTAACTTGACATTACGTTACAAGAATAAGCTCAATTTCCTAAATCACCTTCCCAAAACCAGAGTTGGATTTATATAACCTAAATAATTTTTTTTCTTATCTTCTACGCGCTTGTGCTATTTTGTTTTATTTCAAAGCAAGGTATTACTCTAAATCGTTTATCTGTATTCACGTAAGCAAAGCCTTAAAATTGCTCAGGGCAATTGCTTATGCAGCACTTACTGCAAAAAAAAGCAAAGTTTACATCATATTGTGTTGATTTAACTTAGTTTTTAGAAAACAACAACAACAACCTGAGAATGAAAATAGTGCAACATGTTATTTTGTCACATACAGTAGCCTACAGACATTCTTAAAATTGAAAATTTTGCTATAAGTGTGGAAAGTTATATGATACCTAAGAACTATATAATCTTTAGTTTTAAACTTTGATAATTTTTAACATATAAAACAAAAAACTTACACAAAACTTATTAGCACACAACACAGAGGAGATCCTTGCGTGGCTAATCATCGAAAAAAGTAAACAAACAAATAAAGAGATAATTAAACGTGATTTGTGTTTACCTTTTCAAGACCTTCCATAAATCTTCATCTGTGTAAATAGAAAAAGGATCAAGATTTCTCCTCATGGTTTCTCCAAATAAAACAGGATCCTAACCAAAACAGAAACAAAACGCTTTTTTCTTGCACGTTGGTGTGAGAAATGACTCGAATAATAAATTCCTGGATCTATATATTTTATAAAAACATACTTGGGGAATTATGGTCAGCACTTTCCTCCATCCATGCAACGATACTTGGCTGAAATCCAATCCCCCAATCACAATCGAGTCACTCATGTGATCAGTCGATCATGCGGAACAAAGCGGCCACGATCGAGCTTTTCCCGGCGCCTGTTCGTCCAATAATTCCAAGCTGACACAAATTCAATTAATACTTGCTATACCTCAACTCAATGTTAACTTACTTTCTTTTTTGCTTTAATTTCTAAATTAATTTTCTTCAACACAGAAGGACCGCCATCATAATATGAATATGACAAGTCAATAAATTTTATGTCTCCGTCAACAGGACAGTTACTAGGAGGAACTTTATTCTCATCTCATGATTTTTCTAAAAGTTTGTGATATTCTTGAATTTGTTCCACTGAAATCATCTGAAAATAATCATGACAAAAGTGAATCATTAAATCTTAATTCAAAAACTATCATATGATCACTATGAGGTAGCCATAAAATCGTACCAAATTTTCTGCTTTTGCCGATTGTCGAATGCCCCACTGAAACCAAATTATCAATGAAGTTGAATACGTCAAAATAAGGCCGAGATTTCCGGGATCAATGGGCCAACTATCTGGGAGAACAGTCACAAAAACGACGCTTAAAAACGAACAAGAGCAAATCAAAGCGGTAGTGATCATATCAAGTCTGTATCCGAACCACCTTTGACTGAAAAAATAGAAGGACCAAGCACCTGCAAAGTTTAAAAGATTATGATGAAATCGAACAATTATGGTGTTGTCAAAAAATCATGAAAAAAGTTTTTAACAAATTTATCATCAAGATTGATGCAAGTCAAAGATAAGGACAAAATTCTAAATATGGAGAACATTTGCTTTGTTAAAACTTTGTTACATAAACTTGATTCGTGTTACTTACATCCGTGCTTATCTTGCAAGCGATTATAAGTGTCGATGAAATCATCTTGTGCTTCAAACGTTCGAATCGTTATCAAACCTTATAATGCAGCAGACAAGTGACTAAACATTGGACTTCGTTCTGTTAACAAACAATCAAAATTTCAAAACATAACAATCAGCAAAACAATTAATTAATTTGTAAATTTAGAAACAAATAACAACCTTGTCCTTCGATTCTTTTCACTTCTCTCGATGTTGTAACGAAATATTTCCTGATCCAAACAAGATAAATTATCATGGGAATGATCATGATTATGATGAAATAATTAACAGACACAACGAAAATAACTACAGCCAAAACAGCTCCAATATCCTGCAACAGAAACAAATTGCTCCGAATAATATTTTCGAAACAGTTACAAACAAATTCCTTGTTCAATTTAAAATTTGTACATTTCCTGAAATTCAAATACTTAAAGAAAATTTTTTTTAAATATGATTATATAGTTAAGTTTAGAGTGTTTTTCTAAAAAACGATCAAATCGTTATCGGCAACACTTAGAAAACTTTAGTCATACATACAAACAAGCACGATATCATATAAGAATCCGTTTGATTTGCTTTTCAGCACAATTTAATTGAATAAAACTAACGAAGAAAACGTCGAGAAGGGTCAATGGCAATGTTTTGTCAACTTGATTTATGTCCTTTGAAAACCGATTCAAAATGGCGCCTGAAAAAAATCATGACTGTTGATAACTGTTAAGATTTTAAGATGCTTTCAACGAGGGATGTTTGAATTTGAAGAATTATGAGGAATTTAGAATTAGGCCTAATTTTAAACAAGGTGCTTAAAGATGAGAAACACCAGACTCGAGTTTCGCTCTAATTAGAGCTCGTCAGTAATGCTCGTTATTAGAGCACGTCAGTGATTATAACAGCTGCTTTGAGTCCATATGTCGTCCGGTGTTTCTCATCTTTAAGCAGCTTGTTTAAAAAAGATGTTTGAATTTTTCGATGATGCTGTTAAAATTGTGAACGTGGCAAATTCAGCCATTAAAGAATTGTTTCTTGTAGCAGAACAGTAGCCGCATTGAAAACATGCCCAATACGTAGAAAATCAACAAGATTTGCTGGATATCGGACATGGGACAAAGGATCTTTTTCGTATGACCAATTTATATTGACCCGATTGTTGCTTTCTGTTTTAAACGGTGTCAGTATTGTAGGCAAGCAGCATGACACCGTTTAAAAACTTGTCGCAAACTGCTTTACCCAAAGGCACAACAGAAATGACTCAGATAGACTGAGGATCGAACTCGCGTCCTTCTGCTCGCAAGTCAGAATGTTAGCACATTTGCGCTCCCGCCGATAAAACCTAGAACAAAAAAGGATGCTGCAGTGCTGTCTGTTTTAATCGAAGGTTATTCCCAAGCACAAAACAAACGAAACAACGGAAGACATATTCATTATAAGTTATCTTAACTAGAACCAGCAAGCAGCAACTATCAAAAAATCACAAAAGTAGTCTAGAAAACGCAATAGTATAATAATACTCTGAAAATCCTAGGGCCAATAAGATTGCATTCCAAAACACCACTCAATAAATAAGAAAGAGAGAAACTGATGGAAAGTGGGAGAGTTTCTTGTTGAAGAGGAATAAGAGTAAAACACATACATTTGAGATAATTCTGCACGACCGTTTGTGGATCCTCTCGAAAAAGACGAGATTGGTATTTTAGATGAAAGGATACTAGCCTAAATTTGTGTTGGTAAAAACAACGGAATGAAAGTTTATTAAGAATTGAAGAAGATTTTTCGGACAGAGCCTAAGAAAGCAAGTCAACATAGGGGAGAGTGGGACCCGGATGGACACTGGGTACAGTCGGACATTGTAATTTGAAAAAAAAGTTGGAAACTCTGAAACTTCAAACTGCAGACATAAATATATTTCACCACAGAGCATTCACTCATGTTGGTTTGAAAAAACTAATTATTGTAAAATAAATGCGGTAGATGAATTTTGCTTTTGAAGGTAGGTAAGTAATTTTGGGTTGAACCTGTTTTTACCTTAGCTTTAATTTAAATTCTTCTCACTCTTGATACATTTTAGAACTTGGTTTATTTGCTATCTTATACCATAAAATAATTTGAGGTAATTTTTAAGTTTTTGCCACCATCTTGAAAAATAAAAAAAATTCTGGTTGGGGCACAATCGGACATTTTTTTGGGGGAACAGCCAGACACTGTCCGACTGTGCCCTTTGATGATTATAGCCTATAGATCTTTTTTCACAATAGCCTATTTCGTTTGATTTATCAAAAACTAGTGATTAGGCTTAACATTATCACTAATTTTATTAAAGTTTATAACTACAATTTTTAAGTTACATGTGATCCATAAACTGTAAAAATTTTTTCTTAGTTTTAATAATATTTATTATTTTATAATAATTTATAAAAATTATAGTAAGAAATAGACAAAGGAAGTCTACCATTGGTATGTTACCGTAAAAAAAGCTATGACTCCAAACAATAACATAGCTGGGCTTAAAAAGACTGGCACATTCCCCTTACATGAACACATTTTCCATGAATGCGATTTTTTACCCAGTCTGGTCACTGATCAACCTAATGATGCATCAACAAGCATCAGGCATTTGGAAGAAAACTAAAGCTTCCACAATGTTGATTTTCAGCAAAAAGATTTAGGGTCGCTTAATGGCGTTGAGATCCAAAATCTGGAAACATTCCAAAATAACTTTTAACTCCAGAACAAGTGATTGGTTATCCAAAAGCTCCCAGAAGAAAAAAAGACATCAGAGAAGAAAAAAAGTTGTAGCATGATATTTTAACTGACACACCCCAAAAAGAGCGGTTAAAAAGTTGTAAAAAATTCAAAAAGCACCAAAACGGGGAAAGCTAAAAACAATAGAAAACGTCTGTATAGCAACGAAACTTTAAACGTTGATGAGATGTAGATTCTTCTGTTAGATCATTCATCTGACAAATTTTCAGACCCTTGTGATGTTGAAAAAATCTTCTTGTCCCACTAATGAGACTGCAATAGGTGACTATATGCTACTTGAATTTAAAACATTTCCCAGAAAATATTATGTTGGTTGGATCACCAAAAACAAGGATTTTGAAGGCGATTATGAAATTTCTTACATGCGGAAGAAACGCAATGTTACAGAGTTTTTCTTTCCTGGGGTCACTGATTTGGCTTCAGTAAAGGAAAAAGACATTAGGCCTGTGTTGCCTGCACCCAAGGAATGTGGATCGACTAATCGTCAAAAATCTTCATTGAAATTCGATTATGACTTTTTTTTCTTCAATGTACATTAACTTTGTATGTACAAGTGTACTCAAATGTACATCAACGTTATCTGCTCAGCACCTTTCATGCTTGTTGTTCAATGTATGTTACTAATGTATAAATTATTTTCAAAGAAATCCTGATCTATTTTAATACGTACATAGACAAACTTTTGCATTTTCATTTTTGGCGCACTTTTTCGTTATCTGCTGCTGCAATAAACTTTTTGGTTGTTTTTTTTCATTGTTTGGAGAATGCAAGCACAAACCACGCTGTAATATTTTGTTATTCTGCTTATTTTAATTCTTCTATTTTCTTGTCCGATAGTGCCCTATGCTTAATCCGATTGTGCCCCGTACATTGGGCACAGTTGGACAGAAAAATCATTTTTTTAAATGTGCTCGTAAATTTTTTTGTGAGTTTAAATCTGTAAAAATACACTTGCATGTGATAGATTTATTTGTATAAATTATACGAAAAAATTTGGTCAGGATATAACTTGTAAAAAAAGCACTACAGCGAAAATTGTAATTTTTGTCCGACTGCACCCCACTCTCCCCTATGTATAAGAGCGGAAGAAGTTGTAGAAATTTTCCAAACGGAAAAAACTTGGTCTTTTAAATATGGAGTCCATTCAAAGATAAATTGAAAAAAAGACGAAGATTAAAGTAAATAGGGTGTTTGTTGAAAATTCTAAAAGTAGATTGAAAAGTTGGTAGTGGAATTGAAAGAATTAAGGTCGAAAAAAGAACTTGCATTTGAGAGAATTCAGAACTAGACAGCATAAAGTATACTTCATTTTGATCATCCAATGACTGAATTTCAACACCGTCAGAACTGTTTAATGTGAGATGTTTTAATAAATAGATGTCAAAACCTTTTAATTCACTTTTATAAATGAAAATTACCAAAATGTTTTCTCACTCTGATGTAATTATTTCTGTTTGCAAGCACTCAAACGTTATAAAAGTAAAATTTATCAGATTGCTTTAACAGTTAATGTGGGAAAAAATACCGCTAGGAACGGTTATTAACCCTATTCTCCTGAACGGCCGGGCTTCTGAAGCCCGGCCATTGCAAAAACGTTTGTAATTACTTCATCTTTTTAGACAAAATTCTGGAATTTCTTGACTTTTCCTAATTTGAAATGCTGAATAAGATGGTACTATTTTTAGGTGCCCCCGAACAAGGGTTAACGGGTAAAATAGATGTTTTTTTGAAAATTTGTCAATTTTTGCTGGTTTTCTCAATCAGAGCGTGGAATTTCAACTTCACGCCTTTATTAAGTGACATGAATTTTACCAAGAATTGGCTTTGCGTGACGAAGCGAATTACGTCCTTTGTCGACGTTGAAATGCCTCAGGCGATGCAGAACTCATGTAGATCGCATTTTCTTTTTTTGAGCTTTTGGAGATTGCTTAGAAGCATTTTACACATATACATTCTTTTGTATAAAACAATTACTGTAGGACTGCTTGAATACCAATCAAGCGGACAAAATTTAATCTTTACACTAAACATTTTTATAAAACTTTCTTATAACTATTCATTCGTGGGAAAAAAATTGAATTAACTGGTTCACATCTTAGCTCTTATGCTGACGCCTTCAGACAATTAAACAACACCTGACTTTTTATAATTGCATTTCACGTTGCATTTGAAGTAACAGGCCGTTTTTATTTTGAAATTTTCCTAACAATGAAAAATCGGACGTATTTTTTATATACAAATATACTTGTTTAAAAACGTTTTGCGAAAAAATTTATAGCTTTTCGATGTGGGTTTTGCAAACAGAAACCATAGAATAAAAACAAGGTTTGATACGATTGAATTTCAATAAAACAGGGGTTTCCAACTTCTATAAATTCATGGCGGTTCTAAAGTCTGAGATTTACACAAATGACTTTTTCCTCCCAAAAAATTTTCAAACCAAAGTTTAAAAGAATGTCCTTACTTATTGCAAACTGTTTGATAAATTTATTTTAAAAGTTAATTTATTTGTAAAGAGTTTTTATGTTCACTAAATAAAGTTTCATATGAAAAAAAGCGTTTGAAATTTAGTAAAGACCAAAAAAAAGTCTTGACATTTCACGATGAGATGTACTGTACAATGAATTTTTTAAGTTTATTGGTTGCTACTTCAAAGAAACACAACTTATTATCTATTCGAAAGATTATGTTTGCCGTTTTTTCACAGCTTACGTGTTACAAAGCATTGCTGTAGATCCTGACTATGGTTTATTCATCGGTTATCAAATGCCTACCGATAAACAGGAAGGTCTAAAAGCTTGTTTGTACTTGCTTTGCAAAGACTTGAACAATCTTTCCGAATTAGATACCCCTGCTGCCCAGTACATGAATCATACATAGAACACAGAGTACTGTGATGGTACATTCCGGCTCCATGCTTTTATTACCAGCGCCTTGCTTGTACTAGGCTCGTTCGAAATAGCATTTTCAGAACAGTTTGAGTTATGCTTAAATGCCTGTGGACGGGTTTAGAACAACTGGCCGCAGCCGACTGGCCGCAGTTTAACTAACCAGTCGGCTGCGTCTAGCTGGATCGGGGCCCAGTCGGTTGCGGCCAGTTGGCCCATTCTGCTTCCGAACCAAAGTTGCGCGTTTTCATTTGTGCATGGACAAATAGGGTCTCGTTACTTTCTCTCATTGCAAATGCGGCGTCATTGCACAAACAGAGATAAAGTTGTATAGGAGTTTCATACGAATTAGGCATTATTAGAAGCACAAATTTGGACAGTTTTAGATAAAAAAAACCGGTTGTGGCTTGGTGCATCACTAACAGTACTTAATCCAGGCAATACAATAGCAATTCGCAGTAAATAAATAAACCATGGGGGCCAGTCCTATTTATTTGCTTTACTTGAAGTGGATACTTTTAAATACTACAACAATTTCGGCATAGAATTGCCCTGTTTTATGTAAAGTTGAAAAAAGGCTTTTATAGCTTAAAGTTTCCTTCTCCAAGTTATTTCGGAGAGGTCTTGTGAAGATTAGCATCTTTTGAAGGTAATCAATCTAATCTTCCAAAGTGTAAAACAAAAAAACGCACTTTTTAATTAAATATATTGGAACCAAAATGTGTTATTTTATCCCGTATTCCATCCGAAACTTTTTATATTGCAAAATAAAAAAATAAACTTACCTTTGTTATCCAGATTTGCTTATTTTCTAGTTTTGCTTTTAGGTTTTCATTTGTTAATTACTTTTTTGCCTTATCGCAACTTGTTTTCAAACGGTTATTATTTTTTAATTTTTTTGTTATTTTAAATAATGCAATAAAAGTAACTGCTTGACCAAGAAACCTTATGGTTATTTTCCAGTCACGTTGTCTTATTTATTTAGTCTCAATTATATGTTATGCGAATATTTGTAATAGTTTAGTGACAAACAAACAAACGTGAATCTTGAATCTTCATAAATGCCACAATATTGTTGTTCAAAAATTTTTTTATTGGACACTCTAATTTTTATTAACTGATATAATTGTAATTTAGAGTTTCTAACAAAGACTTTCAAGTAGTAAAAGTGCCGTAAAATGTTTTTCTAATAAAATATGACAAAAACGAACGTATACGATCTTGATCCGTTTCCGTCAAATCGACACTCACAACCTCTTGCTATACTGTCGACAAATATATTATAAAATTAATTTTTTCCTTAATTTTATAGAAAGCAAACAAAGTTTTTGTTAAATTTTATTGCCAAATGATTTGGAAAATTTATTTTATTTTTTTATTTTTTATTTTTGGCAAATTTAATTTCTCACGTGCTGGCATGAATAAACACACTGTTCCATAATATCACTATTTCAAAGAAATTATTAATTACATTGCCCAGGTCGCACAGTGTGTTGGTATGCATTTGCTAAAAAGATTACTTTACGTAATCGCAAAATATAATCTCGGGTATTTTGATAAAAAGTAAACTTATTTACGTAATTAAAAAGATAGCTTATAAAATTTAAAAAAGTACGACAAAAATTTTAATAAAATGCACTTTTTTTTGTTTAATTGGCAATTATGGTGCTAATATTCATAAAGCTATTAAGAAAAGAATTTTAGAATACGTGATTGTGTATGTAATGTAATTTTTATAAATTTATTTTCAATTTATATGCGCATACGTATAAAGAATATGATCAAAATAAAAAAGAGTTTACGTAGCTTATATGGATAAATTTATAAAAGTCAGAAAATTTGTAGAATTTTGCTTATCAAATATGTTACTGGAAGTGATCAATATTACTATGACGATGTTGAATTAGTTATTAAAGCAAGCTAAGTTTTGACTTTCAAGTTTGAAGTCAATAGCTATTTTCCCACAACAAAAAATTAAACACAACGCATTTGAAAAAAGTAAAATTTTTAAATCGTGCCTTGAACGATGCCAAGATATGTTCCACGATTAATAGTCACAATTATATAGAGTAATATTGTTTTTCTCAAGTGTTTTTTTTAAGTAATGCAATGGTGTACTTCTATTTTAATAAATAAAAAAAGCTCTTTTTGTGGGGGTGAAATACATTGCGAAAAACAAAACAAGTGCATACAAACGATGATAATTATATAAAAGATAAAGATTTGTTGGTTTTACAGTATTGGTATGTCAATATTCTAATACTGCTAAATATTAAAATATAGCCTATTTCAAATTCTTTTATGTAAAAAAAAATTATTTTCATTATTTTGTACTTTTTTTAAAAAAGCAACAATCACTATTGGTAACTACAAAAACATGTGGACAAATATGTGAACCAGTAATTGAAACCAGTCCAAAATATTTTTTTTTTTATTTTTATTTATTTTTTTTTTTTATTTTTATCTCTATATTTATCCTCCTGACTCGCAGGAAGCGACGGAGGCGCTATACATAGGGTAAGCAATTACCCCGACCTGCTTCCGGAGATGCCAATATATTGCTGTCCGCTAGTAAATTAGTAGAGATATGACTGCAATTTAGAACTGCTTGTCAAGACCACCAAGCAGGGGAAAGTGCCTTTATTTCTATACTTCGACCAAAACAATGAAGCAAGCTTCCCGTGGCTTCTTCATTGTTTATAGTTGTCGTGCGCGTTGACGTCACTCTTTACGTCCAATTTTTAATTAAGTTTACGACTGTTACAACAGCGAATCCGTTACAATCGCATTTCACGCTAGTTAAATGAATGTCTAAACGTAAAAATTGTAGTGACCTTGCTAAATTGAAATTTTGCATACTTTATCAAATGAATTTTCAAAAACTTTTTTGCTCTAACAAAAGTTAAATAAATGATCTTTACTCTGCTTAAATTTCATAAAGATAGCTTAAGTAGTTTTGGAGTTATAAATCGTTAAGTAGGTGGGCTTCTGAAGCCCTGCCGTTGAGGAGTCAATAGCTCGAAAAAGCTTGAGGAGAATACGGTTAAATTGGTACTCAATGTTTGGAAGCATTTTAATTATTTAATAAAAATAAAGCAACTTAATGCCAGGTGAAAATTAACTAAAAACTCACCGATGGGATTTGTGTCGAAAAATCTTATCTTGGCTTTGAGAACGGAAGCAAGCATCTTTGCATGTAAGGTCACGCTTGAATGCACACAGAAATAATAATGCATCTCTGTTCTCGTGTACATCAACACAAAATAGCCGATAATCATCACTGCAAAAAATGATATTGTCAGGCACTGAACGGACAATACGCTTTGTTTCATTCGGCAACAATCGAAATCGATTATAGAAAAAAGCACAACCAATAGGTTCTATTACGTTGCAAATAGATTATGTCACCACTACTACTACCAAACAAGCCAAACGGCTACCCTCGGGTTTGTACTACTTTCCTCAATTGTTTCGTCACAGTGATGCTGAAAACGTTTGAAAATTTAACATCAGGTTAGACACTAGCTTAAGTTTCCTGTAAAAATTCCTTCTCCAAAACATTCCTGCGAAATTTATTTGTGGCAGTGCACATGAAAATCCCTTTCAGCTTTAAAGCAACAATAAAAAATTTATGCATTATTGTCCATTTCAATTTTGAACTTTGATATTCACTAGCCCCCTAGACTCTTACGGGTCCTAATGCGGCGCACCGGCTGCACCCCTCCTCTAGTGGGGCGTGAGGCTAATACAATATTTTCTGAATCTTTGTGTATAGAAAAGAGAGCATAAAAACTAAATAAATAAAAATATGCTTTTCGTATGAGTTTATTTGACTTTAAGCAAAGTTGCCATTGTAATTAAAAAGCGTGACTCCATTCTGGAATTTTTGGTAAAGTGTCTTTTCGAAGTGCATAACAGTTTAACAATTATTACTCAGACAGATATTTTGCGGACACTAGAAGCTGCTTGACTTGGACCGTTCTTGGGATCCATATTTTAACAAGACAGATTATACATGTAACAGCGGATGGAAGTGATATAGCGTAGGTTTTTTATATTATTTATTTTATCTCTATATTTAGGCTATCCTCCTGACTCGCAGGAAAGCGACGGAGGCGCTAAGACATAGGGCAAGCAATTACCCGACCTGCTTCCGGAGATAGCATGATATTGCCGTTCGGTTGAAATTTAATAATGATATAAGTGAAATTTAGAACTGCTTGCCAAGACCACAAAGCGGGGGAAAGTGCCATAAAGTTTCTTTCCTAAGACACAGCAGAATAGCGCGAGTAGGTTTTGAACCGAGACCGTGTCAATCCGAATCCCGGCACTCTAATTACTTGATCACGCTGCCAACAGGTTATAGTTTACTACTGAAAAGCTATAACAATACTTACAAAAAAAAGCTACTAAAGCTATAACATCTCTTTTTCTTTTAGTAGCAATCAAACTAAAATGTTAATCTTTAACTATTGTTGATAATAAATATTGAATAACTATAGTTATTAATAGGCAAACTAAAAAATATTAAATTTTAACTATAATTGTTAATAATTAAAAACTGTTAAATTGCTATAGATGAATTAATTAATAAAATCGGTCAAAGTTTAATGGGCCAAATATTTAATACAAAAATTAAAAACCAAAACTATAAATTATCTTTTCACTTTATCTCTGTGTTTATCCTTCTGACTCGCAGGAAAGCGACGGAAGCGGTATACATAGGGCAAGTAATTAAACCGACCTGCTTCCGGAGATGCCAAGATATTGCTGTCAGCTTGAAATTCTTTTGTTTTGGTTTATCAGCTTTATTATAGAGATATGACTGAAATTTAGAACTGCTTGCCAAGACCACCAGCAGGGGAAATGTCTTTCCCAAGGACACAACAGGATGGCGCGAGTAGGTTTTGAACCGAGACCACGTGGATCACAATCCGCTCTAACCATTCTAACCATTCGACCACGCTGCCCACTAAATTTTACAAACAATCAGTTTTGACCCACAAGGTCATCATCAATTTCTTATTCAAATAAGTATTAGAAACTGATGATGATCCTTATAGGTCAAAATCGAGTTTTTGTTATGAGTGAGTTAGTTTCAGTTTTAATTTCTATATTAAATATTTGGCCCATTTGAACTTTGACTGATTTTATTAATTAATTTATGTATCGCAATTTGACTAGTAAAATAAAATCATCAATTTGACTTTGCTGAAAAGGGTAATAAATTTCTGATAAGACTTTTAACAAAAAAAATGTTAATCTTTAACTATACAAATATAGTTGAAGATTAACATTTTAGTTTAATTGCTACAAAAAGAGTAGGAAATTTTATAGCTTTCATTAAATACGTTTTTTTCTCAATGTTCCTTTAATACCACTTTTTGAATGAGTGTGTAAATATTATACAATACTGTAGATGACAAACGGCAAATATGGTTATTCCAGGTGAGCAGTCTTTTTGTTTTACATTCTATTTTTTTTTAATAAAAGAATAGTTAATTAAAAAGATAAAAGGTTAAAAAGTTACTAAAAAAATTTGTTATGTCTATAATAAAAAGACAGCTGGTGACCACAAATAGGCATACCATATTTTTGAAGTGGTAAACCGAAATGTTGGTTTAATAAAAAAATATTTGTCACTAAAAAGTAAAAAGATCACTAAAAAACAAAAACGATTTTGTCATTAGAATCCAGATTAAAAATATAAAAAATACTTACACGATGTCTAGAGGGAAAAAAAGCAATAAGAATTGAGAAATAAATCAGGCTAATAAATTTACATCATTTCTTCATGTTTTTTCCGTTTTTCTTTCATTAAATGAAGGATTGAATACTTGTAATGTTTGCGTATCTTAGGGATTTTCCCTAAACACTTCTTGCACAACATGGTACGCCTTGGTTAATAATACATACTTTTTTTATTTTTTTATTTTTATCTCTATATTTATCTTCCTGACTCGCAGGAAAGCGACGGAGGCGCTATACATAGGGTAAGCAATTACCCCAACCTGCTTCCGGAGATGCCAAGATATTGCTGTCCGCTAGTAATTTAGTAGAGATATGACTGTAATTTAGAACTGCTTGCCAAGACCACCAAGCAGGGGAAAGTGCCATAAAGTGTCTTTCCCAAGGACACAACAAAATGGAGCAAGTGGGTTTTGAACCAAGACCATGATAATCATCTGTCCGGTGCTTTAACCACTCGACCACGCTGCCGACATATAAATTGTACTAGTGTTTAACTGGGTCTAAAAATAAGTTTTCCAAAAATCATAAAGGTTATGTCTTATTTAGATTTTTTTACCCATAATCAATGTTTGATGCAAAATTGCTGAAGTTAACCGCCAAAGTTTTAAATTTATCTTTAAATACTTGGTGAGCATATGTATCTAATTTAACAACAGTTTTATAGAAATAAAAGCAAACCAAAAATCTTTTATAGAAGTAAAAGCATATAAAGTAAAGCAAAGCATAGTGTTAAAATTTTTATGGATAAATTAAAGAAAAAAGAAATTTGTCCATATGCTTCTACCAATTTATTATCAAAAGCGTCTGTGTGGTAAGTACGTTTAGGGTCTGTTCAAGAAGTCATTGTAAGTGATTTTTGTTTATGAAACTAACTCAGAACTCCTCTGTGGTTATTATTGCTTCTTAATTGTTAGTTGTTTTTTTTTGTTTTTTTTTTCCATCGTCGTGCTGTCGTTTTTTACACTATTTGCCTTTATTTCAAATAGAATTTATGCTGAGTTATTTTCTGTCGTTTAATTTTATCTACATGTATGCGGCCTTTGTTTTTCTTGTTGTTTGTTTTGTTTTCATCATGTTTGTAAAGTGATTTATAATTTTATTTTAATTTATGATGTAAAATGTGTTATGCTAATGTTTTTCTAAGTTAATAATCAATTTTACATACCAAAAACTTAATTTATTAAATTGCTTGTAATGAAACTTTTAAATAAGCTGGGGGTAGTGATTAAATGACTTTTGTCCCTTCCTACCCCTGCATCACATCTTTAATAGTGCTCTTTGATTTGATATATATGGCTTATTATCAGTTTGTTTTAATTTCAAAATGTAAAATTATTGTTCTTTTTTTGTGTTTTAAGCAGTAATTTATTGAAAAGATTTGATGCAAATAAACAGATCTCTCTCTCTCTCTCTAAAAGGTCTTTTTTCTCTTAGTTTCTTTTTCTTTCTTGGTGTTAAAGCGGAGATTCTGGGTTTGTTTCACCAAAAAAAAATTGCTTATGGTTATTTCTTAAAGAGACTTACTTTTACACAATATGTGTGCCCAATGTATGACAGGGATATCTAGATACAAATTTTACAAACACGAATGTTTTTAATACTGTTTTTACTTTGATTTATTAGTTAATGAATATTTGACCATAAGTCAATGTGTTTTAATTTACAGCAGTGTAGTTGAGTTGAAAAGAAGGCCATTTTAATGGTTAATCAGCAGATTAGCATTGTCTTGGATCAACTTCTATCCTTATCATGGTGTCTCTGCAAAGTATATTTAATAGCTTTTTCTTTTGCTTGAAAGTCTTAACAAGCTTATTGCAATATAAGAACTTAAATTCTTTGTTTACTATTTGCTGAAGTTAGTTAATTACCTTTTAAATTTTGAGAAATTTCCAAAGTGTGCAAGGTTAGCAAAGACAAATAGTGAACAGGACCCAATACTAAAATACCAAATGTAGAGAAAACTTTTAATCATATTGCAATATCGGGTCTCTTCAAAAAGAAACTGTAACTGTTGTTTGTGGCTGAAACTAACCCAGAATCCCCCTTATAGCACAAGGAGGCAATAAAAAAGAAACCAAGAGAAAAAAAATCTCTCAAGAAATGATAGTAACCACTGGGGGATTCAGATTAGTTTCATTAACCAAAATCACTCACAGTCATTTGTAGAAGAGATCCACAATATCTTGATATCTTTATAAGTAGACTGCTGTAATTGCTTGATAGTTGCTCTAAGTTTATTAGGTTTTGCAATGTCTTGCAAGTCAGTAGTGAAGAAGTGTTATGAAATAATTAAAGTAGTCCTAATTTTCAAAATTTGGATAATTAGGTTTTTTAATTAAAAATGTTCTTGGAAAATTTTGTGTGTGTAAATGATTTACAATTTAAGAATTTTAAAAACTTTTAATGGTACCTTTTAGATTTTTTTTGTTTATACTAGATTTAAGATGCATCCACCTAGTGTTTTATTGATTAAAGTATGATTTGGAAATTTGTGAGCTTGTGTATTGTGTGCAAGATAGACTGACAACATAAGTCTAAGGTATTGTGTCTAGAAATTTTGAATGGCATAAAAGTATGATATGTTGCTAGAATAGTGATAGTTATGTTGGGTTACCTTTGAATACTACAGGAGCTGCATGGAGCTACATGGAGCCACTGTGTAAACTTCAAATACTACAGGAGCTGAATGGAGCTGCATGGAGCCACAGTGTAAACTTCAAATACTACAGCAGCTGCATGAAGATTCTTTAAATAAAGTGTAGAGTCAATGGACCTGCATGAAGCCACAATGTAAACTTTAAATATTACAGGAGCCATGTGGAGACCCTTTGAATATAGTGTAGAGATGCATGGAGCCACAGTGTAAACTTCAAACAGGAGCTGCATAGAGATTTTTAAAATATTGTTTAGAGATCCATGGAGCCACAGGTTTAACTTTAAATACTACAGGAGCCGCATGGAGACCTTTAAAATGTAGTTTAGAGCTGCATAGATCTGCATGGAGCCACAGTGTAAACTGAAAATACTACAGAAACTGCATAGAGACCTTTAAAATAAGGCTTGGAGCCACATAGAGCTACAGTTTAAACTTCAAATACTACAAGAGAAGCATGGATACTATTTAAATAAAGTTTAGAGATGCATTGAGCCACATAGAGACCTTTAAAGTATTGTGTGAAGATGCATGGAACCACAAGGTAAACTGAAATTACTACAGGAACCATATGGTGACCTTTAAAAAGTTGTTAAACTTAGAGTTGCAGTGTAAACTTTAAATACTGCAGGAGCTGCATAGATACCTTTAAAATTATGTTCAGAGATGCATGGAGCCACAAACTACACTTTAAATATTACAAAAGCTGCATGGAGGCTTTTAGAATTATGTTTAGAGATGCATGAAGAAAATATACAATGTAGGTTAATGGCAGTTAGTTATTTCAAATATTTCTATTTTTAAAGTTATCAAAAAGCATTTGAGCTGTACACAGTAAAAGAATGTGCAGCAAAATCAAAGAAATTTTGCAAAGTTCCACAAAGATTAAAAGCGCTGACTGAAATGATTAAAAAAGCCACTGAAACTTTTTTTACGCTGTAGACTAGATGCAAAATTAAAGTAAATGGTTGAAATCCTAATATCAGACTGAAAATATTTTGGAAAAATTTGTTAACAGGAGGTTGCAGAAAAACAGGCTAACCAACAGTAAAATAGGGACTGTCCCAGATGAATTGCCAAGTATCACAGCCTTAATTAAATTAAATTTTATTTCTAATTTTAATTTATCACACTGTATTGCTGAGAATAATGATTTCACTTGATTTTATTGCACTATAGGCCTCCCTGAAGTTAATTGAATTGTTGTATCCACTTGCACTGTGAACCATGCAAAGCACAAAAATTACCTAGCTTTTGTCTGGTTGTAATTTTAATTAGCGTTAATCTTTTAAAACAGCAGTTGGGATTATGGAAACAAATGGCTTGAGCATTCCAAGTGGTTTTGGAATCCCCAGATGTTATATTTTTGCAAGCCTCACTAGTTAGCTTAGACTTATAGCTTATTCCTTCTGAACCAAAACATTTTATTTTACTTAGACATTGACTTAAGGGAAGTTGCTTTTATGAAGCCCAAAAGTTATATGGAAGGTCGTCTTTTTTTATCTAAAGAAAATTGCTTTCACTTTATTTTTGTTTAGTTTTGACTCTATTGGGCTTGACAATTTTGGCAACAAATTTTTACAAATTCAAATCAAGTTAAACAAGTTTTTATGGAGAAATTTTGGTTAAATTCTTGCAGAAACAGTAATTTACATCAGTCGCATTAGTTACAAAAAATAATTATATCTATTTTTTCAATAGTGAGATAAAAATTCAAGTTTATTTCTTACATAAGTGATTCACAATCATGAACACTATTAAATTGTGTTTCTATAGGCCTATCAGGGCTTCTGTAATATTCAAAGTATAGCCTACCCTGCAGCCAGTAGTAATATTCAGCTGGTTTGCACTGGTGTGTTATGAGTTTGCAAACTAGCCAACTGGCAAATGGATTAGTCACTGTCAATCACAATTTTCAGGGTATACGACATTTTGGTGGGACCAATTTGGCAGGAGACAATTTGTCAGGACCAATTTGTCGGCAAGCCAATTTGTGGGCAAGCCAATTTGGCAGGAAAATAAATAATTTAATTTACCTTCACTAGCATTGAAACAACAGCAAAAAAGTTTTGTTATGTCACAAAGGCAATTGAAAAGGCAATTGTAATTTTGTTCAGCTGATAAGAGTGAAAATTATAATTTAAAGTTGTTAAATGCATTAAATTTAGGGATGTTCCCAGCCAAATATTTTTCTATTGGAATTTACAATAGCTTAATTTGGAATATTTAAATTAAAAAAGGTACTTCAATAGTTAAATTTTTGAATCACAGTTGTTTAACATATATATTTTACGAAAAAGTACAATAATGTAGCTTTTTATAAAGATGACAGGTTTGAAGTTTTACAGGCATATAAAGTTATGACATCATATTAAGCAATTTACTGTATCTAAACAAATCTATTCTGGTTGGTACATATTAAACAGTTTTCTGCAGATCAGCCTATCAAAAAATACTGAATCACGGTTAATTCAGAGCGGTTATTAAATTATTAAACCATAAAATTATTTTAACTGTTTTTTTTGCTCCAACAGTTTGTTTCGTCTATAGGACTCGTCAGAAAGCAATCAAAAATTTGAAAAACAAATACAAAAAGGAAAGCTTAACAAAGCAATAAAAAGTCAGCAAAAGAACGTAAAACAAAAAGAAAAACACTTAACTTCAGTTTTTATCAAAACTATTAAAAAACTGCATAAAAAGTTTTCAGTGTTTACAGTACTGTTTCAAAAAATAGATAAATTTATTGGACTAATAGAATGCATAAAAATCTTTCATATTTTTGAAAGCAATTTTAGGGCACTCTGTTTGTTTCAATAAATTCGTTCGTTATTTGGAAACTTTAGCATAAGCAAAGCAAAAAAACTTTACACATTGAAATTTAATCAAAAACAAGTTGTAACTGCATTGTATAATCTTCTGCAAGCTTTGCTATTTGGCTTGATCTAATCTTCTGTCTTTAGTCTTGACAATAATTGCATCACAGCTATTGGTACAAACCTGATTGAATTTTTGTATCTTTTGTTTAGACTTGTTCCCATTGTTTTGTTAAACAACTCTCTGCTGCGATTAATGCAATAAAATTGTTCTAAGTTTTTGCAAGTGCGTGAATTTTGTGATATCACAAAAGATGACATTTATGGTCAGCACATAGGTAACAAATGAGCATGTTGACTTTAAATTTGCAAAATACCAAAGCAAATACCAAAATTTTATCATAATAAAATAGTATCTTTATTGTAACAAAAATGTTCAAGTTTTAAGTTTTTATATTAACTATTTGTTTTTTACAACATACATTAAAGCATTTTTTACAAAGGCTAATTGCACATAATGAATTGTAAAACCATAAAGAAATATTTTAAGTTTTATTGACTAAATTTTTGTTTACAAACTTGCTAATGTAACAACAAATTTTAGTATTAACATTAATAATCCAGCTTTACAAATATACTTTTGTCACTTTTCCTTCGCTTAATGACTGGATCTAGTTTTAATAGATTACTGTCTAAATTTTAACATTTATTTCAAGGTGGCTTAATCCATACTTAAAAAAAGGTGTGAAGGAAAAGTTTCAATCTTCTGATTTGTTTCAAATAGCAAGTAATGATGAGGCTGATTTTGTTACAAAGAAGTTGAGCAGGTACATCTATTGTTGAGTTTTTGTGTTAAGTTTTTATTTGACCAATCACCTAACAATTATCAGACCAATTTTTTTTTTAGTTTTTTGATTCTTCTGTTTTTTTTATAAAGTATATTTTAAAATCTTTAGGTCTCATTTACTGTTTGCTGTTATTAACCTTTCAAGCTTTGAAGGTTTCCCAAAATGTTTGAGATAATGAACTAAACTTGGCAAATAGTAAACAAGAATCAAATAATTCTTGTGTAAGAGTGAAAATTAATAGATTGTCTTAAAGAGTTTTTGTATTTAAAGTCATCAAAGCTTTATCAAAGAATCATCTATAAATTTGTACATGTTATATCAAGAAATTGGGATGAAGAATGTGATAGAGCAAATAAAAACATGAAAACACCTAATTTTGTTTGGGTCTTTTGGAAGACATTTTTTTGGACATGTTTTCTCAATGGCTTTACATGTACATTAGGTGTAAGTATTTTTTGGTATTTTGATAGTTGTTTTGTATATTTTACAATAGTAGCAACAAAAATGCCAAGCAGTTTATAAATAGTTAATTTTTTTATCTCAATTAAATGTTTATTTCAGTTTTAAATTTCTTATAAAATTATTGTTTCTCAAAATGGTTTTCCCAGTCATTAATTGTAGAAAATTAGATTTTTGTGTTTTTTCAATGTTTTTCACAATAGAAGTTCTAATGGAAGCTAAACCTCTCCCCTTGAACTTTTTATTTTAGTTTTTAGCTTAAATTTTTATGCTACTTTCTTAGCTGAATATTATTTGAAATGAATTGAAAATAACTTTTTATACAAAAAGTTATATTTAGTAGTCATCTTTAACATTCAATTTGATTTAATTGAAAAAGATTTATTATAAATATATTTGTTCTTTTCATTATAATTTTTAACTGATTTTAAACATTAAAATTTGAATTTGCTGAAAACCTATCATCTAAGTTCTTAGATTTTAAGTCAAAATTTGCAATGTTTAAAAATATCTGAATTGCTCATAATTATATATTTTTTAATTAAATCATTCTTTTTGTGTTTTAACAAAAAAATTAAAAATATCTAAAAATTAGTTTGCTATTTTACTTAGATCATTTTGTCAGTAGCAATTTTTTTATTATCTTAAACAGAAGTATAAGCCTTTTGAGACTACATGCATCCATTTCAAGTGGATTTTGTTAAAATTAAGACTACTATATATGTTCTTTTATTTAATTAATACAGTTTTTATGTTGTCTTAATTGTACAGGAATGTTTTCGTATAGTCAGTCCTTTTTTTATTGGAGAATTGTCATATTATTTTATGAATCCATATAAGGTTTCAACTTGGTATCCATATTTGTGTGCCTTTGGATTATTTATCTCTTCAGTTTTGTACATAACCATTGATAGTCTTTATATGTTGAATTCGGTGACTCTTGGATGGAATGCAAAAACAGCTGTAATTAGTTTGATGTATAAAAAAGTGAGTTAAGCTTTTATGATGTTAAAAGGTGGTTTTTGCAACATAATTTTTATGTTACATTTAATTTACTTCTTTTTTTTTGAGAGTAATTCTTAGGAGTGCCAGTGTATGGCAAGTGAGTGCTATTGAGTTATCATTAACTGAATATTTGTTTTTGTTTATTTTACTTTAAAGGGTTGTTATGCATTTGTATATTTTTTCTTAAAAGACTTTGAAACTGAATCATAAAGCCTTATCCCAGACAACCAGTGGAAAAATTGTTAATCTTTCATCAACCGATGCTCTTCGTCTTAATTTGGTATGATTTTAGTTTTGTCAGTAAAGCATCTGTAATTATATCAAATATTGTTAAGCATCAAGTTTGCGGTTTTTGACAGAGTTGTAAACAGTGATGCAAATCGTATGACATAAATCTTCTGCTTTGACATAAGACCAGTTTTTACAACTTTTCCATTAAATTGAATAATGGCAAATATGCATTACTCATGAAACATTTCACCTGAAGCAAGTAATATTATACTTGCCCTGTGTCCTTTTAACAATTATATTTCTATAAAGCTGACTATTACAAGCAAAATAATTGATAACTAATAAAAGCAAAAAAGACAAAGTTAAAGAAAACTATTTCAAGGCCAATTTTTGAGCAGCTGCATTTCTAACTGTGTGTTTTTAGTTTAAAAGTTTCACATGAACCTCAATTCCTGGTGTAGCCAATTAAAAAGTTGAGTCTTTCAGAAATGTCCAAAATTTTTTTGTTAAGACATATGAAATGTGAAGTGCAGTATCAAGTATAATACAATATAATATCAGTGGCTATCATATTGTTTTGATGCATCACGAAAATTCCTTTAACTTTTAGTCACTTTTCTTTCAGTTGTAATCCAAAATCACCTAATCCAAAATTTTTACTTAATTGTTAGCAGTAATCAAACAATTTGTATGTGGTAAGCTTAACTGTGTGGCTGGATGTTTGTACCTTTAGGTTGGTACCATATGCAAACAAGTGAACCATGAATATTTAAAAAATGTAGATGAGTATAATTTCATTCCTTTCATCTTTCTGAGCAGATTAGAGTAATCATTTGACAGTTTTTTTTTATTATTTTAATCTATGACATTGTCTTGTATGTCAGGAGGATAAATAGCAATAAAAATTATGATCATTCAGTTATTCAAGAAATTTAGAATTTCTCTGTAATGGATTTTATACTTTTCTGCATATTCTTTTCCAACAATAAAAATACTATTTTTGCAAGCATCTTTTCCAATTTCATAACTGAATTCTAGCAATCTAAAAACAACCACTTGATCTATATTTCAAAAAACTTTACTTCTTTCTCAACCATAAGCAAACCATAATCTAGTGCTGGATTTACATGGCCAGAAAATGTTTATTTGGAATTTTTTAAATTTTGACGGCGTTTTTACATAAAATTCGGCTTTGACACCTTTTCAAAATTTTCAGGCACGATCACACCATCATTTCAAATATATGCATTAAATATTTCTGAAATAGCATTAAGTTTTCAATTTATTTTTCTCTGCTCTCACGAAACTAATTATCAATCCTGTATCGATGTATAGACTTGGTACGGAATGATATGTGAATCTGTAATTGCTTTATAATTTTTCAGGTTTTTGTATACGTGCATTATCTTTGGCTTGTTCCCCTGGAATGTGCAATATTTACTTACGTCTTGTGGCTTCAGTTAGAAACTGCTGGTCTTGTTGGAATGCTTGTGTTGTTTTGTCTTCTTGGGTTTCAAACATTTTTAGGAAAATTCTTCGGAAAATTAAGGTAAATCCTAACGGTTTCGAAAACTGAAAAAAATTTTGTATTTGCAAAGCGTTTCCGTACTTGCTGAAATTCTTCAAAACTTTTATGAATATCTTCATTAATCATTTTGGCGAATTCTCAGTGAAAAAACTAAAAAGCATTTGGTTCACTTACAACTTCTTGTTTCGTTTTCTTTGGAGTCTATTTTGGTTTGTAAACCTATCGGCTGATGTGTTTCGGGTTTTACAGCAACTTAGGGCGTATATATATATATTAAATAATTGGACGGCTCTGCCCTTCAAGAAAACTTTTAACGTTAAAAAGGGTTTTGTTTCGTTAAGATATATTTTAGTTTTTTGTTTTGCATTCAAAATATTTAGAAGTGTAATTATTTTTTTTTTATGTTTCTGTGAGTAAGTAAGATCTACATGTAAAAGTTTTTTTATGATAGAATTTTATAGTTGTAAGTTTTTTTTAAATGCGACAGCTATATACGTCTATGTAACTCGCAATTTTAAGATTAAATTAATGGAATGGTTAATCTGTTTAAAACAAAAAAAATTTAATTTCAAATATTTTAGATTAAAAACAGCCTGTGCCACGGATGAGCGAGTTCACGTGACTAATGAAGTCATTGCCGGCATGAGAATTATCAAGATGTATTCGTGGGAAAAATCTTTCAAAGAAATTCTAACTGGTTTAAGAAAGTAAGCGTAACATGGTCATTAAAAATTTTGATCGTAGCTTTTTCTTGGTCCGGTAAGGCTTTAAAAAAAGTTTTTTTTATTTTAACAGAAAGGAAATGCGTCATATTTTTCATTCATCATTGCTTCGTTCGTTTAATTATACCACCAAACATTCCACAATTCAAGTCCTATCATTTACAACATTCGTAGTCTTTTCTGCTTTGCATGGAACACTCAATCTGCAATTAGTAAGTTTATTAAAAATAATCTCAGTATAAAGTTGCTTAATTTCGTTTATTATTTTATGCAGGTCTTGGTTTCTCTTGGACTGTTTTCGGTTTTATTGTTGGGTGTTGGACTTATCTTTCCAAATGCTATTGACGTCTTTTTTCAAAACTTAGCTACCTTAAACCGATTTCAAGTGAGTTATTTTTGTGACGATATTAATGATTGCACTTGTGTCAGGTTCATGAACTTTGTAAATAATATAATATATATAAATGATATTACATAAAAGCGTCCCAGATACATAAAAACACGGCGATTTAGTCTTATAATAATTGCTGTGAGTGTAAATCTGCTTTAAATCAAGAAAAGCAACAGTTGGCTGCGATTTCTAACAATAAAAAAAAGTATTACCAAAAAGTAAAATTTTGTAACACCTGTTTTAAACCTAATTTTTGGTTTACCCGACCCATTCCTGGAGATGATAGCTCTAAGCAACTCCGCAAACTCCTAACGTTTGACCTACGCCTCAGACGGCACCTAAGCTCAAGAATCGTTAGAAAATGTCCTTTTAGTAAAAATCACAAAACAACCAAGCATAAGGTGAACAATATACTGCTGTTCAAAACTGCAGTTGCTATGAAGGGGTCGTACCCGGCTGCCTCCCGTGGGAATATGGAACAAGAGAATAGTGGGCGTGTTTCTGTGTAGACGAGGAGGAGCACAGCAGACGAATTTGCAAAAAGTTTATCTGAAAACATTGTTGAGATTCGGTGTTGGAATAGACCTGATTGAATGCTACATTTCAAATTGGTGCAGAGGGAAAAGCAGTAGATGAGATAGAAGTTAAAATTGATAGTAGAAATGTGGATTGAAGTGACCATGTTTTTATTGCAGATAAATAGTCTTGACTCAAAAAGGGTGGTTAGGGTTGTGTAATTGTCAACTATAGACTTGGAAAAAAGGCAGTAAGTGAGGCTGGATAGAACTGATTTCTAGTTGAAAACCAAAGAAACAGAGGAAAAGTTACATCAAGATTTATTTGTGACACAAAATTTCAGAAAACAAGACAACAAGGTGTCCGATAAGAATTGTGAGTAATTAACATCTATTCTCGAATGTTGTACGCAGTACTGTTTTACGCGCGGTTTTACTTTAAAACCCAGTTTTATCTTGAAGCTTGTTCTTTGTCTACAAAAAAAATTTTGTTGACACACCGAGAATCGCTCGTTTTCGCGCACGTGTTTGGCGTGCTTGATTTACCAATCAGACTCTTAGTTAATTTCAATGCTCATAACAGGTTTTTAATACAAAATCGCGTTCGCTTTTCAATCATTGTCAACGACTTCTGTTAATAGTTGACCGAAAAGTACGTAAAGTAAACAAATGTTCTTATAACTTTTTGTAAACTGTACGTTTAGATAGTCATTAAGCGCCATTTCCAAATACATTTGCTGTACGGTGTAGATAGCTTAGCGTTTTTTGGGGAAAAAAAATTAAAACATCGTCATATTTACTTACAGGAATTCTTACTTCTTCCCGAACTAGAATCTGTAAAGAAATCACGTGATGCAAAGCCTGGCATCGAATTGGTCAATTTAAACGCATCTTGGACAGAGGTAATGCACATCAACTGCTGCTATATTTGCTTAGCTTGGTTTTAATACCCTTTCATTAAGACTGGAAACCCAACTTTACAAGATGTTTGTATAAACGCCAAGAAGTGTGACCTGTTGATGATAGTGGGTCCCGTTGGGTCCGGAAAGGTGAGGTTATGTGTCTAGCTATTTACAAACAAATTCTTGCAAGCCAATGTAAGATTTTCCTTTTTGAAACAGATTAGCAACCTATAAATTTAAGACTTCAATTAATTTTAAGTAATTTTATTCAAAAGCTGTTTTATGGTTTTTATGTCTAACTTTGATATAATGCGCAGATATTTCACACCGTGATTATTTGTAATGTTGTGGAAAAGTCAAAATATTCACTAGACTAGATACCAACTTATTTTTAGTCTTCTTTATTAAATGTGATCTTGGGGGAATTGCCTGCTACATCAGGGAAGATTCAAGTTTCTGGAAAAATCGCTTATTCCAGTCAGATTCCGTGGTTGTTTTCTGATTCGATTCGCAACAACATTTTGTTTGGAGAAGATTTCGACGCCGAAAAATATGAGAAAGTTGTCAAAGCTTGTGCACTGCAGCAGGTACACTCGATATATTGTCAGGCACAAGTTAAAAATTGAAACAGAAAAGTAAATGATTTTTTGTTCAATTCAAACTAATTAGTAAATATTTTGAAGACTTCTGTTTTATTTGAAGTTTTTTTTTGCTATATCATTTTAAATTTTTTATAAGCCTCATTTTATAAATGTACGTAGATTCTTGTCATTTTAACGAAAAACTGTTCAATGTAATTCAGGATTTTTCTATATTGCCATCTGGTGATCGTACATTGGTGGGGGAAAGGGGAATTACATTGAGTGGTGGCCAGAAAGCTCGCGTCAGCTTGGCTCGTCTTGCGTATCAGTCTGATACAGACATCGTTGTCATGGACGATCCTCTCAGTGCAGTAGATCCCTCTGTTGCTGATCATCTCTTCCAGAACTGTATCTGTGACCTCTTGAAAGATAAGGTCGGAAAATACGTCATTATTGTATTTATAGATTAGTTATTTGTTGTTTATGTGTCAGATCCGCGTGTTGGTGACACATCAAGTGCAATTCCTGGAGAAAGCTGATCATGTTTTAATATTGAAAGAAGTAAGTTGGTTTATATTCGGTTTCATGCCAGGGATGCGATTATTCGATCGAATTTTGATTTTCATCCAACTTAAGACTTGAACAGATTTAAGTTGAATCTGATGAAACTTATTTCAGGGTCGCATCGTTGATCAAGGAAAGTTTTCCGATCTTACAGCGAAAGGAACTGATTTTGTTTCGTTAATGAAGCTTGAAACAGATGACGTAAATGAAGACGTTTTGTGTACCGATAATAATCAAACGTTTGCAACACAGCTGAGCATGAACAACGACGGTATGATATGAAATATTGAGAAGCTCAGCAGTAAAGTCAATAAAGTAATAAAAGTGAATAATTAGGTTTTGTGCCATGTTTTCATTTCATCTCTATATTTATCCTTCTGACTTGCAGAAAAACGTCAGAGCGTAAGGACTTACCCGACATGCTTCCGGAGATGCCAAGATCTATGCTGTCTGGTTGAAATATTTTTGTGTTTGGTTTTATAGATATATGACTGATATTCACTACTGCTTGCCAAGACCACAAAGCAGGTAAAGTGCCTTTTCCAAGGACACAACAGAATGCACGAGTAGGTTTTGAACCAAGACCATGTCAATTACAATCACGAGCACGGCGCTCTCAATCACTCGATCAATTTGAACACGCATTGCTGATATATAGTAGTGTTTGATAATTCGATATTTTGTTGAAAATAATAATTAATATAAGTTCTCGTATTTTGCGCCACCTTAAAAGATGTTCGCATTAAAAATGCTTAAAATTGATTTGGAAAAACGAAAAAATTTTAATGAAGCTGGGGTGTCCCTGAAGCGTTTAATCAAATGAAGAAAGGTTGGCTGAAGGACATTATACGCAAACGGGGCGTTTTAAGAAAAGACGTGATTTTAGGTGCAGACTCAGGTGTGGTCGGGAGATACATTGTAAAAGGGGGCCCGTGCAGACGCATTGCTTCCCGACGAAGCGGGCAACACATTGCAGCAATATCCGCCCTAATGGTTTTTAACTTTCAGATGGGATGGTTCAAACTTTATACAGCATATGGCATGGTTATACGAGTATAATACCCAAATATACATAAATGTATAAATTTTGCAATGCTTCACAATTTTAAACATCATCCTTTGTTTTTCTTAGCAAATTCGTCATTCATGCACCAAACATTGTATCTGTTTGCTTATTTTCATGTTTTGGTTTGCATATACCTTTATTTGTTTGTGGCAAATATCACGTTTTAATTTTTGTCATAACGAAAATATTGATAAAAAACAGCCTATGATCAGATAAATAATCGATGATTTCTTACATTTAGTTTAAATTTATTGGAACATAAATTAGCCACACATGTTATTAATTTTGAATTGATTGATTACGTTGTAGAAACCGTCAATCATAGTTGTGAGAAGACCAATGAAAATGAAGAAGATGTAAAAGTAGCATTTGTAAGAACTATCAAATTTCAGTTATTACATATGTTTTAAACTAATTGTTTTATTTACAGAGCGATGCTAAAGAAAGTTTATTAAATTTGGAAGATAAAAACGAAAAAGAATCTGATGCTACTGGTTCGATTTCTTGGAAAGTCTACTACGATTATTTTAACTCTGGGTTGCATGTCGTATTTTTTATTATTCTTGCAATAGCAATTGTCGGGAGTCATACATTGTTTATTTTATTGGATTGGTGGTTAGCTCAATGGCAAGTTAGGCTTTAATAAACGCTTTAATTTAAATATTTTATAATTGTAAATGGGCTACGCTATTCGTTATTTTTTAGTTACTAAAGGTGTAGCTGCTTTGAAGTTGGTTTCTTTCTGCTTGCGCCGACTCAAAATTCCCAAGATTTGGAGAAGAACGTTTGTAGTCGCGATCTCAAAGCCGATGAAGCTCGTAGAGACCCAAAAAGTTATCGACCAATATCTCTACTCTGTGTCCCCTACAAGATTCTCGAGAGGCTTATCTATGTCAAGCCAATTATTGTTCTATTGCTCCCCAAAGAGCAGCCTGAGTTTCGATGTGGGAAGTCAACCGTGGATCAAATCGTTCTGTAGACACAGAGCATCGAGGATTCTTTCGAGGCTAAGAAAAAGGCCGGTGCCGTATTTGTCGATCTCACAGCGGCATAGGACACTGTCTGGCACCGTGGCCTTACCTGTACGCTACTGAGACTTCTGCCGGATAAGCACATGGTCAAAATGGTCATGGGCCGGTCTGAAACCAAAGTTTTACCCTGAGCACTACCTACACTACCGGTGACAGCAAGCAAAGCAGGCTACGCCGTACGAAAAACGGCGTTCCTCAGGGATCGTTCTTGGCTCCCCTCTTTTTTCAACATCTATGTGTATGATCTGCCTTTCACAATTTCCAGAAAATTTGTTTATGCAGACGATCTAGCATCAAGTCAAGACGACTACATTTTCAGCATATCTCCAGACTTGGAGGTTGAAGTGCAATCACACTAAGACGGTGACGGCAGCGTTTAATTTAAATAACCAAGAGACCAAACGTGAGCTAAAAGTCTACAACAGCAAGACTTTTGGCGTTCTGTCAAACCCCTTACTTATTGTTGTATTTTTCAGCAGAGTTATCTAAAACTCCCTTTCGAGCAAATCTCTTTTTAATATTCTCTGGTCGCAAGTCTGAAATAGCAGCATTTATTGTTCCAGAATAACGTTTAAGGCGCGGTAATCATGACAACACAAATAAACTGAAACTCGCGATCACGTGATACTATAAAAGTATACGTGGTAGCTCGCGCACTTAAATGAATGGTAATACGCGTCAAAGTTCGATTCGCGCTAAATTAAAAGTACACAACACTTATCTTGGGGTAAAATTAGACAGATCGCTCACGTTCCGTCAGCATTTGGTGTCATTGTGCAAAAAACTATTTTTACGCGTCACACTGCTGAGGCAACTAGCAAGCTTAGGATGAAGTATTGGTGCCCAAATACTGCACACAGCTGCCCCATCTCTGGTCTACTCAACAGCTTAGCACTGCACACCAGTCTGATGTCGCAGCACTTGCACTTGCCTCATAGACAGTGTCCTGAATGACACCTTGCGCATAGTGACTGGATGCCTGCATCCTACTCCAACGGACCACTTACCCATACTTTCAGGCATCTAGCCAGCTGAGCTTTGCCGACAAGGAGCGACGCTCTTCTTGATTTGCCGTGTATCCCTGAACTCTGAGCATATGTTGCAAGTGGGTCCTCAGATGCTCGCCAAAAGAGACTAAGATCTAGACGCCCGTTTGTGCCAGCTGCGCGGAATCTATTAAACAATCTTGCCGAACTAGGCATCCGCGCTTCTCAGTGGACGAACTATAGATGGAACATGCAGTACTGTTAATGTACATCCAAACTCCGTGTTTTCATACCCATAATTACTACCAGGCTTGTAATGAGCTGGCCTGAACAGCTTGGGTTATGCTCCATCGTCTGTGGACTGGTGTTTGGCGATTCCATTCGTCCATGCACAAATGGGGTCTCACTCCTTCACCGAATTGCAAGTGCGGCGCCCCTGAACAAACCGCAGACCACGTCGTAAAAGCGTGCCCCATACATCGGGCATTACATGGTGCACAAGGTTTGACGGTTTTTCATGACGAAACCCGATACTGGCTCAACACCATGACTGCCACCATCTGATCCGAACAAACAGTTGTCTGAGGTAATAAAAGGATGAGCCCTTGGTCCCAGTCCAGTTTTTAATTGAGCCGGAGTGAATGGCTTTTCAAACGACGACGACGACAAGTTACTAAAGTTGCTCTTTATAATTAATATTACTAAAGCTTTTTCTTTGTTTCGTCTTTATAGACATCTGTCAATATGTTGCTTGGTTTTTACTTCTCATTTCGACATTCATTCGTGCAATAACCTTTCTCGTCTTTTGTATAAAGTGTAATATTCTTGACTTGAATTCACAGTTTTACCACCGATTTTACCATAATTTTTTAGGGCTCTTGCATCCCAAAAATACACCAACCAGAATAATCAAACCCAATCCATCGTCAATTCATCCTTATCATGTGACAACACGACAGCAACTCCAACGATTGCTTCAGTACAGTCTGTTACGTCATTTTCGTTTGATCAGAGTCATTATCTTCATGTTTATGCAAGTAAGTCACGATTTGATCAGTTTCTAGGTATTTTTTAGTAATTCAGGCTTGAAAAAAATTATCTTTACGAGTGTTTATCAGATTTTATTGTTTGATAACCAGATAAAACAATAAATCATTTTAAATATGCAGATTTTTAAAGAGATCTAGAAAAGGAAGAAGCGAAGAAGATATTGCAGAAGATAACTAAAAAGTAGAAAGCCTGGTTGAAATGTTTTGATGGATGTGATTAAGTGTACTTGTAAAAGAGAAGAAAAAACAATTTAAGTAGAAAAGAAAAGTCAAACTAATGCGTGATTACATTGCGTAGTTTATCAACTGATGCCGCAGCGAGTCTAAGATAGAATTTACTTATCAATGTCTTTTCTCAGCTTTTTTGTTGGTTCATGTAGTTGCATTTTATTTCGACTGGCCACTTTTTTCGTTGATAACATTCATTTTAATTCGTGAAAATTTACAAAATATTTTACGTGAAGTTGTTTAGCTTCCTATTAATGTTGATGAGAAAATGTAGCGACTCACCCAAACGGAAAATAACCTGATTAAAACTGACCTCTCTTTCTCTCTCACTCTTTCTTTTTCTAAGATAATCACTTATGCTGTTAACGGTTTTAGATTTCTCCTTTGATTTTTTGTTTCATACATTTGAAGTTTAGCCTCGTTATTTATTCCTGGTTGTAACTTCACGTTGTCAAAATGTTGGAAAGTATTTGTTTTAGTATATTTGCATGGTGTTATAAATTAGAAAACTATAAAAACCACTTGAGAAATAGCATTAGTATACCGTTGCATAATCTACATTTTGTTGGCAAAAATTATAACTTATAGTTTACCTTAACTATTCCTTTTCCGGACTTTGAAGACAACCGCAGAGTTATTACACTTGAGTAAAACTCTCAAATTATTAACTTTTGACGCGCTGTCAAAGATGCGAGGATATTGTTACATATTGTCGGCAGCATGGTCAAGTGGTTAAGAGCGCCGTGATTAAAATCGACACGATCACGGTTTAAAATCTACTCGCGCCATTCTGTTGTGTCCTTGAGAAAGACACTGTATGGCACTTTCCCTGCTTGGCAGTCTTAGCAAGCAGTTCTAAATTCCAGTCATACCTCTATAGAACTAAAAAACCAAAATAAATAATTTTAATCAAACAGCAATATCTTCGCATCTCAGGAACAAGTCGGGGTAATTGGTTGCCGTGTGTATAGCGCTTCCGCCCTTTTCCTGCGAATCAAGAGGATGAATATGTAGATGAAAAAAATGTTACAATAGCTGATGTTTCAACAGATTATACGTTCAGATGATTTTTTTATTTTTTGCTATAAATCTAATTATCTAACTGTAAATACTATTAGAGCTTCTTGCGAATTACATCATCACCAGAATACTTGAATTTAGTTGAAGTTAGTCCACGGTTGCAATCAAAACGGCGCTCCTGATCTCAATTATGAGTTAATTAAACGTTCTCGTGTTTTTTTCAACCCAATTTTAAATGTTGCCATGCGCACAATGCATTAAGTGCGAGCAATGTCTTTTTTTTACAGTGATAATGATTGGATACTTTGTGTTGATGTACACGAGAACAGCGATGCATTATTATCTTTGTATTCAATCAAGCGTGACCGTACATGCAAAAATGCTTGCTTCGGTTCTCAAGGCTAAGATAAGATTTTTCGACACAAATCCCATTGGTGAGTTTTGATAAAAAATTTTCAACATTAAGTTTCATCAATTTTCTTAAATACTTTCAAATATTAAATGCAAACTTATTGGATTGCTTATTTTCAATTATATTGTTGAAGCAATTTTTGAAACTATTTGAAATAGTTTAGAACGTAAGAATATCTATAATACAAATAATGACGTCAAAGTAAATAAAAATTATATATACTGTATATTCAGTATATGTCAGAGGTGAGGAACCTTTTTGATATTGGAGGCCATGTTTTTAAAATTTTGAAGAAAGGAGGCTGCATAAGCTAAAGTATTTAAGAAAATTGCGTAATTACTTTGAATCCGTCTCGATTTTTTCATTCTCGTCGCCAAAAAGTTTTGATCTCTTAAAAAAAAGATCTTCACTTTAAATCTGACTCGGAATTGTTGATTTCCGTCCCTAAATTGAAGTGATCTCAAAAAAAGGTCATCACTTTAAATCTGACTGAGATTTTTCTATTTTTATCCCTTAACTGAACCGATCCTAAGGAAAAACATAATCGTTTTAAATCTGGCTGGCCTTTTTCAATTTTCCTACATAAACTAAAGTAATCTAAAAAAAAGTCATCGCTTTGGATCTGACTCGGGTTCCTCAATTTTCGTCCCTAGTATGAAGTGATCTCTAAAAAAAAGATTTTGTCTTATCAGTAGTAGTCATTGACACATAATTCTTTTGTCATTGGAGGCCGCCCAAAAAACTCCCGGAGGCCGAAATTTTTCCACCTGTGGTGTATTTCCTTTAAAATGTATGAATGCGAATTAGGAGTATTTTTTTTAATGTACTTTTATATTTATTAATGCTCTGTTTTTTTCTTAATGTACTTATTTACTCATATAAACAAAAGGCTAACTAACTGTTTGCAATAATAGCTCATATTTTATTGTTTCAATAATGCTAAAACTGTCGCTCCAAGATCAAAATAAAATGACGCAACATGGCGTCTACCAAATTATTTGTTAATAATCCCTCTACAAAAACCTTTAGCATCTACAGAACTTTGACGTTTTTTTTTTCGGTCTTGCTTCTTTTGCTTTTCGATTCCAATACTTTTTTCTGCCTTATTTGTTGAACAAATATATCTTTTATGGTTTCGGTTGTTTCGTGCTTCGGCCTCGCTGTTGATTAAATTTTTAAAATATCTTTTCACCACCATCCCGTGACCGGTGGCAGGCCTGTTGGGATGGGCTTACCCCGAGCAGCTTGGGTTAAGCTCAACCGCCTGCGGACTGGTGTTGGGCGATTCCATTCGTCCATGCATAAATGGGGTCGCGCTCCTTCACCGAATTGCGAGTGTGGCGCCTCTGAGCAAACCGCAGACCATGTACTAACAGCGTGCCCTATACATCGGGCACCACATGGAGCACGAGGTCTGACAGTTTTGGATGACAAAACTCGATGCTGGCTTAATAACACCACTGCCAGCATCTGATTCAGGCAGTGCAGCAGCCTGGGGTAGTAAAAGGATAAACCCTCGGCCCCAGTCCTGTTTGTGTCTGACCTGGAGTGGATACCCTTCAAACGACGACGACGACGACCACGATCCCGAAATCCCGTGCTACATTTCAGGCATCTAGCATATCTTGTTTTTAATAAATGCGTATGAAATATCTTCTAAAAGTGCGGTGAAAAAAAAGCACTTTGAGGAAAAGAATCTCCCGTCTACCTTTGTAACAACAACATCTCATAATCTTAAAAAATTCACCGGTCATTATTTTTCAGGCGCCATTTTGAATCGGTTTTCAAAGGACATGAACCAAGTTGACGAAACATTGCCAAAGACTCTTCTCGACGTTTTCTACGTTGGTTTTGTTGAATTAAATTGTGTTGGAAATAAACCTAACTGATATCGTGTTTGTTCGCATGCATAAGAAGTTATTGTTTTTGTTGCCCCTCCAAAAATATCTTGGAAGACCCATCCCTTAACTCTACAAAGAAGCCCATCTAGCCTCCCACTCTTGGATAACATCTGCTGCTTTAAAGGTTTTTTCCACAAGCCAGTGACTTGGTGTTGTGTTGGTACTTGACTACAGTTAAAGAGGTGATTAGAGTCATGTGTGTGTCAAGCATAGTGGGCATTGTGGCATGTAAGTATCAGGGATCACTTTATGTAGGTAACATTGCAAGGGTGGTGATTTGTTGGCTTTGAGCTGTGCCAGTTTTGTACGCATATGACTTGGTTTGTTCTAATAAATGAACGCCATAGAGTGTGGTGTAAGTAACTTAGGAACTGAGATACTGTGAAGTGATGGTAGTGTGACTATGTTCGAACCTATTTTTACATTCCTCAGGTGCTATGTTTGAATATAAGATGATGTTGTTATAGCTATTGTTGATAGCGAATGCTTTGATGAAATAGGATAAACTTTTTGTCCCAAAAATGGATTTGGTTAAATAAATGGCTCTGAATTAAAAAAAATTTTTACCGTGCATGAATCTCAGCAAATATACAAGCTTTTAATTAAACAAGAAATTTTATTGTTTTTGTTCGGAAAATTTTGCGCGGAGCAACTTGTTTTCGTTGCAGAATGCTGGAGCTGTTCTGGCTGTTGTTATTTTCGTTGTGACTGTCAATTATTTCATTGTAATCATAATCATTCCCATGGTAATTTATATTGTTTGGATCAGGAAATATTTTGTGACAACATCGAGAGAAGTGAAGAGAATCGAAGGACAAGGTTCTTGTTTGTTTCTAAATTCATAAACTAATTAATTATTTTGCTGATTGTTATGTTTTGAAATCCTGATTGTTTGTCAACAGCACGAAGTTCAGTGTTTAGTCACTTGTCAGCTACATTACAAGGTTTAATCACAATTCGAACGTTTGAAGCACAGGATGATTTCATCAGTACTTATAATCGCTTGCAAGATAAACACGGATGTAAGTAACATGAATCAAGTTTATGTTACGAAATTGTTATAAGTTTATGCTTGTGTTACGAAAGTTTTCGTTACGTGTTTTCCATATTTAGAAGTTTATTTTCTGTCTATGATACACATAAATCTTAATTTTAACTTTTGATAACAACTTTTATGATTTTTTGACATCATAATCTTTTAAACTTTGCAGGTGCTTGGTCTTTCTATTATTTCAGTCAGCAGTGGTTCGGATACAGACTTGATATGCTCACTTCAGCTTTCGTCAGTTCTTGTGCCTTTCTTTGCGTCATTTTAGTGTACGTTTTACCTGATAGTTGGCCCATTAACCCTGGAAATCTCGGCCTTACTTTGACGTTTTCAACTTCATTGATCATTTGGTTTCAGTGGGGCATTCAACGATCGGCAGACGCAGAAAATTTAGTACGATTTTATGACTACCACATAGTGATCACATGATAGTTTTGGAATTAAGATTTGATAATTTATTTTTGCCATGATTATTTTCAGATGACTTCAGTGGAACGAATTCAAGAATATCACAAACTTCCAGTAGAGTCATCAGATGAGAAAAAAGTTCCTCCCAGTAACTGGCCTGTTGACGGAGACATCAAGTTTATTGACTTGTCATATTCATATTATGATGGCGGTCCTTCTGTGTTAAAGAAAATTAATTTAGAAATTAAAACAAAAGAGAAAGTAAGTCAACATTGAGTTTGAGATATAACAAATTTTAATTGAATTTGTGTCAGCTTGGAATCGTTGGACGAACAGGCGCCGGCAAAAGCTCGATCGTGGCCGCTTTGTTCCGCATGACTGATTACATGAGTGGCTCGATTGTGATTGGCGGATTGGATTTCAGCCAAGTATCGCTAGATGGATGGAGGAAAATAATGACCATAATCCCACAGGTTTGTGGTTGTTTATTAAATACGTGTATATACGTGTAATTCTGTTTTTACGATATAACTTGAGGCGATAATTTGGTGGTGGTGGTTTTACCCGACCCATTCCTAGGGATGGGGGCGCGGATCAATTCCGCGGAATTTTAATAATCGGGCGACTCCCCACGGACGGGACCAGAGGTCCAGAAGAGAAAGGGTACGGCCAAAAATGGCCCGACGCAGAGGGTCTAGTACAGGGCAGTCGAGCACGAGATGTGAAAGATCCTGTGGTTCAGAACCACAGTTGCTGCATGAAGGAGTCTCGGCTCGACCAACCCTGTGGAGATAAGAGTTGAGGAGAGTGCTGTGCCCGTTGCAGCGTAAACGGGAGAGAGCACAGCGAGCGGAGCGAGGGAGAGTAAGCTCCTCGGGAGATACTAAAGGGATTTGGTGTTGAAAGAAACCAGATTGGACACTGCGTCTCCAACTGGTGTAGAGGGATAGTCGTTGGGAGGAAATAAGGGATGCGAGGGACACTGATATACTGGAGGGATCGAGAGAGGCACCGGCTTTAGCTAGAGAGTCAGCTAAGTCGTTACCTGGGAGGGAAGAGTGACCAGGTATCCATTGTAGATGGACTACCTTGGATTGAGATAGAGAGTTGAGAAGAGATTGAGTATTGGATAGGGATTTGGGGGTTAAATATGGTAGGGGGTAGAGAGAGTTGATAGGACAGATAAAGAGTCGGAAAGAAGGTGATAGATTCAAAATTACATGTCTTGGAGTGAGAGATACACCACTCAAGAGCATGTAGGATAGCGAAGGTTTCCGCACTATAACTGGTAGCCCAGAGACCAGTCGAGAAGGAGAGCGAGGTAGCAGTGACACACTTTGTACACTTGATGTGTATCCCTGCACCACCCTGTTCCAGCCCGCCAGGTACCGAACCGTCAGTCCGGGCAGAGATATCGCTGTGAGATAGAGTGGAAAGATGGGAGGTAGCTGTAGTGTTGCAAAGGGAGGGGTTTTTTTGCGAGAGCATGGGGATGAGAGCTGGAGTGAGATTGTGTAACTAGATGGGGCAGACCAGGGGGGTTTAGGAGGGCAAAGGATTAGAGGTTCACGGGTAAGATGTAGGTTAGGGGTAAGATTATGTGATCTGGAGAAGGATCTCCATGAGCTCTTCTTGAGACGTGTACGGGGGTTAGAGTTCGCAAGAGAGGCTATGGGAAAGGTGGGAGGTAGACGGAGGGCTTGTTCAAAGAAGGAGAGGGATTGGTGGGTGAGGGTGACTCGTAGTAGAGGTAGAAGTGCTTCTATATGAAGTAGAGGAATGGGAGTGGACGATAGCCAACCTGTGATTACTCTACATGAAGATCTATGCATCCTCTCCACGGAGGTGATGTGAGTAGGAGATGAGAAGGGAAACCAGCCTGGGGAAGCATAGGTGAGAATGGGGCGAATAAAGGCTTTGTATAGGGTGCATAAGAATTCTTTTGATGGATCCCAGGAGGCAGAGGCAATGGAGCGGAAAGCACGGAATCGGCTGTGAAACTTTTTCCGTAAGGATAAGACATGGTATTTGAAAGAGAGAGTGCGGTCGAAGGTTACACAGAGAAAGGTTGGATGAGGGTTGAATTTGAGAGGGGTGTTAAGAATGTGCAGAGAGGGTTGTATACGTGATTGGTAGGGGTCTAAGCTGAAGAAGGATGTTTCACATTTGAGGGGGTTGAGAGGAAGGCGCCATTTTGAGGACCATTCCACCAGTCTGTTGAGGGCAGCTTGTACTACAGTGGTTGCACACTCAACACTCGGGGAGGAGGCCCAGATGGCTAGGTCATCTGCATAGAGAGAGGTCTTAACAGATGCAGGAAGGAAAGTGGGAAAGTCATTGATGTATAAAGAGAAGAGAACTGGTCCTAGAACCGAACCTTGGGGAACTCCTCTTCGGAGACAAAAGGACGACTATATGAATTACAGATACGGCCTTTCGAACGGCGATCTGAGAGGTAGAATCGTATCCATTCGACAAAGCAAAGAGGAAGATCTAATGAGAGGAGTTTAGAGAGAAGGGCAGAGTGCCAAACTGAGTCAAAAGCTTTCGCAAAATCCACAGTGGCAAGGACTGTACGTGCGCCTGGCTTAGATTGGTGGAAGGAATCTGCGATTGACTGTGAGAGAAGGAGAACCTGGTCTACAGTCGATCTACCAGGTCTAAAACCAGCTTGCACGGGTGAGAGAATGTCTTGTTTTTATAGAAAATAGGTTTGTCGTCCTAAAACCATTCTTTCGAAGAGTTTGGAGGTACATGAAGTGAGAGAAATGGGTCTATATGAAGAAGGTGAGTCAGAGGGTTTTCCGGGTTTGAGAATGGGGATGATTGTTGATTGCTTCCAGGCAGACGGGAAGGTGTGTGTTGACCAAGAAAGGTTGAAGATGTATAGAAGAAAATGTAACGCAGATTGTGGGAGGTGGGATAGAAGAGGGTAGGTAATTTGATCAGGGCCTGAGGAGGTTGAGGTTGAGAGTTGAGAGATAGCTGTAGAGAGTTCAAGTGAGGAGAATGGTGAACAGAATGTGGAATGCAGGGTGTTGCAGTGTGCAGTTCTGATATGCTTTATTTGAGCTTTCTCGGTGCTACGAAAAGGTTTTGGGGTTTGGGTAGAGAAATGGGACTGTAGATGTGTGGAGAGATGGTTGGCAAAATCTACAGGGGTATGGCAATTTGGGAAATTGGGAAGGTCAGAAGTAGTTGGGGAGGGGGAGCCAGAGATGGAGCGAAGTAGAGAAAAGACTTCGCTGGGACGGGTTTTAGGAGAAAGGCTAGAGCAAGTGTTCTGCCATGACTTGGCTTTAGCCTTAGAAATCACTGTGGAGGTATATCTGGAAGTGGCGATATAGTGCTGGCGGTCTTCTTCGGAACAGTGTGCCTTTGCAAATGCCTTTCGGCGTTTTGTGACGGCATCTGCGATTTCAGGAGACCACCAGGCTTTAGCAGGGCGGTTGATGCTGCCGAAAGGAATGGCAGAAATGGCAGCATCATTGAGGAGTTTGGTAAAGGTGTGGGTGGGTTCAGAAAGAGAAAGTGTTGTAAAGTTAGAGGGAGTAGGGCAGTAGGTATCAATATAAGTAAGGTAATCATCCCAGCGAGCTTTATTGTAGTTAAATGAGGGGGGGCGGTGGAAAGAGTTAATTAAGGGGGAAGTGGGAATAGTGATGGAGATAGGAAGAAGATCTGAGCCGAGGTCCGGAAGGGTCTGCCATGTGCATTTAGAGGCAATTCGGGTAGGAACTAGGGAAAGATCAGGGGAAGAGCGGTTTCCGGTGGCACGGTATAGTAGGGTGTGGTGTTCGGGGTTATTAAGGGGTAAAAGATCAGAAGAGAGGAGCCAATCAAACAGATCTTTGCCTGATTGGTCTTCCGGTGAGTGGGAGTCCCAGGATGAATGATGGCTGTTAAAGTCGCCAAAGATGAAGTGGTAGGAGATGATGGTAGGAGAAAGGGTGAGAAGGATTTTGGGCGAGAGTCGGAGGAAGAGGAGCGGATAGGAGGGACATAGACGTTGAAAAGATGTATGGGAGCGGCTTTTTTTATTTGAACTGCGATAGCTAAATAATCGGAGCTGGGGTCGAGGGAAGAGAGGGATTGTGTGGAGAGTGAAGTGTAAGATAGACCGTTTTTGACAAGTATCAGTACACCTCCTCCTAGGTTTCCCGTAGAGTTGGTGGTTCCTCTCCTCGTCATAAAACGGTTCTTCTGGAGGGTTTTGTAGCCGGGTATACGGAAGGTGGAGTCAGAGGAGAGGTGTGACTCTTGTATAAGGATGAGATCGTACTGATTATGAGAGAGAAAGTGTAGGAGTTCAGTACGTCGAGGGCGAATACCATTAGCATTCCAATGTAGGATTCGGAGGTTGTTTCGAGAGGGAGAGGAAGGATGAAAAGAGGATTGTCTGAGAGGAGAGGGGATATGTCGGGTTTGAGGAGAAGGAGTAATCAATGCTGAGGGAGGGTAAGTATAAATTAGTTGGGGGTGTGGTTATTCGAGGAAGATAGGTGGGGTTATTCGAGGTTGTTTTGGGGGAGGGTTTAGTTTTTGAAGATATGGTTTTGTGGTTGTTTGTGAGTGGAGGTGGGGGATTTGGAGTGTGAGAGGATGGAGATACAGAAAAGAATGAAGATATGGGATTAGAGTGGGGGAGGGATGGGAGGGGTTGAGAAGAGGATGGGCACATTGGGCAAGTCCAAGAGTGTCCCGGGGAGATTTTACGGAAGTCAGCGGGAGAAAGACAAGAGCAGGAGAGGTGTACCCAGAGAGAACAGTTGGTACATTGTATTGATCTGTTTCCCCAGGTGACTCTACGGGAGCAGACAGAGCAGGGGTTTATAGGGCCAGGGTTGGGGTGAATGTCACCGCTGATAAGGAGAAGCATAGAGATAAGAATCAGCGGTGAGTGGGATGGGTAATGAAGAGGTTTGGGGTGGAAGGAGGGACGAGGAAGAGATGTCCGAAAGAAAATAGAAGGGGTAGGGAGGCGGTCAATTGGGTTTAAGAGTGCTGTCCATATGTGACCGCTCATTGGACAGCAGGGATAAAAAATGAGAGAAGTTGTCCGAAAGAGAATCGCCCGAGGATGAGACCCTCGGGGAATCGACAAGCCATTTCGACCCTCCCCAGTGTAGGGAAGGGGACTGCACCACCACGTTGAGGTGGCTTGTCGTTGGTGCAGTGATGCGATAATTTCGCTAAACAAGTTGTTTCACATAACAATGAATGAGAAAATGTTGATTGTTTATGTTTTGGTTAGGATCCTGTTTTATTTGGAGGAACCATGAGGAGAAATCTTGATCCTTTTTCTATTTACACGGATGAAGGTTTATGGAAGGCTCTTGAAAAGGTAAACAGAAATCGCATTTACTTAATTGGTGACTAATTGTTTGTTTACTTTTTGCATTGAGAAACCGCCCAAGAGTCTTGTCAGTACTATGTATTTTCGAATATATGTTGTGCATTGATATATTTTAGATTTTTGATTTTAAATGCCAAACGTTTACCAAAGATTGAAAGTAAGTATTAGTTATTAGCGATTAGTGTGATTAGTTATCAGTCAGCACATGATTTTCCAGACTTGTAACTAAAATTTTTTATAGTTATGTTGGTTTGACAAGAATTTAATTATTCGCAGAAATTATTAAAATTAATAATCCTAACTGTTTTCTGCGACACAGCAAATTATTGCAAAATTTGCTGCTGTGAAAAATGTAGTTTTATCGTACTTCCGTAAATATTATAAGCAATAAAGTTTTTATGGCAATTTGTTAAAATTGTTACGTAATTGCTTATAGCCTATAAGTGGTATAGAAATGGATGATTATAGTTCTTGAAACAAGTTCTGCCACATTTTAAAACTCATAACAACTCTAAAAGATCATAACGTTGTTAAGTTACGTTAAGTCTGTGAAGACTAAAAGATCATAATTCCAAGATGGCTGAAATTTTACAAGTCAATGTTGATTTAAACAATATTCTGTGGGCCATCCAAATATTTTTACTTGGTCACAATGTTCTTGAAGTTACCAAAAGAATGCACTGTAAATCTCCGTTAATCCGGATTCGATTTGACAGAAAAATTTTATCCGTATTAGGCGAAAATGCCGATTATTCGTTAACTATTGTTTTTAGTATGACGTTACCAGGGTTATAGGATATTAATAGAAGTCACCTTCATTGAATATATGAGCGACTAAATGATAAAATCATTCTAAAATAAACGAATACGTTAATACTGTATAATCGTACAATACAATTTTTGGTGGAGTACTATGTCAAGCACACTTTGCTGTAAAGAAATCTGGAATTTTAGATTTTTTACCGACATATATACAATTGTGCTGGGTATGACTTTAAATTACATCAAATGGGAAGGATTCAGTTCGGGAGTTCTGAAGTTATAGGGAAAGTGGAGTTACCCTTTAATTTTCATTATTACTTCCAGGACCACTCTGACTCGGAATGGGAGCACTTGTTATTATTGTTACAACTATGGATCAAATAGATCAATCTGTTGCCTTGCAGGTACTGTCTTTTCAGGCAAAGGCTATGTCCAGAGCAGACAACTGTGGTTGGTGTCAACAAGAGCATGCAACCAATAAGAATTTATTCCAAATTCTCATAAAAAAGCAACTTAATAAAAGGTCCTCCAGTCCCCAGCAGCCCTTAAATGGGCAGGGGGTTCAAAGAATGTCTGGGTATAAATTTAAAAACAAGAAAAAGATTGATTATCAGATTGGAATTAGACTTGAAACCTGTGACGTCAATAGACTTTGTGGTAGAGGGACAGAGTTGGCAGAGGAATTGAGGAAGAGGAAGGTGGATATTTGTGGTCTACATGCTCATCTTCAGAGGTGAGCATGGAAATGATAAATGGGAAAGTTAAAATTGATGTGATGTTGAAACTTTATCAGAGATTATTTGAATGGAAAGATATGCTGAAAGATTGGAAGACTTAGTATGTTGATGCCAATCTAAAAGGAGATGGTGACGAACTTCGGAGCATATAGAGGAGTGAAATTATTGAAGCATGGAATGAAGATTAACTTTTGCCTGTTGTATCTTTGCACGAATACACAGGTTTATTAAAAAAACAATAGTAAATATTCACAAAAGTACTTAGCCAAACAAACAACCGTATTGAAAATATAATGCTTTTAGTTCGTTTGCTGTAGTAGCTTGATAACTTTGAACTGACTGCTAAACCAAAATAAAGGCGCATATTTAAGTAGTAACAACTATGCCTGGAGACGCGCGCGTCCAATAATTGTTTGAGCAGAAGGCGCTGATTACGATTAGAGCGTTTCAGAAAACACTACGTCATCGATTGCACAATATCACAACAGTATTGGAGAAAAGGATAAGAACATTGGTAGAAGTGGATGATATGCAATTTGGCTTTATGTCAGGAAGAAGGATGACAGATGCTATTTTTATAGTGAGAAGAATGCAAGAGAAATACAGGGAGAAGGATAAAAAGTTGTACATGTGTTTTGTGAATTTAAAGAAGGTCTTTGATGGAGTTCCAACAAAAATAATGCAATGGGCACTGAGGAGGAAAGGGCTACCAGAGATCTTAGTGAAAGCAGTGGTGAGTCTGTATGAGGTTTCAAAGATTAAAGTTGGATTTGAATTTTCAGAAGAATTATATGTCGCCGTTTGTATACATCAGGGATTTGTTTTGTCAGCTTTGTTTGCAATTGTTGTACATATTGTGACAAAGAATGCAAGAGAAGGCTTATGCAGATGTTTTGGTACAAAACAAAGAAGGATCTGAAGAAAAGGTTTCTAAAATGGAGAAGTGCAATGGAGAGCAAGGGTCTGAAAGTGAATCTTGAAAAGACGAAGTTGATGGTGTGTGGGTCAGAGGGTGAACCCATCTGGAGTACAATAGACCCTTGTGGAATATGTGGCAAACGAGTGACTGTAAGCTCAGTCTTATGTACAAAATGTGACCAATGGATGTATGGAAGATGTTCTAAGTTGAAGAAAATAACTCCAAGTGCGGCAAGATTTTTTGTTTGTAATAAATGTAATAAAGTGACCAATGGTGCAGGAGAAGTGCAACCGGGGGTAATGTGTAATGAAGTGGAAACTGTGAGTGATTTTACTATCTTGGCAATGGGTTGAATGCCAGTGGAGGATGTGAAGCCGCAATGACTGCAAGAACAATATTGGAATGGAAGAAATTTTGTGGTGAAATACTGTTCAGAAAAAGATTCTTTTTGTTGATGAAAGGAAAGGTATATAAAAGCTATGTAAGATCAGTTATGTTATGTTTGAAAGAAAAATGAAGTAGCTATTTTGAAAACAGCAGAAAGATCTATGGTGAGAGTGACGTGCGGTGTAAAGTTGGTCAACAAGAGGAATACAGTGGAGCTGATGGACATGTTGGGATTGAAGGAAGCAGCAGATAAGTTGGTAAGGGTCAATGGTGTGAGGTGTTATGTTCATGTTTTGAAACAACAATGATACATAAAGTAGATGGAAAACGTAAACAGGGCCGACCGAGGATGAAATGGAGGAAACAAGTTGAAGGAAACATGAGAAGGATTGGTTGAAGGAAAAAAGATCCGGCAGATCGATGTAGGTGAAGAGAAGGTGTAGGAAAAGTTGCAGAAGTAGTTAGGTGTATCCGACCACCTCCATTCACTGGGGATATTTAAACGTGATTAAAATCGGATTGATGATTGTAGCGACTGGCCTTTAAGTACTGTATCACATCACCTAGACTGTCTGTCACACTTCATTCATAATTTTAATCTTAAACTTATAACGATATGGTTGATTTTCAGTCTTTTACAGTAATTTTTAAGCTTTTGGTGCCATGTCATTCATGGAGTGGAGGCTTGTAGACATCGATGATTTTATAATCAGAAATGTCCATACATAGCCATTTAATCTTCGAATCATTCGAAGACTGATCAGAATGATTCCATCAGCTTCTCGTGTACAAACGTGGCGAGGCCATGCTTCTTGCTGAGGATTAACCCAGCTAGAAGGTATTGTGGAATTACTAGCTATTCTGCAGCGTCGCAGTGGGTTTCCTGAAGAAGCATGAGGACCTGATGTTTTGAGGCAATTTGCTCAGTCACGCTAAATTTGCTGGCAGTAAAGCTCTCAGTGTTCATCTGCAGAATGGTAAGTCTTTGACACCCGTTGGCATTAGTGTCGCGCCCTAAAAAGGGATTTTTCTTACATTTTGGCGCTGACCAAGAAGTTCTCTGGGGAGGAAGGTTTATCTTTTTACCACCACGGAGATGTGCTAAACAGGCTCTAAGTGTTACCATTTGCCTAATTTGCTCAGTTTCCAGGATTCACCACAAGGAAGTTGGTAGCATGAATCCCCAGGCAAAGCGACCTGACTCAGTCAATTCCATTGACTTTACGCACTCCAGCCGCAGGACAGAGTATCATTAACAATCTCACTGACAATTCCAGACACCTCCCTGCAAGTGCTCCATATTTGCTAACGCCATCGCATCTCAGACGGTGAGAAATGGGACACACACAGCGAGAGACCGCAAGTCCAATAGATTTGTTAAACAGGAAGTGTCTGAACTCTGGAAAATGATTACACCTAGTGACAATTCTCTGACTGAAGATTTTGCTTCAAATGAATTTGCTGTTGCTTTCCAGAAAGTAAAGCCAGGAAAAGCCTAGGTCCAGACCACATATGCCCTGAGCTGATATTTCATGCTGGCCATGTTATAAAATCTTGATTGCGTGCTTTCCTCTCTTTCTGCATGTGCTAACATAAAATTCCAAAAGTGTGGAGACGCTCCCTGGTAATGGAAGTTTCAAAGCAGAAAAAACCTTTTGAGCAATAATTTCCAACCTGTGATATGCAAAGGTCTTTTAGATGGTACATAAATAGGCTTTACATATGTCCCGATTTTGGCGCGACAGTCCCAATTTTTAGGGCTGTCCCACTCATTTTGGCAAAAATCGAAGACAGATTCCATGTGCAGACCCCCTTTTTTCTTGTTTTTTTCCGAAATAACTAGTTTTGAGAAACGAAAATCATGAAATCCGAACAGATTTGAAGTGAAGACTTTTTTTTAGGAAACACTTGATTTGTACGAGGAAAATCATGAAAGCGGATACTGATTCAAAGTAAAAACTTTTTTTTTTATAGAGAACACTTTCTTTTTGGGACAAAAATTATAAAATTCGAGAACGATTCGAAGTGAAAACTTTTTTTTTGCTGAACATTTCAGGGACGGATTTTTTTTCTGTCAATGAGTGTCCCGGTTTGCCCCTTCGAAAATATGATACGCCTAAACGTAAGTAACTATTAATATCTCGTTAAATTTAGTTGAAGTGTTTCATTGTATTTTAATGTATATTATTCTTTTGCTGAATCAACCAATAGTCTATCAAATTAGTTATTTGGAAAAAAATGGTACGCATTGACAATACGGAGTGTCCAAGTGATAGGAGATCGTAAAAAGGTTGGGAACTCCTGGTTTAGAGGATGCCAAAATCTTTTTGCTTTGCATCCCCGACAAGATCCTCGAAAGACTTATTTATGCCCTTATCGAAGTTACCATCGATCCATTGCTCCCTCGTAAGCAAGCGAGTTTTCGACGCGGGAGTCGACCGTAGACCAGGTCACTCTGATGACCCAAGAAATTGAGGACTCCTTTTCGGCAAAAAAGAAGGTCGGTGGTTTGTTGGTTGACCTCTCAGCACCATATCATATTGTATGGTATCGCGGTTTCATCTGCAAGCTTTTGCTGTTGCTTCCTGACAGACACATGATCCGACTCATTATGGATCTTGTCCAGAACCGCAGTTTTACCTTCATCACCGGTAACAGAAAGCAAAGTAGACTTCGGCGTTTAAAGAACGGCGTCCCCAGGGATCCGTCTTGGCTCTTCTCTTTAACATCTATATGAGCGACCTGCCCCAGGGATCCTTCAGTAACCGTTGTTTCTTCAATCGATAGAGCGAAGTTTCTTGCGAATACATTCGTACTTGGTCAAACTAACTGTTTTAAGAACTTTAGTCTCGCGGCAAGCTATTTCCAGAGCCGACGTAAATAAAAATAAGCACAGTTTTATTTCAGCGCAGTTATTTGGATTACCTAATTTAACCGGTCCTTTCGGATTCCCGAGTAAAGTTGTGGCACACACTAACAAAATGTACTTGTAAGTTAAACTGATATAAGTTAACTTTTAAGTAAGCGCTCATAACTCATAACTAGTGTGGAATGGTGTTTTTGACGTTGACAAAAGACAAAAGCACAAAATCCGGATTTCGGTTATAAAAAGAAGTAATATTTATCCGAAGCAAAAGATGCGCATTAACCCAATCCAGAATATCCAAGATTTACTGTAGTTAGTTTTTGCTGTAGATAGTTTATTGTAAATTCTGTAGATATTTAGTTTTTCCTGTTTTTTGATTGAAATCATTTTCTTTTATGACGTAGTAAGTTAAAAAATTTTTAGATCCTATGTAATCAAGCTTTTCTAACGGAACAAGTACAACATATTAAGCACTTCGTTGAATTTGTAACTATTGCCGTTCTGCTGAATTTTGAACCATTTTCCAAACTGAATATCGTTATTTAAGTAGTATTGTAGCAGCCATATCAAGTTCAACCGGGCCGAGAATCGAACCGGATCCTTTTGCGTTTGAAGCAGGATCGCTGACCACAATATTAACCAGACGGTGTGCTATGATATAATCTCGAAATTACGTCTCAATCGTTATTTTTATTGATTTGTTTTTGATTTTAATTTATTTTATGCCTAACAAAAGTTTTAAACTTCAAGGTCCAGTTGAAAAGCGTTGTTGAAAATTTTCCTTTGAAACTTGAATGTCTTCTGAGTGAGTCGGGTTCGAATCTGAGCGTGGGACAGCGTCAGTTGGTTTGTCTTGCCCGAGCAATCTTGCGGAACAACAAAATCTTAATCATCGATGAAGCAACTGCTAACGTTGATACGAAGTCTGTTTTTATAAGTTAAAGTCGAGAATTTGTCAATTTTGTAATTTTTTGCTTTGACTAAAACAAGTTTAACTTTTCTACTGAAATTGCAAGTAGAAAGTCATGAAGTACACATACTTTACTGAATTTATTACCAGAGGTAATAGTCATATTGGCCTGGTAGCTACTATCACTTTTAAGCGGAATTATCGTATAAACAGCAGCATCCTATTTAAAAATGAACCTGGTGAGGTTTCTTTTTTATGGGTACTTTTTCTTTAGCCATTTTGCTCAGTTGAGCTAAATTCCTATCTTGACTAGCAGTGCAACCCATCATCATTACGCGGACTAGTCATACTCTGGCTATACAATCTTTTAATTTGTCTGACTATTTCTCTTGTAATATTATATATATTTTTTTCCTTTTTTTTTTGTTTCTCCTTATATTTTACCTTATCAAGGTGTTGCAGCCATGCTTTCCACTTTCTAAATGTTTTATGCAGGTTTTAATGTCTGATATGTGCTGCTTCTTCCTTCTCTTGCTCTTTTTTAATATTTATGATTTTTTGTGTGAACTATTTAATAATGATCGAGATTAAAAGAAATGAATGAATTTGTCGTGAAGTACCTTAGAAGTGCAAAAAAAAAATCACTAAAGTAGACCAAACATCCAACTCGCTTTTTCTGCTCGTAATTTACTTTTTACAGTCTACTAAGTTGAATAATTTGTAAAGTTACCAGATATTAATTCTTTGTTTATAACAGGACAGATCGACTTATTCAAGATACAATTCGAAAGGAATTTTCCCACTGCACAGTTCTCACCATTGCTCATCGTCTGGATACGATTATTGATTCCGATAGGATTTTGGTGATAGAACTAGATCCGTTTTAAGATCCAGCACATGGTAAAATATTTTATTCCAGGTTTTATCCGATGGTGAGATTGTGGAATGCGATGAACCGCACAAGTTATTACGTAATAACGACGGCGTTTTGACGGAAATGGTGAGAATGACCGGAAGTCGAGAAGCTGAGCTTCGTAAAGCTGCGGAAAAGGTGAAAACTCGTTCGATGAAGTCGTGATGTTTTTATTAATTTGTGATGTTTGTGTTGATATTCAGGTTTATATTCAACGTCGAACCAAACAAAGAGAAAAAATTTGAATCACGTGATTGATAGAAAAGAAAATTCTAATGAATAAGTATTTTTAATTTGAATCTGATTCTAGCTTTTTGGTATTTGATGCAAGTGAAAGTTTTGAAAGAAACCTTTATCTCGGAGATCTGTTGTGAAACATACCTGCTTGCTTTTGGTTGTTCAAGATTTAATTTAAATATCGAATCAACAGTGGGCTTCTTTTGGATGAAATATGGCCGTTAAATTCGTATATTAAATATTTTTAGATTGATCATTTTAATTGGATGAACTTAAAGTTGCCAAAGCAATCAATGAATATTTTAATTGTTAATTTTGGAAATAGAAACATCATGTATACCACATAGGCCTACAAGACGGTTTTTTTTAAATCCAAGCATAAAAAATATTAGTAACAGCTAGAATAAAATTATGATTATTAAATAATAAAGTTATTGAATTATAAAAATCTGTATCAATGATAAATGATGATATTCTAAAAAGAGGATATAAAGTTTATGATGTATTTACATTAAACAGCTGATAAGAAATAAGAATTGCGGCAAAAGCAAATTAATAACGACCAGAAAAAAAAGAAATATCTGAGAAAACTATTTTTCAGTTTATCCCAACAATAAATAATAGATTTTTATGATAAATAAAGTTAAAAGTAAGTGTCACAAATTTTACTTGGGAATCCAAAGGACCAGTTGAATTTGGTCACCCGAATACCAGCGCTGAAGTGAAGCTGTGTGTATCTTTTGTTTATTTCGACTCAAAAATAGTTTGCTGCGAGACTGAAGTTCTTAATACAATTAGTTTCGGCTAACTTCGAATTGATTTCTTAGAAAACTTCTGTCTGCAGGCAGACAGAAACCGCGGTCTTTAACTGTAAAGAATATTATTTCTATTTATTTCGGGTTTGGAAGCCCGTATAACAGCAAACAAACAAAAAACAAACAACAAATAAACAAATATACTGTAAAGATTATATTTCTATTTATTTTAGGTTTGGAAATTCATATAACAGCAAACAAACAAAAAAAACACAAATTTAAATCCAGAAAAAAAACTAACTTGAAAACCAGTCAATTTAACAATACGAAAAACGAGTGTTGTAATTATAGTAAAAAGATTTAAAAAAACACATCAGAGTGAATAAGACTTTTAAGAGAATTCCTGGAGTGAAGACAGCGATTTACAAAAAAATACATACATTTTCGCTATGTACAGTAATTATGTTTTGCTGAACTTAAAACTTTCGAGCACTAGTAGAACGTGGAAAATTATGCAACATTCTAAATGCATCCTTATAGGCTATTTTAAGTCGGTGATATGAAGATTTTAAATATTTACATCATAATGACTAGAATAAAACTGCAAACAGTAAGAACGGAATATTACTTTTTTTAGCAATGTAGAGCATTGAGAAAAGAAAATTTTTAACTTATTTGCAGTGCAATAAATCGTTCTAATTTTGTCGATAAATATCATCCATCATCATTGGATAACAATGAAGCATTACGTTTAACTCCTCAATATTTAACATTATCACAAAAAGACACAGAGTTGGTACTAAGAAAAATGGTAGAAGCTGAAACACAAAATTGTTTGGGTTTGAAAAGTACAGCCACTGACTTATTGCTGTAAAAAAGATCTTAAGCGTTTTAGCATAATCTGGCCACTTAATAACAAGATCTTGCAAACTATTTAAACTGGGGGCAAGTAGGCATATATCATCAACAAAAAATACACAATTGAGTTTGTTATTTCCAATGTAAATGCAGCAAGCCACACCAAGGCGGTTTAAATTTTTAGACAAACTATTCATGTAAAATAAGTAGGGATAAACTATAGAAACATACGTAAGTAGGGAATCACTCCTAACTCTGCCACTGCTGTAATGAGTATGACCAAAATCATTTTTGGCCTATAATACATTTAACTGATGGAGAAAATACACACACAGAAGTAATTTGACCTCTTAACATCAATCCAAATGGCACATTACTGTGCAAAAGTACAAATACTCATTCAATTTTGACTAATATTATATTGGCACATAAGTCAAATTACCTCTGTGTGAGCATTTTCTTGATCAGTTGAATATATTACAGGCCAAAAGTGATTTTGGTCATATTCATTAAAGTTAGTGGCAGAGTTAGAAGTGATTCTCTACTCATCTTTCTATAGTAAATTTTTTGCTTGCCATAAAACTAACTATCTAAAAAAAATATATTTACAAATTTAACAAACTTGGCCTCCAAGCTTCACCAAACTTTGAAACGATTCCAGCGCCACAACTGCAAATAATCACTTAACAACTTTGTGTTAGCGAGCTATAAGAATGAATTAGCGCCCCGACGGCTAATTTATCTCAATATTTTGTCCCCTACACAAAAACTTAACAATTCTATCTCTATAGAACAGTCGCACAAACACAAACAACTCAACTGCAAAGCAACAACTCAAATCGCTCACTGGAATCTCGCGTGGAAGCAAGACTGAAATGAAAACAAAATATGCGCTTAAATAAGATCCACGTCACAAGGTGCCAGATTATAAGCAAATTTTCTTGAAAAACGTATAGTTTCTCTGAGTAGCAATTAAATTAAGGTCACACTTTGTAACAGCCAATTAGAGACGCACCAGCGAAAGATTACATAACGTCGAATTAACTAGAACATTCCGAAAGACGAAAGAGCGTTTGAGATAAAAGGAAAAAAGGGCGCAAATGCGCTTAGAATCAAAATGAACAATTACACTTTCAAAACAACTTGCAAATAAATTAAATTAAATGGCGGTTTACCGAGTATGCAATCACTATTAATGTGAAAAAGATTACGACATAAAAAAATTAGCTATAGATTTATGCAGTTCACATTGTATTGCGAATGAAGTGTGACAGTAAGCATAACACTTTCAAACTAGGTATTTTTTAAAATAACGGTTTATCGACACGTAATTAAAAGCTTTAATTTCACTTTTGAAGTCTAGTATTTGCTGAATAAATCAAATAATTATTTTGAAAATATCTTTTATAATTAATAAATTTTACTTTTGAACTGTAGTTCGTATTGTCTTAATATTTTCACTGCACTATTTTTCCCAAGTTTTTGATTTGATGTCAAGTTTTTAATTTGTTTTTGTAATCAACATCAATGCAATTTCACTGTAATTGATTGTGCGCTTTGTCAGTTTCATTTAGTTTTCAATATTAAATACTGTAGTTGTAGGTTAAATTCGAGTTTAATGTTTTCTCTTGTCAGGTTGAAACGCGTGTCGTCTGCAAAAATATCCGCTTTGAAAGGAAAAATTATCATCATATTTATCTCTATTTAATTCTTTTGACTAACAGGAGGCGTTAAACTTCGGGCAACCGTCTAGCGTTTATGCCCAGACATGCTTTCGGAGATGATTAAATATCACTGTCAGGTTGAAATCACACGATCCCGAGAAAATTCTCTTTTTGCTGTAGGCCTACTTGATTGGCTGATGGTTTTATTTCAAATCTTAGTAGTTGTATATTCGTCTGTTATTTATCATGTTGATTCACGCCTACAACAATAATAAAGTCATTATGAAATTTTAAATGATATGATTGTTTATTAGCCACTTAAGGATTGACCAACCTTGAAAGCCAAGCTAGTTTTTTGTTTCAATACTGACATTAATTTCAGAGTTTCAAAATATAATCAGCATAATAGTTTAGGTGGGGTCATTTTTTCTTACCTTAAAATTTTGGCGCCATGTTGTGGGGGAGCCGCGGAGAATCTTGCGACAGCTCCCCAGCATCATCTAGCGGCAAAAGATCTAGATGAAATTAGGTAATCGACTTAAAACATTAATCTTATGATAGACGTTTGGTGGTTCAAAATTTGAAGATTACGTGAAGTAAAAATTTTTCTTGCCAAAGCTTTTCATCCGACACTCTTCAGGGGAAATCGTCAGAATAAAGCAGAAATGAAACCGAACTGAATTATAAAAGGGAAAGCAAAGTTCTCATTGACTGAAAGAAGTAAGCCAATGAGAGAAAAGATTAAGAAATTTTTAAATAGTAAATGAATTCTTTTTGTTTACACAGAAGGGGATTGAGAGATTTAATGAAAGTCGCTTCAAGAACAGAAAGGTAAAAAGAAGAGCGATCTCGAGCGAGAGTAGAAAATTTTTTGTTGTTGTAGTGAAGAGCGCATTGGGCGTTGTCAAGAATATGTTGACCATTGGCGGATACGTGAAATTGTTGTGGGCGTATGTTGGCCTTGCAAGAGCGGGAAAGGCTTTGGCGGTTGTGCGAGACAGAAGGATTGGCGATGGATCTAGGACAGACAGATCTGAATTGTGTGTCACTGCGATAGTCGATACGTTGGTCGCACGTCTCAACGCCTAGAAGAGCGAATTAAACAACACGTTCCTAGATCCATCGCCAATCTTCCTGTCTTGCACAACCGCCAAAGCCTTTCCCGCTCTTGCAAGGCCAACATACGCCCACAACAATTTCATGTATCCGCCATTGGTTAACATCTTGACAACGCCCAATGCGCTCTTCACTACAACAACGAAAAATTTTCTATTCTCACTCGAGATCGCTCTTCTTTTCACCTTTCTACTCTTGAAGCGACTTTCATTAAATCTCTCAATCCCCTTCTGTGTAAACAAAAAGAATTCATCTACTATTTAAAAATTTCTTAATCTTTTCTCTCATTGGCTTACTTTTTTCAATCAATGAGAACTTTGCTTTCCCTTTTATAATTCAGTTCGGTTTCATTTCTGCTTTATTCTGACGATTTCCCCTGAAGAGTGTCAGATGAAAAGCTTGGGGAAGAAAAATCTTTTACTTCACGTAATCTTAAGATCTAGTTAATTAAGTATCTAGCAAATATGATGTTATTCAACTTAATTAAACCTAAGATCCATCTAATTCAAACTAAGTTTGATTCGTCGGCAGCGTGGTCGAGTGGTTAAAGCACCGGACTGATGATCAGCATGGTCTAGGTTCAAAACCCACTTGCGCCATTCTGTTGTGTCCTTGGGAAAGACACTTTACGGCACTTTCCCCTGCTTGGTGGTCTTGACAAGCAGTTCTAAATTACAGTTATATCTCTAATAAATTACTAGCGGACAGCAATATCTTGGCATCTCCGGAAGCAGGTCGGGTTATTGCTTACCCCTATGTATAGCGCCTCCGTCGCTTTCCTGCGAGTCAGGAGGATAAATATAGAGATAAAAATAAAAAAAAATAAAAAAATAAATTCTTGGTCAATTAACCTTACAGTGTAGCTAATTAAGTACTTAGCTATTTTTCAACTCAATTAAACGTTAGATTTAACTAATCCAAGTTAAGTTTGACTCTTGGTCAATTAACCTTAAAGTGTTGCTAATTAAGTACGTATTTAACACCGTATGAAAATCAGTACTTCTAAAGTGCTCAATAACAAAGTAGAGCTTAAATTAACAATAGCAAAAACATGGGAATAAAAACAAGGTTAAAAGCCCTACAGACTGTTTCACCCATAAAAGGGATCATCAGGGGTATCTAAAAAGTAAAATAAAATAAAATAAAACTGTTAGAAAGAATAGAAAAAAATGTTTTTATTCCCGTGTTTTTGCTATTGTTAATTAAGTATTTAGGTAGTATTATATTCAAGATTTCATTTTAAAACCGAAGATCTAGGCAATCAATCTAAAAAATTGATCAAGACCTTACTAGTATGATGATCAACATTGTATAATGTCAACCTGTCAACAAATTATTTAACTTTATAGATTTTGTTGTAACCCGTCAGTAATGTGAAAAACAACAATTAGCTTTCTACCCAACAATTTTTTTTAATCAATTTAAAGTCTTGTAAAAAGTTCAAAAACAAGTATAACTAGTTTTAAATAAACTCTTAAGATCTAGCTAATCCAAACTAAATTTGATTCTTGGTCAACCAAGTTATTTTAACAGATTACAAAGCGCAAGATCTCCGGTGAATAGATGGATCAAGATTTAAACACTGGAACTTTAAATTCATGTTCACAGATAAATCAAGATTTGAATACAAACTTTTAGTCTTAAGAATGTACATTATAGATAAAAATCAAATTAATTGAAAATATTGCAAAACTTTTTAAAGAAGTTAATGAAATAGTAAACTTGTCCTTACATTTAATTGCAACTGCATTTCAGAGAAAAAGTAATATTTTTTGTAGATTGTAGGTATATGCTACGGGTTCCAAATTACGTCATTTTTTTTAATTTTGATTTATTTGAAAAAATAATAAAGGTTTTCAAGGATTCTTCCAACACATTGTTTTGTTAACATAAGAAGATACCTGAGCTTCATTGCATTGCTAGAACAAGACCTCAAGCATTTCACTGACGTGTCTTTGTAGGCCTACTGTTATGACAATGTCTGTTCTTAAAAACTTTTGAACATATATGAATGAATGAATGAATGAATGAAACAGTTTATTTTGACAAAAGAAGAGCAACAACATTTACATAAGCATAAAGCGATTGATTTTTTTGTGAGGAAGCACCGAAAAACCGTTAGGTTATCAAAGTCAAGGTATCCTTGACTATCAAAGTCATCAAAATTTATTAAGTCTTCAAAATCTTTATTTAAGTCATCAAAATGTTATCAAAGTCAAGGTCAAGGTATCCTGTAGTTAAAAAAATAAATAAATAAAAGAGTAAAAAAAAGAAAAACAAAACAAAACCAAACAACAATACAAAAAAGTAATAAAGATGACTGACTTAATTACGTAAATGGTAAATAAGTAATAGTTAATAGACCTGTTTTCTGTGTAAAACGAGAATTCTCGTTGTGCGATCACATCTTTTCATGGCATAAGGTTTTCTTTTCAAAAGTATTAATAATTTGATAGCACACTAGTTTCGACTTTACGGATTTTTAATTACGCTGACTCAAAAAGTTTATGGTAATGAAGCGCTTTGAATATTATTTCCCGAGGACGTATTACATTAAACCAAAATCTTTTTAGTACGTACCATTGTAACACAATAATTAAGATCTAATCATCTATAATCAGGGCTGCCATCAATATGAACCCCGAAATAAGGACGACAGGAAAACATAATAAGATAACAAACAACAAAAAGTAATAAACAAAATGTATTTATGGTAGTGCGACTTATATCTAATCATACTTCAGTACTTTGCACTGGAAACGATTTGCTCCATCAGTTCTTTATTCTTAGAAATTATCTGGTGCATCTCACCGCAGCTCACTTCTAAGTTTACTTTAACTTGTAGAATGGATTTGACTGTCTTTTCCGAAAGGTTGTTTCTCTCTTTGGTCCACTGTGCTGAAACAAGGGAGAATACACGCTCCACAAATGCATTGCTAACAGGTATGGAGAAAACAATGTTTATCAACTTGTAGAGAAGTGGAAAATTGTCATTCCTGGCAAAGATATTCAAATTTAGTTGCTAATTTTTTTAAGTTAATTAATTGACGTAAAATTAGCCTACAAATGAAAAGAGTAAAAGAAAATGGAGCTTCTTTCTGAAAAAAAAGAAAGCCAGGGAAGAAGAGCTGAAAAAGAATGTAGGAGCTATTTTGAAGTTTGTAAACATTTCTTTACAGTCCTCACTCTCTTCAGCTAACGAAAGTGATGAGGTTAGCAGCTTCAGCAAATCTCTACCTCACACGGAAACGGAAAAGACCGTTGAACTGGAGCAAAATAATCAAGAAGTGATCATTGAAAGTATTCCTACCAACGAAACTTTTTTATTTTTTTTTTTTTTATTTATATCTCTATATTTATCCTCCTGACTCGCAGGAAAGCGACGGAGGCGCTATACATAGGGTAAGCAATTACCCCGACCTGCTTCCGGAGATGCCAAGATATTGCTGTCCGCTAGTAATTTAGTAGAGATATTACTGCAATTTAGAACTGCTTGTCAAGACCACCAAGCAGGGGAAAGTGCCGTAAAGTGTCTTTCCCAAGGACACAACAGAATGGCGTAAGTGGGTTTTGAACCGAGACCATGTTGATCATCAGTCCGGTGCTTTAACCACTTGAAATTGATGATGTGGCTATTATATGGCTACTGTGTGGCTACATGGTATGGTTACGATGTGGCTACTTAGCCAGAAGTGATAACTCATTACATCAGAGTTGAGATGGTCAAAGCAGGACCTAAAAAATATCAGAATAAAAAAGAACCGTCAAGCCAGCGATTAAAGTAATTAAAGAAGGAGACAAAGAGAAGGAGTCGTTAAGCTTTTTGAGAAAGAAGTGGTTTTATAAGACGTTAAAAAACGGTGATGAAGTTCTTAGATCATGGTTGCTTTATTCGAATAGCCATTCAGGATTATATTGTTTCTGTTGCAAGTTATTTCAATCAAAAAAATGATAATTCTCGATTCGTTTCCAAACCCTTTGTTAATTTCTAGCATCTAAATCCATGTATTTTTAATAATAAATTCAAAAATTTACAAGTAGTGCTTTGATAAATGAAAGGAGTTTGCACTGACACTTCAACGTTATCAAACAATTGATAAAGAAATGCAAGATCTCATGGATAAGGAAAAAAATAAATGGAGAGAAATTCTGCATAGTGTAGTTGAAGTCATAAAGTTTCTATGTAAGCTAAATCTTCCTTTACGTGGCCATCATGAAGACTTTGACTCAAGAAACCAGGGGAATTTTCTTGAAACTTTAAAATTGCTTGCAAAATATAATGCCGTCATTAAGGAACATCTTTCAGTTATCCAACTTTCTAGTAAGGGCATGACAACGTACGTTTCACCAACAATCCAAAATGAGTTAATTGACCTTCTTGGAAAAAAAGTTGAAACATCTCATTCTGGAGGAAATAAAGCAGCAAAATATTTTCTCATTTTACTCGATAGTACTCCCGACGTCTCTCATATTGATCAAATGGCTCTTATTGTTAGATAAGTAAAAGTTGACAGCAGTGAGGTACAAATAAAAGAGTTGTTCCTAAATTTCTTTCCACTGCACAGAAAAAACGCAGATGAAATTATTAAGTCTATTTTCGATGAGCTTCAGCAAAATGGTTTGGACATAATGATGTGCAGAGGTCAAGCATACGACAATGCTTCCACCATGGCTGAAATCCGTTCTGGAGTACATTGCAGAATAAAACAAGTTGATTCCAAAGCAATATTTATACCATGTGCTAATCATTTGCTTAACCTCGCAGGCGTTCACGCATTGGTATCGCCTGAACATTCTGCAACATTTTTTGCTGTTGTGGAAAGGGTCTACTTCTTTTTTCTGCTTCCACTCAAAGATGGGAAGTGTTACTTAAGCATGTACCAATTATGGTAAAAAGAGTGATTGACACTGGATGGAGTGCGCATTACCAAGCTGTGAAAGCCCTTTAGCATTATTTCCTGGATGTAGTGAGTGCATTAAACAAGCTATGTGATCAAATCGAAAATATTGATACACTCTCGTGGTATATTGGATGCAATTCAGCAATTTTCCTTTGTTTCTTTTTTAGAATTTTGGATGGAAGTTGTAAGAGAATCTTATGACACCCAAAAATATTTACAGCAAAGAGGTTTGTCACTGAAAAACTGCTTCCACAAGATGGATGCTTTTATTGCTTTTTTGGTGAATGATTGCGATGCGCTGATTAAGCAAAGTATTGAAACTGCTATCAAAATTTGCAAAAAGCAAGAAATTCCGATTGAAAAGCGACGTTTCGGAAGGAAGAAAAAGATGCCTGGTGAACATGCAGAAGACGTAGGTCTCTAGGCTGTTGAGGAAATCAAGAGATGCATGCTGGAAGCTACGAACCGATTTCGGAGTGAAGCAGAAAAGCGGTTCAGTGAAATTTGTATGTTAAATGAAGTATTCGGCTTCTTAAATTCACACGCGTTGTTGCGAAGTGAAAATATCGAAGAAGATATAAACAAATTTAAGAACAAATATGCTGATGACGTTAATTTTTCTGAATTAACTTATGAAATGGCCAGGTTCAATAGGCTAGTACAATCCAGCGGCACTGCATTTCAAAGCGATGCCAAATCGTTGGATGTGCTACAGTGGTTGACCAAATATCGTTTATGTGAATCAACACCTTATTTATTTTTGTGTCTTAAGCTTTACCTCACTGTTGCTGTTTCTATTGCAAGCTGTGAAAAAAGTTTTTTAAAGCTTTAATTAATACAATCTTACTTGAGATCAACAATGGCTGAAAGCAGGATGTCTGCTTTAGCAATCCTGTCCACTAAAAGTGATTTTGTCGAGATGCTATCTTTTGAAGATATAAATTCTAAGTTTGTTTCAGTTAAGCTTGACGTATTCAATTTTGAACTTTTGATAAGAATTAAACTATCACTATTATTTTTCTATTGTGTAGAATTTCATTAATATGTTCTTCGTTTTGATGGTGTTAAAGGGCGGCAGGTTACGTTGCTACGCCACTGCTTCTTCGTACCTAACTTTTTGTTCTCTTAGCAAGGTCTAGTTGGTTTGCGTCGGATGATTCTCAATGTTAAACCACTTATCAACATATTCTAAACTGATAGTATAGAATTCTTGGAAGCTCGATTTGAGAATTTTAGCGCGCTCGTCATCAACACATCTTAGTATTTCAGCCGTTGTTGCTCCAAAAAAATTTGTATTCTGTCGCTGCAATATTTTACACTTGAATGATTCAACTATTTCCGTTAATTCCGGAAACAATGCAGTTGTTTCTTGCAAAAGTAGGATTGGTTTCTTAAACAACAAAGGAGTACTGTGGAGGAACGTTACGACGACCAGAGACTCGCCTGATTTAAAGAAATTCATCAAGATTCGTGGTGGATGTTGGAGCGACAGAAAATGAGCTTTGAGTGGCTCCCAGAGATCGATCATCAGAATCTAGTGTAGTCCATCTGGTAGGAGTGTGCGTGGGCAAAGTTGAGTAGTTAGTATCAAGTTTTTCGCAAAACTGCTTGAGGCGTTAGAGTACGTTATTTTGTCCACTCAGCTGCAAACGGCCGAAGTTTACATGTGCGTTGTCGGCACAAAAAGATGTCAGTCGTTTTAGATCTAGGTTGTTCTCCGGCAAAGATGTGTGTATAAAGTCTATCTATATAGATTAATTTGTTGTGAGGTCTCACTTAGCATTGATCGCAAGTTAAGAAGACATATTTGCACACCAACTTTGGCGTTGAAGAATCTAATGACCAGAGGAAATAGTTTTAACTGATTGTGATTTCAAGCATCTGCTGAGACTGAGAAAGGCTGTGTTCCTAGTTCAGACAATAATATTTTTTGAGCATAACCACCTAAAACTCCAGTGATGATACTTTTACTTTTCATTCTGGCCGAGGCAAACTTTTTTGCAATATCAGAGTCAGGGAAGAGCGTTTTGAATAAATGTGACGTATAGTCGTTGCAGAGGAATGACTGCTGATGCTTCACAGTATGGAAAACCCAGGTAGCCTACCTTCTGCGGCAGCTGTTTTGTAGTCCAGGGTAGTTGGTGCAGATTGACTTTTAAAAAAGGCTTTTACAGATTGCTTTGACTTAATTTGTCGAACAGAGTTCTTGTGCTTTTGAGTTGCATTGTGTGCAAAAATAGCTGCTTTACCTATGGCTTCCAAATTAATGTCACACTTACAAAACCTGCAGTGCGCAAAACACTGGCCCTATAAGCTTCTTTTGACGTTGTTGAATTCTTTCTCATACTCATCACGATAAGAGTTTTTGCGTTTAGCCTACTCATTTTATCTCTTGTGAAGTTCCAAATCTAAACGAAATTTATATTTGTGTTTAGTCTAAAAGCATTGATTCTCAACTAGTACGAGGTCGAATTTAACACAAACTGAAATGCTTGGAGAAAAGACAGCTAAATCAGTAGGCTACAGCTAAATTATCAAATCTATCAGATCTTAAATAATACTACTAGTCAACTGCAAAGTTCTGATTAACCACTGCATTCTAATTCGAGTTAAATGGACTAATTTTGATGTCATTAAGGAAATTAATTTTGCTGCTGTTACGTCATAAATGCACATGACAAAAAAATTTGAAAGCCAAGCAACAAATTAAGGTATTGCGGCCATGCTTTCTACTGTTTTGTACTCTGCACCAACGACAAGCCACCTCAACGTGGTGGTGCAGTCCCCTTCCCTACACTGGGGAGGGTCGAAATGGCTTGTCGATTCCCCGAGGGTCTCATCCTCGGGCGATTCTCTTTCGGACAACTTCTCTCATTTTTTATCCCTGCTGTCCAATGAGCGGTCACATATGGACAGCACTCTTAAACCCAATTGACCGCCCCCCTACCCCCTCTATTTTCTTTCGGACATCTCTTCCTCGTCCCTCCTTCCACCCCAAACCTCTTCATTACTCATCCCACTCACCGCTGATTCTTATCTCTATGCTTCTCCTTATCAGCGGTGACATTCACCCCAACCCTGGCCCTATAGACCCCTGCTCTGTCTGCTCCCGTAGAGTCACCTGGGGAAACAGATCAATACAATGTACCAACTGTTCTCTCTGGGTACACCTCTCCTGCTCTTTGTCTGCTCTTCTCTTCTTCTCTTCTGCTCTTCTCTCTGCTCTGACTTCCGTAAAATCTCCCCGGGACACTCTTGGACTTGCCCAATGTGCCCATCCTCTTCTCAACCCCTCCCCTCCCTCCCCCACTCTAATCCCATATCTTCATTCTTTTCTGTATCTCCATCCTCTCACACTCCAAATCCCCCACCTCCACTCACAAACAACCACAAAACCATATCTTCAAAAACTAAACCCTCCCCCAAAACAACCTCGAATAACCCCACCTATCTTCCTCGAATAACCACACTCCCAACTAATTTATACTTACCCTCCCTCAGCATTGATTACTCCTTCTCCTTAAACCCAATATACCACCTCTCCTCTCACACAATCCTCTTTCCATCCTTCCTCTCCCTCTCGAAACAACCTCCGAATCCTACATTGGAATGCTAATGGGATTCGCCCACGACGTACTGAACTCCTACACTTTCTCTCTCATAATCAGTACGATCTCATCCTCATACAAGAGTCACACCTCTCCTCTGACTCCACCTTCCGTATACCCGGCTACAAAACCCTCCAGAAGAACCGTTTTATGACGAGGAGAGGAACCACCAACTCTACGGGAAACCTAGGAGGAGGTGTACTGATACTTGTCAAAAACGGTCTATCTTACACTTCACTCTCCACACAATCCCTCTCCTCCCTCGACCCCAGCTCCGATTATTTAGCTATCGCAGTTCAAATAAAAAAAGCCGCTCCCATACATCTTTTTAACGTCTATGTCCCTCCTATCCGCTCCTCTTCCTCCGACTCTCGCCCAAAATCCTTCTCACCCTTTCTCCTACCATCATCTCCTACCACTTCATCTTTGGCGACTTTAACAGCCATCATTCATCCTGGGACTCCCACTCACCGGAAGACCAATCAGGCAAAGATCTGTTTGATTGGCTCCTCTCTTCTGATCTTTTACCTCTTAATAACCCCGAACACCACACCCTACTACACCGTGCCACTGGAAACCGCTCTTCCCCTGATCTTTCCCTAGTTCCTACCCGAATTGCCTCTAAATGCACATGGCAGACCCTTCCGGACCTCGGCTCAGATCTTCTTCCTATCTCCATCACTATTCCCACTTCCCCCTTAATTAACTCTTTCCACCTCCCCCCCTGATTTAACTACAATAAAGCTCGCTGAGACGATTACCTTATTTATATTGATACCCACTGCCCTACTCCCTCTAACTTTACAACACTTTCTCTTTCTGAACCCACCCACACCTTTACCAAACTCCTCAATGATGCTGCCATTTCTGCCATTCCTTTCGGCAGTATCAACCGCCTTACTAAAGCCTGGTGGTCTCCTGAAGTCGCAGATGCCGTCGCAAAACGCCGAAAGGCATTTGCAAAGGCACTGAATGAATGAATGAATGAAATCATTCGAATTGACCAATCGAAGTGCCAGGTATGAGAACCTCTAACCCTAAAATGAAACAAAAATAAGGACACAAGTCAAAATAAGGACATTTTTTAGAAATAAGGACAAAAATATTTTCTAAGACACAGACCTTCAAAAAAAGGACAAATCTTAGAAATAAGGATGTAATGGCAGCACTGGCTATAATGCATTTAATTGTACATGAGACCTACCGAGTTATTAGCAGGTGCTTAAGAGTGCTTTTTTATATTGCTTTTTTATTAAGTATACAAAGGTAGTTTCTTTAAATTAACGTCAATTTTATTCCGAAGTTTGACACCGCGATATTCTAACTTGTTATAACCTGCTTTTTTTGATGCACGGGGGAGATAATAATTGGCAGCTACATTATTTCTTGTTTCATAATTATGAACATTTCCAATTTTGGTAAAGCTATTTTGGAACATCTCTGGTAATTTATTATTGAATAGTTTATGCATAAATTTACCCAGTTCTAATTTATACACATCTTTTATTTTTAAAAAATTTAATTTTTTGTATAATTATAGTGACGTGGCAAATTTCTTACTACAGGTAATCGTTCGTATGATGTTATTTAACCGCACTTCGATTTCATGAACTTGATTTCGTGAAGCCGTACCCCATATGGTAATACCATATTAGATACGGCTGTATGCAAAACTGTAGTAGAACATGTGAAGAGTCTCAGTTGTCACATATTCAAGTAGCTAATACAATAAAGAGCAACACTGAGCCAATTGTAAGGAGAGTTCTTTGATGTGTGCCGACCAATTTAAATTTTTATCAATGTGAACTCCCAAGTATTTTACTACTTTATTTCTATCTATTTGGATATTATTTATTAGTACTTTAAAGTTTGTGTTGACTGAACTAGGTAAATGCTTGTTGAATAGTAGATATGTTGTTTTTGAGTAGTTAAGTGATAACTTGTTTTGGCACATCCAATTGTTTATATGATGCATTTGAATATTAACTTTTTTTTTGAGTTCGAATAGGTTATTATGTGATAGGGTTAAGTATGTATCATCGGCAAATAATGTAGTTGAGAATTCAGACGCTAGTGGCAAATCATTAATATACAAAATAAAAAGTAGTGGATTTAAAGATGAACCTTGAGGTACACCACATTTGATTTTTCTCAAATTAGATTTTGACTTGGAAATTTTGGTGTCTATTGTTAAAATAGCTTCTCATCAGTTCAAGAGCTATTTCTCGAAATCCATACATGCATTTTAACTTTTTTATTAATATAGCATGGTCTACAGCAGTGCTCTTCAAACTTTTTTCATCACGACCCACTTTGCACGGCCAAATTTTTTCACGACCCCTAGGGACTAAAATAATCCTATATGCAGGCAACCATTTTTTAAATACCTGTAAATTGCAAATATTTAAACATTTTAAACTAATACTATAATAAAAATAACTATGAATAATGAACTAAGAGTTGTCGATTTCTAATGCAACAATATTTTTGCATGAAAGAAATTGCAAACATGCATCGAGAAGCAATGAACTCTGTTTTGCCATCTGCAATAGATAAACTAAAATTATAGCATTAGATTATTTATTTTCAATTTCGCAAGTAAATGCCCATGCCAGGGCAAACAATTAAAAACAAAATCACTTTACAAATGCTACGTCACCAGTACTGTAACACATAGTCACTCTTTCTAGCCATAAATTGAATAGAAACCAAACAAAAAATAAGTAGCCTACAGTACTAAAAAGGGTGATTCAGCGAAGTGTGCACAAATAAAAACTCATCTTTCGGACTTATAATTAGGTCAAATGAAACAAGTTATATGCTGTGAAGATAGTAAATTTAATAACCTTTCAGAAAATATACAAGTTATTCAATATAACCCCCTTTGTTTTTGATTACTATACGAAGTCGTGGCAGAACCTGGGCACATGTGGCACGCACCACTTCTGGGTCAATTTCGTCCCATGCCGATGTCAATTTTCGCTTTAGAGAGTCCAGATTTGGATGAGAAGTACGGCAGGCTTTTATCTCTAAAATAGACCATAACCCAAAATCCATAGGGTTCAAGTCTGGTGAAGACGGCGGACAAAGCTCTTTCTCCCAAAAACCTTTGAAATTGCATCGACACCAAGCTTGAACTGAGTTGGCCGTGTGGGAGGTTGCACCGTCCTGTTGAAGAGTAACTCCTTGTTCTCCGACTACTTCTTGGACCCAGGGAAGGACTTTCTCCTCCAGCATTCGCCTATAGACGGTCTGGTTTATCTTGACCCCTTCTTCAATGAATATGAGAGGAGTTTTCAGCCCTTTTGATGTTGCACCTGCCCATACCATTACGGAGGCGGGTTTTTGTCTTCTGAAAGAGCTGCGACGCTCAACTGGGACCATGTTTATGTCTGGAAGCCAAATCCTGTCATTTTGATGGTTATGGACAGCTTGAACAGTGAAAAGTTTTTCGTCTGTCCATAAAATTTGAGGCTGCGTGCCATCGACAAGTTTCTTGACCAAAACCTTTGCTCTATCGAGCCTTTTCTTTTTAGTGGCCTCCGACAAGAGATGTCTTTTGGTGAACTTGTATGGGTAGCTCTGGAGATCATCCTTGAGAATCCTTTGCATGCTGAACACGCTCACAGAGTAGTCTTTAGCAAGTTGTCTGGCACTTCTTGCAGGATTTCTCCTCAACTTCTCTCTGATCTTTTTGATCAGTTTCTTCGTCCTTACGGTTCTTTCAGGGTCACTCCTGATTCTTGGAGCACAAGTCCCAGTGTCTTTGAACCTTTTCACGGCTTTATAAACTCCTCTACGGCTTACAACCTCCTTCATCAACCGGAAAATTTCACTTGGTGGGAGCTTCTTCTTGCAATACTCTTCTATCACATCATTGATCGTTTTACTCATCGTTTATTTTTACTTCAAATAATACCAGATTTTAAATTTTAACTCTTAAATAATAAGAAACTGAAATGTTAATAATTGAAAGTTAATAATGGACGAAATACATGTACATAAAACTAAGAAAAGTATTTGTGCACACTTCGCTGAATCACCCTGGTATATGCTGAATCACTCAACGATCAGGCAGGCAATCAGCACTTTTGTTTGAAACTCGTTCGTTACCAGCATCAAACAGAACCTGAACTCGAATGCACTAGCAACTAATGCAACCTAAATTTGATCAAACAAATTTTATAATTTATGACATGTAATTTCTTTGCATTCATTACTAATGTTGCTTGTGGAAATAATTGAGCTATTAATAAAAATTATGTAAAACGGATTTTCTCATCTGTTTAAAATGTTTTCTTGTCAATACTTCAATAATGTTCTTGAAACATCTCGCGATCCCCATTGAGCCCTTTCGCAACCACTAGGGGGTCGGAACCCCCATTTTGAAGAGCAAAACTTATAGATCACATCTACCCTAAAAACTTACTTAGCGATGTACAAATTATAATTTTTAGTAATGAGGCATCAGATTATCTTACTACTTATATTGCATTTCAAAAGATCATAGCAAAACTGAGCTACATGTATAGGAACATAAGAAATTTTAGCATCAACATTTACAAAGAAGAAATGTTTAAAAACTCACATCCACCGAACAATTTAATACGGGGCCTGCAAGGCCCTTTCAAAGCAGCCTTTACGGGACCCGCACGGATTCGGCCGCGCGGGCACTGTGGTAGCCCCGAATCGGCTTACCGCGCGGGTACAAAAAAATAAAAAGGGAGTTTTAATCTGAAAGAGAAAGATGCTAGTAAGTTTACCTTGTTAAATGTTTCAAAAATAGAAAACTGGGCATTAAGGATTAAAGCTTATGAAATCTGTTAGAATTAGGGATTTTGTTTTAGAAACTAATCCTACACACTGTATAACAAACTGATTCAAATAGAATTAATGAAATTTATTAATTAAGTACAATTCTAAAAACGTCTCTGACACAGAATACCGCAATCACGTCGTACAGAATTTTTTCGTCTATCTCTCGAATGGTACAGCCAAGTCACTCTACATAGAGAGCATGAGCGAATGTATTACGTAGCTATAAATTACTGAATGTGAGACTCAGAATCGCCGTGACGCAAAATCGGGAAGTCAAAAACGATAATCCGAAACTTGACACAATAAATATTATGGAAAGTAAAGGTACGATTTGTCGTCATCGTTTGGAAGGGCATTCACTCCAGGTCAGACACAAACAGGACTGGGGTCGAGGGTTTATCCTTTTACTACCCCAGACTGCTGTACTGTCCGGATCAGATGCTGGCAGTAATGTTGTTAAGCCAGCATCGAGTTTCGTCATCCAAAACCGTCAAACCTTGTGCTCCATGTGGTGCCCGATGTATGGGGCACGCTATTAGAACGTGGTCTGCGGTTTGTTCAGCAGCGCTGCACTCGCAATTCGGTGAAGGAGCGAGATCCCATTTGTGCATGGACGAATGGAATCGCCCAGCACCAGTTCTCAAGCGGTTGAACTTAACTCAAGCTGTTCGGGACAACCCCATCCCAACAGGCCTGGCACCGATCCTGGGCACAAAAACACGGAGTCTGGAAGAATTTTCACAATACTCCGTTTTCCATTTGTGTTTTATCCATTCAGAAGCGCGGATGTCAAGTCTGGCAAGATTGTTTAAAAGATTCCGCGCAGTTGGCACAAATGGGGGTCTGGATCTTAGTCTCTCTTAGCGAACATTTGAGGACCCACTTAAAAGACCATACAAGATATGATCGGGGTCCAGAGATTCACGGTGGGTCAAGGAGAGTGTCGCTACCAGTCGGCTAAGACCAGCTGGCTGGATGCCTGAAAATATGGATAGGTGGTCCGTTGGAGTGGAACGCAGGCATCCAGTGATTATGCGCAAGGCGTCGTTCAAGACACTGTCGATGAGACGAGTATGAGCGCTGCAACACCAGACTGGTGCGCAGTACTCAGCTGTTGAGTAGATCAGAGATAAAGCGGCTATTCGTAATGTTTTGGAACCAGCACCCCATCCCGAGCCCACGGGTCGCCTCAGCAGTGTCATGCGCGACGATAGTTTTTTGCTCAATTCCACTAGGTGGTGACGAAACGTGAACGATCTGTCCAGTTTCAACCCAAGATAAGTAGGGTTTGGACAGAACGGTAAAATCTATCATTGTTGTAGACTTTTAGCTCACGCTTGGCCTCTCAGTTATTTAAGTGAAAGGCTGCCGTCACCGTCTTAGTGTGACTGAGCTTCAACTTCCAAGTCTGGAGATACGCTGACAGTGTAGACATGTCTTGGCTTAAAAGTCTTCTCCAAGTCCTTCCAGTTTCCAGAAGAGTGCAACAATGCTAAATCATCAGCATAAGCAAACTTTCTGGAAATCATGGAAGGAAGATCGTACGTATAGATGTTAAATAAGAGGGGAGCCAAGACCAATCACTGAGGAACGTCGTTTTTAAGACGGTGTAGCCTGCTTTGCTTGCTGTCACCGGTGGTAAGGATGAAACTTGGATTTCGGACAAGCTCCATGATCATTCTGACCATGTGCTTATCCGGAAGTAGTCTCAGCAGCTTGCAGGTAAGGCCACGGTGCCAGACAGTGTCATAAGCAGCTGTCAGATCGACAAATACGGCACCGGCCTTCTTTTTAGCCTCGAAAGAATCCTCGATGTTCTGGGTTAGCAGAACAACTTGATCTACGGTTGACTTCCCGCGTCGGAACCCAGCCTGCTCTTTAGGGAGCAGTGGATTGATTAATGGTTCAACGCGGGCGTAGATAAGCCTCTCGAGGACCTTGTAGGAGACACAGAGCAGAGATATCGGTCGATAACTCTTTGGGTCCCCCACGAGCTTCATCGACATGGGATCGCGACTGCAAGCGCTCGTCTCCAGATCTTGGGAATTTTGAGTGGGCGCAAGCTTGAAGAGAGAAAGTCACGTAATTAGGACTTCAAAGCAGCTCCAGCATGGATTATAAGCTCTGGGCAGATGGAATCAGGGCCCGGAGCTTTGCCTGGTTTTAAATGTTGAAGGGCAGCAGTAAATTCTCTCTGTAAAAAAATGACAGAGATATTTCCTGGGTCTGGTATTGTGGCCCTTCAAAGGTCAGACACTTCTTGATGCGGTCAACAGCCTCGTATTTCCATTTCTGACCAGCTGAGATGCAATAGCATCAGCTGAGACGGGACAGTGACAAGGACAGTGTCGTGACCTATCAGTAAGGTTGTTCAAAGTACTCCATGCTTTTCGACTAGAGTGTGAAAAGTCGATGTTCCGAACTGCCTCGGACGGACCATCGATCCCTCCGCTTTCTGTCAAGCTTGGCAAGCAGAGCTGTAGCAGCCAAACTTGAGTCGTCTCCCTGAGGAGACCGCAGGAAAGTTCTATAGAGGGATTCAACACCGCATCCCAGCACGAAATAATTGTTTCGATTCGATACCCGCGTGGGATAGTCTTTTTGGCTACTTTCTTGATGATGTTACAGAATTCCTGGCAATCCAAGTGAATCAGGCGGCAACAAAGTCTTTGCGAATTTATTCGTCAAAGCAATGTAACTTCATTTGGCCGTGCGGAAATTCCATCACTTAACAGGCATGCTTGGCACTTCCAGAGTTGGTGGTGTTATAAGCGAAGGTCGATGTTGTGACCTGGGGAATTTTTCAAGGACATATCTATCCGGTAAGCGACTGTTAAGACCTACGCTAGCGAAAGCTAGATCTGGATTGGTGCCAGTGTTCCAGCCGCTGGAGTAAAAACTGGTGGCGACGCTGGCGTTGTATTGGAGGGCAAGACAATTAATACTTGCCCAACCAGCCAAGCACTCATCGTCCGGACTGTTATCATTGTAACCCCAATCAACATGAGGACAGTTAAAATCGCCAGCATAAAGACAGGGGTGAGGAAATACTAGGAGATCCAGAGATCGCAATTGTGTTGCTGGAGGTTTATAGACGTTGACTATTTTATAACCATCAACGCCCACACACAACCACTCGATCTAGGATGTCGGTGGAGATTGGTTCAAAAGCATGTACCTTTGTCGCTTGTGGACAAACGTGGCAAGGCCATGCTTCCTGCTTAAAGAAGACCCAGCTAGTTGGTAACTTGGAAGTACCAACTTCTCTGCATTAGTGCAGTGGGTCTCCTGTAGAAGGATGACGAGTGCTTTAGACTGCAGCGCAAGCTAATGAAGAACGTTCATCTTGCTTGCAGTGAAACCTTTGATGTTCAGCTGAAGAATAATGGGTCTTTGGAACTTGTTGGCAATGTGCCCTGAAAAGGGCAGTTTTTTCCAGGCATTGCTCTGTCCTGAAAAGGACGTTTGCCGATTAGCAGACCCACACTGAACATCGGAATGGGTGGATACCCTTCCGTTTCGGAAGGTTTGGTTTCGATCTGTAATGTTTAACACCAAGAACAGACTTACTCACGGCCCAGGCTGCGAGAAAGCACCTGCTCTCTGGGCCATTGATAAAATAATAAGCATAAGATGGTCATGTTATAATCACGCATTTGGTATACACGAATCACGACAAACCTGAGCGGTAAACCCGCTGGAGCCACTGTGTTCCCGCGGCCAAATTAAAACGGTTTCCTTACAGCTGTCCAAAAAAAACTACAGCCCGCGGGCCATATTTGGCCCTTTGCACGTCCCTGTTCGGCCCGCGTGAGACCAATTATAAACAACATAAATTAAACAAACATCTGTCCTTTTTTTACTTTTATATAGAAATTTAAAATTTTATTTTGAAAAGTGTTACGTTGCTTTTGTATGAACGTATGCGCGTACGTGAGTGAAGATTAACTAGCAAGCTTGCCCTCAAGATGTGGGCTCTCAATAAAAAAAGAAAAGTTGATAACAAATGCCGTGTTTTCAACAAGACATGGACTGCTAAGTATTTCTTTGCAGAAGTTAAAGGTACAGCAGTGTGCTTATTCTGTCTTACACAGGTCGCTGTGTTTAAATATTATAATTTAAATCTCCACTACACGACCAAGCATAAAGATAAATACAGAAATCTGTCTGATGAAGAGCGGGCAAGGGAGTCTGATGCATTGCTTACAAAACTACAAACCCAACAAGGATTTTTTACCAAACTTCACACCTCCAGAGATACAGCCGAGAGGACAAGTTATGTCATTTATCACAAAATCGCCAGAAAAATAAGACGTTTTCTGACAGAGAGTTTATTAAGGAGTGTTTATTGAATTCTGCTGCGCTGATATGTCCGGAGAAAAAGGGTGCATTTGAGAGCTCTTTACTCTTCCGATGCACTGTAACGAGGCGGATTAAGGACATTGCGAAAATAGCGGTCGACTTTCCCTTAGAGCTTTCCCTGAAGAACCTAGCGGCCAACTTTGACTGTTTTTCTCTGACTTTGCATGAGAGCTGTGATGTACGTGACAACGCCCAGCTACTCATCTTCTTACGTGGGATAACTGCAGACTTTCAAATCACGGACGAATTGGCAGCAATGCAGTCAATGAAAGGGACAATCACTGATAATGACTTTTTTAGAGACGTAAATGCATGTTTGCTTATGTTAAGACTGAAATGGGACAAACTTGCAGGTGTGGCAACAGATGGTTGTCCAAATCTGACGGGGAAAAATGTTGGACTTTTAAAGAGAATGCAGGATTAAGTGACAGAAATTAACCTTGTGCAGAAATTGACATTTTTGCATTGTATTATACATCAGGAAGTGTTGTGTAAGACAGTGATAAAAATGGAACATGTAGAGTAGTTGATGCTGTAACTGAAATAGTTAACTTCATCAGAGCAAAAGCATTAAATCACAGACTATTTGTTGTATTTTTGGAGGAAAATGAGATTGAACAAGGTGACATAAGCTATCACTGCACTGTTAGATGGTTGACTCTTGGCAAGGTACTGAAACGTGTTTGGGACCTGAGAGACCAGATTTGGGATTTCTGTGTTAAGACGTCCCAGAACTTTTAGATAAAGGCTGGGTGGTAGACCTTGGATTCGCTGTTGATGTGACTGCACTAATGGATGAACTAAATTTTAAACTGCAGTGCAAGGGCCTTTTTGTGCATGAGATGTACAATACAGTGAAGGCTTTCATGAGAAAATTGCTGCTTCTCTCAAGCCAAATAAAGGACAACATTCTGACCCACTTGCCAACACAAAAAGAAACCAAAAGAGCATGTGATTACCTCCAAAATACTCAATCACCTTAGAAGCACTGCATGAAGAGTTTTCAAAGCGATTTCAAGATTTCAAAACTCTTGAGAGTGAAATGTACATGGTTTCTTCTCCCTTCAACTGCAGTGCGGATGATGCACCAAGTGAAGTTCAGATAGAACTCATTCACCTGCGGTCTGACAAACTTCTGGTACAGCACTTCAGGTCAGTCTCATTGCTGGACTTTTACTCCTCCCTCAAAGAGAAGAACTTTCCACACTTGAGGAGGTATGCTCAGAAAATCTTTGTTCTCTTTGGATCTACCTAGCCAATGTGAACAGACATTCTCAGTGATGAAGTTCAACAAATCCAAAAACAGATCTTCTATGACTGATGACCACCTCTCAGCTGTCCTTCGCATTGCCACTTCAAACATTCAGCCAGATTTCAATGCTCTTGTTCAAGCCCAGAACTGCCAGCATCTGATCCGGGCAGTACAGCAGCCTGGGGTAGTAAAAGAATAAACCCTCGGGCCCAATCGTGTTTGTGTCTGACTTGGAGTGGATGCCCTTTCAAACGACGACGACAACGACGACGATGAAATCCAGAACAGACTGGATTATTCTCACTGAAGAGGTAGCATTACGGTAGATGAAAAACATTACAAGTTATTGTTTGTTGTATTGCTGTATTTCGATATACAAATTAAAGTGGTGCAGTCAGTGTAGGGGGGGCCACTTTTTGATGTAGGGGAGACCGGGGCAAGTTGGACCGTGGGGTAAGTTAAAACTTTGGTTTTCTACGACTATCAATTAACGATAAATTATCACCAGTGCCACCAGTAGTAGACGTTTCGAGCAGCCATCTTGCCACTGTCACATTTCGCGCTTTCAGTACAGGATGTTTTGTTGTAGAGAGTGTTTTCACTTTTTTAGTATTGAAAGTAAATTTTTAGATATTTAGGAAAGCTGATCTAATTTTGTGGTTTAGAATACCAGTAGGAATTCGTTTTGTATAAAATATCTCTAATGTATATGGTATCAGATATGGCTAAAAACTTAATCTAAACTGCTTTCAAACAGTAGTTATATCTCAGCATTTTACAAAATGGTGTTTGGGGTAGGTTGAAACATGAACACTGGGGCAAGTTGAAACATGTTTTAACTTGTCCCAATAAACTTTTTGCTTCCACGTTAACTTGGATTAATTTTAGGTCTACTAAAATGGAACAATTTATTATTAATATTATTAAGCTTAGAACAAACATGATATAAAGGACTTTGTGTTTTTCAGAGTTGTATTATATTATAAAATCCTTTTTACTAAGTTAAAAACAAACTAAAAGTTTTCTGAAATTTTAGTAGTCAATAGAGCCTAGAATTTTTAGTTACCGGTACAGTGAAAACATGCGTAACTATAAGCGCAAAACTGAGCGTGGAAGTACACCGCAGGATGTGATGATGATGGAGATGAAAGAGGTATTGATAGAGAAAAAACCATGTAGGACAACTGCTGATAAATTTAACATACCTCATATCACCCTACGAAGATACTATATGAAACATAGAAAGCAGAATTTAAATCAAGATACAGGTAGCAATAAAAACATATCTTTAGACACGCATGGTTATTGGAGGAACAATATGGTATTTAGTAACAATCAAAAAGTTAATCTTGTTAACTATTTGCTTCAGGCAGCGTTTCTCAAACCTTTTTTTCTGCGACCCAAAATTGCAAAAAACAACGATCTACAAAATATATGACTGCGACCCAAATAAATTTGAGTGAGCACATATTGAAACAACTCAAAAGTGTTATGTAAACCAACAATGTTCGTCTAATTTTTAGCTGTATATGTATGTGGGCAGAAATTTGTTCGTGAGCAAACTTATTTTGATTTCTTGATTTTCGGCTCAAAAATATAGTGATCTCTAAAAAAAGAAGGTCATCACTTGAATTCAATCTCCGAGTTTCTACTTTTCGTCCCAAAAAATCGAGGTGTTCTCTAAAAAAAAGATCTTCAACTTGAATCTGACTCTGATTTCTGGATTTTCGTCTTAAAATCGTAATGTTCTCATAAAAAAAAGGTTTTCACTTTTGAAATCTTGTGTGCGCAGTTCTTTTTCTTTTACGTGCGGTACTTTACAAGCTTTTGCGACCATTCCGCGTAGCCGTGGTGACCCACATTTGAGTCACGACCCATTCGCATAGTCTTGGCGGCCTAAATTTGGGTCGCGACCCATGGTTTGAGAAACGCTGGCTTAAGGCATCATTTTGTAGTATGGCCTGTGCACAGAAGAAATACGTAGCTTAGCTTATGAATATGCTGATCAACTTGGATTAAATATGCCAAAGACATAGTTGGAAAAAAAGCGATGGCTACGCTTGTTTATGAAACAACATCCTAATCTCTCTTTGCGAACTCCTGAAAAAACTTCGCCTAGTTGAGCTACCAGTTTCAATAAACACAATGTTCAGATAATTTTCAAGAACTATTCTTTGGTTTTGGAAAGACACGGATTTATTCCGGAAAGCATATGGAACGTAAATGAGACTGGCTGCATTACTGTACAAAATCCCAGAAAAATGATTACAGCCACTGGCGTCAAGCAAGTTGGTGCAATGGTTTCAGCAGAACGTGGTCAACTTGTCATTTTATGTTGTGCAATAAGTGCTACAGGAAACACTATACTACCGATGTTTGTCTTCCCTAGAGTTCACTACAAGATCATTTTATCAAAGAAGCACCAACAGAAACTATTGGACGAGCTCATCCTAGTGAATGGGTAACATCAGAAAATTTTCTAGAGCTTTTAAAACACTTTGTGTTTCATATGCGGTCAACACGTAAAAACAAAGTTTTATTGATATTGGACAATCACCAAAGCCATATCAGCCTAGATGCAATTAATTACGCTAGAGAAAACGGAGTAGGGTTTGATTGATTGATTGATATTGATTAGGGTTTGATTGATTGATTGATTGATAAGGGTTGATTGATTGATTGAGTAGTCTTACTTTTGTTTCCTCCTCACTGTTCTCATAAGCTACAACCGCTTGACAGAATAGTGTATAATCCAGTGTATAATCCGCAAAACCCACTCGCGCCGTTCTGTTGTGTCCTTGGGAAAGACACTTTACGACACTTTCCCCTGCTTGGTGGTCTTGGCAAGCAGTTCTAAATTGCAGTCATATCTCTATTAAATTTCAAGCGGACAGCAATATCTTGGCATCTCCGGAAGCAGGTCGGGGTAATGGCCTACCCTATGTATTAGCCTGCGAGTCAGGAGGATAAATATAGAGATAAAATAAATAAATAAATAAAAAATAAAATTTAAACGCTATTACAACAACACTTGTAACGGCTCGATGAAAGATCACCCAGACCATTTATGACCATTTATGACATTTCAAAAATTGTGGAAAAAGCATTTGCAGAAGCCATGACACCCCTCAATATCCAATCTGATTTTAGGTTTTCAGAAATTTATCCGTTTAATCCTGATATATTTCAAGATGAAGAGTTTCTTCCATCTCACGTAACTGATCGACCAATGGCTACTACTATGCACGCCAATGCAGCTGAAAATGTTAAAGAAACTGAAAATATCACTTCCACATCAGAAGTTAATGTTTCTGACAATGATACTCCAGAATCTATTTGACCGTTTAGAAAAGCCTCTCTCAGAAAAAAGAGCCGGGATAAAGAAAGATAAAACAAGAATACTAACAGATACTCCAGAAAAAATGCAGGTTGCAGCTCAAGCTAGATAAAAACGGAAGACAATGCAGGCAAAAAAGCGAGTAGTGACTGCTAACGACCTTGACAGTAGTGATAGTTGCATTTTACATCCAATGTCATCCGGTGAAGAAGACATTTCGGATGCTACATCTGATGATAAAGTTTACCAAAACGTTACCCCACCAGATAGCATAAAAGAGGGGGATTTTGCATTAAGTGGATCAAAACGTAAACAACACTTCATAGGAAAAGCTGTTGATGTGTTTGATGATGGAGACATCACTTTTAAATTTTTGAGACGTTTGGATCATTCAAACTTACTTCATGGACGACCAACGTTTGTTTTTCCAGAAACTCTGAAGAGCTTTTTACACATCACATGAGTGACGTAGTTCTCAAATTGCCTGTTCCCTTGAACAAAAAGGGTACGAAACGTTGCCAACAAAAACTAATTTTTCCTATCGACTTATCAAGTTATAATCCGCAGTAGATTTGAATTACTGATGAGAACAAATTTATGGGTTAAAACGGAACCCAGATCATAAAGTATATGAGTATGATTTTGACTGTCTTTGATATGTGTGTTTGGATGATCGTTTTGAGTTGCTTCTGCTGTTGTGATAAACGTTGTTTTATTGTAAAAAATAATCTACTTTCTTTCGCAAAATTGTTTTAAAATTTTCAGTATGGGTAAATCATTAAATTTTGTAGAATTTCCTACAATTTGATGCATTTTCTCACTAATGATGAAACGAAATGCCAAGAAGCCGTTGCAACAATTTGTTGTAACGCGCTACCTTCAAAATTTAGATTAATAGAAAAGTTTTTAAAGTATTATATTTATGATTGAAAACACGTTCTAATTTGCCCCATGCCATGTTCCATCTTGCCCCACCTTTGGGGTAGGTTGGAACATTCGACCTTAGTAAAAAAAAGTACTTTTTCTCCAACAAGTTTTTATAGCTTCTGTTCAACTAATTGTAAGATTTTAGTAGAAAGAATATATTTTAATCTAAACTCACTTTGGTTTGCATATGTCAAACTAAAAAGAAGATATTTAAGTTTATATAAATTTTGTTCCAACCTGCCCCGATCTTCCCCATTTTAGGGGTGCTCGGTGCGGCCGCAACGGTCGCACTCTATTAAAGCCATCTCTGCCAGTGAGTCTCCAATTTCCAAACCATTGGTGTCTGAAGTACCTGCAGGGAAATGGAGCTACTGAAGCTGCAGCAAAATCTCTTTTAAAAATTATCTCATAACATCCCTGACTACAGTTGAGTTTTGAAAACAAATACCAGAAGCTAAATTCACACCTGAAGAAAACAAGCATCTGGCTGATTTCTGTCTTCATCGCAACATACAGCTGTAACCATTTTATTCTATGATGAAGTTTGTGAAGTCAAAACATCGAGTCGCTTTGACAAATCAAGACTTGAAGAAACTACTCCGAATGACCATAAAATTTTACCAACCGACTTTTAAACAACTTGAAGCCCAAATGCAGACTCATAATGTCACCACACATTAGTAAATATTATTCGTTTACTTTTTTATATGAATAAATAAATTCATGTTTTTAGATTTTTGTGTTGTGGCTCTTTAAAAGTTTGGTTTTATGATATGCGGCTCAAGCATGACATAGGTTTGGCCACCCCTGGCTTATAACAATTATTTGCACATTGCCTTTTGACAAAGTAGGGTATAGCTTCTTCTAGCGTCTATCTTCTTCAGATTTTAGCTAAAGTTAATAAAAAAATAGTACTGTTTTGGTTTAAACAAAGAACACTTTCTATTTAGAAGTAATCTAAAACTAAATTTCCTTTTAATTTAAAACACAATGATTCAAACTGCGACCAATTCGCAACGGTATAATATTCTATTTAGTGCACTATAGTTTGTCATTATGTGAATTCCTTTCGTCCTTATTAACTTTCCTTCTAATTCAAGAAACAATAACTAGACACATATCCGTCCTTTTGTCCTTATCAAAGTAATCGTTAAAAGTTTTAAACAAAAATTTTTATTGATAGGATATTTGTGTTCAATAAACAGATGTTTCATAATAAAAAATTCGTCTTTCTTCTTTATTATTTAGTAAACCGAATTCAAACATAGTTATTATTTTTATGTTGTATGAATTTAATTTCTAGTGTTAACATTTTAATTGTTTCAAAAATGAATTCAGTTCCAACTACGTTTAATCTTTTGGTCGTTTTATAAACTTTTAATAATAAGAAAGCTACCCGTAATCTCTGTAAGCGTGACAATATGCTTTTGATAATTGCGTCAAATTCTCTCTCTTATACAAAAGCTTGGGCCGTATCCTTCTCATAACGTATTGCGTTTCCTGTTAAAACTGTGACATATTCATGATCGGAGTTTGAAAATCTGGTTACCTTAATTTCCAGAGTAAAAATAAAGTAAGCGAAAATTTTTATAATACACCTTGATTTTTATAGTTTTTAACAATTTTCAGTAAAAAGGAAAATTTATTACAAGCTTGACCAAAAATATTTTGATTTCAAAACACTGCTTAGTTTGATCCCCAATCAATTGCAACCGTTTATGTTAAGTTTTACATTTTTTCACTTTTACTAAAGAAATTCATCATAAAACTGAATATTTTAATTCATTTTACCAACTAAATTTTCTAAAATTAACATAAAGTTTGAAGTCAAAGAAGACCAACGTAAGTTTAAAAAGTTTTGTATAAGTAACATCAATTCCAAGAAAAGTCAGTTGTTTTTTGAAGCTATAATAAGATTTATTCTAGCAAGTCCTATCAAAGTTAGTTCTTATGTCTAAATGAAAACAAACCAAACTGAAATTATTTAATTAACTTATTGACTAGCTCGAAATCTAAAAATAAACTCTTCAAAAAATCAGGATTTTTAAAAAATATCTAAAAATTTTGCTTTCAGGATACGGTTTTGCTTGGAGTAACAAACACAAATAAAGTAAGAAACCAATAAATTCACTCTTTTATCTTGAACGTTGCTAACCTCTAAGAAAAAGGTGTGGACATCAACGATGTCAAAGAAAACGTATACGGATATTAAAACTTAAACTTTTAAATTTCATTTTCCGCAACAACGTTTTGTAGTCAAGTTTTAAATTATTGCACTAGTTTAACCAAAAATACTTTAGTTTTCCTTTCTCTAAATAAACGTTTTAACCAAAAGCTTCATTTCATTAATTGATATTAAAAATCGATCCGCGAATATAATTTTATTCATTTTTCACACGGAGGTTTTGTGGTTAGGTGTTAAAATTATCACTATTTAAAATTTTCTCTCAAGAATCGCACATTGTAAAGTTTTTTGTACGGAAACACTAGATTCCTTCTACGTGAAAAAATTTAACTTTCTAAAAGGCCAACCTTTCTTCCAAGTGTCTTACATTTTAAAGTTACGGAAACACTAGCTTGCTTAAAAAATCTAAAAAGTGTACGTTTCTTCCAAGTGTCACAGAAGTTTGTTAGTTTTTGGAACGAAATCCTAAAAAATTCTACTTTGTGTTAGATTTTTGCCATTTTTTCAATGCATAGCAACAACTCAATCTCAAAATTTTTATCACAATTGTTTTCTTAATTGCACAATGTTGTAATTTTGTCAAACTCTTTGTATAATTGTTGCACAGAAGCAAATATTTCGACTTTTGCACGGTTCTCATTTTACTTAGTTTTTTCTCTCCAAAGTAAAAAGAGTCGCATTAAAGGTTTTAACTAAATTTCGATTTGTTTGTTTTAAATACTAAGCAACAATACAAACATTTCAAAGTAAACTAACAAAGAGTCGACTAATCAAGTTTAATAGACTCATCTCTTCATGAAAAGATAGCAATTTTTGACTTAAAGAGTTTTTTCACCTTGTAACTTAAATGTTTTCAATCTACTTTGCATTAAAAAGGTGTTTAGCATTACAAAATTTCACAAGATTTTCTCAAGTTGTAACCGTCTTGATTGAAAAATAGCAAATTTGGCGTTAAAAGTTGTTCGATTTACAAATCAATATCCGTTTTTAGCAACTGTTTATTCATTATGTGACCTAAATGTGATGCATTAAATTAATCTTATGATAAAAATCAGTCAACCTTACAAATTTTAACTAGTTGAAATCAGAACATTACGTTTCAGCATGATTTAATTTTGCCTTTTTGCAAGCAAACTTTTCGAAACAAACCTATATTTTACTTTGTTCACGTTTCAATAGCTAAGTTTGTTGTTTCCAAAGTTAGACAAAGAAATTTTTTTATTTTTCAATTTAAAGTCACAACTTGGGTATTTTGATTTATAAACCTACTCTTTTTAAACTATTAAGCATGTAACTTGTAGAGCGCATCAATTTTTATGTTTTCAACTGGTCTGTTACATTTTTATTTTAAAAAATTCTCTCGACTTTACGTATTGTTGTGTTTAGTTATAAAAAATTATCACAATTTGTTAAAAATTTTCTTTTATCAAGATTTATAAGTTCGTTTGATGGTAAAATATCAGATAAAAGTTACAATTTAGAAAAAAATTTTATAAAAGAATAGTGTTTTTCTTGCTTTTAAAAGTAAAAGTTCATGCACAAACCTTGAAAAATACACAGATCGTTATAAAAAGTTTTATTTAAGCCACAGTGTTGTCTACTTCACCAAGTTTTTTGTATCATGACAACAATAAACCTATTTCTCAAGTCCACTGTTAAACTTTGACTTTTCCTCTTTGCGTCATAATCACAATTCTTCTTTCCGTTATTCTCGTTTTCAACACTATTTTTGTCATTTTTAAGATTATAACAATTTATTTATTGTGTTTTTTGCTCCATGTCGTCATCACTAGCCCATACATGCTAGTTAATTTTACAACTATTTGGTTTATTTTTGTTGACATTCGCGTGTTTGTTTTTAGCTTTTGTTTAAGAAATTGTTTTCAATTTTTTTATTTTTTTTGCAATTTTAAAAGGGTTCTTGTCAAAATTTTTATTTTTTCAAAATCGTGGTTATTTTTAACGGTGAAATATGTGAGTTTTTGACATGGACCAAGTGTGTGGACAAATTCTTTATTGTTACGTAGAATGAAGTTCCGTATTCGAAAAATGAAAAATTGCCTTAAAACACAACAATACCCTTTTGGTAAAGTACCTTTTCTTTGCTATTTAAAAACTTTATTTCGGTACGTTTTATTGTGTTACTATTAATATTTTGTTTTGGTTGTGTTATTATTAATATTTGTTTTGCTTGCTCGTTTTGTGTTTTTCTTTTCGTTGCTCACTAATTCAGTTAGTTCCGCACTGGGGGGGAGTGTTTTGGTTTAAACAAAGAACACTTTCTATTTAGAAGTAATCTAAAACTAAATTTCCTTTTAATTTAAAACACAATGATTCGAACTGCGACCAATTCGCAACGGTATAATATTCTATTTAGTGCACTATAGTTTGTCATTATGTGAATTCCTTTCGTCCTTATTAACTTTCCTTCTAATTCAAGAAACAATAACTAGACACATATCCGTCCTTTTGTCCTTATCAATTTCTCATCCTTTAACTTTTTTTTATTTTAATTAACAAAAAACCCTCAAAATATACAGTAAATAACGTCCGTCAAAGGAAAAACACTCATTTATTCGTCATCTAAGTGGTAAAAGTAATTTTGGCCGAAGTGCAGCTAATTGTTTTTGAACTTCGGAATCGCGATCGTCTACTTAAAGCTATTTGGCTCTCCACATTCCTAAACTTTTGTGAGTACCTCTATTTGTTTTTTTTTATGTGTTTCGTAGTAACTGTTTTCAGTAATTTATTCGTATATATATTATTTAGGATTATAAGTACAAAATAAGAGTATTTGTCAATCAAGTTTTTACGTGGGGAGAAAGATTCGCGATAAACAATCTAAATCCAAAACAAATACTGTAATAATTGTTTTTGGTACCATATTACCCAAAATAATTATTATAGTATTAAATCATTATTAAAAGGGAAGAAAGCATATTTTAGAATTTTGATGTTCACAATATTGTACTGCAACAACAAAAAATTATCAAATATCAGCCAAGTTCAGTTCCAGATTAGCCTATTAGTCTTCCATTTTGGTTAGATGGGTTAATTTACAGGTAGGAACTTAAAAAAAAGCTGAAGTTTAAGATTTAGGTAATAGAGTCAAATTCTTTTTGGGTTATTCAGAAGTAAATTTGCAAAATTGTGATTTTTTTTTAATAGCCAGTCAAATCAAAGATATTAATAGTTGTAATTGGAAAAAATTGTGTGCTGAATATATTTTGGAACTTTAAATCTAGTGTCAGTATTGAAACAAAAAAAACTAGCTTGACTTTCAAAGTTGGTCAATCTTTAAGTGGCTAATGAACAACTATACCATTTAAAATTTGATAATGACTTTATTATAGTTGTAGGCGTGAATTAACATGATAAATAACAGAAGAATATGCGACTATTAACTTTTAAAACAAAACCATCAGCCACTCAAGTAGGCCTAGCGCCAAAAGAGGATTTCTTCGGCATCGTGTGATTCGGACAGTAATATTTAATCATCTTCAAAAGCATGTCTGGGTATAAACGCTAGACGGTTGCCCGAAGTTTAACGCCTCCAGTCAATCAAAAGAATTTAATAGAGATAAATATGCAAATATTTTTGTAAACGATACGCGTTTCAACCTGACAAGAGCAAACATTACACTTGAATTTAACCTACAACCACAGTATTTCATATTAAAAACTAAATGAAACTGACAAAGCGTACAATTAATTACAGTGAAATTTAGAAACTTGACATAAAATCAAAAACTCGGGGCAAAATAGTGCAGTGATAACATAAAGACAATACGAATTTTAACAACAAAATTCATTAATTATATAGTTTAAAAACAAAATTTATTAATTATAAAAGACATCGTACAAAACAATTGTTTGGTTTACACAGCAAATAAAAGACTTTAAAAAATTGAAATTAAAAATTTAATTACATGTCGATAAAATATTTAACATTTTATTGTTATTTTAAAAAATTATCTAGTTTGAAGAGGTGTTGCTTACATAATTGCGATATTTCAAACAAATAATTGTATTGATCATAAAAATCTATTTATGGTTGGGATAAACACCAAAATAGTTATATAAGATGTTACTCGAGTCGGATGCTTTTCGTTTTAGGTAGCTTATCTCTTTTTTTCTGGTCGTTATTAATTTGCTGTTGGTGCAATTCTTATTCATTATCAGCTGTTTACTGTAAATAGATCTTAAACTTTATATCACTCTTTTGAGAATATCATAATTTTTATCTTTGATGTAAATTTTTATAATTTAATAACTTTATTATTCAATAATTACATGTATAATTTTATTCTAGCCGTTACTATTATTATTGTTTTTTTGTTGTTGTATATATCTTCTGCAAAATTAATTTTGTTTTATTGAGCTTAATGGATGTTGTTTTTTGTTTTGCGTTTTTACACTTGGATTTAAAAAAAATGTCTTTTATGCTTATGTGGTATACATGATGTTTCTACAGTATTTCCAAAATTAACAATTAAAATATTCAATGATTGTTTTTGCAACTTTAAGCTTATCCAATTAAAATCATCAATATAAATATATTCAATATACGAATTTAACGGCCATATCTCATCCAAAAAAACCGACTGTTGATTCAATATTCAAATTAAATCTTTAACAACCAAAAGCAAGCAGGTATATTTCACAACAGATCCCCGAGATAAAAGCTTCTTTCAAAACTTGCACTTGTATCAAATACCAAAAAGCTAGAATCAAATTTCATCAAAATTTTCTTTCAACCAACCACGTTATTCAAATTTTTTCTGTTTGTTTGGTTCGCCGTTGAATATAAACCTAAATATTATTTTTATTATTCATTTGTTTTTAAATCTAATATAAAGCGACGGAGGCGGCAAGCAATTACCCCGACCTGCTTCCGGAGATGCCAAGGTATTGCTGTCTGCTTGAAACATTTTTTTTGGCTTTTGTAGTTATATACGAGATATGACTGAAATTTAGCAGGAAAAAGTGCCATAAATTGTCTTTCCCAAGGACACAACAGAATAGCGCGAGTAGGTTTGAACTGAGACCGTGTGGATCACAATCATGGTGCTCTAACAACTCGACCACGCACCGACAACACAAACACCACAAATTAATACAAACATCACACAACATCACGACTTCATCGACGGAGTTTTCACCTTTTCCGCAGCTTTACGAAGCTCAACTTCTCGACTTCCGTTCATTCTCACCATTTCCGTCAAAACGCCGTCGTTGTTACGTAATAACTTGTGCGGTTCATCGCATTCCACAATCTCGCCATCGGATAAAACCTGGAATAAAATATTTTACCATGTGCTGGATTTTAAAACGGATCTAGTTCTATTACCAAAATCCTATCGGAATCAATAATCGTATCCAGACGATGAGCAATGGTGAGAACTGTGCAGTGGGAAAATTCCTTTCGAATTGTATCTTGAATAAGTCGATCTGTCCTGTTATAAACAAAAAATTAAGTTATTAAAGATTTTTTGATATAAAAATATCTGGTAACTTTACAAATTATTCAACTTAGTAAACTGTAAATTACGAAAAGGAGCGAGTTCGATGCTTAGTCAACTTCAGTGATTTTTTTGTATCTATAAACGCAGTTTACGATAAACTCTTTAATAGGGTCCCGCTGCTTATACGATAATTCCGCTTAAAAGTGATAGTAGGTACTAGGTCAATACGACTATTACCTCTGGTAATAAATTCAGTAAAGTGGGAGTACTTCATGACTTTCTACTTGCAATTTCAGTAGAGAAGTTAAACTTGTTTTAGTCAAAGCAAAAAATTACATAACTGACAAATTCTCGACTTTAACTTATATAAACAGACTTCGTATCAACGTTAGCAGTTGCTTCATCGATGATTAAGATTTTGTTGTTCCGCAAGATTGCTCGGGCAAGACAAACCAACTGACGCTGTCCCACGCTCAGATTCGAACCCGACTCACTCAGAAGACATTCAAGTTTTAAAGGAAAACTTTCAACGACGTTTTTTAACTGGACCTTGAAGTTTAAAAAAAACCTTCGTTGCGTACAGTATAAAATAAAGCAAAATAAAAACAATTCATTAAAAAAAAAAACGATTGAGATGTAATTCCAAGATTATATAATAACACACTGTCCGGTTAATATTGTGTTTAGTGATCCTGCTTCAAGCGCAGGAAGATTTGGTTCAATTTTCGGTCCAGTCGAACTTGATTACGGTTGGGCAACGGCTTGCCAATACTACAGTTCTACTTAAACGTTGATGTTCAGTTTGGGAAATGGTGTTGAACGGCATTAGCTACGTGTGCAACGAAGCGTCTGTTGTGATCGTTTAAATACAAGATTGAATGTGAATCTTGCCTGATCCGGATCCTTTCCTACTTCAGATAAATATTGCTTTTTTATAATTGTAATCCGGATTTTCCTGCTTCACAAGTGCAGCAGGTTGTCTTTTGTCAAAGTCATAAACACCATTCCACACTATGCTGTAATTACGGCGCTTACTTAAAAATTGGCTTGTATCAATTTAACTTGCGAATAAGTTTGTTAGTGCGGTTTAGGTGATGCGATGCAGTACTTAAGGGCCAATCGCTGAAATGTTGATGACGATCTAAAATTACAGATGTTTGTCATAGCATAGTATGCCACTAAAAATTGTATTGTACGATTATACAGTATCAACCAATTCGTTCATTTCAGAATAATTTCATCATTTAGTTGCTCATTTATTTAATGAAAATTATTTCTATCAATATCGTATTACCCTGGGTAACGTCAGGCTGGCAACAACAGTCTCCGAATCATCTACATTTTCGCGTAATTCAAATAAAATTGTGTGCTAAATCAAAACAGGATCAACCGAGATTTATTGTACATTCTTCTAGTAACTTCGAGAACATTCTACCGGATGTTGCACTAGCTTACCTAAACCCAAGTTAAAACATTTGGATGGCCCACAGAATATTGTTTAAATCAACATTGATTTATAAAATTTCAGCCCCTTTTGAATGATGATCTTTTAGTCATTAAGTTTGTTTCCATTACGAGCATGGAAGGTAATTATTCTTTGTTTATTTTCTTGGTTTTTTTCTTTGATTAGCGCTTAAGCGCGGAAAGAAGAAAAGAAGTCAAAAAAACAAACAAAAAATGCTCCATTCCACACTCGTACTAAAAACGGGTCTTTGCAGGCTTAATCAAATAGTTTCAGATCTCCTGTTCCAGCCAAATCAGCCAGCGAGTTCCTATTTATTTTAAAATTAATATGGCACACATGTGTCAAGAACTATGATCATCCACTTCTATACCACGTATATAAGCAATTACGCAATAATTAACAAATTTGTATGAAACTAGGACATTTTTCACTGCGCACCAACTTTGCGCAATAATTTGCCTTGTCAAAAAACAGTTATGATATGATTATTGATTTTAATAATTTCTACAAACAATTAAATTCTTGACATTTAAGTAACCAACACAACTATAAAAAATTTTAGTTACAAGTCTGGAAAATCGTGTGCTAACTGATAACTAATCACTGGTACTTACTTTCAATCTTTGGTGAATTTTTGGCATTTAAAATCAAAAATCAAAATATATCAATGCACAACATATATTCGAAAATACATAGCACTGACAAGACTCTTGGGCGGTTTCTCAATGCAAAAAGTAAACAAACAATTAGTCACCAACTAAGTAAATGCAATTTTTTCTTACCTTTTCAAGAGCCTTCCATAAATCTTCATCCGTGTAAATAGAAAAAGGATCAAGATTTCTCCTCATGGTTCCTCCAAATAAAACAGGATCCTAACCAAAACATAAACAATCAACATTTTTTCATTTATTAGTATGTGAAATGACTTGTTTAGCGAAATTCATCAAATTATATCGTACCAAATAGAATTATTCGTATATAACAAACAACCACAAACCTGTGGGATTATGGTCATTATTTTCCTCCATCCATCCAACGATACTTGGCTAAAATCCAATCCGCCAATCACAATCGAGCCACTCATGTGATCAGTCATGCGAAACAAAGCGGCCACGATCGAGCTTTTGCCGGCGCCTGTTCGTCCAACGATTCCAAGCTGACACAAATTCATTTAACATTTGTTATATCTCAAACTCAATGTTAACTTACTTTCTCTTTTGTTTTAATTTCTAAATTAATTTTCTTCAACACAGAAGGACTGCCATCATAATAAGAATATGACAAGTCAATAAACTTGATGTCTCCGTCAACAGGCCAGTTACTGGGAGGAACTTTTTTCTCATCTGATGATTCTTCTGGAAGTTTGTGATATTCTTGAATTCGTTCCACTGAAGTCATCTGAAAATAATCATGACAAAAGTGAATCATCAAATCTTAATTCCAAAACTATCACGTGATCACTATGATGTAACCATCAAATCATACTAAATTTTCTGCTTCTGCCGATTGCCGAATGCCCCACTGAAACCAAATGATCAAAGAACTTGAAAACGTCAAAGTAAGGCCGAGATTTCCGGGGTTAATGGGCCAACTATCTGGTAAAACAGACACTAAAATGACGCAAAGAAAGGCACAAGAACTGATGAAAGCTGAAGTGATCACGTCAAGTCTGTATCCGAACCACTTTTGACTGAAATAATAGAAAGACCAAGCACCTGCAAAGTTTAAAAGATTATAATAAAGTCGAACAAAGTTGTCAAAAAATCATAAAAGTTGTTATCAAAAGTTAAATTTAAGATTTATGTGTATCATAAAGAGTGGATAGATTTTTGAATATGGAAAGCACTTTAACGAAAAACTTTGTTAGACTCTTATAAACTTAATTCGTGTTACTTACATCCGTGTTTATCTTGCAAGCGATTATAAGTGCTAATGAAATCATCCTGTGCTTGAAACGTTCGAATTGTGATCAAACCTTGTAATGTAGCTGACAAGTGACTAAACACTGGACTTCGTGCTGTCAACAAACAATCAGGATTTCAAAACATAACAATCAGGAAAATAATTAATTAGTTTGTAAATTTAGAAACAAACAAGAACCTTGTCCTTCGATTCTCTTCACTTCTCTCGATGTTGCCACAAAGTATTTCCTGATCCAAACAAGATAAATTATCATGGGAATGATTATGATTATGATGAAATAATTGACAGTCACAACGAAAATAACAACAGCCAGAACAGCTCCAGCATCCTGCAACAGAAACAAATTGCTTTATAAAATTTTTCCAACGAAGACAAACAAATTTCTTGTTCAATTAAAAGTTTATATACTTGCTGATATTCAAGCACGGTAAAGATTTTTTAATTTAGAATTATGATGTTGTTATAGCTACTGTTGATAGCAATTGTTCGCGATGAAATAGGAGAAACTTTTTGTTCCAAAAAAGGTTTGGATTAGATATAGTTTATTAATTCAAAAAAAAGTTTTGATTAGATATATTTTATGTACAGTCATACCTCACCTTTACGAACTAATTCGTTCTTCAATGTAGCTCGTAAAACGGGAGTTCGTAAACTGAGGTTCTTTTATACACAGAAAGTAATGCATAAATTGGGGTTACGTTCTTATGAAAAAAAATCATTATAAACTTAAAAAAGGAACAGTAAAATGCATGTATCCAAGCTTTTAATAAATGAAAAGAACACTTTTTTATTGTAAAGGAATGAAAACGAACACTTACAGTTCTGTATAAATGAGCTTCATTTTTTCAAAGGTAATGACAAATTTTTATCAGCTGTGTTGTGTACAGTTTTTTTAATGAAGTTTTCAAGTGTCAGTTGTTTTGTACACTTTTTTTTCTTTTCACGATAAATTTCTTGGTAACAAGAGTAAGCCTTCCTCAAATCCAAGGCCACTTTCGAACTTCTTTCACAATTAGGGTCATTTTCTTCAAATATTTTGATAGCATTCTCAATGTTGGTAAAAGCATCATCAAGGCTTCGTAGGCTTAAACAGCGATCAGAGGCGGTAGCTTGAGAAATTTCTTCATCATCACTTTCATTCCTATTTTCATATTTTGCCATTTCAATCAGCTCATCGTTTGTGAGTTCTTCCTTATCAGCGTGTAGTAAGTCATCTATGTCACCAATTGAAACATCAAAATGAATGCTGTTAGCTATGCTTACAATGTTTTCACATTGGCTTTGCACAACTTTTTCTAACTCTTCAAAACTGACGGAACCACTAAAAAACTGAGGGCAAAGTTTTTTCCAGACTCCTTTCATGTTGTTCTGTGTGACCTTTTCCCAAGCTTTTTTTATAATTTTCACTGCATCAAGGATACTGAAACTTTTCCAAAATTCTAAAATTGATGGTCCTCCTTCCCTGTCAGTGACCTCAATTAGCTTTTCAAATGTATAGCGCAGATAGTGGGCCTTAAAAGCGGCAATCACGCCTTGATCCATGGGTTGCAAGAGGGACGTAGTGTTTGGGGGTAGGAATACCACTTTAATATTTGGACTGAGGTGCTTAAGAAATGAAGGATGAGAAGGGGCATTATCCATAAGCAAGAGAATATTAAAAGGAATGCCTTTCTCTTCGCAAAATTTTTTAACTTCTGGGATGAAATTTTGTGAAAACCATTCTTCAAATAAAGTGACTGTAACCCAGGCTTTCTTGTTACTCCTCCAAATAACTGGGAGTGCTTTTTTGTCGACTCCTTTTAGCACTCGTGGGTTTTCTGAACGGTAAATGAGCATTGGCTTTAATTTGCAGTCACCTTCAGCATTTCCACCTAAAAGCAGTGTTAAACGATCTTTAGCTGCTTTGAAACCTGGCATTCTAGATTCTTCCTTAGAAATAAAAGTTCTTCCAGGCATTCTTTTCCAGAAGAGTCCTGTTTCATCCACATTAAAAATTTGGGATGATGTAAAGTTTCCTTCTTCAATGATGTTTTTTAATTCCTGAGGGAACTTCTTAGCAGAATCTTCATCTGCACTGGCGGATTCTCCTTAAACTCTAATACTATGCCAATTTGCCCTTTTCTTGTAGCGTTGAAACCAACCATTACTAGCCACAAATGATTCTTCCAAATTCTCTTTTTGACAAAGATCTTTAAAAAGGGAAAGTGCTTTTGTGCAAATAACAGCTTGACTCACAGGCATATGCAATCGTTGCGTAATCCATGCCGTTAAAAGGGTCGTTGATCCATGCCGTTAAAAGGGTCTCCATTCGAGGAATTAAACTGTTTGTTTCTTTTGTTCTTATCCAAGTTGAGTTCAAAGGCTGAGCTTCTTTAATTTTTGCTAAAAATTTTTCTTTTGCTTTCATTATTGTGGAAACCGTTGAAGTTGACATATCGAATTTCTTCGAAATGCTATTAATAGTTTCACCACCCTCATACAGCTTTATCATTTCATATTTTGTTTCTAAAGTTATAACCTTCCTCTTCTTATCACTAGATGCAGTTTGAATACTTTTTCTTTTCAATGACATGATGAAGGGTAAAGTAACCAATAATAAAAATAAGTTAACAACATATGCAACATAACAAACAACTGTTAACAACATAACAACAACTGTACATATGCACAACGATTGTAATTAATATAATACTTCAGTTGTTTGATAAATTACAAAATTTGTTGGTTCTTTGTTGAAGCTGTTACTTCTAAAAATCTATTTCGTAATTCCGAGGTTTCGTAAAGCGGGAGTTCGTAAAATGAGGTATGACTGTATCTAATTAAAACCTTTTTTTGGAACACAAAGTTTCTCCTATTTCATCAAACAATTGCTATCACCAATAGCTATAACAACATTATCTCAGATCAAGATGTGACACCTGAGGAGTGTAAAGATAACTTCAAACACAGTCACACTATATCACCTCACAATACCTCAGTTCCAGAAAAAATAGCAAAGTTACTGACACCACACTCTATGACATTCATTCATTAGAACAAACATCACCACGTCACATGTGTTTAAAACGGACACAGCTCAAAGCCAACAAATTACCACTCTTGAAATGTTACCTACATACAGTGATCCCTGACACTCGTACATGCCACAATGCCCACTGTGCTTGACAGACACACATGGCACTAATCACCTCTTTAACTGTAGTCAAGTACCAACACAACACCAAGTCACTAGTTTGTGGAAAAAGCCTTTAGAAGTAGCAGAGGTAATCCAAAAGTTGGAGTCTAGATTGGCTTCTTAATGGATGGATCTTCCAAGATATTCTTGGAGGAAGGGCAACAACAGCAACTTCTTATACGTACAAATAAACACACTACCGTGGAACAATTGGTTTGATTTGTATCCCAACACAATTTAATTTAACAAAACTAACGTAGAAAACGTCGAGAAGAGTCAATGGCAATGTTTCGTCAACTTGGTTCATGTCCTTTGAAAACCGATTCAAAATGGCGCCTGAAAAATAATGACTGGTGAATTTTTTAAGATTATAAGATGTTGTTGTTATAATGGCCGACGGGAGATTCTTTTCCTCAAAGTGCTCTTTTTCACTGCATTTTTGGAAGACACTAAATACGCATTTATTGAAAACAAGATATGCTAGATGTCTGAAATGTAGTGCGGAATTTCGGGATTATGGTAAAAGATATTTGAAACAAATTTAATCGACATCGAGACCGAAGCACGAAACAATCGAAACCATAAAGGATATATTTGTTCAACAAACAAGGCAGAAAAAAGTATCGGAATCGAAAATCAAGGAAATCAAGTGAAAATTCAGTTAAATTGATGAACCAAACAGCACGTAAATAAATTGAAAATAGTATGTGTTGACCCAGAATGGTTACTGACACCACACGGAATAATTTCTGAAAAAAACGTTTTACAATAGTTGGTTACAAAAATTAGGTTTTAGCAAGTAGTGCTAATATAAGACATGGAAAAGCTATAAGTTTGAAAATTAAAGGAATCGGTGGACAGAGTGATGGATCTGGTAAAAAATTTAGTTGTAGATAGGGATCGGCTGGAAAACAAACATTCTGATATGACCATGCTCAAGAATCTAAGTGGATTATAAACAGATAAGATGTAGAATCGGAGATAAAAAAATACAAAGAACGCTTAGGTAGGCGAGGGACAGGGTAAATAAAGATTGTTAAAGACCTATGAAATATTTCTTGCGTGAATACAGAAAGAAGAGGCAGTGGATTTAGGAGCTGCAGCAGTTGTACATCTTTCTCCTCAGAAAGATACTTACTGTTTTGAAAGAAAAGATTTAGAGAGAAGTTAGACTGAGAAAAAACGATGAAGTTACGTAAATATTAAAGGTTTTGTAGAGGGATTAATAAAAAAATTGGTTGACGCCATGTTGCGTCACTTCATTTTGATCTTGGAGTGACAGTATCAGCATTATCAGAACAATAAAATATAAGCTATTGTTGCGAATAATCCGTAAGCCTTTTGTTTATACGTATATTAAGAAAAAACACTGCTAATTCGGATTCATACATTCTAAAGGAAATACATACATATATATATACAGTATAATTTTTATTCATTTTGACATCATTATTTAGATATACAAACATTCTAAAATATTTTAAACAGTTTCAAAGATTGTTTCAACAATGCCATTAAAAATTAAGCAATCAAATAAGTTTGCATTTAATATTTAAGAGGTTTTTTTATAATTGATGAAACTGAAAAAAATGAATGTTGAAAATTTTTCATCAAAACTCACCAATGGGATTTGTGTCGAAAAATCTTATCTTGGCTTTGAGAACGGAAGCAAGCATCTTTGCATGTAAGGTCACGCTTGATCGCACGCAAAGATAATAATGCATCGCTGTTCTCGTGTACATCAAGACAAAGTATCCAACCATCATCACTGTAAAAAAAGACATTGCACTCAATGTATTTGATGATGAACACCGGGTGACATATAAAAGTGGCGGAAAAAGTACCCAAGTAGATAATGTGATGTGCAGAAGGAGGAACTTGAAAGAAATGTGCGATTGTAAGGTAATAGTGGATAAGTGCGTCGCAAAGCAGCACCGTATGGTGGTATGCAAAATGGCTCTTATGGTGAAAAAGAAAAAAGCAGAGAAAGTACAGCCAAAGATACGACTGTGGAAACTGAACGACACAAGCTGTCAAGAAGCGCTTAGAGAAGAGGTGACCAGGACTCTGGGAGGCAAGGATGAATTACCTGATGAGTGGAACAAAACAGAGGAAACGCTAAGAAAAATAGCTGAAACTGTGCTGGGAGTGACAATTGGGAAACGAAAAGGAGACAGGAAGACATGGTGGTGGAATGAGGAAGTTCAGGAGAGCATAAAAGAAAAGAAAGAGGCAAAGAAAGCATGGGACAAAATAAGAGATGAAAATAGTAAAAAGATCTACAAAGAGAAGAGTAAGGCAAAGAAGGCAGTTGCGATGGCGAAGGGACGTGCGCATGAACATTTGTATGCTAGATTGGAAACAAAAGAAGGTGAAAAGGAATTGTACAAATTGGCTAGGCAGAGAGACAGAGCAGGGAAAGATGTACAGCTCGTGAGGATTATAAAAGATGAAAACAGTAATGTTTATGGTAAATTCGAAGGCAGTGTTAAACAGATGGAAGAAGTACTTTGAGAAACTGATGAACGATGAAAATAACAGAGACCCTAGGACAGAGGAAGCAGAAGTGATTAACGAAGAGGTAAATTGTGTCAGTACAGAAGTAAAGAATGCACTAAGAAAGATGAAAAAAGTAAAGCGGTTGGGCCAGATGAGTTGCCAGTAGAAGCTTGGAAGTGCATGGGAGGAATGGGGATAGAGTTTTTGACCAGACTGTTCAACAGACTATTAGTAAGTGAACAGATGCCAGAAGAATGGAGGAGTGTGATTATCCCAATCTATAAAAACAAAGGGACTCACAGTGCTGTAGAAACTGCAGAGGAATAAAGCTGATGAGCCACACAATGAAGGTATGGAAAAGAATTATTGAAGCCAGGCTAAGGGATAGAGTAAAGATCAGTAAACAGCAATATGGATTTATGCCAGAAAAGTAAACCATCGATGCCATGTTTGCTTTAAGAATGTTGATGGAAAAATACAGAGAAGGTCAAAAAGAGCTATATTGTGTATTCGTGGACCTAGAAAAACCTTACAACAGGGTACCGCGGGAAGAACTGCGGTACTGTATGAGAAAATCAGGAATAATGGAAAAGTAGACAGTATTCGACTTGTACAGGATATATACGAGGAAAGAGAAACAGCGTGAGGTGTACAATAGGAACTACAAAAAGTTTCAAGGTTAAGGTTGGACTGCACCAGAGATCAGCGTTAAGTCCGTTCCTGTTTGCAGTGATCTTCTTCTTCGTCGTTTGAAGAGGTATCCACTCCAGGTCAGACACAAACAGGACTGGGGCCGAGGGTTTATCCTTTTACTACCCCAGACTGCTGTACTGCCTGGATCAGACGCTGGCAGTGATGTCATTAAGCCAGCATCGAGTTTCGTCATCCAAAACCGTCAGACCTCGTGCTCCATGTGGTGCCCGATGTATAGGGCACGCTGTTAGTACATGGTATGCGGTTGGCTCAGAGGCGCCACACTCGCAATTCGGTAAAGGAGCGAGACCCCATTTGTGCATGGACAAATGGAATCGCCCAACACCAGTCCGCAGGCGGTTGAGCTTAACCCAAGCTGCTCGGGGTAAGCCCATCCCAACAGGCCTGGCACCGGTCTCGGGCACAAAAGCATGGAGTCTGGAAGCACCTTCACAGTACTCCGTTTTCCATTTAAGATTTGTCCATTCAGAGGCGTGGATGCCAAGTCTGGCAAGGTTGTACAAAAGATTCCGCGCACCTGGCACAAACGGGCGTCTGGATCTTAGTCTCACTTGGCGAGTATCTGAGGACCCCCTTAAAAGACCATACAAGATATGATCGGGGTCCAGAGATCCACGGTAAGCCAAGGAGAGTGTCGCTCCCATTCGCGAAGCTCAGCTGGCTAGATGCCTGAGAGTATAGGTAGGTGGTCCGTTGGAGTGGGACAGAGGCATCCAGTAACTATGCGCAAAGCGTCATTCAAGACACTGTCGATGAGACGAGTGTGAGCACTGCGACACCAGACTGGCGAACAGTACTCAGCTGTTGAGTAGACTAGAGACAAGGTGGCTATGCGTAGTGTTTTAGCACCAGCACCCCATCCCGAGCCCACGAGTCGCCTCAGCAGTGTGACGCGCGAAGATAGTTTTTTGCGCAATGCCACTAAATGGTGACGAAACGTGAGCGATCTGTCCAGTTTTACCCCAAGGTAAGTAGGGGTTGGACAGAACGGTAAAAGTCCACCGTTGTTGTAGACCTTTAGCTCACGTTTGGCCTCTCGGTTATTTAAATGAAAGGCTGTCATCACCGTTTTTGTGTGACTGAGCTTCAACCTCCAAGTCTGGAGATACGGTGAAAGTGTAGACATGTCTTGGCTTAAAAGCCCTCCAAGTCCTTCCAGTTTCCAGAAGAGTGAAACAATGCTAGATCATCAGCATAAGCAAACTTTCTGGAAATCATGAAAGGAAGATCGTACGTATAGATGTTAAATAAGAGGGGAGCCAAGACCGATACCTGAGGAACGCCGTTTTTAAGACGGCGTAGCCTGCTTTGCTTGCTGTCACCGGTGGTAAGTGTGAAACTTCGATTTCGGACAAGCTCCATGATCATTTTGACCATGTGCTTATCCGGAAGTAGTCTCAGCAGCTTGCAGGTAAGGCCACGGTGCCAGACAGTGTCATAAGCAGCTGTCAGATCGATAACTACGGCACCGGCCTTCTTTTTAGCCTCAAAAGAATCCTCGATGTTCTGGGTTAGCAGAACAACTTGATCTACGGTTGACTTCCCGCGTCGGAACCCAGCCTGCTCTTTAGGGAGCAGCGGATTGATTAATGGTTCAACGCGGGCGTAGATAAGCCTCTCGAGGATCTTGTAGGGGACACAGAGCAGAGATATCGGTCGATAACTCTTTGGGTCCCCCACGGGTTTTCCGGGTTTTGGGATCGCGACCACATGCGCTCTTCTCCAGATCTTGGGAATTTTGAGTCGGCGCAAACAGGAAGAAATGAAGTCACGTAACCAGGACTTCAAAGCAGCTCCGGCATGGAGTATGAGCTCGGGGCAGATGGAATCAGGTCCCGGAGCTTTGCCTGGTTTTAAATGTTGAAGGGCAGCAGCAAATTCTCTCTGTGAAAAATTGTCAGAGATATTTCCTGGGTCTGGTGTTGTGGCCCTCCAAAGGTCAGACACTTCTTGAAAGACAAGTCGAGATGACTTACGGTCAACAGCCTCGTATTTCCCATTTCTAACCAACTGAGATGCAATAGCATTGGCTGAAACGGGACAGTGACGAGGAGAGTGTCGTGACCTACCAGTAAGGTTGTTCAAAGTACTCCACGCTTTACGACTAGAGTGTGAGAAGTCAATGCTCCGAACTGCTTCGGACCATCGATCCCTCCGCTTTCTGTCAAGCTTGGCAAGCAGAGCTGTAGCAGCCAAATTTGAGTCGTCTCCCTGAGGAGACTGCAGAAAGGTTTTATAGAGGGATTCACACTCTGCATCCCAACACGGAATCTAGGTATTTCGATACCCGCGTGGGATAGTCTTTTTGGCTGCTTTCTTAATGGTGTTACAGAAGTCCTGGTAAGCCGCATCCACATCAAGTGTATCAGGCGGCAACAAAGTCTTTGCGAATTTATTCGTCAAAGCAATGCAGTGACTCCATTTGGCCTTGCGGAAGTTCCATCGCTTAACAGGCACGCTTGGCACTGCCATAGCAAACCTTGGTGGTGTAATAAGCGAAGGTCGATGTTGTGACCTGGGGAACTTGTCAAGGACACGTCTACCCGGTAAGCGACTGTTTGGACCTACGCTGGCGAAAGCTAGATCCGGATTGGTGCCAGTGTTCCAGCGGCCGGAATAAAAACTGGCAGCGTCCTTGGCATTATATAGGAGGGCAAGACAATTAATACTTGCCCAACCAGCCAAGCACTCACCGTCCGGACTGTTGTCGTCGTCGTAACCCCAGTCAGCATGACGACAGTTAAAATCGCCAGCGTACAGACAGGGGTGAGGAAACACTGGAAGATCCAGGGTTCGCAATCGCGTTGGCGGTGGTTTGTAGACGTTGACTATTTTATAGCCATCAACGTCCACACACAACCACTCGATCTCCGATGTCGGTGGAGATTGGTCCAAAAGCGTGTATCTCAGTCGCTCGTGGACAAACGTGGCAAGACCATGCTTCCTGCTTAAAGAAGACCCAGCTAGTTGGTAGTTTGGTACTACTAACTTCTCTGCATCAGTGCAGTGGGTCTCCTGCAATAGGATGGCGAGTGCCTCAGACTGCATAGCGAGATGATGAAGAACGTTCATCTTGCTTGCAGTGAGGCTTTCGATGTTCAGCTGAAGAATAGTGGGTCTTCGGAACTTGTTGGCAATGTGCCCTGAAAAGGGAAGTTTTATCCTAACATTGCCCCGTCCTGAAAAGGACGTTTGCCGATTAGCAGACCCACACTGAACATCGGAATGGGTGAATACCCTTCCGTTTTGGTTGGTTCGGTTTCGGTCTGTCATTTTAAAATCAATGAACAGACTTACTCAAGGCCCAGGCTGCGTGAAAGCACCTACCATCTGGGCCAAAAAAACTCTATAAAGCACCTACCACCTGCAACTTCTATTAATAGATTATTAATTAACTAAACAATTTTAAGATCTTTTATTTTATATAGCTAAACATGAGGATTTAGTTGATTACAAATTCGTTTTCAAAGCAGCTTGATTTTAAAAGAAAGACTTTCGTCACCGTTTTAGTATGATTGAGCTTCAACCTCCAAGTCTGAAGATACGCTGAAAGTTTAGTCATGCCTTGATTTAAAGCCACTTTCAGGTCCTTCCAGTTTTTAGAAGAGTGAAAAACGCTAAATCATCTGCATAAACAAACTTTTGGAAAATTGTGGATGGCAGGTTGTACGTAATTACGTATAGATGTTAAAAAGAAGGGGAGCCAAGACCGATCCCTGAGAAACGCCATTTTTTAGACGGCGTAGCCTGGTTTGCTTGCTGTCACCGGTAGTAAGGGTAAAACTTTAGTTGCAAACAAGCTTCATAATCATTCTGACGATGTGCTTATCCGCCAGAAGCTTTAGTAGCTTGCTGGTAAGGTTACGGTGTCATACAGTGTCCTATGTCGCTGTTGGATCGACAAATACGGCACCGGCCTTCTTAGCCTCGAAAGAATCCTTGATGTTTTGTCTCAGAGAACGACTTGATCCAGGGTTGACTTCCCATGTCAAAACTCATTCTACTAATTGGGGAGCAGTGGATCAATAATTGGTTCGACACGGGCGTAAATAAGTCTCTCGAGGATCTTGTAGGGAACACAGAGCAGAGATATTGGTCGATAATTCTTTGGGTCCCCTACGGGCTTCATTGACTTTGGGATCGCGACCACAAGCGCTCTTCTCCAGATGTTGGAAATTTTAAGTCAGTGCAATCAGGAAGAAAGGAAGTCACGTAACCAGGACTTCAAAGCAGCTCCAGCATGAATTACTAGCTATGGAAACATGGAATCAGGGCCCGGAGCTTTACCTGGTTTTAAATGTTATAGGCAGCCGTGAATTCTCTCTGTAAAAAATTCTCAGATACATTCACTGGACCTAGTGTTATAACCCCTCTAAAGGTGTTATGAAGTGCCTGCACTTCTTGAGAAACAAGTCGAGATGTCTTGCCGTCAACAGGCTCGTATCTCCCATTTCTGACCAGCTGAGACGCAATAGCATCAGCAGAAACGGGACAGTGACGCGGAGAGTGTCGTGACCTATCAATAAGGTTGTCAAATACACTCCGTGTGAAACATCAATTCCCCAAACTGCTTCGGACCATCGATCCCTTCGCTCCCTGTCAAGTTTGGCAAGCAGAGCTGTGTAGAGGGATCCACACTCCGCATCCCAACACGAAATATGGTTGTCAGGATGGTCGCGTGGGATAGTCTTTTTGGCTGTTTTCCTGATAATGTTACAAAAGTCCTGGTAAACGACATACACATCAAGTGTATCAGGTGGCAACAAAGTCTTTGCAAATTTGTTCGTCAAAGCAAATGTAGTGACTCTATTTAGCCTTGCGGGAGTTTTATCGCTTAACAGGCATGCTTGGCCCTGACAAAGCAAACCTTGGTGGTGTAATAAGCGAAGGTCGATGTTGTGACCTAAAAAAATTTTCAAGAACACGTCTAACCGGCAAGCGACTTTAAGGACCTAAGAACCGAAAGCGAGATCTGGATTGGTGCCAATGTTCCTGCAGCCAGAGCAAAAACTGGCAGCATCTTTGGCAATGTATATAAAAAGCAAAACTATTAATACTTGCCCAGCCAACCAAGCACTCAACGTCGGCACTGTTATCATCGTAATCCAGTAAACATGGCGAGAGTTGAAGTCGCCGGCATAGAGACAGGGATGAGAAAATACTGGAAGATCTAGGGATCGCAGTCGGGTTGGTGGAAGTTTGCAGACGTTGACTATTTTGATACTACGACAGTTGATCGAACGACACTTGAGCAAAATGACAACTGATTGAAATGACAGTTGATAAAAAAAGAAAGATTTACTTTTGTATGTTTCTGCCATTAAACAATCTCTTTGTTACTGTAAATTAGATTCATAAAAAGCAGAAGCCATAACTAAGACTATTTGTTTTTAATTTTTATCATTCTTTGCCAATGTCAAGGTCAGGGTTTCTCAACAAAATCCCTGGGCACAGCATTTTTAGGGAGGTAACAAGTAAATCTCTTGTCACGGTTATATTTCTTTAGATGCCTATTGCTGCCATTGTAGTCAGTAGCGTATTTAGAAGGGGGGCACTATGGCATAACCCCACCCCTGGAGACCCCTTAGAGAAATCAAAAACAGATTTAAAGCAAGATCTTTTTTTAGAGATTACTATGTTTTTGGGACGAAAAATTGACAAAACCGGGACAGATTCAAAGTTGTAAATTTTTTTTTTTTTCATTATTCGATGAACTGTCGTTTGATCAACTGTCGGGTCACGGACTATTTTATAACCATCAACGTTCATGCACAACCATCCAATTTCCGATGTCAGTGGAGATTGATCCAAAAGCGTACACCTTAGTCGCTCGTGAACAAACGTGGAAAGACCATGCTTCCTGCTTATAAAAGATCGAGCTAGTTGGAAGCTTGGAAGTACGAGCTTCTTTGCATTAATGCAGTGGGTCTTTTGTAGTAGGATTACGAGTGCCTCAAACTGTAGAGCAAGATAATGAAGAACGTTTATCTTGCTTGCAGTGAGGTCTTCAATGTTCAGCTGGAGAATAGTGAGTCTTCGGAACTTGTTGGCAACGTACCTAAAAGGGGCAGTTTTTCCAGACATTGCTTTGTCCTGTAAAAGACGTTTGCGGATTAGCAGAGCCTCGCTGAGCATCGGGATAGGTAGATACCCTTCCGTTTGGGAAGTTTTGTTTCGGTCTGTCATGCATAGTAACAAGACTAGATGTACTCACGTCCCAGACAGCAAAAGGAAACGGCCATATGCGCCATAAAGCGTCTTTCCCAAGGACACAACAGAATGGCGCGAGTAGATTTTGAACCGCGATCGTGTCGATCACAATCACGGCGCTCTTAACTACTTGACCATGCTGCCGACAATATGTAACAATATCCTCGCATCTTTGACAGCGCGTCAAAAGTTAATAGTTTGAGAGTTTACTCAAGTGTAATAACTCCGCGGTTGTCTTCAAAGTCCGGAAAAGAAATAGTTGAGATAAACTATAAGTTATAATTTTTATTAATATAATGTAGATTATGCAACGGTATACTAATGCTATTTCTCAAGTGATTTTGATAGTTTTCTAATTTATAACACCATGCAAATTCACTTAGAAAACAAATCATTTAAATATTTTAACAACGTGAAGTTACAACCAGGAATAAATTACGAGGCTAAACCTTAAGTGTATGAAACAATAAAGGAGAAATCCAAAACCGTTAACGGTATCAGAGATTATCTCAGAAAAAAAGAAAGAGTGAGAGAGAAAGAGAGAAGATCAGTTTTAATCAGGTTATTTTCCGTTTGTGTGAGTCACTACATTTTCTCATTAACATTAATAGGAAGCTAAACAACTTCACGTAAAATATTTTGTAAATTTTCACGAATTAAAATGAATTTTATCAACGAAAAAAGTGGCCAGTCAAAATAAAATGCAACTATATGAACCAACAAAAAAGTTGAGAAATGACATTGCTAAGTTAGGCTAAATTCTATCTTAGCCTCGCTACGGCATCAGTTGATAAACTACGCAATGTAATCACGCATTAGTTTGACTTTTCTTTTCTACTGAAATTAGTTTTTCTTCTCTTTTACAAGTACACTTAATCACATCCATCAAAACGTTTCAACCAGGCTTTCTACTTTTTAGTTATCTTTTGCAATATCTTCTTCGCTTCTTCCTTTTTTAGATCTCTTTAAAAATCTGCACATTTAAAATGATTTATTGTTTTATCTGGTTATCAAACAATAAAACCTGATAAATACTCGTAAAGATAATTTTTTTCAAGCCTGAATTACTAAAAAATACCTAGAAACTGATCAAATCGTCACTTACTTGCATAAACATGAAGATAATGACTCTGATGAAACGAAAATGACGTAACAGACTGTACTGAAGCAATCGTTGGAGTGGCTGTCGTGTTGTATTCTGATAATGGTGAATTGACGATGGATTGGGTTTGATTGTTCTGATGGGAATATTTCTGCGATACGAGAGCCCTAAAAATTATGGTAAAAGAAAACAAGTGGCAAAACTATGGGTTTAAATCAAGAATATAGCACTTTATACAAAAAAATGAGAAAAGAATAAACATCGCATAAGTGAATGTCGAAATTAGAAATAAAAACCAAACAAAACCTCGACAGACGTCCACAAAAACGAAGCAAAGAAACGCATTAGTAATATCATTTATAAAAAAAAATAGCTTCAGTAACTGAAAAATAACGTATTGCGTGGCCTATTGCAATCAAAAATTATTTAAATTAAAAAATTTATGAAAGCCTAACTTACCATTGAGCTAACCACCAATCCAATAAAATAAACAATGTATGACTCCCGACAATTGCTATTGCAAGAATAATAAAAAATATAACATGCAACCCAGAGTTGAAGTAATTGTAGTAGACTTTCCAAGGAATCGAACCAGTAGCATCAGAATCTTTTTCGTTTTTATCTTCCAAATTTAATAAACTTTCTTTAGCATCGCTCTGTAAATAAAACTATTAGTTTAAAACATATGTAATAACTAAAACTTGACAGTTCTTACAAATGCTACTTTAGTATCTTCTTCGTTTTTGATTTCATTGGTCTTCTCACAACTATGATTAAAGATTTCTACAAAGTAATCAATCAATTCAAAGTTAATAACACGTATGTAAAAATCTTGTAAAAGTAGGTAAATTTATGTTTCAATTAATATAAATTAAATGTTAGCAATCATCGATTACTCACCTGATCATAAGCTGTTTTTTAACAGTATTTTCGTCATAGCAAAAATCAAAACGTGATATTTGCCATAAACAGATAAAGATATATGTAAACCAAAACATAAAAATAAGCAAACAGATTTGGTGCATGAATGACGAATTTGCTAACGAAAACAAAGGATGCTGTTTAAAATTGTGAAGCATTGCAAAATTTACACATTTATGTATATTTGGGTATTATACCGATATAACCATGCTATATGCTGTATAAACTTTGTACTGTCCCATCTGAAAGGTGAAGAACATTAGGTCGGTTTATTACTGAAATATCGTGGTGCTACTTTCTGACCGGTCACAGATATTTCATTTATTCAACTGCCTCTAAGCTCGCTCGCACGTCAAAGCACAATTCCCCGTTTCAACACCTTTCTTGTCATCTCTTCTTTCTCATTTAGTCCTTCTCGCTCTACTTTATAGGATCAATAGCATCTGCAACCCTTCTGATTCGCATCATTCTTGCTCCTAACAACAGAAAACCACCTGGAAAAGGAGATCGCTGCAATGTGTTGCCCGCTTCGTCCGGTGCGTCTGCACTGGGTGGCTTTTAAATTGCACCTGCCGACCTGAACCTGCACCAATTTTAGACACTTTTAAATGCGAAATATTTTTTTTAGGTGGGCAAAATACGAGAACTTGTATTTATTATTATTTTTAACAAAATATCGAATTATCATGCACTTTATATTAGGGTGTAGGGTGTGCTTTTTATGAATCTAATTTAAAGTAACAAAGAAATTGTTTATTTGCAAAAACATACAAGAGTCATTTTTTTTATCAATTGTCATTTCGATCAACAGCCGTTTCGATCAAGTGTAGTTTCGATCAAGTGTTGTTTCGATCAAGTGTTGTTTCGATCAAGTGTTGTTTCGATCAAGGGTCGTTCGATTAACTGTCGTAGTACCGTTGTGTCCTTTGGAAAGACACTTTACGGCACTTTTCCTGTTTGGCGGTCTTGGCAAGCAGTAGAAAATTTCAGTCATATTTCTATAAAATCAAACAAAAATAAACCGGACAGTACAGATCTTGATATCTTCGGAAACAGGTCCGGGTGGTTCGTTGCGCTACGACGTTTTTTTGCAAGTCAGAAGGATAAATGTAGAGATGAAATTGAAGCGCTTTCTTCGCAAAGCTAGCTAGACGGCACAAATCGCTCTTCATTACTTTATTGACTTACTGATTAAGTTTTCTCAATATTTCAAATCATACCGTCGTTGTTGATGCTCAGCTGTGTTGCAAATGTTTGATTGTTAGTGCATATAGCGTCATCATTTACGTCTTCTGTTTCAACTTTCATCAGCGAAATGAAATCAGTTCCTTTCGCTGCAAGATCGGAAAACTTTCCTTGATCAACGATGCGACCCTGAAATAAGTTTCATCAGATTCAACTTAAATCTGTTCAAGTCTTAAGTTGGATCAAAATCAAAATTCGATCGAATAATCACATCCAAGGTTGCTGACATCAATGCTAAATTAAACCGATTATAAACCAACTTACTTCTTTCAATATTAAAACATAATCAGCTTTCTCCAGGAATTGCACTTGATGTGTCACCAACACGCGAATCTGAAACATAAACAACAAATAACTCATCTATAAATACAATAATGACGTATTTTCCGACCTTATCTTTCAAGAGGTCACAGATACAGTTCTGGAAAAGATGATCAGCAACAGAGGGATCTACTGCACTGAGGGGATCGTCCATCACAACGATGTCTGTATCAGACCGATACGCAAGACGAGCCAAGCTGACGCGAGCTTTCTGGCCGCCACTCAATGTAATTCCCCTTTCTCCCACCAATGTATGATCACCAGATGGCAATATAGAAAAATCCTGAGTTATGTTTAACAGTTTTTCGTTAAAATGACAAGAATCTACGTACATTTATAAAATGAGCCTTATAAAAGATTAAAAATGATATAGCAAAAAAAACTTTAAATAAAACAGAAGTCTTCAAAATATTTACTAATTAGTTTGAATTGAACAAAAAGTCATTTACTTTGCTGTTTCAATTTTTAACTTGTGCCTGACAATATATTGAATGTACCTGCTCCAGTGCACAAGCTTTGACAACTTTCTCATATTTTTTAGCGTCGAAATCTTCTCCGAACAAAATGTTGTTGCGAACCGAATCAGAAAACAACCACGGAATCTGGCTGGAATAAGCGATTTTGCCAGAAACTTCAATTTTTCCTGATGTAGCAGGCAATTCCCCCAAAATTGCATTTAATAAAGAAGACTAGAAATAAGTTTGTATCTAGTCTAGTGAATATTTTGACTTTTCCACAACATTACAAATAATCACGGCGTGAAATAGCTACGCACTAAATCAAAATCAGACACGAAAACCATAAAACAGCTTTTGAATAAAATTACTTAAAATTAATTGAAGTTTTAAATTATAGGTTGCTAATCTGTTTCAAAAAGCAAATTATTAAGTTGGCTTGCAAGATTTACTTGAAAAAATTAATTTAATAAGCTTGTAAATTCGTAAAAAGCTAGACATGTAAACTCACCTTTCCGGACCCAACGGGACCCACTATCATCAACAGGTCACACTTCTTGGTGTTTATACAAACATCTTGTAAAGTTGGGTTTCCAGTCTTAATAAAAAGGTATTAAAACCAAGCTAAGCAAATATAGCAGCAGTTGATGCGCATTACCTCTGTCCAAGATGCGTTTAAATTTACCAATTCAATGCCAGGCTTTGCATCACGTGATTTCTTTACAGGTTCCAGTTCAGGAAGAAGCAGGAATTCCTGTAAGTAAATATGACAATGTTTTAATTTTTTTTTCTCAAGAAAACGCTAAGCTATCTACACCGTACAGCAAATGTGTTTGGAAATGGCGCTTTATGACTACCTAAATGTACAGTATACAAAAAGTCAAAAAAATATTTGTTTACTTTACGTACTTTTCGGTCAACACTTAACAGAAGTCGTTGACAATGATTGAAAAGCAAACGCGATTTTGTAGTAAGAACCTATCGTGAGCATTGATATTAACTAAGAGTCTGATTGGTGAATCAAGCACGCCAACATGTGCGCGAAAATTTTTTTTGTTAAAAAATTCATTAAAACAATGATACTACGAAAAATAATCGAGAATACTTGTTAATTACTCACAATTCTTATCGGACACCTTGTTGTCTTGTTTTCTAAAATTTTGTGTTACAAATGAATCTTGATGTAACTTTTCCTCTGTTTCTTTGGTTTTCATCTCGAAATCAGTTCTATCCAGCCTCACTCACTAACCTTTTTCCAAGTCTGTAGTTGACAATTACACAACCCTAACCACCCTTTCTGAGTCAAGAATATTTATCTGCAATAAAAACATGGTCACTTTAATCCACATTTCTACTATCAATTTTAACTTCTATCTCATCTACTGCTTTTCCCTCTGTACTGATTTGAAATGTAGCATTCAATCAGGTCTATTCCAACACCGAATCTCAACAATGTTTTCAGATGAACTTTTACTACCTCGTCCATTGTGCTTCTTCTCGTCTACACAGAAACACGCCCACCATTCTCTAGTTACATATTCCCACGGGAGGCAGCCCGGCACGACCCCTTAATAGCAACTGCAGTTTTGAACAGCAGTATATTGTTCACCTTGTGCTTGGTAGTTTTGTGATTTTTACTAAAAGGACATTTACTAAAAGAGATTCTTGAGCTTAGGCGCCGTCTGAGGCGTAGATCAAACGTTAGGAGTTTGCGGAGTTGATTAGCGCTATCATCTCCAGGAATGGGTCGGGTAAACCAAAAATTAGGTTTAAAAAAAGGTGTTACAAAATTTTACTTTTTGGTGATACTTTTTTTTATTGTTAGAAACCGCGACCAACTGTTGCTTTTCTTGATTTAAAGCAGATTTACACTCACAGCAATTATTATAAGACTAAATCACCGTGTTTTTATGCATCTGGGACGCTTTTATATTATTAGTAGTGGAAAATTTCAGTTCTGCATTGTTGCAAAATTCATGAACCTGACACAAGTGCAATCATCAATATCGTCACAAAAATAACTTACTTGAAATCGCTTTAAAGCAGCAAAGGTTTGAAAAGTAGTTTCAATAGCAAACGGAAAGACAAGTCCAGCACCCAACAATAAAACCGAAAAAAGTCCAAGAGAAACCAAGACCTGCATAGATTAATCAATTAAACAAAATTGAGCAATTTTATAGTAAGATTATTTTAAATAAACTTACTATTTGCAGATTGAGAGTGCCATTCAACGCAATAAAGACCACGAATGTTACAAATGATAAGATCTGAGTTGTGGAATGTTTGGTGGTATAATTAAACGAACGAAGCAATGATGAATGAAAAATATGACGCATTTCCTTTCTGTTAAAATAAAAATAAAATTTTTTTAAAATCTTGTCGAAACCAGGAAAAAGCTACGATCAAAATTTTTAACGATTATGTATTGCTTACTTTCTTAAACCAGTTAGAATTTCTTTGAAAGATTTCTCCCACGAATACATCTTAATGATTCTCATGCCGGCAATAACCTCATTAGTCACGTGAACTCGCTCATCTGTGGCACGCGCTGTTTTTAATCTAAAAAATTACAGAGATTTAAAAAATTCTTTCAAACAGATTAGCAATTGCACTGAAAAAATTGCGAGTTATATAGAAGCATACAGCTGTCGTAATTTGAAGAACTTACAACTATAAAATTCTATCATAAAAAAGCTTTCAGATCTTACTTACTCGTAGGGATAAAAAAAATACATAAAAAAACAAATACACTTTTAAAAACAGTCAAGCCACGTTAATCCGGACCCCGAAGAGCCGCAATCCTCGTTATCCGACACGAAACTACAGGAAACGGATTTCTTCAATGCATTTTACCCCTTTGATCCAGAAATCCTGCTGTCTGACTCCGACACAAACGTTTTGGAACAAATGTGCTCAGTTAATCGCATTGAAATCCGATAAACCGGATTATGACTAGTAAAGCGAAAATGATGCACGAATTACCTTAACAGTGTCTCGGCTATGAAAAGGGACATAGAATCTATAAGTGAAGAGTCACTCGTTCAACTTAGAATAACAGACTTTTTTCAGTAAGAATTGTTTGTTTTAATTTTACATGAAGTTTCTGTTCTCGTCATCTTGCGATATTGATTCCTTATATAAATAAATGCGGATTAAGATCGCCAATATAATCTAGTGGTTAGTAGAGCATTTGCCTTTAATAGGATAGTTTTCGGGTTTGACACGGGGTTGGATTATACAAAAATATAATTTTCTTTCAGTTGTTGTCCGGCCAGAAACTTGGTACTTTGAATTGGAGTAAGGTGGGTGCATACTGCGTTTTTCGCTTTCCGATAATTTAGATACTTCGCTAAACCGACATTTTTATGACGAAACCAAGTGGTTCCGATTAACGAGTTTGACTGTAATTTGAGTATAAAATAAAAAACTAGTCGGCAGCGTGGTCGAGTGGTTAGAGTGCTGTGATTGTGATCAACATGGTCTTGGTTCAAAACCTACTGGTGCCATTCTGTTGTGTCCTTGGGAAAGAACTTTTACGGTACTTTCTTCTGCCTGGCGGTCTTGGCAAGAAGTTATAAATTTTAGTCGTATCGCTATAAAACTAAAAAAACAAAATATAAAATTTTAAGCGGACAGAAATATCTTGGCATCTCCTGAAAGAGGTCGGGGTAATTTCTTGCTCTATGTATTAGCGTCTCCGTCGCTTTCCTGCGAGTCAGGAGGATAGATATAGAGAATAAAATTTTTAAAAAGTAGATCTTAACGAAGCAGAATAATTTTTAACGTTAAGAGTTTTGTTGAAGAGCACCGCTGAACACTTATTTGTGATTTTACATTATTATTTTCAAAATAAAATAAAATTTCCTCCCGAAGTTGCTATAAAAATCGAAACACATCAGCTGATGAATTTATACATGGAAAATAGATTATAAAAAAAACGAATTTGTAAATGAATCAAATGCTTTTTAGTTTTATCACTGAGAATTCGCCAAAATTTTGATGTAGATTCATAAAAGTTTAAAAGATTTCCACAAGTAAAAAAATGCTGAGCGAACAGAAAATAGTCTTAAGTTTTAAAGACGTTAGAAGTTACCTTAATTTTCCGAAGAATTTTCCTAAAAATGTTTGAAACCCGAGAAGACAGAACAACACAAGCATTCCAACAAGACCAGCTGTTTCTAACTGAAGCCACAAGACGTAAGTAAATATTGCACATTCCAGGGGAACAAGCCAAAGATAATGTGTACATCCGAAAGCCTGAAAAACGATAAAGTAATGACTCATTCATATCGTATCATTCCATACCAAGTCTATATACCGAATGTATTTACATGTGTAATGTATTTACATCAGAGTGCAAAACGAAAAACTTTTTTCTATTTGCTTTAAAAAGTTAACTATGTCAAGAAGAGTCAGGGATTATTCAGGATTTTCTGCACGTTTGCCTTTTGTTAGTTCAGCTACATCAATTGTAAAGCCAAAATTGTGACGGTAAAGTGTTCAGCTAGAACCTTCATGTGTACGAAAATATACTAGTTTTATCATACTCTACTGACTATTGTAGAGACAAAAGGGGTAAGTTCTGGAAAGTGTCAAAAATAAGTAAAATTTTTGAAAATGCGAGTTAAATCTCTGCAATTGTTTGCTCTGTTGATCAAAAAATTTTCAATAAACTATTCTTAACCAGGATGAAAGACCAATTTAATGAAAGAATTACTTAAAAAACCGTAATGTTTGCTGGGGGCTACAGCAAATAAACACTGGTATAGGCTATATTTTATAGCGAGAATTATGGTAGTTATGCGACATAAGTATTACAATTTACAACCATTGTATATATAACGTATGTAAAACTAATCCAGAAACCAAAGTACTCAAAACTACCGTAAACCTAAAAATAAGCAGGACAACTAAAGCACAGAAAATCTAAAACTATGATTACATTGCATTAACCCTAATCGACGCTACAGTAACTTTTTGTTGACATGGGTCACAAAATTTATGGCTGTTCTTTAAAAAATGATCAGATGGTAATCAAGATTCATAAACTTGCTTTACAAACAGAAATAAAAAAAATTATGTTGTCGTATGCTATCACATATGCAGTCACAGTACTGTCCACATTTTGGGACAAGTGTATAATGGGTATAATAATGTGTAAAAGTGATTTTGATTTTCATTTGGTTGTATTGTGCTTTGTTCTGAAATCTAGTAATGTGAAAACTATTGCTGCTGATAATGTATCAAGGTAGTTGAAGACAGAAATGACAACGTTAAAGATAATGATAGGGATTTAATGATAAAACTGTGCAGAAGGTTGTACTTTTGACAGCATACCAAACAGGAGGGGCATTTTATTTGCGATCTAAAAACTTTCTAATTAAAGACAATGTCAAAGCGTTTTCGCATAACGAACCAGAGCCACCCAGCAAGCACAGACGTTTTTGCGACGTTCAGACGTCCGATATGGGTCCGAACGGCCTCGACCAATATTAGACGTCCTGAAGACGTCGGAAAACGTGCTTGCCGGGCTATTGCAACAAAATCTAAACAGTTTTTCCAAACCTTTTACAGTTCGGGTCGCGCGATTTTGGCGCGCACAAGTTCAGCGATGTAGAGATTTCGGCGCTCGATCTTTATTTATTTATCATTTACTTTTTGTTTGTCGGGATATAAAAAATGTACGCTCTAAAAAACTAATAAATTGCATGTTACCCGAGCGCCTGTATCGGGACGCTTGCGGCCAGGGTTATGGAGTCGGAGTTGCCAGAGTCGCATGTTTTAGAGAGAAATCCGAGTTGTTTTTAAATTTGCCGGAGTCGGCTCGCTTTTTATAACTCGGAGAAATAATCGGAGTCGTTTTTTAGGGGTGCTGGAGTCGAATTCGGAATTGTTTTTGTTTTTGGAAGCTCTGTTTTACACTAAGTTAGGTCCCCACGGTTTCAAAGTCGAAGTCGCACATTTCAGGGTGGAGTCGAAGTCGGAAATCAGAGTTGTTTTTTAAGATCTTATGGAGTGTTGTTGTTGTTGCGCTTACCCGGCTCACACCTAGGTATTGGAGCCTCTTGTACTGTATTTCTAGAAAACGCAAGAAAATCTTTCTTGGTACGTGCGCACTAAGCAAGAGCTCACTGTAACATCTAAGAATAGCCAGACACAAACATTTCCTCCAATTTCTCGGATGAAGTGCGAATGCCCGAACACACGCAGAGGTTAAAGCATATCATGCTATGCAAAATACCACTGACATAGAATGAAGCGGGAAGTTAATGGTCGTTTCGATCCCTTAAAAATACAGGGTTCACCAACCACCAGGGGAACCAATCCATCGTTGGCGAGACTTACGCGTATATTGATAGGTGGTCACATGCATAAGTCGGTGATAAAACAAAAGTAAATTGCTTCTCTTAACTACAAACATTAATAGCCAAGCATTGGTGCAACGTTAAGTTAATATAACCTGATGAGATATCTTCAAGTATATGTAATACAAGAAGAAAAATGGCACAAAAGGCAAATCTTCTGGAGTCGGAGTTGGACGCGGAAAACTTTAAATAGGTGAAGTCTGAATTAGAATATCTCCGAAAAAATATCTCCGACTCCACAACCCTGCTTGTGGCTTTTAGCACTGAATATTTTTTGTGATCACGTAAATTTTTGTTTGATTTAGCAACTTCTGCATGATTAACACTTGTTAAAGATTTTTGTTAACTACTGCCAAAGTGTTGCATTACCGGTATATCCCCAAAAATGTTTACAGTTGTAGAAAAATGTTCGGTTTTGGCCAAACCTACTAAATCAAAGAAGGTAAAAACAGTTGAACTTGTTTCCATTGTTGAAACGATTCAAGTTTACCTTAGACTTGTAACTTTTAATTTCGGTGAACTTCGACTCATGACACAAAAACTTGCACTTGTGCCCAGAGGAGCCAGAAAATTTTTTGACAGAAGAGACAAAATTAAAAACAAAGACACCTTCTTTCGTTGGATAGAATAATTGTAGTACAGTTTAAAAACTTAATGAAACATTTGAAACGGCAACTTAAATATTTAAATATACAGTAGTTGCAATATTGCAAGACAGAGAAGGCAATTGCCCCCTACCTTGCGGTTTCTGGCATCCCTGATTGCACTAACGCTTACAGATGTTGGTTTATTTGTTTATCACAACTACACCACTTTCAAGTAAGCTGGTCAATTAAAATTAATTTAGCCTCTTTTACCTCTGCATGCTGTTTAATTGGAAACAACATTAATTTAAATTATGCAAAAAAGAATTAAATATTTATGCAAAAAGCCTCTTATAATTTTGAACTACAGTTCTAAAAGAAAAGTGACTAAAAATTAAAAAAGTTTTCATGATGCATGAAAACAGTATGATAGCTGTGGTTATCTTTTTGTTTGCTTGGCACTGCACCTAACATTTCATATGCCTTGATAAAAAAAGTCGTGACATTTTTAATAGAATTAGCTTTTTAGCTTACACAAGGGAATGAGGCTCATTTCAGGTTTTAAAACTGAAAACACATTGTTAAAAATGCAGCTGCTCAAAAATGGCCCTTAAAATTGTCTTCTTTAACTTTGCTTTTGTATTCCTTCTATCAGTTTGTCAATTATTTTGTTTGCAACATTTAATATTTATAGAAATCTAATTGTGTAAAGGATAAAGGGCAAGTATAATATAACTTGCTTCAGGTGAACTGTTTCATGAATCAAGCATGCATACCATTATTCAATTTAATGGCAAAGTTGTTAAAAGTAGTCATATGTCAAAGGAGAAGATTTATATCATCACTGTTAAACCATCCTTAAGCTAAATAGAAGCAAAAGAAACAAAATAAAAAAAAATTATAATTAAATTGTTTTAAAAACTGCAAACTTGCTGTTTAACAATATAGTTTTTGTAGTTGATATAATTACAGATTCTAACCTAACAAAAAATAAAAAAACTAAAATCATACCAAATTAAGACGAAGAGCATCAGTTGATGCAAGATTGACAATTTTTCCACTGGTTGTTTGGGATAAGGCTTTATGATTCAGTTTTAAAGTCTTTTAAAAAAAAATATACAAATGCATAACAACCTTTTAAATAAACAAAAACAAATATTCAGTTAATGATAACTCAAATGCCATCACTTTCCATACCCTGGCAACATTAGAGTAAAAACAATAAATTAAATGTAATATAAAATTATGCTGCAAAACCACTTTATAATATGATAATTGCTTAACTCACTTTTTTATACATCAAACTAACTACAGCTGTTTTTGCATTCCATCCAAGAATCATCAAATTCAAAATAAAAATATTATCAATAGTTATGAACAAAAATGAAGAGATTGATAATCCAAAGGCACACAAATATGGATACCAAGCTGACACCTTATCCGGATTCATAAAATAATATGACAATTCTCCAATAAAAAAAGGACTGACTATACGAAAACATTCCTGTACAATTAAGATAACATAAAAACTGTATTAATTAGATAGAAGAACATATACAGGGTGTCAAGAAAGTTCCCGATCGATTTTTAAATTTAATGTAATTTAAAAACTTCAATGAATTATGATAAGTTCTGTACGTCATTTTTCCACTTAATCCTCCTTTTCAATGTTTCTGATACACTTTTCAAATTTTTTTGGCTAAAATAATAATAAAATGAGTAAAAGAGCTGCAATCATTCAACTTCATCGTGCGGGACATTCAAATTCTAAAATTATGAAGTTGCTAAAAGCACCAAAATCGACTGTTTGCGATACAATCTTGCGCTTCCAAGAACTTGGAACCATGGAGGATCAGGATAGGAGTGGACGACCTCGATCTGCTTGCACTCCAGCAAAGATCAAGGCCCTCAGGGAGAGAATTCGGAGGAACCCCAAACGATCCTTGAGGAAAACAGCTAAAGACATGAATATCAGCCATGAGTCTGTCAGAACAATTGTTGAACAGGATCTCAAAATGTCCCCATACAAAATCAGGACAAGACAACTCCTAACTGACCTCCAGAAGCGAAAAAGAAAGGAGAGGGCCAAAATTCTGCTGAACCGTCTGAAGGGAGGCACGGAGAAAGGCAAAATCGTTTTTTCAGACGAAAAACTCTTCTCGGTGGAGGCGAAGTTCAACACCCAGAATGACAGGATTCTTGGAAAGTCGCCCAAGGACCTCCCTGATCATCTTCGATTCGTTTCACACTGACAGAAACCCTTGTCTGTGATGGTATGGGGTGCGATCTCTAAATCTTGGAAATCTCCCCTCATTTTTGTTAAAGAGGGGGTCAAAGTGAATACAGATTCGTATGTCAATGATATTTTAACCCCTGCCCTCGCATCGATGAAGGAAAAGTTCAAAAATAAGTCCTTCACCTTCCAACAAGACGGCACGCCTTCTCACACATCAAAGAAGACGCAGAAGTGGTGCGAAGAGCACTTTCCTTTATTCTGGACCAAAGATTTGTGGCCACCATCTTCACCCGATCTCAATCCTATGGATTTCTGTGTGTGGGGTATTCTGGAAAAAGAAGCCTGTTCTTCACCCCATAACAATCTGGAGGATCTTCGAGCTTCCCTGAAACGAGCATGGGAGAAAATTCCTCAAGATGCCCTTCGTGCTGCTTGTCAGAATTTCCGACAGAGGCTCCAACGTGTTATTGATACAGATGGGGGTCATTTTGAATAAACCAGATTTTTTTATGTTCATGGAGCTTTGTTCTATCACCACAATAAACCTTTTGTTGATTTAACCTTCTGTCATTAGCCCTATATAATTTTGTTTAGGATCGGGAACTTTCTTGACACCCTGTATAGTAGTCTTGAATTCTGACAAAACTCACTTGAAACAGATGTGTAAAGTCTCAAAAAGCCTACACTTCTGTTTAAGATAATAAAGAAATTGCTACAAACAAAATGATCAAATTAAGATTGCACTTTCAATTTTTAATTTTCTATTTTGTCATCAAAACACAAAAAGAATGATTCAATTAAAAAACATACAATTGTTGGCAATTCCAATATTTTTGTAAACATTGCAAATCTTAACTTAAAAGCTAAGAACTTACAAAATAAGATTTTAACAAATTCAAAAAGTTTGAAACCAGTGAAAAATTTTGATAAAAAAAATATATATAGGGTATATACTGTATATATAGATTTTTCAAAATTTTTGATCAGTGTTCATCAGAAAAGTGCTTAATGATATCAAGTCAGACCAGTTAAATTATTTAAATTTCAGACCACAAAATTTAATTTAACATTAATTTTATTTTCCCAACTGACTGTTTTGCCTGCCTGGGATCCTTAGAAAGCAATTAGAAATCAGAATAAACAAAACAAACGAATAAAAATACAGTATTTTTACCGTATTTTCCAGTGCAATCTATTCAATCAAAATTTTAACACATTTTTTAATGCAAACTTTTTTAATTTATTCATTATTTTCAAACAATAGAGCTGGCTATGAAAAAAATTTTTTCTTTGGCAATAAAATTCATTCATCAATTAATATTACAACCATAGTTTCTCTTGTTGTTGTTTTACATTTTTTTGTTGGCATTCAAGCATTTTGTTAAAACTGTATTTTTATTCATTTGTTTTGTTTTTTCAGATTTCTAACCACCCCCTGACAAGCCTAGACAGGAGAAACAGTCTGTTGGGGCAAATAAAATTAATATTAAATTAAATTTTGTGGTTTAAAATTTAATTAAATATATATACAGGGTGGCCCAGATATAACCAAACGCAAAAGCTCAGTTGATGATCATTGATTTTAAGTTGCTTCATTAGTCATTAGTCTTTTTTGTCATTTATTATTGCCCCCTTTTATTTCAGACATGGCCTACACAAGACATTTTGAACATTTGCTGTAATGTTGTGTAATAAAATTTGTTTTATTTAACTGTAACTTTTCATAATAATTCGGGTTTGGTTATATCTGGGCCACCCTGTATATATGTACATAATTATGTTTAATATATGTACATAAGTACGAGTATGTTTAATATATATATATATATATATATATATATATGTACATAAGTATGTTTAATATAAATCAATACAGATGCCAAAAAATCAATGACAATGCAGATTACAACTAAACATAATTTTCTATATAAAAATTAACCTCAATTATTATTTTAAAAAATATTCAGTGAGGAAAGCAGCAAAAAATTTAGGTTAAAAACTAAAATCTAAAGTTTAAAGAGAGAAATTTAGCTTATATAACGACTTATATTTCAATGAAGATTAAAAAACACAAAAAGATAATTTTTACAATAATGGCTGGGAAAACCATTTTGAGAAACAATAATCTTTAAAAAAATTTAAAAGCCAAAATAAACATTTAACTGAGATAAAAAAAATTAACTTGCCAGGAATTTTTTACTACACATTTACTATGGCAAAATAAACAAAGTAGCCATTAAAAAACAAAAAATACGTACAGCTAATGTGCATGTAAAGCCATTGAGAAAAAATGTCCAAAAAAATGTCTTCCAAAACACCCATACAAAGTTTGGTGTTTTCATGTTTTTATTTGCTCTATCACATTCTTCATCCCAATTTCTTGACAAAACATTTACAAATTTTATAAAAGAATTTTTGATAAATCTATGACAGTTTTAAATACAAAAACTCTTTGTGACAGAGTTATTTTACTAAAACATAACTATATAACAAGTGGAATAATCAAAAATTAGTCTAATTATTATTAGACAATTGAACAAATAAAAAATTAATACAAAACTCAATTACAGATAAGTACGATGTACCTGCACAACTTCTTTGTAACAAAATCAGCCTTATCATTACTTGCTATTTGAAACAAATCAGAAGATTGAAACTTTTTCTTCATGCCTTTTTTAAAGTATGGATTAAGCCACCTTGAAATAAATGTTAAAATTTAGATAAAAATCGATTAAAACAACATTCAGTCATTGGCAAGACAGAGAAAAATGACAATATTTGTAAAGCTCAATTTATACTTAAAATACAAGTCATAAAATTCAGGTCTCTTCAAAAAGTCACCATAATGGTCGAGTAGTCGGCAGTGTGGTCAAGTGGTTATAGCACCGGGCTGATGATCAACATGACTCAATTCAAAACCCACTTGCGCCATTCTGTTGTGTCCTTGGGAAAGACACTTTACAGCACTTTCCCCTGCTTGGTGGTCTTGGCAAGCAGTTCTAAATTACAGTAATATCTCTACTAAATTACTAGCGGACAGCAATATCTTGACATCTCTGGAAGCAGGTTGGGGTAATTGCTTACTCTATGTATTAGTGCCTCCGTCGCTTTCCTGCGAGTCAGGAGGATAAATATACAGATAAAATAAATAAAAAAAATAAATCAAAGTAAAAAACAGTATTAAAAATATTCATATCCATAAAATTTGTATCAAGATATCTGTGTTGTACATTGGCACACATATCACGTAAAAGTACTTACCACACAGATGCTTTTGATAATAAACTGGTAGAAGCATATGGACAAATTTGTTTTTTTTTAAATTCATCCATAAAAATTGTTAGAAATACTATGCTTTTACTTCTATACATAATTATATACATAAAAAAATGTAATAAAATCTTTATTATTTTTGAAAAGTTAGTTTTTAGAGCCAGTAGAACATCAAATACAATATATTTGTTTTTAGACTAGGCGTTTAGAGAAGGCGCTTTACTATGTGCTATGGTTATATATACCCATAGGACAATTTTACCAGCGGTTGTGCAATAATTGTTTAGGGGAAATCCCTAAGAAACACAAAACAAATGTTAGTCATCAATGAAAAAAATCGAAGAAAAAAGTATGACGAAATGTTGCGAAATTATTATGCAGATTCACTTCTAGTTTTTATTGCTTTCGTGCGCTTGATTTTCTGTGAATGTTGCTTATATTCTTAATCTGGATTCTAAAGACAAGAGCGCAGTATATAAAATCCTTTTGACCAATGTTGTGCTGGCAAAAAACGACGCAAGATTAGGTTATAGTAGACCAGCGGTGGTATGAGAAAATTTTTTTGATGGCCTACAGAAGAAACAGATCATTATATATATATATATATATATATATATATATCAGAAACATACAGAAATTTTTTTGTTTTAGGTGTCGTTATCGCGTCAAATAATACGTTTGACGTCATTTAGATTCGATCAAAAAACTACACATTGCCACTGCAGTTTTTCACGCGATCGCGAAAATTTCGAATAACTTTACGTAGAGAATAAGTACTTGTTAGGTTTAAACAATCAAGTACAATTGAGTCTGTTTTTTTGTTTGTGGTTTGTAGGTCGTTTACAAGTGATCAACAAGTAGTTACGTTTGCTGGTTCGAGTTAAAATATCCTCAAATATTTCGTTTTAGATTTTGATTTTTTATAATATAATATTGTAGCGACCACGCTGCTTTAGTGGGTGATTGTCTTTAACGCGCTACGCGTAGGCGATTGCCTTTAATCGCATATTTTAACTTGAACAAAGAAACTAATAAAAAGAAGAGTTGAGACAGAATAAAGTCTGGACATATTTTTTGTATGTAGTAGGCTCACAGCAAGTTAGGAAACAATATATAAATATATACAAGCAAGATTAGCCGCTATAATATTATTATTAAAATTTAACTATTTTTTTTAGTAATTAGCAAACTTAAGTTGTTGTATTGTACCTTTCAAATAATTATTCAAATATTTTACTTATTTTTGTCATAAACGAAAAAGCAAAAATATATAGCCTAACACTACACCGATATATAAACCCAATCTATTATTATTATTATTTAACACTAAACCATTGTATTTTTTTAAGAGTAGATTTTTTTAAAGGTATGATGTTTAATAATAAATCTAGAATTTTAATTTTTTGGGAAATTTTTAAAATAAGTTTACATACAGAATGACTGAGACTAAACTAAACTGCGTGTTCATAATAAGTTTTTTAATTATGTATGTATTTTCTATTTATGCTCCAAAACTGTGGAACTCTTTACCTGATCGACTGAGACAACTAGATCGTCGTCGTCGTTTGAAGGGTATCCACTCCAAGTCAGACACAAACAGGACTGGGGCCGAGGGTTTATCCTTTTACTACCCCAGACTGCTGCATTGCCTGGATCAGATGCTGGCAGTGATGTCATTAAGCCAGCATCGAGTTTGGTCATTCAAAAGCGTCAGATCTCGTACTCCATGTGGTGCCCGATGTATAGGGCACGCTGTTAGTACATGGTCTGCGGTTTTCGGTTTCTATTCATTGACTGGAATTTTATGAGAAGTGGAGATATCACTGTCAAAATGTCAAATTTGAGTTCGTTTTGAGCTGAATTAATTCAATTGTAACAGCGAGCTTAACTCGAAAAAACTTTTGATATTTAAAGCATTTTTATTTTTTTGGTATTGTCTGTTTTAAAATGTAAAACTAATCGAAAGTTTTAGGCAGTTTTACAAAAATGAGCCGAAAATGTTAAACTTGTTAAAATCAAGTAATTTGAAATGGTAAAAATTTGCCATAAAATTTTTTAACAACGTCTTTTCCAAAATTAAGTTTGTAATTATTTGATTTCCTAAATTCTAACTTTGTTATTAAATGCTGAAAATGGTATTTGAAAATAAATTGAAAATAATCAAAAATTTTACGCTTATGGCGTTTTGCAAAGGATGAGGCATGACGTTATTGTTATTGCTCTAATTCTTTGATGGTTAACAATTAACGTTATTGCTTTCAAAATTAGTTAATACTTTTTGCACTGGTACAAATTTTTTTATCCTGCCATTCGTATTGATAATATACGATAAATCTAACAAGAATTAATTCAAAAGAGATTTCAGGTTGCATAATTTTTTAATCTTAAAAGAATTTATTTAATCATTTAGTCATGTTTCCTCAACAAAAAAGGAGAAAACTTTGTTAGACTTTAATTTTAAAAAAATTCGTAATAACGACTGCGAAAATGTTAAAAAAAGAATTCCCGTTGTTGATTTGGCATGTAGCAAAAACAATCCGCAGAATCTAATAGAAGAACCAGGTAAGACTCCAGACGCAGACAAAGCTACAAAAGATTTAGTTTTACAACCGTCAAATGACATTTCACTTTGTATAGGAAAAACTTACTCAAGCAGAAAGACTTCGAATGCTAAAAAACATATGGATTCCGGATCAGTCTTTTAATTTTCGAATTACCGCAACCAATCACCGAAATTTACGGTTTCAGCACCGCTGGTTTATTCGCTTCAAGTGGTTAGCGTACTCATACTTAGAAAATGGAGCCTTTTGCAAATACTGCGTTTTATTTGGAAGTAAAGCAGGCAGTGGAGTTGGAAACCAACCTCTAGGAACTTTGTGCGCGGTAAAGTTTCAAAAATGGAAAAAATGCGCTCGAACGCTTTGCAGACCACGAGAGCACAAAATATCACCGCGACAGCGTGGTGGCAGGAGAGACCGTTATGTCAATCTTATCAGGAAAACAAGATAGCAACTTAATCAGCAACAGAAGCAAACAATTTTAGAAAACCGAAGAAAAATCACAACAATTATAGAAGCAATTATACTCTGTGGTCGACAGGGTATTCCTTTAAGAGGACATCGGGATAGTGGTCCACTCACTTTCGAATCAGAAAAAAATCGAGAAGATAATAATAATGACGGAAATTTGCGTGCTTTACTTCGATACAGAATGAAACATGATCGAGTTTTCAAGAATGATTTTCTTTCTGCCGGACGCAACTCTCAGTATATCAGCCCAAGAATGCAAAACGAAATTATAAGTATTTGCAATGACTTGATACTTAAGCGATTGGTCGATTCCATTAACAGGTCCAGATTTTTTTTGTGTTGGCTGACGAAACAACCGATATATCATGTCAGGAACAATTGACTCTTTGTGCTCGGTACGTAACTGATGACTTTGCTATTGAAGAATCTTTTCTCCAGTTTGTACCCATAACAGATCTATAAGGCAAAAATTTGGCTTCAACAATTTTGAACAATTTATCGGACATTGGTATTGATGTTTCAAAAATGCGCGGTCAAGGATACGATGGGACCAAAGCTATGAGTGGAAGATTGAATGGAGCCCAAGCCTATATTAGGGAAATTTTTCCTACAGCTCTTTACTGTGCAGCCCATAGTCTTAATTTGGCTGTCTCTAATTCATGCGATCTCTCGCCGGTTCGTAACTGCATAGGAACAATAGCTTCAATTTACAATTTTTTCAATGCTCCAAAACATCAAAATATTTTACACAAATCTGTCAACACGATTTCGTTAACAACAAAAGCTCAAAAACTTGTTCAAATTTGTGCCACCAGATCAGGGGCGTGCCAAACTTTTCTGCTGCCCAGGGCGAGTTCTGATAATGATGCCCCTTATACTTAACTTTAAAAATAATTCCAGATTGACATAACCTTAAATCGGATTTAATCTTAAATCGGATTTAAACAAATTACAGATGTTGTTATACATGAGAATGACTAAATTAATGAGAATGAATAAACTAAGCAACAAACTCACTTGTATAAGATCAAATTCATTTAATAACAAAAAGCAAGTCACTTATTTCGATGTCCAATCGCTCCTTTGCTGTCAACAAATGTCTGAACGACAGCTTTTTTCACCTCGCTTGTCAGGAATTTCTTTTCGTGATATTATAAACAATATGTTATATTATAACAACTGTTTATAATATCATTAAAATCCTTTCTTCGCCCGCCAAGCTCTAGGAGTGTAAGCGCGATGCTTAACGCTTGTCGGGTAAGTCCCGGTCATGAGGTGCGGCCTTGGTCTTACCACACATTGGATTCTGTGTATTCCTTGCGCGGCAAAGCCGGGAATCATTTCCAGCTGCTTGTGATCGAGTTGTTGTCGGGCTCGCGTGGTCTAGTGATGTTGTCTCCTGCTTGGAAGACAACACGTAGCGAGTTCGATTCGCAGTGAGATATGCATCACTGATGAGCTCTAATAAGAGCGAAACTCGAGTCTGGTGCTTCTCATTTTAAGCAGTTTGGTTTCTATTAATTTCTTTTTGATGCTAATCAGCGATAAACTTGACAGGCGCTGATTTGACATCGAAGACCTCAGATATGTTTGTATCTGTTTCAACTTTGAAAAAGATCGTTCGCAACTAGCAATTGAGTAGCCAATTGTAAGTAATAAACGATATGCAATATACAAAGTTGGAAAAACATCCCAGCCAAGCTCAACTAATGAAGCAAGAAAATCTTTTGCATTTTTTGGAAAAGCTCTGTTTCCACTTCGGAAAAGCGTAAAGCAATCAACGATTTCTTCGTACAGGAAAGATGAGTTCACATCAGTCTCAAAATGGTTAGCAAAATTCTGGCACTGTTGTTTCAAGGTTTTCAAATGTTCCATCTTTTCAACATCAATTGAGTCCAGCTTTACTAAGAAGGAAAACTTGTCAGCGAGCCTACGAATGCGGCCTGAGCGTTCTGAAAGTTTGGTCTTCAGTCTGTTTGCGATTTCATTCATTATTCTTTTCATTTCTTGAATTGCTAATAAACCATCATCTTTCACACTCTCTCCAGGCATCATTTTCCTTCGCCTGACTCTTGCCAAGGGCACATTCCACTTCTCACAGTATTCTGATGCCAATCTGACTGCATTCTTAATTGTGTCTTCAGATTTCAGGTCAATAATTTTATTGAGCCCATCAAGATCATTACTTGCCTGAACTAAATCAATCTTGGGATCTTGCAAACGTTTTGTCACTCTCTGCACTGATGACAAAATAGGGCACCAAAATTTTAAGAGAGAAACAAATGTAAATTGCTGCAACAAAAGAAGTAAATAGGCATCAGATTTTGTCTCACTTGAAAATTTGCCACCTTTAAAATGCTCAAGACAAGATATAATTTCGTCAAAATTTTCTTGGATGACTTCAACTGCGTTGTAGTACGAACTCCATCTGGTCTCACAATGCTTCTTGATTGTTTTCTTAACCTTTGACTTCAGTACTTCCCAACGTGTTGTCGACGATGAAAAGAAAACAAAAATTTTGTCCATAATACCAAAAAAAGTAACCACTGTTGGATGAACTTCAGCTGCATGAACACATGCCAAATTTAAGCTGTGGTTTTTGCAATTGATAAACTGGGCTTGAGGATTGATTTCCAAAATTCGTTTTTGTACTCCAGTTCGTACACCACTCATAACAGCCGCGTTATCTTATGCTTGTCCTCGACAATCATTTAAGTCAATTCCATCATCATTCAACTTCTCAATCACCGTTTCCACTAAGCTAGCGGCGTTTTTCTCAGAAACTTGAAAAAACCCAAGAAAAACTTCTTTAATTTCGACATCCTTATTCTCATTGATGTGAATGTATCTCAAAATCTCCGCAATTTGATCTTCACGTGATATATCTGGAGTAGAATCTAACATCAGAGTGAAATATTTGGCTTTCTTTACTTCGGAAATAATCTTCTTCTTAATCATACTGCCAATAAGATTGATTATTTCATTCTGACTCTTATTCGACAGATAGTTGACTTTGTTAGGCTTATTCCTCACATTCTGTAAATGTTCAAACAAAGCAACGTCATAATCTGCCAATAGTTTAATTACCTCCAAAAAGTTTCCAGAATTGGTTTCAAAAACATTATCGTTGACCAACTTTGAAACTCCTTCGTCTCTATGACTTCGAAACGCAATATTCTGTCTTGCAAGGAGAAAAACAACATCGACAATTCCTTCAACACTAAGTCGCCGTTTCTTTTTCTCGCTTGCAATATGGTTTTGGAGCTCATAATCAATTACGCGTAGTTTTTCAAGTCTTGCTGCAAAATCCCAATATTCACGCATTGCATTTCTGTAACCAGGACTTTTTCATGCTCATAAATTCGAGGATTCAACTTTCTCCAGTTGCTAAATCCATCTTCGTTACAAAAACTTGATTCACATCTTGAAAATAAAAAACAGACAAAGCAAATAGCTGCTTGTTTGCATGGTGAATATATCAGCCATTTTCTCTGCAAACGCTCTCCATTACTGACAAAATTTCAAACCAATGCTTAGAAAGAGATCTTCCTTCTTTTTTAGCAAAAGGACCTTCTTTGTGTTGGAAATTCTCTGGTCCTTGCTGAACTAAGTATTTCACTAAATGAGTGAAAATCGGCTTCCTTAAACGCCCAAAGTCGTGGTCACGAAATAATTCAAAAAAATCTTCATCGTTATTATTACCTTCAGCGTCATCGTTCAAAGTGACAGCACTCGCCTCAACATTAGCACTCACCTCAGCAAAATCATCAGCGTCATCTGGAATCGATTTTTGTGACGAATTTTCATCCTGATTATCACCACCAATGTCAAGTTCTGTGTTAACTGGATTAACAACATCTTGGACGACAGTCACAGGTTCATGATTTTTAGCATCCGATTGATTTTTTGCCACGTATTGCTTTTTCACCCATTTCTTCTGCTTCTCTGAGCCTTTTCTTGCGGCGATTTTGAGCCCCGCTTGGTTGTATTCGCTTCATCCGTGGGATCAAATTAGGAGAATCAACTTACACAAGAAATCAAAACCGAAGACTAGTATAAGTAAAACCAATCTGAAAAAATGTGACTCATTTTCGGAATTATATTATTTAATATATACAGTATAACGAAAATGACAAAATCGTTTGTCTGCAAAATAAAAGAATAAATAACAAAACGACTCAAAACTAAACACGCTACTGCAGTAAACTAGAGCTTAAGCTTACTGAACTAGCATGTAAGTCAGAACACAACTGTACAAACAAATGATATAAAACAGAAAACAACTATACAGACAAACGATATTGTGACGCAATAATACGAACTAAGCCACAGCATTTGTACACAACCGTCGTGTTTGGCAGTAATTGTCGTACTGAAATCAAACATAACCAATGTGTGTTAGAATCAGAATATTGGAAATAAAATTATAGAAAGGTAGATTATTATAGAATATTGGAAATAAAATTATAGAAAAGTAGAAAATTATAGCAAGACTATACACGCACGTAATGTCAGCTTTTACTTAAATAGAAACACATCGAGAAAAACATGTGGAATAACGCGAACTCTACAGCTTGAATCTGCTGCCCTCTACAGCGTGATGCCCGGGGCGGCTGCTCCTATGGTCCCCCCCTAGGCACGCCCCTGCTCCAGATGGGTCGATGGACATGAGTGTCAGTGTCTTCAAATTTACAATTTGCTGTTGTAGAAGCTCTGACAGAAATTTCAACATGGCCAGACAGAGAAATTTTATCCCGAGCTCTACAGTTGCTATCGACAATTAGGCAAAGTGAATTTTGCATTGCTGTCTTAGTTTTAAAAAAGATTTTTGGATACAGTGTTGTTTTGTGCAAAGTTATGCAAAAAAAGTCGATAAACCTTCTTGAGGCCGTCAACATTGCACATGATATTGCAAATGAATTGAAGTGTCTCAGAGAAAAAGCCGAAGATAAATTTCACCAGCTCTATATTTCTGCGCAAAAAACGGCCAAAACACAAATTTTTATTTTAAAAACACCACGCCTTACTTCAAGACAGACCAATCGATGCAACATTGCTGCTGAAACAGATGAAAAATATTTTAGAGTAGGAATTTTTATTTCATTTCTTTATAACTTTATTTTCACTCTCGAAGCAAGATTTACTGCTCATAAATCGATTATTGGTGGATTTCAGTGTTTAATTCCTGCTGATCCAACCATTGGACCAACTCCTCAACAAATTAAAGTATTCAAGTTTTGGGAAGATTTTACGAAAATGATTTAACGAAATCCTCGGAAGAACTAGTGCCTGAACTGATATTATAGTACAGGAAACTTTCTCGGTTGAACGCAGCAGAATGACCAACTGATGCGTTGAGCAGTATCAAGGAATGCAGTTCCGATGCTTTTCCGAACATATTTACATTAATGACCATTTTGTTAACTCTTCCAGTGACAACATGCACTAGTGAACGACCGTTTTCCACATTGCGCAGACTAAAAACGTACTTACGAAACACAACTGGCACCACTCGAATGAATGGACTTGCATTGTTAAACATTTATAGAAACTACACGCCTTGCCCTGATGACATAATTAACAGATTAAGTGAAAAAACAGGCGTTTGAATATAAGCCTGTAAAAAAACTTTAAATATTAGTTAAGTAAGGTTATTTTTTTGTTCATTTGATTTTTCACCTTTTGTTCTCATCATTTATACGAGTAGCTTATGTTGCTTTTAATTTGAAAAGTTTCTTGTCATAATTGAATTAAATTTGCGTACTCGCACATGCCTTTTCAATAGTTAGTTTTACGGTTTGGTAAAAAGAAATTCATGCTACTGCAAGATGTTCTTAAAAGCGTAACTCTTTGTTTTTGAATGTAGGCCTAATTTTTGAAGTTTTTGCCCATTACCAGGACTACTTAGAGCAGGAGTTTTCAACCTATGGGCCATGGCCCAGTAGTGGGCCACAATGGTTTTTTTAGTGGGCCATGGAGCATAAATCAAAATGAAAGCAATATGTATAATATATATGTACGTATAATTAGGCTTGCCATCCGTCCCATTTTTTAGGCATTTTTCTGGCGTCCTGTGCAGTCAACTACATGAAGACTTTTTTTTTTTAGAGAACACTATGATTTTGGGACAAAAATAAGGAAAATTGACAGCAATTCCAATTTTTTTTTTAGAGAACACTATGATTTTGGGATGGGAATTTAATTTTGTTGACCAAAGTGGGTTGTGAAGTTAACTTGGGTTGAAAAATAGGCCACGGTACAGAAAAGGTTGAAAACCACTGATTTAGAGCAATCGTTTTTTCGGTTCCAAAACCCCCCTTCACAAATTTCTGCGTACGCCACTGTTGGAGAGGAATGACTGCTGATGCTTCACAGTATGGAAAGCCCAGGTACCTTCTGCGGCAGCTGTTTTGTAGTCCAGGGTAGTTGGTGCAGATTGACTTTTGAAAAAGGCTTTTACAGATTGCTTTGACTTAGTTTGTCGACCAGAGTTCTTGTGCTTTTGAGTTGCATTGACTGCATTGTGTGCATAAATAGCTGCTTTACCTATGGCTTCCAAATTAATGTCACACTTACAAAAGCTGCAGTGCGCAAAACACTGGCCCTGTAAGTTTCTTTTGACGTTGTTGAATTCTTTCTCATACTCATCACGATAAGAGTTTTTGCGTTTACTCATTTTATCTCTTGTGAAGTTCCAGATCTAAACGAAATTTATATTTGTGTTTAATCTAAAAGCACTGATTCTCAACTAGTATGAGGTCGAATTTAACACAAGCTGAAATGCTTGGAGAAAAGACAATCGCTCAAAACTTCAGAAACTAAATCAGTAGGCTACTGCTAAATTATCAAATCAATCAGATCTTAAATAATACTACTAGTCAACTGCAAAGTTCTGATTAACTAGTAAACTACTGTATTCTAATTCCAGTTAAAAGGACTGATTTGATGACATTAAGGAAATTAATTTTGCTGCTGTTACGTCATAAATGCACATAACAAAAAAACTTGAAAGCCAAACAACAAATTAAGTTAAGAACAAATTAACCAACAAATTAAGGTGTTTCTACTGTTTTGTACTTTCGCTTTCTAATTACCATGTGCATGTTTTAACGTCTGACGTTGTGCTGCTTCTTCCTTTTCTTGATCTTTTTAATATTTATAATTTTTTGTACATACATACATACATTCGTATGGCGTTGTGTTCCACACACACCGATTTGCTGCTTTCTGTGAATTAACCGCGGTCACCATTGAAGGTAAGCAGCTTGACCACATTTCTCGGAATGTTCGTGAAGTGCCTTTCCGAAGGGCACAACGAGTATCACTCAATCGACGTTACGGAGAATCGAACCAGGTCGTTCTGCACGTGAGTCGCGGATGTTGCCACTGAGCTAACCCGCCGGACATAATTTTTTGTGTTAAAGTGTTAATAATGATTGAGAATAAAATGAATGAATAAAATCATTCAAATTGACCGATCGAAGTGTCCAGTATGAGAACCTCTAACCAGGGGCGCCGGAGTTTTTTTTCCAGGGGGGCAAATTTCAAAAAAAAGGGCACTTTTTGTTAAAAAGGCACTCCAACAAAAGTCGTTTATAGCAACCATATCGCAATCAAATTAGCGTATTCTCTAAAAAAAAAGGTCTTCACTTGTAGTCGATCTCCAATTTTCCTGTTTTTGCCCCAAAATCATAGTGTTCTCTAAAAAAAAAAGGTCTTCACTTGTAGTCGATCTCTAATTTTCCTATTTCGTCCCAAAATCAAAGGTCTTCACTCAAAATCGTTCTTTCACTCTAAACAAACACCTGCCTCATTCGCCTCACCCAAAACCCATCACTACCTAAAACTTACGATTTTCGCGACTTTCATTATTGTACCATGATTTACGGATGTCTTTAATTTTAGAAACAGCGTTGCATTTGATGGTGATCGAGATTACATAGGTTGAATGTTGAGCAGATCTAAAAATATTTCTATAAAACAAATTTCAAAAGGCATAATCTGCCCCCCCTGCCCCCCCTTCCGGTGCCCCTGCCTCTAACCCTAAAATAAAACAAAAAAAAGGACACAAGTCAATATAAGGCAAAAATATTTTCTAAGACACAGTAGTAGTAGTAGTAGTTTGTTTTTATTCGCACCCAAAAGAAACAATTGATAATAATTGAAGACAAAATAGAGCAAAGGTTGCAAATAGGGAAACGGCAACTAAACGATATACGTTATAACACGCACAAAAAATTGTGCATGGTCACCGTACCTGCGTCTTAACACGCGCCAATGCTAACGTCGTTGTGAACCGAATGTGAACGAAGACACAGACCTTCAAAAAAAGGACAAATCTTAGAAATAAGGACGTTATGGCAGCCCTGATTGTATGCATAAAAAGATAGACACACTACGAATTTTGGTAATGTATGCACTATAAAAAAAGCTTTTGTTACATCACTGAGACAATATTGCACAACATTTAACCTTGAATTTTTTGTTTCAATTACAATCAGATTGTTCATTTGCTTATTAAAAAAAAACGTAGTAAAAACATCCCAAACAGCGGATGTCACTTTTATCTGCTCTGGCACTAATGTCTTTTACGAAATGATTTTTGTTCGCTTGGTCAGAACTAAATGTGGAACTAAAATAAAAGTCACTTTTTTCCTATACGTCTTCAGTCATTGAGACTATTTGCACGTGTTTGAAAGTTCGATTGTTTGACTTTTACTTATATTTTATTCTAAATCCAAATTGATTTGCAGCTGCATGCCAGTAATCACACCCTGTGTCAGCTGCTTTAACAAAAAGCGCTTGCTCTGGGCTCGTGTTTGACCAACGTTTTTTGATCTTTTAGAACGCGCGAATCAGTTTAAAGTGCATACTGGTATGACCCAGATTTGGCTTAGAGCTTTGATGCTGCGGTACGCAAATTGCTATTGGTAAATATAAACACTAAACATCGTTTTCCTCTTTTTGTCAACCAATTTTAAATATTAGCCGACCAAAGTAGATATTTCTATTTCAAATATTTAAACAGCAAAACAATCAAAATTGACTTTGTTTATAAATTAAGTTATTTTTATAAAATTTCCGTAAAAACTTCTTTAAATTCAATCATAAACACTATAAAATAATTGGTTGAATAATTTTTTTTCTCATTTTTTTTTTTTTTTAGTAACGTAACTTATAGACTATATTTAAAGAGACAGGTTTTTGCTTTGAAATATAATAAAACTTTGATTGCAGGTTACGCAAAACAAATCATCTAAAAATCAAAATTAATCAATGGTATTACAAAAAACTCTTCTTTGTAAGGCAAACGATAGTATTTACAAGTAATTTCTTCTGGAGAACACACTTTTAGACAGTTTGATAGTAAAGAAACTTTATGGTTTCCGAGCTTTAAAGATGAAAGTGGATACAAAAAATATGAAGAATCATGCAAAAAGACTCATAAATTAGTTTCACGCCTTTTTTTTCTTTGTAAAGAATGTTTTTAATCAAACAAACTTGTTTGCCTATTTGAACACAATAATTAGGCTTTTTTAAAGAAATTTGCATATTGTTGTAGAAAACATAGTTAAATTGTTCAAAAGGTTCATATCCAGGTAAAAGAGGACCAAAATCGTGTTTTTTTAGACTCTCATCGTCTTGTAGTCGACAAGTCAATGTATTGCATTCTTTGTGTAAGATCTTTTCGGAAATTCTACGAATTATCTGTGGTAACGCCTGGGTTGGTTTTCGAACTAATTTTTTTAGGTGTCCCAAAAAACTTTCAAAAGGAAAAGCTGAAAAAGAATCCAAAGGTCCAAATCTTTCTATATATGCTGAAATATGTATTAAATTATGTATTTTGTAAACTAACATATCGCTACCGTAAAAATCTGAAAACTGTGCAACAAATAATTTCGAAAGATCATTTGCGTATTTCGAGTATGATTTGCATAACTTTGACGACAAGAAAAAAATTGCAACATATAAAAGAAGAAAAAGATTATAAATAGATGAAGACAAATTGTTCTTTAAAACTACAATACTGCTGTAGAAAAAAAAAAATACTACTGTAGAGAAAAAATTGTTTGTACTCTATTGCCTTCCACCGTTCTATTTCATGAAAGGATGGGCATTTTCTTCCAAATTCAGAGGGTATACTGTATATTCACGAAACATGGCAAGCATACCTGACATGATCCTGATATGAGTTAATCCGATTCGGCAATTCTTTTTTACAGGGCTTTTCAACCACAACCACGTCAGTCTTTTTACAACCCCAAGGCAAACCAAGGCAAGCAAACTAAAATCTAACACAAACTGTGAAACAAGCCGGACTGGTAATTGATCTAAAGGGGAAACTACAGCACCATGGTGGTTGGGATCAGTTCTATACCTAAAGCTTTCATCCGTCCGAGGCTCACAACCCGTTTCCGGAAAACTGACTTTTTCGAGCCAGACACCATTAGGCATTGTGCCCTTTGATTTGCTTCAAAAAAGCTCGAGCTGGAGCATCGCATATGAAATGCAATATTTTAATTAAATATGTTTTATCGCCTATAGCGAGTCCATTTTCGCTCAAAAACTTCATTTCCGACACAAATTTATCAAGATAGGCAAAAATATCGGTGGGTTTACTTTCTCCACAAAATAGACCTACAATAAATGGAGCGGTGTCCAAATAAGCTATGTCGCAAAAAATTGGCCAAAATTGTGTTTTTGAACTTTTGAATAAAGGCAGTCCATTAATATTAATTTTTAAAAATATTGTATGGTTTGAGAAGTGACGTGGCAGAAAAGTGGAAACAGTTTTAGCAATTCTAAAATGATGATACATTCCATCTCCAACTTTTATAATTTCTTATTTTCTGGGAGTAGATAGTAAAGTTTTTGGATCACTAGGAAGGTCAGGAAGTATTGGTTTTAATAGTCGGAGCAAGTTTTTTAGTGCAACATGAGAAATCTTAAATTCTTTTGCCCAATCAATGAAACTCATTTCACGTCATGATTATTTTCATATGCGGAAAAAATAGTCTCTGACGATCTTTGTTGAGAGGAATTGCTAGCAATACTTAATGTTTCGTCAAAGTCATTCAAAATATTTTCAATGTCGCTTGTAGTACTTTCCTCTTCTTTCTTTGTTTCAAAACGAGAGTTTTCCAAAATAGAAAACCTTGAGCTCAAACTTGTATCGACTTTTGCAGAACTCGTAGAATGAGCATACTCAGCTTGGTTGAGCCACCGCTTTATTTCTTCCATATGAAATTCAGTATTTTTCATAATTTTTCTGCGTTTCGTCCAATATGACATTCCGGTTTGTTTGAAAGAGTTATTGTTTATAATTAAGCACGAAAGTTAAGCCTTGTCTTAAATACTACAAAATATTATTTTAGTAAAAGGAGAAATCCAACTGGTTTAATTCTTTTTGAAGCCATTAAATTTTGCGATTTAAAAAGTAATGTTTGATAAAATATAAATTATGAAATCATGAATGATTTTTATTTCTTAATATTATATTTTATATTACCGTTACGTGGGTATAATATACTGTATATTATATCGTTTAACATTCTTGTTCTGCGAGTCAGGGAAGTAAATATGAGATAAATTTGAAAACGCTTCTGCACTTAATTGGATATTTCTAGACTATTTTAAAGCTTTATTCATCAAAAATCAATTGCTATGGCTTGCCGGTACTTAACACTAACTGTTGATCAATCAGATCGAAAAATGTAGACAGCACTTCTGCCTGATTCTATTTCTTTATCTGTAGTCGTAGCTTGCTCTAGTTGACAACTTTAGAGTTTAACCAGTCAATTAGCTTATTCACACTATCAACTATTTTACTGGTGCTACGATCTACTAGATCGTGATCTAAAAAACACAAACAACAAAACAGCGCAGTACTGTAAGAAAATTATAAACGAAACAACTATACACTGCAGCCTTCTAGCACTTATCAGCTATCTTTTTGCTGTTACTACTAAGCAAATCAAACTCTAACTTTTTGTGAATAAAAACGCACGAGATAATGACAAAAGTTTTGACGTTGTTACGTCATAATATAAAAAACGTGAAAAACAAAATACGGGTCATAAGCTTAGCACGGCTATCGCCTACACTAACAGAGGCTGCAAATCTAGAAAAACACAAAATGGTATTAGTATATATAGTATAGTAATATTTTTTACTTTTTTGTAATCATTTCTACTTTAATAATTATCACAGTTTTGATAGCCAAAACGGCTACACAAAAAAGAAAAGTTAATATTGGTACCAAAAATCTCCTTTTCTACCCAAGGCCCCGTATTCACCAACATCGCTCAAATTGATCCGCGATCAGCGATCAAACCTTGCTCAAATGAGCTGTGGCTCAATATACCGAAGTTTGATTGCTGCTCAAAATCGGTATTCATCCAGACCAAACTTTCTTGAATTGAGCGAGATTGATCGTTGATTGCAGTCAACAAAAATCACAAAAACGCAACAAATACCGTATATTATGCTATAAATTTATTTAAGCTTGCTGCGCTTCTTCTGAAAATTTTAATAAAAAAAATTGAAAAAATTTAATAAAAGTCTTATTTGGTGCCTTTGGTCAAGCACCCAATGGATTATTATACAAACTATTGCTTAAGCAAACTACTCAAATCACCATCGGTTACTTAAAAATGTCCTGTTTGTAAAAAAGCATTTCAAATGCAAGTTATAAAATGAAGGCAAAAAATCATGTTTAGTTATATTAAGCTAAAGGTCATCCGCAGTAATTAAATTTAACATTAAAATAGTTGTTTTTTTATATAATCTTTAGCTATGTTTAAATTCGTCAAATACTCGTAGATTAAAATTTTATTACATAAATATGAATCTTGTCAACCTTGGGGTTTCTAACCAATCGAGCAACTCCAATATCAGAATTAAAAATTTTTGGGCAAAATAATTTATTATTAAAAATTGTTTAAAATATTAAATATTAGCAAAATTTTATTTTAAAATTGTCATTATTATTATTAAACTGAACGAAATAAGATCGATTAAAAGATGCCGCGCGATTTCATTAATACCCAAGACAATCAATTTCATTAATACCTGATCGAGGATCGGTAGTTCGTAATCGTGAACTTCTGAAACCGTGTATTACAAACAGTGCCGACCGCCATGTTGAAATTCCAAATAAGCAAAATGATAATGCAGAATACAACAAGGATGAAGCGTCAAGTTATTATGTTACTTGTTCTGGCCGTGTGTCGAAACCACTTTAGAGTTTGAGTTACGACAAATTTTAAGATATGCTTTTACTTGTTGTAATTATATGTTTTAACGTTTACTGTAACGGAGGATGTAGTAGAATGTACTGCTAATGTATCTTGTGAAATTAACTCTGTGCATTTCCAATCGTGTGCATTCCTACATCGCCTCTAGCTTACATGTATGCTGCGCGTTTTCTGCTTTTGAGTTAACTACACATACGCACGCAATAAGAGAGGAAACGAACTAAGCCGACAAACTCCACCAGTAGAAATGTTTTTTGGAAAAAAAGAAGGTATTTTACGTCCAAATAATTTATTTCAATGTGCTGTACTGTACACCAGATTCAATGTCTATGGCCACAATCCCCGAGCCATGTTTTTAGTTCATCCGCTTGTAAAATTGGTCAAAAACTTGATTTTTTATAAAATTAGGGATTGAACCAAACCGGAATCGAAAATCTGTATTAACCATTAATGATTTGTTAGAGCCCGAACCAAAACTGAACTGGAATTAAACCTTTAAAAATCAAATTTGCTAAACTTGAACCGGAACTTAACCATTAAGAAAAAAATTAGCCAAACCTGAACCGGAACGTTATTTTAAACGGTTTGACGCCTTGTTTGAAAAGCAAACAAACAATGTTGAAATCAATTAGAAAAGAACAATTAAAAAATTGTGCACTAAAGTTGGCTTAGTTTTTATTAATGGCACAAGCTTTCGTGAGCAACTGCTCATTTTTTCAGGTGCAATGGAATGAAAATAATAATGATATCAAAACAAAATTTACATCAAAGGCATTAAACGTAATAAAGAAATATGTGAGACGGAATGAAATAGGGTACAAAAAATATGGGTTAGAAAAAACTAAGTTTGCGAGAATATGGCAGTACGGCAAAATACAGTATTAAAACAAACTTTTCCTTTTACTCTAGCTGGTAACCTTCTGTCACAAATTACTCCTGATACTTTTCTCCATCCCTTCCATCTTGCCTGCACTCTCCTCTTTAACTCCCTTTCACAACTACCGCTTTCTTGCACCGTTGATCTCAAATACTTAAATACCTTTACTCTTGACATTTTTGTGTCCTCCATCTTTACTGTTTCTTCGTCATTTCCTCCATTTACACACAGATATTCGGTTTTTGACCTACTTACTTTCATCCCTCTTCTTTCCAACGCATACCTTTAGCATTCTAGTCTCCGCTGCACTTTTTTCCTGGTCTTTTTGAAAATCACAACATCATCAGCAAACAGCATCGTCCACGGTGGTTCTCTCCTTATTTCGTCCGTAGGCCTATCCATAATCACAGCAAACAAAAACGGACTTAACGCTGATCCCTGGTACAGTCCGACCTTAGCCTTGAAACTTTTTGTAGTTCCTACTGCACACCTCACTGCTGTTTTGCTTGCCTCATGCATATTCTGTCCAAATCGCACATACTTTTTTCATTTACAAATCGCACATTTTCTCATACAATACCACAGCTCTTCTCCCGGAATCCTGTCGTAAGCTTTCTCTAGGTCCACAAATACACAATATAGCTCTCTTTGCCTTCCCTCTACTTTTCCATCAACGTTCTTAATGCAAACATGGCATCGGTAGTTTCCTTTCTTGGCATAAATCCATATTACTGTTTATTGATCTCTACTCTATCCCTTAGCCTGGCTTAATTATTCTTTCCCATATCTTCATTGTATGGCTCATCAGCTTTATTCCTCTGTAGCTTCCATAGCACTGTGCGTCACCTTTGTTTTTATAGATTGGGATAATCACACTCCTTCTCCATTTTTCTGGTATCTGTTTACCCACTAATAGTTTGTTGAAGAGTTTGGTCAAAAACTCTATCTCTATCTCTCACATGCACTTCCAAACTTCTACTGGCAACTCATCTGGCCCAACCGCTTTACTATTTTTCATCCTTCTCAGTGCATTCTTCACTTCTTCTCTATCACATAATTTACCTTTTCGTTAACCTTTTCTACTTCCTCTGTCCTAGGCTCTCTGTTCTTGTTCATCAGTTTCTCAAAGTACTCCTTCCATCTCTTTAATACTGCCATCGAACTTACCATCACATTACCGTTTTCATCCTTCATAATTCTCAATTGCTGTGCATCTTTCCCCGCTCTGTCTCTCTGCCTAGCCAATGTGTACAACTCCTTTTCACCTTCTTTTGTTTCCAATCTAGCATACAAATCTTCATACACACGTTCCTTTGCCATCGCAACTGTTTTCTTTGCCTCACTCTTCTTTTCTTTGTAGATCTTTTTACTATTTTCATCTCTTATTTTATCCCATGCTTTCTTCGCCTCTTTTTTTTCTTTTATGCTCTCTCCTGTACTAAAAAAATGTGACTCATTTTCCGAATGATATTATTTAATATACAAAACAAAAATGACAAAATCGTTTGTCTGCAAAATAAAAGAATAAATAACAACGCGACTCAAAACTAAACACGCTAACAAACTATAGCTTAAGCTTACTGAACTTGCATGTACTAAGTCAGAACACAACTGTACAGACAAGCGATATAAGACAGAAAACAATTATACAGACAAACGGTATTGTGACGCAATAGAACGAACTAAGCCATAGCATTTGTACATGCACTTCTTCATTTCACCACCATGTCTGCCTGTCTCCTTTTCGTTTCCCGAATGTCACTCCCAGCACATTTTCAGCTGTTTTTCTTAGCATTTCCACTGTTTTGTTCCACTCATCAGGTAACCCATCCTCACGTCTTCTCTAAATGCTTCCTGACAGCTTATCTTCTTCAGTTTCCACCATCTTATTTTTGGCTTTAATTTCTCTGTCTTTTTCTTTTTCACCATGAGAGCCATTTTGCATACCACCATAGGCTACGGTGTTGCTTTGCGACGCACTCATTCACCATTACCTTACAATCGCACATTTGTTTCAGATCCCTTCTTCTGGACATCACATAATCCACTTATTTACTTATACTCAACAAAAAAGATCTTTTACCCCCCAAAATATAATCAAGTTTAAAGAAATGTTAGAAAATATTGATATTAATGCAATACTAAATGAAACTAATACTAATTTAGCATTTAAATTATTAATGGACAGTTATAAATGTACTTTTAATTACTGCTTCCCTTTTATCAAGCAAAATATTGAAAACAAAAATAAGCAGCCACGGTTTGATAATGATCTTTATTTACTAATGCTTAAAAAAAAACAAGTGTTTTAAAAAGTTCTTGAAAAATAGGAGTGTTTTAAATAAAGCAAACTTCAATAAAGAAAGAAATACATATAATCGCGCCTTACAAGAAAAAAAACAGAGTTATTTAGACAAACATTTAAGAAATTAAGTAATAATTTAAAAGAGACCTGGAAAAATATAAACAAGCAATTAGGTAAAGTTAAATCATCAGTATGTTCTTCCATATCAATAAACAATAATTTGGTGAATGACTCTCTCCAGATTACTAATTATTTTAATGACTACTTTGTCAATGTTGCAAATAATTTAGTATCAGATTTACCCCAAACATCTCATAGTTTTTAAACATTTATGCAATCTCCCACATTGAGCACACTTTATTTCTATCCAACTAGTTTAACTGAAATAAAAAAACTAATCAGTAACCTTCAGCCTAAAAAAAGTACTGGCATTGATAAAATTCCCCCAACTATTTTAAAAAGCACACCAGACAATATATTAATAGCTCTAACATATGTGTTTAATCTTTCGTTAGCTTGTGGTGAATTTATCTCTGACTTTAAAACTGCAAAAGTAGCACCAATTCATAAAAAGGGTAGTGTAACTAATGTATGCAATTATCGCCCAATCAGCTTACTGTGCTCCATGTCAAAAATATTTGAAAAGTTAATATACAATCGTGTAGTATTATTCTTAAAAAAACAAAACTTTTTTTATAAATATCAATTTGGCTTCAAAAAAAATCACTCAACTAGTCACGCAACTTTATTATTAATTGAAAATATTGCTGAAGCTTTTGAAAACAAAGAACATGTACTAGGCGTATTTTTTGACCTATCTAAAGCATTCGATACCATTGATCATAAAATTTTATTATCCAAATTATCCCCGTAAACATTTTACATCTAGCCAACGTTGGCGAAAGGCAGTTTTCCAACAGCAGAAATGTTGGCAAGGTGATGGCGTCCAATGTTGGCCCAGAGTCGAGTGCACCAAAATCACATTTTCCGCCAACGCTGATAAACTGCGCTTTGCCAGCGTTTAGCCAACACTGAAATAATAGACGCTGCAGAGAGTTGGCTAACTATGAATGCCAGCGCATGCTTCTGCAGCTGCCCAACTACTTCAGCAGTCTTACCAACGTTGGCAAAACGCTAACTGCCAACTTAAGAAACATTGGCAAGAAGTTGTTGCTAAACATAGGCCCAGAGTACTGTGAGGTGGATTCTATTATTTTGTATAATTCTACCACCATGCATCATTGCCACTTAGCGAACTTTGCTACCACACAGTTTGAATGTCCTCCTTGACTTGGTGCTGGTCACGCGACTTCTTCTTCTCCTTTCGGCCTTTCCCATTAGTCAGGGGTGGCCACAGCATATCATCATTCTCCACATCTTTCTGTCTTCAATGTCCATCTTCTTCACATCAACTTCCTTCATATCTTCTTTTACCACATCTAAAAATCTTCTCTTCGGTCGCCCTCTTCTCCTCTTTCCTGGTAACTCCATTTCCATCATCTTTCTTCCTACATACTCTTGGTCTCTCCTCATGACATGTCCATACCACCTCAGCCTGCCCTCCCTCACCTTCATTCCTAACCGTTCTACCTTAACAGTACTCCTGATGTGCTCGTTTCTAATCTTGTCTTTTCTCGTCACTCCCATAGTAAACCTCAGCATTTTCATCTCTGCGACTTCCATCTCTTCCACTTGTTTCTTTGTGACTGCTACTGTCTCAAGTCCATACAACATCGCTGGTCTTACCACTGAACTGTGCTGGTCACGCGACCGTTCCTCGTTATATAGTTTACGTACGACTGAACGCGTCCAGCAGTCCACGATTGAACAGTTTGGAGTTGACTCTCGAATGATGTTAATTGAGATTCGTATATTTATGTCGACTACATGGAAATCTTTTATTTTTGGTTTTATTAGCGATGTAGTTGCTATATTCGCCTCGTCCTTCATGCTTTCGAGTGTGTTGATTGCGTGTTGGTTGATGTTGTTTGAGCGACAATTGACGTTAGTGATGAAACCAGCATACATGGCCGTCCCGTAACCAATTTTCAGGGGGGGGGTAAAACTTCTGGGAGGGGCAGAATTTTGCAAAAATGCAGTTTATATAGTAAAATTAAAGTATTTCTTAATAAAAAGTCTATTTCCAAGGAGCATATGCCCGCTTTGCCCCCAGCGGACGCCTATGCAAGCATAAGTAATTAACTAAAAACTATTTTTAATTCAGCAAATATAGAAACGCTTAAAAAACAAATTATTAATAAAAACTTTAACTATTTCAAATAAAATTATGCGTATATCAAATGGAGCATTGTGCAACACGCACCGGGCTCATGCCGCTCAAATAAAATTGATTCATACAGACATGAACAAAAGAGAACAAAGTTACATTGGCATTTTGTTGGCGGAGTTGGCAAATAATTGGCAGTTTTTTCGACTTTTTACTGTCATCCAAAAACTGTTCGAATTTTTTTCAACTATCAGACCATAGAGACTAACATTTTTTTATTCGTTTTAAACGTTGAGGCATAACAAAAACACTATTCCTCATCAGAAAATGTTCTATTACTTAACAATCAAAGCAATTGAAATTTCATCAAGCAAAGAACTGTAGCAAAAGTACATTACTTATTGTCGCTGTTTTGTAAAAAGCTTGCATCAATATTTAACACGAATAACTGGTAATGTCTTTGAATAAAAAATTTTGGCCAACTTCTTGCCAACGTATCGCCAACTTAGTCACAGGAGAGACAGCCAATGCTGCCTTCAACGTTGGCCCAACACATAACCAGCAGCGGTGAACACGAATTTTACTAAGCAAAGAAACAGTGACAAAAAAGCTTTTTTTTTTTTTGGTTTAGCGGTGTTGTCAAAAAGTTTAGCGGTGTCTTTTGCAGTTGCGCTGGTGGAACATTGTTTTCATTGTACTACCTACCCAGCGTTCAGGTCCACAACTGGATGTTTGAGGTGTAAAAACCACAAACAGAAAGTTGTGCCAGCTGTTTAAGTTTTCAACTTTTTCAGCTGGGGTCAACAACAAGCTGTAGTGTCTTGACGAGTCCTAATAAGGACGAAACAGGTCTGTCGGCACTTGCTTGTTGATTGACTTGGCCATTCTTACTATATGTTTGTAAAAAAGCTTTTTTCAGCGAAAATTTAATTTTTTTCCACTTTAGTACTTAACCAACAAATAGAACAAACCAGAACTCAAAAATAAATCATCGGCAGAAAGTTGACATTGTTGGTTAAATGTTGGCAATTTTGCCAACTTTCTCCCAACCCAGCCGCGCTAAAACCAACGTTGGCCCGATGATGAATGTTTACTGGGATGGCATTGTGGAATTCGTGATGTCGCGCATGATTGGTTTTGTAGCTATCTTAGTAACAGAAAACAATTAGTTGAAGTAAATATTATCTGCTCCAATACTAAATCAATAAAATATGGTGTCCCTCAGGGTTCAATTTTAGGTCCTTTACTATTCTCAATTTATGTAGACCTAAATGATTTAAATAATTGCTTGACCTTAGGAAAATGCATCATGTACTCAGACGACACTAACATATTTTTAAAAAGTAATTGCTATGAAACCTTATATGAAGCTGCAAACAAGGAGTTAGTGAACATAGATAAGTGGCTTCTAGCAAATCGACTATTTCTAAACACGGACAAAACACATTATGTGATCTTCCGCACACCCAAAACAAAGCCTCCAACAAAAAAGCTGACAATTACAGGAAATAAATTTATTTCTCAGCAACCAAAAACGAAATTTTTGGGAATAATATTTCATGAACATTTAAGTTGGAAATTGCATATGAACTTTGTTCTACGAAAAATCTGCGTAAGTTATGGTACTATCAAAAAAATTTCAAAACACTTTGACAAAAAAACTCTGCTTGTATTGTACAACTCCCTGATAACCAGTCATATAAGATATTGTATTACAACTTGGCATATTGGTAATAAAACCACAGCCTCAAAAATTCGACGAATCGCTAATAAATTTATACGATTGACATTTGGATTACATCACAGAGCTAACGATACTGACATCTTGCGAAACAACTGGTAGAAACGCAATTTCATTTTTATATAATGGCAACATTGATCACTTGATCCATGTGCATCTAACTGTGTTAAATTTTTTCTTTCTGGTTTTTAAGTTTTTGGTTTAAGTTTGTAATGCACGTGGTCGGTAGCGTAGTCATTGAATATTTTTAAAATTGGTTTATTTTAGCTGTGCTTGTTCTAATTGCCTTCACTTAGACCTTGCCAATAAATTTTTTCTCATATTTTTAAAGATTAAGTAAGATATAGGTTTAACTAAGGTAAGTTAATAACGACAGCCATAGACTGATAAGAAAATAGACCGCGGCTACTGACGATACACGTAGCAAACTTAACATAAGATTTTAAAAATATTCATTAAGGTTAGATTGTTTAAGAGATTATGGCTAAGAAAGGTACTAAACCTGAAATAAAAACAGCTGAGAAACCAGAGTTGGTTTCTGCAGAGGTAGAGGAAAGTGCGGATGAAGATATTCAGCAAGATTTTAAGTTTTGTGTAAAGGCGCACAAAAGGAAAATTTTAATGTTTCAAATGGAACTTGTAGCGGTTTCAAAGGAGTTTTGTAAAATTAAGAATAATGTTAAAGATGATAACCTTAAACTATTTGAAGGTAAGCTTTTTGCTCTAGAAGAACAAGTGTGTTCTATTTATTTAATTACTTTGGATAACGTTGAACAATGCGGAGATGAGCTTGAAGCGCGTGTTGAGCGTCTGTTGGATGACGCCCGAGCCTTGTCAAGGTCATGTAGTGCTTTGCTTAATAATTGCGATAAATCTCGATCAGAATCTTGTTCGATTGTTTCAAAGGGAGAGAATTTGGAATCATGTTCTTGGTCTCGTATACCTAACGCCGAAAATTTAACCAAATCCTTTGAGCCAGTAAAAAGTAAAATTACCACTAATTTGTTCCAACAAAAATCAGATATTGATGAATTTAAACTAAGCAATTCTTATTTGCAACCTATGGCACCAACAACTAGTAAAGCGTTTGAAAATAAGATGCTTCCGCATAGTTCTCTAGTGCCTGGCCCAAGATTAAAATTAGATACATTTAATGGCGATGTTTTAAAGTACCTCACGTTTAAGAGAAAATTTATAAGAATGATAGAAAATGAGTATCTGGACTTTGATATTAGATTTGCTTTTCTTGAGGAAGCGTGTGTCGGAAGGGCGCAGCAGGTGATAGCCGGTCTTTCGTGTTTAGAAGATCGAGAACAAGCGTATAATATGGCTTGGTCGCGGCTAGATAAAAGATTCGGAAACCGAACCAAATTAATGAGCTTAGTTAAGCAGGATTTGGAAGGCCCGCCAATAAAGGAGTGGGATGCGAATGCGCTGATAGATTTGTGTGATAAAATGTATAAATGTGAGACAAGCTTTTTTGGTTGGCGCGAATCTCACTTATTAAATAATGATGATCTACTTCAAAAGGTATTTCAACGGCTGCCTTACAAATTGAAATCACAGTTTGTCTCGATTGTTGATAAAGGTTCGGGAACGTTTACAGAGCTAAGGGAACTTGTCGAAAACGCTGCTTCAGAAGCCGATACCGCTTATGGTCAACTTTTGTCACAAGGTAATGTTAGAAGGTCTAATAATAATCAAGGTGTGATTAATAATGTGTGTAAGCGTACGTGTGTTGCTCAACAACATCTCGCCCCAATAAAGCCTGCAGTAGAACCTCCATTATGTGTGTTGTGCAGCGAAAATCATGAGATTTGGAAATGTGCTGTCTTTGAAAGTAAATCGATTAAGGAGTGACTAAGTTTAGCACAAACTTTTAAATTGTGTTTTAATTGCCTTCGAACTGGGCACAGAGTGTCTCAATGCCGATGGAAAGTTCAGTGTAAAAAATGTGGAAGGCGGCACAATCTGTTATTGCACGCGGACATCGAAGACCAAACAAATCTTCCCGCATCGCAGGACAAGAAAGAAAACCTGGCCGCTTGTACTTCTTGCAACAATAGTGCATCTTTATTTTCTGGCCGAACAATCTTTAAGGTCGTTCCAGTTAAGGTGTGGTACGACGACCCATCAAAATATATTTGCACCTATGCGTTTATTGACGAAGGATCAAGTGTAAATATGTGTTCTGCAGAGCTGGCTGAGCGACTTGGAGTGCCTGTGAAATGGGGTAACGTCGAGCTAATAACTGCAAACGCAATCACTCACGAAAAGAAAAAGGTGGATTTCCTGGCTATACAAGGAATTGCAGAAGAAAGTGCTTTTATGGTCAAGGATGCTTTAGTGCAAGATAGCATTGTTGACGTCAGCTCCAGTATTCCTACGCATGAGATGGTTAAGGGTTATTCACATTTACGGGACCTGAAGTTTCCAGAAATTGAAAATCAAAAGATAGAGTTATTGCTGGGCAGTGACCTGCATCAAGCATATCTTCCCCAAGACATAAGAGTTGGTGCACCTGGTAACCCAACAGGTCTTCGAACTCATTTAGGATGGACAGTGTATGGCAAGGATGATGGTGATCAAGAAATAAATACACCTAAACTTATGGTAAACTTTTTAGATAAAGAGGAATCCTGCAAACAGATACTGGACTTATTAAATCAAGATTTTAAGGACTTAGAATTACCTCAAGTACCAGCCTTGTCAGTAGAAGATAAGCGCGCTCTAGAAATAATGCACAAGACTGTAAAAAAGGTTGACGGACATTATTCTATCGGTTTATTATGGAAGGATGATGAACCAAAGTTGCCCAATAACCGCGAGATGGCGCTAAAGCGTTTGCTGAGCTTAAAACGAAGATTTCTAAATGACTCAAACTTATTCAAAAAATATTGTGAAAAAATGATGGAATATATTGATTGTAATTATGCTGTCAGAATTTTAGATCAAGTTTCATCTTCCCCAGGAAAGATATCTTACATTCCTCATCATTGCACCTCTATTCTAACAAAATTTAGAGTGGTATTTGATTGCAGTGCAAGGTTTAACAATGTGTCGTTGAATGATATGTTACTTCATGGACCTGACTTGACCAACAACTTGTTAGGCGTGCTGTTGAGGTTTAGACAGCATCCTATAGCAGTAGTATGTGACATTAAAGCCATGTTTTTACAGGTTTTCGTTGATGAGCGAGATCAAAACGCGTTTCGATTTCTCTGGTTTCCAGATAACGACCTCGATCAACCACCGGTAGACTATCTAATGCGCACTCATGTTTTTGGTGCGAAGTCGTCCCCGTGCTGTGCTGCGTTCGCGCTACGTATGACTGCCACTGACAATCTCTCGGGAGCAGATGATGAAACAATTCAGACGGTAATGAGAAATGTTTATGTTGATGACATTTGCCGATCATGTGAGTCTGTTGAAAAAACTATTAATCTTGTGTCACAGTTGTGTGAGCTACTAAAGGGTGGTGGTTTTCACATTACCAAGTTTTTGTCTAATAACAAACATGTTTTGAGTTCTATTCCGCAGGAAGACCTTGCATCTGATATCGATCTTGATGAGTGCCGACTTCCTTCGCAGAAGGCCCTAGGTGTTTTCTGGGATGCAGCTACGGATCGAATGAGGGTGAACGTAAATCTCAAGGAAAGGCCCTGTACGAGGAGGGGTATTTTGTCTACTATTTCTCAAACGTATGATCCCTTGGGCTTGATACAACCATTCTTGCTACCAGCTAGGCAGATGCTGCAGAAAGCTTGTCAAGCTGAGCTTGAATGGGACGATGATCTTAAAAACAAACATGGCATAGGTTCTGAGTGGGACGCGTGGTTAAAGGCGTTGACTCAACTTAAAGCGATTTCTATTGCTAGAAGTTTCACCATTATGGGCAGAACCGTTATTAAATTTGAATTGCATGTTTTTGCTGACGCCAGCATGTTAGGCTATGGTGCTGTAGCTTACGTAAAAACTGTTTATCGTGATAATTCTACGCAGTGTTGTTTCGTCTTTGGCAAGTCGCGAGTTGCGCCTCTAAATCCGGTCAGTGTACCCCGTTTAGAATTAACTGCTGCTGTTCTCGCCGCTAAAATTTCGCAATTTGTTATTCGAGAGTGTGATTTTAAATTTTCGCGTGTTTTTCTGTGGACTGATTCAACTGTTGTGTTAAGATATATTAACAATACCTCAGCAAGATTTAAAACCTTTGTAGCAAATCGTCTAGAAATAATTCATTCTTTGACTAACGTAAATGATTGGCATTTTGTTCCTACTGCGTCTAATCCTGCGGATCTTGCATCCAGAGGTGTTTGGCCTGATAAATGTCAATCTGCCGATATTTGGTTTCACGGTCCAATGTTTTTACGTAATATTGCTGTTGACTGGCCAAGACAGCCAGATTTCTTGCAGGAACTCTCCGGAGACGACCCTGAAGTCAAGAAGACTGAAGTTTGCATGACTCAGCTAAAATTCCCTCAAAGTTCAGACTGCTTACATCGGCTGTTCCGACGATATTCAAACTTTAAGGATTTGCAGCGAACAGTAATATGGTTGTTACGCTTTATCGAATTTTTGAAAATGAAGTCTAATCCACATTATGCGACACCAAATCAACAATCAATCACGGTGGCAGAAATGATTCGAGCAGAAAGAGCCATTGTCAGAGTCGCTCAATCCCAAGTTTTTGGCGATATCATACCTGTGTTGCGTAATTACGAAAGGTTTCACGATCCGGTGAAATTAATTTCTGAACAACAACTGCGCGATAATCCTAGTGTGAGAAAGTTGCAAACCCTTAATCCTTATCTTGTTGACGGAATTATACGAGTTGGCGGAAGATTGCAACGCTCAACTCTCTCGTTGGAAGAAAAGCACCCTATCATATTGCCTAATCAACATCCCGTCACAAAGCTTTTGGTGTTAATGTATCATGAGCGCGAAGGGCACATGGGTTGTTCTCAAGTATTGACGGCCATGTATAAACAGTACTGGATTCTCAACGGCAGATCTGCGGTTAATAACATTTTAAAGTCCTGTGTAAAGTGCCGTTTTTGGAAAACGTCTCCAAATCAGCAGCAAATGGGAAACTTGCCGGCAGATCGAGTGACTAAATCAACTCCATTTAAGGCTGTGGGAACTGATTTGATGGGTCCGTTAACTGTTAGAATAGGCAGAAGCAGCGTAAAAAGATACGTGTGCATTTTTAATTGCCTTGCTACAAGAGCAGTTCATTTTGAAGTTGTTCAAGCTCTTGACGCTGATGCATTTATTCAAGCATTTAGAAGATTTTGCAATCGCCGAAACGTTAGACCATCAGATGTTTACAGCGACAACGGCGGAAATTTTGTTGCTGCTGAACGTGAGCTAAAGAAAGGAGCCGAAAATTTAAGGTCTAAATCCGTATATAAAGCTCTTCTGCGAGAGAATGTTAACTGGCACTTCAATCCTCCTCGTAGTTCACACCAAGGAGGATTTTATGAAACATTCTTTCGACTTGTTCGTAAAATAATGCGTTCGCTGATCGGAGAAGCAACCCTCGATGAATTTGAATTGCTCACGCTTATTACCGAAATTGAGCGGATCCTAAATGACAGGCCGATAACACAATTGCCATCCAAACCAGATGATCTATCGACAATTACACCAAGTATGATCCTCTCCGGCTCAGTCGAAAGTGACGCACCGTTTGATGTGTTTATAAAGGCTGATGGCTATCGGCGCTCGTGGAGAAAAACTCAATATTTGGCTGACCTTTTTTGGGAGCGGTGGATAAATCAGTACTTGCCACTTTTGCAGCCACGTCATAAATGGTTTGGAACGGTACCCAGTTTAAAACCTGGCGATCTCGTTTTGATTGTTGATGAATCGACTAAGAGAGGTCATTGGCGAAAGGCCATCATAAAGGAAGTGATGCCAGATAGCAACCACCTGGTCCGCCGAGTTCTGGTTCGGACAGCCGATGGAAGTGAGTTTGTTCGAGACATTCGTAAACTCTGTTTGTTGGAGGGTCATGTAAACCCATAACAAGACTTTTTCTCATGCCTTATAATAAAGTGTTTGTTTGTTTGTTTGTTTGTTTGGATAACTATGATTGCGAATTTCGCGTGCTTTGTTATAGCGTTGTCATAGTATGTGGCTAGATCTAAAACTAATTGTTCAAAATAATTTTTTTTTTTTTTTTTTTGGGACGGGCATTAATTTACAGTATATTTAGTGTAATTTATTGTGCTAGGTGAAGTTTTTAATTGCGTTTCTTAAATTCAAAAATCTTCAGTTTTTAACTTCCGGTTTTGGGGGTGGGTATGGTAGAAACGCAATTTCATTTTTATATAATGGCAACATTGATCACTTGATCCATGTGCATCTAACTGTGTTAAATTTTTTCTTTCTGGTTTTTAAGTTTTTGGTTTAAGTTTGTAATGCACGTGGTCGGTAGCGTAGTCATTGAATATTTTTAAAATTGGTTTATTTTAGCTGTGCTTGTTCTAATTGCCTTCACTTAGACCTTGCCAATAAATTTTTTCTCATATTTTTAAAGATTAAGTAAGATATAGGTTTAACTAAGGTAAGTTAATAACGACAGCCATAGACTGATAAGAAAATAGACCGCGGCTACTGACGATACACGTAGCAAACTTAACAACAACAACACAATGACAAATGATCAAATACCGAATTAGAAATAACTTGTTTTATGTATAAATATATAAAAGGCATGTTACCACCATGCTTTGATCATTTTTTTCAAAATAACCTGGTAAGCGACAATTTCACCAAGTGTACAAGAAGCCAGTCCAAATTCTATCCCTCATTTTGTAGATTCAACATAACTAAGCAATCTTTAAGAGACAGAGGTCCTCTTGCTTGAAATAAAATCCCATCAAGCATTAAACAGATAAAATCATATAGTAATTAAATTTTGAACAGAATTTCAAAAGCACCTTATAGCAACGTAATTTTTAATGGTAATAGACTTTACAAATTTTAAAACATCTGCTGCTGGTTTTTGTTATTACAGATAACTCCACCTAATTGGACAAAGAAATTGAAGGTGATAAAAGCCCGATGCGACTTCAAAGACAACATCCAGATCATTACGGCCCGTCCAGTTCGATAAAAATTCACATAATTTACTTCTTTTGCACCTATTCTTGTTTGCTATTTGTATGTTTTATTTTACGTATATAAATTTTTTTCCAGCCATATGCTTTTGAAATGGTCCTTTTGACCCGTGGCAGGATTTCTTTTGGTGGGGTTTCTTTGCCTGCCTGACACTTTTTGGTCCAGACCCTTTTGGTCTTTGAGTTTGTTGTTTCTCCCACCCATGATTATACAACATTCTCTGAATATGGCTCGGATGTGTGTATTAATTATCTTCTTTTCGCTTTCCTTTTCTTATTAATATCACATCGCTTTGTTCAAAGGTACGGCCACAACGTCAGTTGTGCATGTAATAACGTAGCCTACTTCATTTAGTCGCTGCTTCCTTATTCACAATCTTTATTTCTGCATGCACTATGATTAATTTGAAGTTGATTGTGAGTAAAAATGAAAATAAATAAAAAAATAATAATAAAAATTTTATTATATAATTCTGCACTAAGCATTACATAATTTCTATTCCTTCCAATACTTCGATGAAACAATGTTGCATTTGCGTTTAATAGGGATTTTCCCTAACCTAGTCTTTTACAACATGGAAAAAACTTGCTGAAAGATAGGAAAATTAATAATCAAGTTGTTGTATATTTTGATAATAAATAAAACATCAACTGTTGTTTGAATTTTGCAAAAGAATACCATATAATACCATTTGGTAAATCAAGCCAGATGTTTGATCCAATATACTTCAATGATTTCTTACCAGTTTCAGTATTTTTTTTGTAAAAGATGATTGTTTTTTGAAAGTCTGGTATTGTACTTTTGAATTTTGTCAACTGATTATACATTATGCATCTAATTAAAATTGCAAAAATTTTTTAGTTTGATTATGAATATAGCAATTATAAATAAACAAAAATCTTCAATTTTAAGAACATATAAACAATAAAATAGAGGTGTTAAAGGAGTTTGTCTTTTAGCAAACATCATTATTCTTATTTATTTTATCTCTGTATTTATCTTTCTCACTTGCAGGAAAGCGACGGAGGCGCTAATACATAAGGTAAGCAATTACCACAACCTGCTTCTGAAGATGCTAAGATATTGCTGTCCACTTGTAATTTTATTATTATTATATGCAACACACAATGGCATCAGAACCAACGTTCAGTGATGCACTTACAAGTGAGATAAAATAATATTGCACAAAGACAAACACAGGAAATGTCATAAACATATAAAGCAGGTTTAATTAAATTTCAATGCAACAATAAAACCTAGGTCAAATTTTTTTAATCGTCGGATTGGGAGCGCTAATAATATTTTCTGGTAACTTATTCCAAGTTTTGGGGACTTAATGAGTAAAAAAATGATTATAGGAGTCAGTATTTGCACAATGAAGAAGTTTAATATTGAAGCTATGTGTACATAGATTGTAGGAGCTGTTGTTATTGCACTTAGTAAAAAATTGTCAAATTTTAAATCAATCAAATATAACAAATTTTGTATGTCAGGATCATGTCAAATTCAACGTGTCTATATTCTAATGACTTGATATTAGGCTTATATAAATGTATGGTAGGAAGAAAATGGCACTTTGCACCAAATGCAAATGTATCTAGCAAATTTTTTTGGATAGATAGTTTTTGGAAATTTAATAGAGATATGATTAAAATTTAGAACTGTTTGCTAAGACCACCAAGCAGGGGAAAGTACTGTAAAGTTTTTTTCCCAAGGACACAACAGATTTACATGAGTGGGTTTTGAACTAAGACCATGTTCATCATGAGCACAGCGCTTTAACCACTTGACCATGCTGCCGACAACTTATTCCTCATTGTTGACTTATGACACTTATTGCTCGTTTGTGTAATATTTTCAAAGGAGCAAGAGTGCTAGTAGATGCAAGTCCCCAAGAGGATATGCAATGTTGTAAATGTGAGTGAATAAGGTTATAGTAAACAGTTTTTGGAGTTCTTAAGTCTACATCATCTCTAAGTTTTTGTAATGCTTAGCATCCTTTGGAGAGTTTAGAGCTTAAGCGTTGGATATGCTCCTGCCAAGTTAAATTTTTCTTTAACACAACACCTAAAGATTGTACTTGTTTTAATTGCTCAAGTTTGTGATTTCCAATAGTTACAGTGCATTTTCCAAAATTTTCTTTTGGAAAATAAGTATAAATTGCGATTTTTTTATAATTAATTGTTAAAATTGTTTAATTTCTTCCAATTATCAATTTTTTCTAATTCTATATTAGTTGTATTGGATAAAATATTGATTGTTATATTAGTCCATTAAAACATTGTCACCAGCAAATAATTTAGTGCTTAAATTTGATACTAGTGGTAAATCATTTATATACTATGAGAATAAGAGTGGTCCAAGTGTGGAACCTTGTGGTACTCTGCAAGTTACTGGTGTGAAATTTGATGTTGTCCCAGGCACAGAAGCGAATTGGATCATATTATGTGAATAACTCTTGAGCAGTTGTTGGGGTAAACCATGAATACTATAATAATCTAGTTCTTTTATTAGTAGTTAATGCTCAACCGTATCAAATGCTTTACTGAGATCAAGAAAAATGCAGCATGTTATTTGTTTTTAGTCAATATTTTGTACCAATTTATCATATAGCTGTCTCACAGCATGGCTAGTGGAGCCGTTTTGTTTGAATCCAAATTGATTAGGAACAAGTATTTTGTATTTAATAAAATAAGAGTACAATTGCTAATAAGTACATTTTTCAAAGATTTTAAAAAATTGGCTGAAAAAAGATATAGGTCTATAATTACAACTTTTTTTTGTCCATTCTTGTATATTAGTACAACTTGTGCAATTTTTAAGATATTTGGAAATGTTATTTCAATGATGCACTGATTATATAGTTTTGCTAATAAAGGTGCAGTGATATTCATGGACATTTTAAGAGTCTTTTCAAGAAGTTGCCATAAGTGATTTTTGTTTATGAAAATAACCCAGTTGCCCCCTGCAGTTACTATCACTTTTGAGAGGTTTGTTTTCTCTTGGTTTCTTCTTCATTTCACCCTGGTGCTGAAAGGGGGATTCCAGGTTAGTTTTACCAAAAAAATTGCTTATGGTGACTTCTCGAATAAACCCCATTTTAATATATTTTATAGGTATTTTACAAGGTCCTGTTTTACAGGATTCAATTGATTTATATGTTTAACAATATACATGATTATTGGATTAAGAAAAAAAGAAGTTGTTTTATTTGAAATAAATGAATTGCAAGAACAATTACAGCTATTGAATGGTTTATTAATTTTGCTAGCTAATTTAGAACCAATATTTGAAAAATATGTGTTAAATGTATTTGTGACAAGGAGAGTGTTGTGACCTAACAGCAAGGTGGTTAGAAATACTCCATGCTTTTTGACTAGAGTGTGAGAAGTCAATGCTCTGGACTGCCTTGGACCATCGATCCCTCCGCTTCTTGTCAAGCTTGGCAAGCAGAGCTGTAGCAGCCAAACTTGAGTTGTCTCCCTGAGGAGACTGCAGGAAAGTTTTATAGAGGGATTCACACTCTGCATCCCAACACGGAACATAATTATTTTGATACCCGTGTGGGATAGTCTTTTGGACTGCTTTTTTAATGGTGATACAGAAGTCCTGGTAAGCCACATCCACATAAGTGAGTCAGGCGGCAACAAAGTTTTTGCAAATTTATTTGTCAAAGCAATGTAGTGACTCCATTTGGCCTTGTGGAAGTTCCATCGCTTAACAGGCATGCTTGGCACTGCAATAGCAAACCTTGATGGTGTAATAAGCAAAGATTGATATTGTGACTTGGAAAACTTTTCAAGGACAAATCTATTTGGTAAGTGACTGTTAGGACCTATGCTAGCAAAAGCTAGATCCGGATTGGTGCCAGTGTTCCAGCAGGCAAAGTAAAACCTGGCAGCGTCGTTGGCATTATATAGGAGGGTAAGACAATTAATACTTGCCCAGCCAGCCAAGCACTCACTGTCTGGACTGTTATCATTGTAACCCCAGTCAGCATGACAACAATTAAAATCCCCAGCATAAAGACAGGGGTGAGGAAACACTGCAAGATCCAGATATTGCAATTGCGTTGGTGGTGATTTGTAAACGTTGACTATTTTATAACCATCAACGTCCATGCACAACCACTCAATCTCTGATGTTGGTGAAGATTGGTTCAAAAGGATGTATCTTAGTTGCCCGTGGACAAACGTGGCAAGGCCATGCTTGCATAAAGAAGACTCAGCTAGTTGGTAGTTTGGAAGTACCAACTTCTCTGCATCAGTGCAATGGATCTCCTGTAGTAGGATGATGAGTGCCTCAGACTGCAGAGCAAGGTGATGAAGAACGTTCATCTTGCTTGCAGTGAGGCCTTCGATGTTCAGCTGAAGAATAGTGGGTCTTTGGAACTTTTTGGCAATGTGCCCTGAAAAGGCCAGTTTTACACAGGCATTGCTCCATCTGGAAAAGGACATTTGCTGATTAGCAAACCCACGCTGAACATCGGAATGGGTGGATACCCTTACATTTTGGTAGGTTTGGTTTCAGTCTGCGATTTTTAACACCAATAAACAGACTTACTCACGGCCCAGGCTGCATAAAAGCACCTACCATCTATCAGTTGGTTAGAAATGGGAAATATGAGGCTCTTGACCACAAGTCTTCTCAACTTGTCCCTCAAGAAGTGTCTGACCTTTGGAGGGCCACAACACCAGACCCAGGAAATATTTTTGATGCTTTCTCACAGAGAAAATTTACTGCTGCCCTCCAACATTTAAAACCAGGTAAAGCTCTGGGACCTGATTCCATCTGCCCAGACCTTATACTCCATGATGGAGCTGCTTTGAAGTCCTGGTTACGTGACTTCCTCTCTTCATGTTTGCACCAATTCAAAATTCCCAAGATCTGGAGAAGAGCACTTGTAGTCATGATGCCAAAACCAACAAAGCCCATGGAGGACCCAAAGAGTTGTTGATTGATATCTCTGCTCTGTGTCCCCTACAAGATCCTCAAAAAGGTTATCTATGCCTGAGTTGAGCCATTAATCAATCCACTGCTCCCTAAAGACCTGGCTGGGTTTAAACGTGAGAAGTCAACCATAGATCAAGTTGTTCTGCTAACCCAGAACATCAAGGATTCTTTTGAAGCTAAAAAAAAGCTGGTGCCATATTTGTTGATCTGACAGCTGCTTATGACACTGTCTGGCATCGTGGCCTTACTTGCAAACTGCTGAGACTTCTCCCAGATAAGCACATGGTCAGAATGAGTATGGAGCTTGTTTGAAACCGAAGTTTCACCCTTACTACCAGTGACAGCAAGCAAAGCAGGCTATGCCATTTTAAGAACAGTGTTTCTCAGGGATCGGTTTTGGGTCCCCTCCTATTTAACATCTATACATCTGATCTTCCTTCCATGATTTTCAGAAAGTTTGCTTATGCTGATGATTTAGCATTGTTGCACTTTTCTGGAAACTGGAAGCACATGGAGGGGACTTTAGGCCAAGACATGTCTACACTTTCAGTGTATCTCCAGAGTCCAGACTTGGAAGTTGAAGCTCAGTCACACTAAAACGGTGATGGCAGCCTTTCACTTAAATAACTGAGAGGCGAAGCATGACACTGAGAGAGGCTAAGCGTGAGCTAAAAGTCTATAGCAAAGATAGACTTTTACTGTTCTGTCCAACCCCTACTTATCTTGGGGTAAAACTGGACAGATCGCTCATGTTTTATCACCACCTAGTGGCATTGCACAAAAAACTATCCTTGTGCATCACACTGCTGAAGCGACTCGTGGGCTTGGGATGGGGTGCTGGTGCTAAAACATTACGCATAGCCACCTTATCTCTAGCCTACTCAACAGCTGAGTACTGCGTGCCAATCTGGTGTCACAGTGCTCACACTCGCCTCATAAACACTGTCTTGAACAACACCTTGCACATAGTCACTGGATGCCTGTGTTTCACTCCAATGGACCATCTACCTGTACTCTCAGGCATTTAGCCAGTTGAGCTTTGCTGAATGAGAGTGACACTCTCCTTGGCTCACCGTGGATCTCTGGACCCTGATCATATCTTATATGGTCTTTTAAGTGGGTCCTCAGATACTCGCCAAGTGAGACTAAGATCCAGATGCCTGTTTGTGCCAGCTGTGCGGAATCTTTTGGACAATCTTGCCAGACTTGGCATCCGCGCTTCTGAATGGACAAATCACAAATGGAAAACGGAGTACTGTGAAAATACTTTCAGGCTCTGTGTTTTTGTGCCAGGGACTGGTGCCAGGCCTGTTGGGATGGTCTTACCCCAAGCAGCTTAGGTTAAGCTCAATTGCCTATGGACTGGTGTTGGGCGATTCCATTTGTCCATGCACAAATGGAATCTCGCTTCTTCACCGAATTGCAAGTGTGGTGCTGCTGAACAAGCCGCAGACCATGTTCTGACAGCGTACCTTTTACATTGGGCGGCACATGGAGCACGAAGTCTGACGGTTTTGGATGATGAAACTCAATGCTGGCTTAATAACATCACTGCCAGCATCTGATTCAGGCAGTACAGCACCCTGGGGTAGTAAAAGGATAAACCCTTGGCTCCAATCCTGTTTGTGTCTGACCTGGAGTGGATAATTTTCCAAACAACAGTAATGATGAAATGTATTTGTTATATTAGCGGGATTAGTAATTGTTTTAAACTGAGGAAGACCCAAACTGAGTGTTTTAAACTTCTTAAAGAGGTTTATGGTGAAAATGTGATGTTGAGAATGCAAATCTTTGAATGGCACAAATTCTTTTAGCCAATGAGAACTCTTTTAGCCAATGTGGCTAATTTCTTTAGCCAATGAGAACTCTGCTTTTCCCTTTATAACTTAGTTCGGTTTCAATTCTGCTTCATTCTGACGATTTCCCCTGAAGAGTGTCAGATGAAAAGCTTGGGGAAGAAAAATCTTTTACTTCACGCAATCTTCAAATTCTGTACCACCAAATGGTTTTCAGTTTCTATTCATTGACTGGAATTCTATGAGAAGTGGAGATATCACTGTCAAAAACTCTAACTTTTAATTTTTGAGCAACTTCTTTGATGATTTCATTAGTATTTTTATTGAAATTAAAATTAATTGGATTTTTATTGGAAAACTGGAATTACATGAATTTCTACATTGTCTTTTCCATATTGCTCTAATTCATCTCTAAGTATATTTTCTTTTTCAATTATGTTTTTCAATTTAGTTACATTTTTGTTTGTATTCTGTAATCAATATTTATGCTGTTTATTTTATCTACATTAGTTTTTAATTCTTCAAGTTTTTTTGTTTAGAAATGTTTGGCTTGCTTTTATTCTTCCATTTCCTTTTCTTGGTTTTTTAGTTGATTAAATATTTTTTCATATTTTCATTAATTTTTTGTTCATTTTGCTCCATAATTTTTTGAATATAACCTGTTAAATTATTTTTCATTCTATGCTTGTGATTAATAATTTCTTTGGAAAATGTCATATTTTTCAAAGAATTATAAATTACACTTTACAAATAATAAACTTATTCAAATAAAATAAACAAGTACAGAAGGTTTATCCAGTGATGGCCTTATAAAAAGGAAGTGGTGCAAGAAAAAAAAAAAGGTCACTTCTTAGGAATTTATTTTGTAATGATAATAAAGGTAGCCTATTTCATATCAAACCACAACTTTTTCTCATCCCAGAAACATAGTGATCTCTAAAAAAAGGGGGAGACTTCCCTTTTAGCCAACTGCATATTTCCTACTTTCGTACTAAAGTTAAGGCAGGTGGGGCCACCATCATGGTGCTACTACAAAGAATTAGAGCAATATTTTGCATAAAAGGGGCCACTTTTTGATATTTATTAGGGGGACCCTGGTGCAGCCGATTTGTTTGCTCCATACTAAAGCCATCATTGGGTTTACCAATAACTTAGTGGCAATAGCAATATTATGTCACACAGGAAATAATTGGTTTCTTCCATAATAAAACTAATCTTTAGAAGCACCATTGTTTAATTAATTCTGTATGTTTAAGTTTGTTCTGACTTAACAAACACTCTATTGATTTACAAATAATTTATGATTAAAAATTTTAGTGATCAATGTTTTGCTTAGTGTTTAAATGAGTAATTTCACAAAAAAACAAGTTTGTCCATATGCTTCTATCAATATATTTTCAAAAGCATCTTTATGGTAAGTAGTTTTTATGTTAGATCATGGTTAGAACCAATGTTTTATTTTTGTGTGCATTTTGTTAATTTTTTAAATATTAAAAAAGAGCTACAGTAGAAATAATGTTGGTTGTACCCCCACAAACATAGCATGGTTTAAAATAATTTATTTCTCACTTTTTTTAGAAAAAATCTAAAACATTTTGGGTCTCTTCAATAAGTGACTAATGAGCAACATGAGCGATTTTTGTTGGTGAAACTAACCCAAATCCCCCTGTAGTTACTATTGTTTCTTGAGAGATTCTTTTTCTCTTGGTTTTTTTTGTCTCCAAGTGCTGTTATGGGGATTCTGGGTTAGTTTCACTGACAAACAACAATTGCACTCTCTTCTTGAAGAGACTTAAAATTTTTTTTGAGATGATTGAAATTAAGGTAAAGACTTGTTCAATGATGATTGTACTTATAGTATGCTGTCAATGTTAATAGACTTTTTCAAATGCAGTCAAATCCGGTTAATTGCATATTGGATAATTGCATAATCCATTTTATTGCATAGGAATCCTAAATCCTGCACCACAGCTAATCATTTATTAAGAAAATATTTCAGATAATTGCATAGCAGTTTATTGAATAATTTGCTTAATTGTATATAATTGTAAATAATTATTCGATTATCTAACAAAAGGTCGCAAAATTTCAGCAACAAAAACACGATTGTTTCAAAGTCCTTACAGCAACAAACTGTTCCAATTTACAAAATAAAATTGCTGATTGTCCGTGGTTGTCATTTTGCACAACAACACTGGCTGTCATTTTGCAATTAACCCTTTCAGACCAAGAAACACAATATCAAATGTAACAATGTGATGTCATTAAAAATGTAATCATTTTTCTAACCAGGCATTAATATAGCTAAAAAGTTCTAAATGTTCTTCCAGTGATAATACCGCACCAAAATTAGTAAGGTATTTTTATTTTAACTGATGTTTCGTCAGTCAGAAATCAACTGCAACTGACATCTTCAGAGATAAAATGTTCACAGTAATAACTGCTAAAAGCTTGTCATCACTAACTGCAGAAATGCACCCAACGTTGAACAGCAGGTGGTTCACTTCAATGATTGCTATGGCAAAAGAGTAATAAACAACAAAGCATAACGATCACTGAAGAAACCAATCAACCCTGAGCTATGCCCACCCACAAAAAGTGATAAATGAGCCGAGAACACTTTAATTTAAACAGTTTGCACTGTTTTTGCTTCATTTAAGTTTTTTACAGTTCACAAGACAGTGCAAATTATAAAATTTAAAATGAATGAAGCAGGAACAAGCAAGCAAGTAAAGCACAAAGATTTATCTTTGGCTGACATAAATTCTTGTCATTGATGAACTTGACAAAAAAAACATCACAAAGTGCAGTTGCAAAAAATTTGGAATATCACAATCACAGGTGTTGAGAATTCTGAAATCAAAAGAAAAACTTTTGTCTGCTTATCGCAGCAACATAAATCCAACTCATAAAAAGGCAAGAAAAAGTACCCAAGAAGAAGTTGAGGACACCTTATTACAATGGTTTAAACAAGTGAAAAGTAGGGGTCTTATAATTACTGGCCCAATGTTATGTGAAAAATCAAAAGATTTGGGAAAAATAATGAAGGTAGATTTTGATCTATCACTGAGCTGGGTCACTCGATGGCGAGAGTGTAATTTAATCATTTTTAAGCGTAAGCATGGTGAGAAACAAGACCATGATTCTGAAGTGGCTAAGAATTGGATTGTGTCAGTGTGGCCAAAAATACAAGAGCATTATTCTGCCTCAGAAATTTACAACTGTGATGAGACCGGGCTTTACTTTCATGCTCTACCAGAGGGAACTTTGTGCTTTAAAAATGAAAAACTTTTTGGTAGCAAGAAATCAAAAGACTGATTTACCATCTTACTTACTGCCAACATGGATGTTTCAGACAAACTACAGCCATTTGTCATTGGAAAATCTGCTAATCTGCGCTGCTTTAGAGGAATTAAGAAACTCCTAGTAACTTACAAATCCAATAAAAATTCTTGGATGACTGTAACACTCTTTCAGGAGTGGTTAGGCCCAGATGGTAGGTGCTTTCACGCAGCCTGGGCCGTGAGTAAGTCTGCTCATTGATTTTAAAATGACAGACCGAAACCGAACCTACCAAAACGGAAGGATATCCACCCATTCCGATGTTCAGTGTGGGTCTGTTAATCGGCAAACGTCCTTTTCAGGACGGGGCAATGTCAGGAAAAAATTTCCCTTTTCAGGGCACATTGCCAACAAGTTCCGAAGACCCACTATTCTTCAGCTGAACATCGAAGGCCTCACTGCAAGCAAGATGAATGTTCTTCATCACCTCGCTATGCAGTCTGAGGCACTCGTCATCCTACTGCAGGAGACCCACTGCACTGATGCAGAGAAGTTGGTGCTACCACACTACCAACTAGCTGGGTCTTCTTTAAGCAGGAAGCATGGCCTTGCCACGTTTGTCCACGAGCGACTGAGATACACACTTTTGGACCAATCTCCACCGACATCGGAGATCGAGTGGTTGTGTGTGGACATTGATGGCTATAAAATAGTCAACGTCTACAAACCACCACCAACGCGATTGCGAACCCTGGATCTCCCAGTGTTTCCTCACCCCTGTCTGTACGCTGGCGATTTTAACTGTCGTCATGCTGACTGGGGTTATGATGACAACAGTCCGGACGGTGAGTGCTTGGCTGGCTGGGCAAGTATTAATTGTCTTGCCCTCCTATATAATGCCAAGGACGCTGCCAGTTTTTATTCCGGCCGCTGGAACACTGGCACCAATCCAGACCTAGCTTTCGCTAGCGTAGGTCCAAACAGTCGCTTACCCGATAGACGTGTCCTTGACAAGTTTCCCAGGTCACAACATCGACCTTCGCTTATTACACCACCAAGGTTTGCTATGGCAGTGCCAAGCATGCCTGTTAAGCGATGGAACTTCCGCAAGGCCAATTGGAGTCACTACATTGCTTTGACGAATAAATTCGCAAAGACTTTGTTGCCGCCTGATTCACTTGATGTGGATGCGGCTTACCAGGACTTCTGTAACATCATTAAGAAAGCAGCCAAAAAGACTATACCACGCGGGTATCGAAACAACTATATTCCGTGTTGGGATGCAGAGTGTGAATCCCTCTATAAAACCTTTCTGCAGTCTCCTCAGGGAGACGACTGAAGTTTGGCTGCTACAACTCTGCTTGCCAAGCTTGACAGAAAACGGAGGGATCGATGGTCCGAAGCAGTTCGGAGCATTGACTTCTCACACTCTAGTCGAAAAGCGTGGAGTATTTTGAACAACCTTACTGGTAGGTCACGACACTCTCCTCGTCATTGTCCCGTTTCAGCCAATGCTATTGCATCTCAGCTGGTTAGAAATGGGAAATACGAGGCTGTTGATCGCAAGTCATCTCGACTTGTCTATCAAGAAGTGTCTGACCTTTGGAGGGCCACAACACCAGACGCAGTAAATATCTCTGACAATTTTTCACAGAGAGAATTTACTGCTGCCCTTCAACATTTAAAAACAGGTAAAGCTCCGGGTCCTGATTCCATCTGCCCTGAGCTTATACTCCATGCTGGAGCTGCTTTGAAGTCCTGGTTACGTGACTTCCTTTCTTCCTGTTTGCGCCGACTCAAAATTCCCAAGATCTGGAGAAGAGCGCTTGTGGTCGCGATCCCAAAACCAGGAAAGCCCGTGGGGGACCGAAAGAGTTATCGACCGATATCTCTGCTCTGTGTCCCCTACAAGATCCTCGAGAGGCTTACCTATGCCCACGTTGAACCATTAATCGATCCACTGCTCCCTAGAGAGCAGGCTGGGTTCCGACGCGGGAAGTCAACCGTAGATCAAGTTGTTCTGCTAACCCAGAACATCGAGGATTCTTTTGAGGCTAAAAAGAAGGCCGGTGCCGTATTTATCGATCTGACAGCTGCTTATGACACTGTCTGGCATCGTGGCCTTACCTGCAAGCTGCTGAGACTACTTCCGGATAAGCACATGGTCAAAATGATCATGGAGCTTGTCCGAAATCGAAGTTTCACCCTTACCACCGGTGACAGCAAGCAAAGCAGGCTATGCCGTCTTAAAAACGGCGTTCCTCAGGGATCGGTCTTGGCTCCCCTCCTATTTAACATCTATACGTACGATCTTCCTTCCATGATTTCCAGAAAGTTTGCTTATGCTGATGATTTAGCATTGTTGCACTCTTCTGGAAACTGGAAGGACTTGGAGGGGACATTAAGCCAAGACATGTCCACACTGTCAGCGTATCTCCAGACTTGGAGGTTGAAGCTCAGTCACACTAAGACGGTGATGACAGCCTTTCACTGAAACAACCGAGAGGCCAAACGTGAGCTAAAGGTCTACAACAATAGTAGACTTTTACCGTTCTGTCCAATCCCTACATACCTTGGGGTAAAACTGGACAGATCGCTCACGTTTCGTCACCATTTAGTGGCATTGCACAAAAAACTATCATCGCGCGTCACACTGTTGAGGCGACTCGTGGGCTCGGGATGGGGTGCTGGTGCTAAAACACTACGCATAGCCACCTTGTCTCTAGTCTACTAAACAGCTGAGTACTGTTTGCCAGTCTGGTGTTGCAGTACTCACACTCGCCTCATCGACAGTGTCTTGAATGACGCCTTGCGCATAGTTACTGGATGCCTGCGTCCCACTCCAACGGACCACCTACCTGTACTTTCAGGCATCCAGCCAGCTGAGCTTCGCCGACTGGGAGTGACACTCTCCTTGGCTTACCGTGGATCTCTGGACTCGATCATATTTTGCATGGTCTGTTAAATGGGTCCTCAGATACTGGCCAAGTGAGACTAAGATCCAGACGCCCGTTTGTGCCAGGTGCGCGGAATCTCTTGGACAATCTTGCCAGACTTGGCATCCGCGCCTCTGAATGGACAAATCACAAATGGAACGCGGAGTACTGTGAAAATGCTTCCAGGCTCCGTGCTTTTGTGCCCGGGACCAGTGTCAGGCCTGTTGGGATGGGCTTACCCCGAGCAGCTTGGGTTAAGCTCAACCGCCTGCGGACTGGTGTTGGGCGATTCCATTCGTCCATGCACAAATGGGGTCTCGCTCCTTCACTGAATTGCGAGTGTGGCGCCTCAGAGCAAACCGCAGACCATGTACTAACAGTGTGCCCCATACATCGGGCACCACATGGAGCACGCGGTCTGACGGTTTTGGATGACGAAACTCAATGCTGGCTTAATAACATCACTGCCAGCATCTGATCCAGGCAGTGCAGCAGTCTGGGGTAGTAAAAGGATAAACCCTCGGCCCCAGTCCTGTTTGTGTCTGGCCTGGAGTGGATGCCCTTCAAACGATGACGACGACGACGAGGAGTGGTTACAATGGTTTGATGCTCGATTGCTGAAACAAAGAAAAAAGTTTGTTTACTATTGGACAATTGCTCTGCCCACAAAATTGAAGGTAATGAGTTTCAGTGCATTAAACTCATATTTTTGCCACTGAATACAACATCGTCTATTCAACTGCTTGACCAGGCAATTATTAAAAACTTCAAACACTACTACCACCATCGAACGTTACAGAAAATTGTTTTGACAATTGATGCAGAAGAAAATAGCACAGTGATAGAAATTGCTTGTTCTATTTCTGCATTAGATGCAGTAAATTTTATGAGCGCTGCATGGAATGATGTGTCTGCTGACACTATTCGAAACTGCTTTTTCCATAGTCTGAGACTGGCTGTACCTGATCAGCCTTTTCTTTGATTTTCCTTGGATAAAGTTCCTGCCTCATTTATCCAAGAAACATATGCACAATATGTTAGCCTCAATGATAATCTTGAAATAACAGGGCTTCAAAATGATGCTGACATTTGTGAAGAAGTTTTACAAAACAAACAAGCTGAGAACGGCACCACTAATGAAGAAAACTCTGCTGACACAACTGCTGTGATTCTGCCAAAAAATAAAGTGCTACATGCACTTGAAATAATTAGGTGACGACTGCAATTTGAAAGGGAGAATATGGACACATTTCTACAACTAGAAAAACAAATGCAAGATAACATGCATAATAAAATTAAACAAACAACAATCACGCAGTATTTTGCTTGAAACAAATAAAATCAAACTTTTATTTGCGTGTTTTTGTTTACTTTTTGAGCAAAATGTATGACTTGTAGACATTATTATGTGTGATGACCATGATGATTCAGTTCAATTTCACACTTTCGCATAAATGCATAATTTGCTTAATCACATAAAAAGGCTTGGAAAATTGACTATGCAATTAATCGGATTTGATTGTAATTGGTTTTCATGATGGCTACAATTAATATTCCCTTAGTTTAATTAAGTTATTCAATAAAAACTAAAAACCCTTAAAAAAATTTTCAACCAGACAGCAAAATCTTGGTATCTCCAAAAGCAGATTGGGGTAGGATTACCATATTTTTAAAATAGAGAATAAGGACTCTTGTTAAAAGCATTTTATGAAATGTGATAATTTTTCTTAGCTTAAAGTCAATATCTTGTTTTGAGTTTTTGTTTCGGATTGTATTTATTAAACTCTTGTTATCTGTTTCAGTTAAGTTTACTGTGATTGTTGCTATAACTATTATAGCCAAATGCAAAATGACAAATCATTTGATAATTTCTTTAAATTTTACCTCTATTATATTCTCCTGTAAGTCAGGACAATAAATAGAAATAATAATAATAAGTTGTTTTTTTTGTTATATGGCCGTATTGCCCTATTTCCTGCTTCCTGGTTTAAATAAAGTCACCATATAAGTAAGCAATGTGGCCCCATTAAGTAATTTGTCATCAAATGCCTTTTCCTGGAGCACAACAGAAATCACTCAGGTAAGCTGGCATTAAACATGTGTCTTTAAGCTTGCAAATCAGTGTTATCACACTGAGCTATCTTGCCAACACAATGATAGTGATAATGATGATAAAAATATTAAATGATTATATTTGTAGCTACTTGAAGGATGAATTTTAGAGTTTTAGTTTTCATTAAATGCAAAACAGGTATTGATGCATTTTTGAATTAAGTAAAGCACATAAGCCAGAAGAGCACAGAGAAAAGTTTTAAGTCCAATTATTTCTATATGCTTGCAAATGAAATAAAGAATACCAGTATTAATATTGTACAGTGCTTGAATCAAATGTTCAGTGTTTGTGTTATACCTTAGTAGTGCACTGCAACATCAATTCACAATTTATTTTAAGGTGGCTTAATCCATACTTTAAAAAAGGTGTGAAGAAAAAGTTTCAATTTTCTGATTTGTTTCCAATAGCGAGTAAGGATGAGGCTGATTTTGTAACAAAGAAGTTGTGCAGGTATTAGTTTTTTTTTTTTAACAAAAAGTAATTTGATTAATAACAAGTTTTTTGGCTATTTCTCAAGCAAGGTAATTATCTGTTTTGCTATACATATTGTAGTGAAGCTATCTTCTGTTGTAAACTACTAATTGCAAAGAATTCTCAACTATTCACTTTAAAGATCAGTCATCAATGTTGGAACAATATTAAAAAAATACTTGCCAAAAATTTGCAATTATCAAGCAAAGCATAGATAAATATTGCTCAAAACATTTTTAATCATATTAGTGCCCTGCCACTTATCACATTTGGTTAAGCAAAATTTCTGCAACCTTAAAAAAGAAAATGAATTTTGTAAAAGTCTTTAATAGTAATTTGAAAACTGTATTAATGGTTATGAGGTCATTTAGTCCCTGATGCTGTATGAATGTTTCACTAAATTGATGGTACATTTTTTATAAGCAATTTCTTTGTCCAAGTGATTTGTTTACTGTTTAGACTTTAGAAACATTTTTTTTAATCTCCATATTTGTCCTCCTGACTCAAAGGAACTGATGGAGGCTCTGATAGATAGGGTAAGCAATTAACCTGAACTCTTTCCAGAGATGCCAAGATATTGCTGTCTGCATGAAACTTTATAAAGATATGACTGAAGTTTATAACTGCTTGCCAAGACTACCAAGTGGGGGAGAGTACCATAAAGTGTCTTTCCCAAAGACACAGCAGAATGGTGTGAGTAGGTATTAAACCGAGACCATGTTGATCACAATCCTGGTGTTCTAACCACTTGACCACACTGCCAACAAACATTATGATAGCTTTTAAGTTGTTTAGAAATGGCAACAATTATCTACATTTTTTTTATTTTTTCATTTCATATATTTTATTTTTGTAAAATAATCTTGTTACTATTGCTTCAATAAAAATAGTTTTTATTATTGAAAACATGTAGCTCATTTGGGGTTTATTTTTATAAAAGTGTCAAATAATGTTTTAAGAAATTGGAATGAAGAGTGTGAGAGAGCAAAAAGACTTAAAAAAACACCCAATTTTATAAAGGTATTTTGGAAGACATTTTTTTGGACATTTTTTCTGAATGGTTTTATAAACACATTAGCTGTAAGTAATTTTTTTATGTTTACATAGCTATTTTGAATTGTGTAGAAATACAAAAACATATACATGTAGTTACAAAAATGCTCAACAATTATTTTACAATAGTTGATTTATTATTCCAATATTTAGAATCAAAAGTTTTTGTTTTGGGTCAGATTTTTGTAAAAATATTGTTTTTGGTTCAGTACAGCTTGTCAATTCTATTAAATGGAGAAAATTATTTTTAGCAATGTAACTAGGTGCTAAAACCTTGTCCTTGAATTCATGGTTTTTGTTATTTTCGTAAATCATTTTATCATTTTTCTTGCTGAATATGATTATGAAATTATAAAAAACATCCATTTTATCTTGTTATACAGAAAAGCAATGTACTGTACTTGTCAAATTGATTGAATTAACAAAAGTTTTTATTGTTTTCTTATTTATTCTCATATTTTAAACTTGACCTTGCTGAAATCATTTATGAAAACATAGATGAAGATTGTTTTTAGTTTTACTTTTGATTATATTTCAATCATAGCATCTTTGTGACTGCTATTTTTATGTATCATGTTTGAAGTAGTTTTTATCAAAATTCAAAGCTGATTAATTTTTTTTATTAAAGTGATACAGCTTTAATATTGTCATAATTGTACAGGAATGCTTTCGAACAATTGGTCCTTTTTTCATTGGAGAATTGTCATATTATTTTATGAATCCAGATAAGGTCTCAGCTTGGTATCCATACTTCTGTGCATTTGGATTATCGATTTCTTCATTTTTGTACATAGCCATTGACAATCTTGCTTTAACGAATTTGCTGATTCTCGGATGGAATGCTAAAACTGCAGTGGTTGGTTTAATGTATAAAAAAGTAAGTTTAATAATAAATACATTTTTGTTGATTATATATTTTAAAACTTATGCTTTTGTGCAATTAGTTTATTTTTTTACTTTTATTGATTTTTGTTTTGAGCATATCTTAAAAGTTTGTAATGGATTTATAACTTATTTCTTAAGACTCTCAAACTGAGTCATAAAGCTTTATCACAAACAACTAGTGGAAAAATTGTCAATCTTTCGTCAACCGATGCCCTTCGTCTTAATTGGGTGAGAAATTAGTTTTTTTGCTTGTTATTACACCATTTTTAGTAATCATCAATCTTTTCCACTTTGGTTGTTAATGAGTTTGCAATTTTTAAGAAAAAAGTTTAATGACCATTTTTGCCCATTTCAAGAAAATTATGTTATTTTACTCTTGGGATTAACCTGTCTCCCAGAAAAATGGTCAAGGTGTTAAACTGAACTGAGAGCTACCATCAAGCGATAATCTCAACCTGGTCTTCAAGATGTCAAAATTTTGGTGTGCTGTTGAAATCTTTTTTCATCATAAACTAATACAACTTATTTGGCACTGCATGTCAGAACAACTAACTAAAGAAACAGTCAAAAAGCACCTTTCTGAAGAACATTGACAAAATGAAGATGCTGTAGATAGATTATGTTGATTATGGTAGCCATAAAGACCAACCCCAATTACTGTTAAAAATCTGATGTATTTTGTTAAAAAGCAATTACAAAAAAGCCTAGTTTCTATATTTCTGTTTATTGCTTAAGAGGCAAATGTTCAGACAACTTTGGCAAATATAAACCGTGGGTCTTTCTAACATATTTCACTCATTAAAACAAATAATTTTTTTGTTATTGCTTTAATACAAATTTATTTTGTGTATTGATTTCATCATTTCAGTAATCTTTTAATCATTTGCTTCAATTTTTTTTTAGGCTTTTGCAATGATGCATTATCTTTGGCTTGTTCCCTTGGAATGTGTAATATTTACTTATGTCTTGTGGCTTCAGTTAGACTCAGCTGGTATTGTTGGAATGTTTGTGTTGATTTGTCTTCTCGGATTACAGACGTTTTTAGGAAAATTTTTTGGAAAATTAAGGTATTTTCTAACGGCTTTGAAGCCTAAAAGCATTTTCTTATTTGCTTAAACATTTTAGTGCATATCAAAATACTTGATAAAGATCTGGTTTACATCTGTCTTGTGTTCTTTGTTTGTTGAATTTTGGGCAAGCTTCTATGCTAACTGTATACCAGGCCAGACCTAAATCTTTAATTTTTGATTTTTTTTAAAAATTATTTAGAACTACTGTAGATTTTTTTCAATACTTTTTAACAATTGAGTAAAATATGAAAGCTTTTTTTCTGATAGCAAAGCAGATTGTCTTTGATGAAGGTTAAATAATGGTTAGGCAATGAGGTCAGGGGTGGCATACATGATGCACAAAACCACACATAAAGTTTTAAGTTTTCTCTGTAATATTTTAGACTGAAAACAGCACGTGCCACGGATGAGCGAGTTCATGTGACTAATGAGGTCATTGCTGGCATGAGAATCATCAAGATGTATTCATGGGAGAAATCTTACAAAGAAATTCTAAGTAATTTGAGAAAGTAAGCAATGGATTGACAGATGAAAATGTTGACAGTAGTGTTTTACTGGTAACACTACCAGCAAATTTTCTTTTTATTAGAAAGGAAATGCGCCATATCTTTCATGCTTCGTTACTTCGTTCCTTTAATTATACCACCAAACATTCCACAACTCAAATGTTATCGTTTGTTACATTCGTGGTTTTTATTGCATTGCATGGCACACTCAATCTGCAAATAGTAAGTATATTTACAGTAACCTTCTTCATTTTGGTAATTATACATCTACAATTAATCCAGGTCTTGGTTTCTCTTGGACTTTTCAATGTTTTATTATTGGGTGCTGGACTTATTTTTCCCTATGCTATTGAAACTATTTTTCAAACTTTTGCTGCTTTAAAGCGAGTTCAAGTAAGTTATTTTAAGTGGCATTATTGATGCTGGCTTTTAATTCAGTTTTGTGAACTTCGAAAACTATTTGATATCGATAAGAAGAAAGTAGTGTTTAGGAGATAGTTTCAGAAGCAAGAGATGGGGAGGTGAAAGAAGATGGTTTGCAGGTAGACCAGAATGATTGAAAGGACAGAAAATAAGGAGTTCATTGAGTATATCAGAGGTAATTTCCTGAATAGGACATCGCTTTAGCATCTGCAGCCAATGAAAAGTATAAGGAAAAAGATTAAACTCTTGCTTGTAAAACGAAAAGTATTATTTACTGGGAGGAAAAGAGTTTAAGTTGCAGGATGCAGATTGGTGGAAGATCTACATCATAATATGATTCTGCAGAGTGATACATTCTTTTTGTCTGCAAATAGAATGAATGTAGGCAGTAAAGGTGAACAAGTATCAACTTAGAGAGGCAGGATAGAATCAACACATTTCTCAATAGGATTTTTCAAATTTTTGCTGTATTTAATGCCTTAGTTCATCAATGTTTAAACTAATGGCACTAAATACAGCAAAGATGTGAGAAATCTCAAGAGAGATCAGTTTGAGTGAGTGACAATATTGAGTGACGTCTGCAAGTTTTCCTCCAATGCTGTTGCGCCCGTTTGGAGCATATTTTAAACAACACATAACTTTAATGTAAAGCAACCAAAATAACTGAAACTTTGATTAATGATGGTACAATGATTGGTATTTAAGTCGACCTAGTTTTTTGAAATTCTATTGATGTTGATAAAATTTAATAAAATTTGTATGGGTTCTGTTTTTTTGGTCACCCTGTATATTATTAAAGAAAGATAGTTGTGAGAGGCTCGGAAAGACAGTTTGAAAACTCTTGACCTTGATGGTTATGACTCCTGCTGCCACTTCCTTTAGTCAATTTCTTATCATCTTTCTACACTTCAATTCTTCATTGCCTTTTTTTGGTGTCACTTTTACCTGTTGTCTATCTTTCAAACATGTATTCTTCCCTTAAGAGAAGCGAAGTAGTTTAAGACTGATAATAATTGAAAGAAGTTCATTTATACCTTTATCACCTCTATTTATCCTTCTTGCAATACAATGTCGGAGGTGTTCAAGTTAGGACAATGGTCAACATGCTGTCGGAGATGCCGAGATGTTGCTGTCAGGTGGAAATTATCAATACGAGGCACCTACCTACTCGGCCACGCTGCCGAGTTTGCGAACCGTCTGTGATAGAAGTTAGTTAGCTATCTGATCGACTGCTTATCTACCGGGTCTCGATACATTTTTCACTTGAAAGGAAGGCATGATTTCAAAAAAGCGATATAAAAGGCTTTGAGATTTTTGTACTGATATAATGATAGATCATGTCTAAGACGTGGGTAGATCTAGATCGATTAAAAATAAGTAAAGTTTTTATAAGCTGAATATATAAAAAGAAGTGGGTAATGAGGAAAATCTTGGAATTGAGGAAAATTAATTTATATCTTTGAAAAGCGTCATTTCCTTACATATTTGCTCTACTGCACAGAGCTATACGTTTTCCTGAGGGAAAAAAATTAAAATTGTCGTTATGTTTACTTCAAGGAATTCTTACTCCTTCCTGAACTAGGGCCTGAGCTTAAATCACGTGACAGCAAGACTGGTATTGAATTGGTCAATTTCAACGCATCGTGGTCGGAGGTAATAAGTGTCATTTGCTGCCATATTTTATGCTCGGCTTAGTTTAAGGATCTTTTCTTAAGACTGGAAACCCAACTTTACAAGATGTTTGTGTGAAAGTGGAGAAGTGCGACCTGGTGATGGTGGTGGGTCCTGTTGGGGCGGGAAAGGTGAGGTCACGTGTTTAGATACGCATGTGGCTGCATTAAATTGATTGATTGATTCAAGACTCATCGAAATGTTTTGAGACCACTTTTACAAAAACAAATTTTAGGCTGCTTTTTTACGTAATACTTAAGCTTACAAAATAAAACTTTCAAACAGTTTCTTTAAGCAACCTTATCTTTTGCATTCCGATCAGAAGCGCAACTCGTAATTTGTAAGTCTTCTATAGATAAGTTATTTTTACGAGTTATTTTATGATTATTATGTTTGAAATTGATTTAATGTTGTTGCATTTTAGCAGTAATGTTTTATGAACCCAAAATAATGACTTGACTCGTTACTACCTTATTTCTAGTCTACATTATTAAATGTAATTTTGGGGGAATTACCTGCTTCATCCGGGAAGATTAAAGTTTCCGGAAAAATCGCTTATTCCAGTCAGATTCCGTGGTTGTTTTCCGATTCGGTTCGCAACAACATTTTGTTCGGAGAAGATTTCGACGTCAAAAAATATGAGAAAGTTGTCAAAGCTTGTGCACTGGAGCAGGTATTTAATTAATTTTCAATCAAAAGCTTACATTGCAACAGCAAAGTAAATGACTTTTTCTATACTGTACAAACCAATTAGCAAATACTTTGATGATTTCTGTTTATTAAATTTTTTTTCACTGAATTATTTCTAATTTTATTAACCTCGTATTTTATAAGTGTAAATTTTTGTCATTCCTAGTAAAAAAATGGTTTAGGATTTTTCTATATTGCCATCTGGTGATCACACATTGGTGGGGGAAAGGGGAATTACGTTGAGTGGCGGCCAGAAAGCTCGCGTCAGCTTGGCTCGTCTTGCATATCGGTCTGATACAGACATCGTTGTCATGGATGATCCCCTCAGTGCAGTGGATCCCTCTGTTGCTGATCATCTTTTCCAGAACTGTATCTGTGACCTCTTGAAAGATAAGGTCGGAAAATAGTCATTATTGTATTTATAGATGAGTTATTTGTTGTTTATGTTTTAGATTCGCGTGTTGGTGACACATCAAGTGCAATTCCTGGAGAAAGCTGATCATGTTTTAATATTGAAAGAAGTAAGTTGGTTTAAATTGGTTTGATTTAGCATTGATGTCAGCAACCTTGGATGCGATTATTCGATCGAATTTTGATTTTCATCCAACTTAAGACTTGAACAGATTTAAGTTGAATCTGATGAAATTTATTCAGGGTCGCATTGTTGATCAAGGAAAGTTTTCTGATCTTGTAGCGAAAGGAACCGATTTCATTTCGCTGATGAGAGTTGAAACAGAAGACGTAAATGATGACGTTATATGCACTGACAATCAAACATTTGCTACACGACAAAGCATCAACAACGACGGTATGATTTGAAATATTGAGAAAACTTAATCAATAAAATCAATAGAACAAGTAACGAAGAGCAAGTAGGTTTCGTACTTCAGTCACTCCGATTGCAGACGCCGTATGCCACTTGACTTATTTAATCTCAAATCTCATCATTATCTTTTAAATAACTTTTTTCTTCACTGTGCTTGCTTTACTTTTTCTTGTCTACGCTGCGACGGCCGTAGCACCCTTCTTGAATCTTCACAGAATTGTCTTAGCCCAAACTTCTTTATTCAGCATTTTTTGTTTTAAATTATAAGGGCTCTTACTTGATTTTCCTGTTCTTGACTCTTCACTGTGCTATCTTTGACTATTCTCTTTTGTTTTGGCTGTGAGTCGGTTGTCATTTTAAGAAATTCAAAAATTATTTTGTAAAATTACTTGTGAAACGAAATCTCGTAATTAAAAAGAAATACATTATATTGAACAGAAAAATATACTGATTATGAAGAGTTTTTTGTTTTTTTGATGAAGAGATGAGTTAAAAATGAAATTTGCAATAAAGTAAAAACGATTGTTTGCAAGAAAAACAAGAAATCGTTAACTGGAACAAGAAACAAAGCTATTAACTGGTATTCAAAGAGGCAATTATTTTTTTAACAATATGTTATTATTGAACTTTATTTTTCCTGGAAGATGAAAGAATAAAAAAAGAAGCATCAAAAAGCGTCCTTTTCTATTACGTGATGGATGCATTGACCCGTTTATGTTGAATGAAAAATATCTTATTCCACTGTCTATATACTCTGGTAGGTTCATAAATCCAGTCTGAGCGTGGCAGAGAATATAATTGCATTCCAGATAGAAAATAAAGCGTTTGAGATGCCATTGTTGTTAAAAAGTTGAGCAAAGGAAAACGTTGCTTCAGTTAAATAAAAAAACGCTAACAGTAAAATTTTTTCTGAAAGCTTTTACGTAAAGCAAGGTGTTCGTCTTAAATGACTATGCATGGCATAGTTGAAAAAAATTGTAAGTTGCTGCTTATAATGGGCAAAGTAGGACAGTTATAATTGCTTCTTTCGTATATATTTTAATGCAATGGAGGCAAGGATCACAGAAAAAGTCAAGAAAGATCAACCGCTGGTTATCAGTTGGGAGGGGGACGGATGAAAGATCGAACAATAGCATTCAATCAAAGCCTGGACTAATCCCAATACGGACGATCCAATATTTTGGAATCCGAAGACAATTTTAAGAGGGTGTTCAAGTGTGGAAATTTACCGAGAAGATCATGAAAAGGAAAAAGCTTGAGGATGAGTAAGATTTGACGCTGATATTGGGTAGGGTTGATAAGATTGGGAATATTATGAATAAAATAGAATAAGATTGGGAAGACAAAGGTGGATTAAAATAAATGGGAAAAAAAAAGGTATTTTTCGTCAGACTTATATGAATTTTAAGCGTTTGGATAGAATGAAAGAAGGTCAGTGGAAGTAGAGTAGGACGAAAAGGGTTTCTTATGGGAGTAGCAAAAATGGATCATTTCAATAGGACCAAAAAAAGAGGAAAAAGAGACATTTGTTAGAGGCAGTAGTAGAAATGTACGGAAAGAGCCGCTGTATCTTGAAAGAAAAAGTGACCATAGTAACAATGTGTTTCCTCAGCCGATTTTCCAGATACAAACAGTTCAGAATAAGGTGAATGTAGTTGGGCTAGAATGGCTGAAAAAGACAGAGGATCAGAAGTAAAAGGAGCTGAAGAAAGAAATGAGAAAATTGAGGTTATTTAGTGTTAGATAAGGGAAGGTCAGTTAAGAGAAGAGCCATCGTTCGGTCTTGCTTTAGGGAACAGCAGAAACAAAAAATCTTGTAGTTAATCTTTGAGGGATATCCGAGGTAAAATCATCAGGAATACAATATGCCATTCCACGTTAAAGTAGCTTGTTTTTAAAGCCCAGAACAGTAGTCGCAAACCTTTTGAAATTTATGGACTACTAAATGTATAATTTGTTGTTGGCAGACTACTAGCACGAATTTAGAAAAAAAGCTGTTATGAAAACTGAAAAAGGTCCTTACTTTTAAAATTCCGTTTGTTTTTATGTCTGAGGTTAAAAATTGTTCAAATATCAAGAAAAGACTTAAAAAAGGCTTTTGCTTTTGAAATTACGTCAAATCGTCATGGGATCATAACCAGGTTGTGGAGTCACGGAGTAGTATGTTTTTGGGCGGAGCCGGAGTCGTTTTTTTAGTTTTGCTGGAGTCGGAGCCGGAGTCGTTTTTTAGATGTGGAGGAGTCGGAGTTGGAGTTGTTATTGTTTTTTCGACTCCGACAGACTAAAGACTAAGAGTATATTTTCTTTGAAAAATGTAAACTTATCTTCGGTTCAGTAACAATTCTTTAAAAGTCCACTGAAAATTAAAAAATTACTTTTACATTAATTCGATGACAAAAAAGACTTTGAATTGATGTGAAAACTTTTCTGTGATTTTTGGATACAAAATGATCCATCAAGAACTTTTGTCTTAAGCTTTAGGTTCTATGGTATAAAAAACTTACCCAGTTAACGTGTATGATTAGTTGGGTAGGTTATATTTTTTCATGACTCGACTTTAAATGTGTAAATCTTTTTTGGTTTAAAGCGAAGCCCGGTAAAATAGAAAAGGTCTTTAATTTAAAATTTTAAAATTGTTCTTCCTTCGCAATTACAGCCAAGTTCAATTTCAACAACTACAACAAAAGGCACAGAGGAAGGCAGGACGAAATGGACACCTGCTCAATTTCTGTTAATTTCAAAGTTTCCATTTGTTTTTTATCTTCCTTTATTTATTTTAGTTAAAGTTATAAAATTAAAATTGGAAGCTTTGTTATTGTTCCGGTTGTTTTCAGGTGAAAACTTATTTGGCAGAGATTTGTTGTAAAATTGGATACGAAACAAAGTCGATCTATTGATCAATCGATGACAAAATTTAAAGTTTTTTATGTTAAGTGCAGTGTGACAAAGTAAAATTTAAACAAGGTTTATGGTTCCAAGAAAATTTTTTTAATAGCCTCGTTGCATGTTAATTGCTAAAAGCAGCATGCTTGGGGCAAAACTATGACTATCATAGGCTATGACCGTTTTGCCCGTAGCAACTAAAACTGTACCAGATGAAAGTTAACGCAGTTTCTCATGCAGAAAGCTGATAAATTGTGTGTTTGATTTAGATTTTAATAGCCTATATTGTCAAACTTTTTATATATCTTCAAATGTAATTGTGACAAGCACTTCAAACAAAAAATTAAATTTTACTGTGGATGACTGTAATAAACTGGCTAGATGTAGTGTCTAAACAAAGTAATAAAGATAAAATAGTTTTTTATTATTTTTCTGACATATTCCCTCTTTCTACTGCAAAGTTAACACATAAAAAGCGTAAAGCAAAACAGGCCACCCATTTAACTGGTTCTTGGTTTAAAAAATCTATCACTGTGAGTGGAACAGCATTGAAAAAACCTAAATAAGCCTACGTTGAAAACCTGAAGCAATAAATAAAGCAAATAAAATCAATAAAGCAACATGTACAGGGTGTCCCAAAAGTAACCAAACCCAAATTTTAATAAAAATTAGATATCAAAAACAACAAACTTCTTAAACATATTTAGTATTTACAATTGTTCAAAATGTTTACCTTGAACTTCAATACATTCATGTGTTTCGAAGCTTGCTTCCCATCTTTCTTTAACATGCTTGTAGCTCGTCGTTACATACCAATTTTTAATAATGAAGACACGCTCGTTTAAATCTAAAATCTTTCGCTGCATTTTTAAAGATGTGGGTACCAGCAGCGCACACTGAACAGGACTTAAGTAATGATGTTAACCAATAGTAAAAAAATACTATACAAAGACATAAAAAATTACATTTGTTGGTTTTGATATCTAAATTTATATTAAGTTTACGGTTCAGTTACTTTTGGGACACCCTGTATATATCTGTTTGCTTTGCACATAACCTTATGAAGAGCCACTATCTGAAAATTGGATTAAATGTACCAGATGTTTGCAGTGGTATCACGATAGACGTTCGTATTATAGCCTACTGGCCCAAAATTTTTTGTGCAATTTTTGTCGTGTTTAATTTTTTTGACATTACCATATCTGTATAAAAGATATTTCTGTTTGATTTTTTTAGTTGCCACAAAGCAGAAGTACTAATATTGATAATTGTAATTTAGAACAAAGATAGACAACTATTTTTAATTTTATCTGTGGCAAAGCGAACACTGTATGACCGTTATGCTCCGAGCCCGGGGCAAAACGGACATTTATGTAAAATATAGATTTTTCTAAAATAAATTTTTTATGCTCTTGCCACGGTTTTTTTTTAATTATATTCATGAGATAGTATATTGTCAGAGCAATTATAAAATCTTCTTTTGTTAATTTAAGTCCAGCACCGAAGACGTTACGCCAATTTAAAATAACTATGACCGTTTTGCCCCGCCTTCCCTAAAAAATTTTTTAAAGAAAAACTTGTAACACAACGTTTCATCCGTTACGTTGGGCGGACTTCTTCATGTAAAAACAACACACAATGCACAACGTATTTAAAAGCCAAAAACAAAATTAATGATCGCAATGGTCAGAAGCAGCTTATACAACAACAATGCAACAACTTCGTGCAACAGAACTAAATTCAACAGATTGAAAATCCACATTCATAATAAAATTTTTTATATTATTGTATAATTTAGAAAAAACATTACAATCTTTATTATTCATCAAATTTTTTATATTATTTGTATACAACGATTTAAAGAATTTTTTTTTATCAAAATCAATATTAAAATTCAATATTTTAAAATTTACAAAATCAATTCTATGTTCATATTTAAAGCTTAATTTGTAGTTTAATGTTTAATTAATGTAGTTTTTTTATTCAATTTATCTACTTTCAATTTAGCCATATTTAAATGTTAAATCCATATATTAAATGTTTAAAGCCATTTATAGGTTTTAAATCATGTTTATGTTCAGATAAGCGAGTATTAAACATCTACTCGTTTTGATGTTCTTCCTTAAATATACCCGATTAATATAAACTTTAAATATAAACCCGATTGTAATGTTCTTTCTAAAATATACCATAATATAAAAATTTTATTATGAATGTGGATTTCCAACCTGCTGATTTTAGTTCTGTTGAAGTTGTTGAATTGTTGTATAAGCGGCTTCTGACCATTGGGATCATTAGTTTTGTTTTTGGCTTTTAAATACGTTGTGAATTGTGTGTTGTTTCTACCGATGTAACGGACGAAAAGTCGTGTTGCAAGCTTTTCTTTGAAAAAATATATAACGCCTTTTGTTGTATTTGTTGAAGTTGAACTTGCCTCTGATTGTGCCAGAAGAACTTATGAATTTCAAATTAAGTACTATCCCTGGTAACAGTGTTTACATTAATTAAGGAAAGGTCTTTATTTGCACCAAAAACGTTCCTTCTTTATGAGTATGCTAAATCAAAAATATTTGCTGACCATAGTTAAAGCCTTAAAAAATTTAATTTTTTTTCAAGTTAAAATGTTTCAGCCTGCAGTAGGCCTACTTAGCAAGTGACAAAGGCGTGTTTCAGTGATTAAAAAAGCTAGGTTTGGATAAACTTCTTTGCACGTCGACTTTAAACGAATAAAAAATATTTTATTCCTAGTCAAGTACACACGATTAATCATTTAACGTGAATATTTGTTTTTTTTATCTCCACTTAGACGCAATTATGTTTCCTTACATTATATGTAAGAGGAAGCAAGTAAAAACTGAAGGTCTTCACTTTGACAGATATGCATTTTTAAAAAATAGAGAGGGAGTGGCCAAAGATTGCCAGACGCATAGGGTCAAGTACAGGGCAGTCTAGCACGAAATGGAAAAGATCCTGTGATTTGAAACCATAGTTGCTGCATGAGGGAGTCTGGGCTCAACCAACCCTGTGAAGATAAGTGCCAAGAAGAGTGCTGTGCCCGTTGCAGCGTAAATGAGAGAGAGCACAGCGAGGGAGAGTAAGCTCCTCAGAAAACGCTGGAGGGATTTGATGCTGAAAGAGACCAGATTGGATACTGCGTCTCCAACTGGTGTAAAGGGATAGTCGTTGGGAGGAAATAGGTGGTGAGAGAGGCGGTGATGTTGTGGAGGGGTCAAGAGAGGCTCCAACTTTAGCGAGAGAGTCTGCTAAGTCATCGCCTGGGAGGGAAGAGTGACCAGGTATTCATTGAAAATGGACTACCTTAGAGTCGGATAAAATAATAAGGAGAGATTGGGTGTTGAAGAGGGATTCGGGAGTTAAGTAAGGTAAAGGAGCGAAGAGGGTTAACAAAACAGATAGAGAGTCAGAAAATAAGGTGACAGATTCAAACGCACATGTCTTGGGAGTGAGAGATGCACCACGCAAGAGCATGTGGAATGGCATAGGTCTCGGCACTGTAGCTGGTGGCCCAGAGTCCAGCCGAGAAAAAGAGGGAGGTAGCAGTGAGACACTTCGTACACTCAATGTGGATTCCTGCACCACCCTCCCCCATCCCGCCAGGAACCGAGCCATCAGTTCAGATAATGATGCTGCTGTGGGGTAGAGAGGATAGGTGGAAAGTCGTGGCGGCGTTGCAAAGGTTGTTGAGGGGGCTGTGAGGTTAGACGCCGTTTGGAGGACCATTTTACTAGTTTGTTGAGGGCAGCTTGGAGTGTGGAAGTTGCACAATCCACACTTGGGGAAGAGGCCCAAATGCAAGGTCATCTGCGTACAGTGTGACCTTAGCAGATGTAGGAAGAAAGGCAGAGAGACCATTAACAGATAAAGGGAAAAGGAATGGTCCAAGAACTGAACCTTGGGGAACACCTTTTCGAAGACGGAAAAGACGACTATAGGAATTACAGGTGCATAGTTTCGAACGGCAATGTGAGAGATAAGATCGCATCCATTCGATAAAGTAGAGCAAAAGACACAAACAGAGGAGTTTACAGTGGAGGGCAGAATGCCAGACTGAGTCAAAAGCTTTCGCAAAATCCACAGTGGCAAGGACAGCATGTGCGCCTGGTTTAGACTGGTGAAAAGAATTTGCGATCGACTGTGAGAGGAGAACCTGATCCACAGTCGATCTACCAGGTCTAAAACCAGATTGTACGGTTGAAAAGATGCTGTGGTATTCAAGAAAATAGGTGAGTCGTCCAAGAACCATTCTTTCAAAGAGTTTGGAGGGGCAAGAAGTGAGAGAGGTGCGGCGATAGGAGTAGGATGAGTCAGTTGGTTTTCCGGGTTTAAGATAGGGATGATCGTCGATTGTTTCCAGGCTGATGGAAGGTATAAGTCGACCAAGATAGGTTAAAGATATGTAGAAGGAATTGAAGCGCGGATTGAGAAATGTGGGTTAGAAGTGGGTAGGTGATTTGATCAGGGCTTAATGACGTTGAGTTTGAGAGTTGAGAGATAGCTGAGGAAAGTACTAGAGAGGAAAAAAGTGAGCAGAAAATGGAGTGTAGGGTATTACAATGGGCAGATCTAATTTTATTCATGTGTGCTTTTTTAGTACTACGAAAGGGTTTTGGGGTTTGGGTAAAGAAGTGGAACTGTAGATGTACAGATAGTTGGTTTGCACAGTCTACAGGGGAATGACAACTTGGAAAGTGGGGGAGATCAGATGAAGGGGAGCCAGAGATGGAGCGAAGTAAAGAAGATTTCGCTGGCACGGGTTTTAGGAGAAAGGCTAGAGCAAGTTTTCTACCATGACTCAGCTTTAGCCTTAGATATCACAGTGGAGGTATATCTAGAGATAGTAATACCGATATGGTTCTGACGGTCTTCTTCAGAACAGTGAGCCTGTCAAACAAATTTTCACCTAATTGGTCCTCCGGGCTGTGAGAGTCCCAGGATAAGTGATGGCAATTGAAATCGCTGAAAATGTAAGTAGTAGGGGACGATAGTAAGAGGAAGGGTGAGAAGGATTTAGGGCGGGAGTCGGAAGTACAAGAGCGGATGGAAAGGATATAGAGATTAAAAAGGTGTATAGATGAGGCCCCTTTTATTTTATTTGTGATAGCTAAATAATCACAGCTGGGATCAAGGGAGAAAAGGTGTTGTGTAGAGAGAGGAGAGTAGGTTAGACCGTTTTTGACAAGCCTAAGGACACCACCTCCTTTTTCCGTAGAGTCGGTGGTTCCTCTCCTCGTCATAGAGCGGTCCTTTTTAAGAGTTTTGTAGCCAGGGATGTGAAAAGTGGAGTCAAAAGAGAGGTGCGACTCCTGCACGAAGATGAGATTGTACTGATTTAGTGAAAGAATTTGTATAAGTTCAGTATGATGGAGGCGAATTCCATTGGCGTTCCATTGGAGGATTCGTAGGCAGTTTTGGGAGGGAGAAGATTGTGTGAAAGGAGAAGTGGAAGGTTGGGGTTGAGGAGGAGGTAGAGATGACACTGAAAGTGGGTAAGTAAAAATTAGTTGGGGGTGGTTAGGAAAGTCGGGGATTTTTTAATGGTAGGGAGTTGTTTTGGAGGTTCATTTTTGACCATAAGTATTTTTTAATTTTGCTGGTATTTGAAGATGAAAATTGTGAAACAGTTTGGGAAGAGGAGGGAGATGTTTGAGAGAAAGATAGCCACATTGGACAGGTCCAAGAGTGTCCCGAGAAAATTTTCCGAAAGTTAGTGGGAGAGAGACCAGAGTAAGAGAGGTGCACGCAGAGAGAACAGTTGGCACATTGTATCGATCTGTTTCCCCAGGTGACGTGGCGGAAGCAGACAGAGCAGTGGTCAACAGGGCCAGGGTTGCGGTGAATGTCATCGCTAATGAGTAAAAGCATAAGGATAAGAAGCAGCGATGGTTGGGTTAAATAATGAGGAGGTTTAGGGTTAGAAGAAAATTTTTAGTAAGGTAAATGAAGAGAGGAGGTGGTCATTTGGGATTAAGAACGCAGTCCACCTGTTACCACCCAGTGGATAGCGGGAATAAAAAACGAGGAAAAGAATTGTCCATAGGGGAGTTGCCCAAGGGTGAGACCCTCAGGGAATCGACAAGCCATTTTGACTCTCCCCAGTGCACGGAAGGGACTGCACCACCACGATGAGGTGGCTTGTCGTTGGTGCAGAAAAAAAAAGAAAACAGGCGGAGTCGGAGTTGGAGTAGTAAAAAATTTCTACTACTTTATAACCCTGATCATAACTCATAGAAAGACTCATAGATCGTAACCCATGGATCTCGTAGAAAGACTCATGGATCGTAGTTCGTGGATCTCATGGAAAGACTCATGGATCGTAACCCATGGATCTCGTAGAAAGACTCATGGATCGTAGTTCGTGGATCTCATGGAAAGACTCATGGATCGTAGTTCATGGATCTCATGGAAAGACTCATGGATCGTAACTCGAAGGTTGTTGGATTCGGATTGATTCAACTCCTTTACCTAATAAACTTGTTAAAACTCTAATTTCTGCAGAGGACCAAAATTTTTCCAGTGACCACCGGTTATTGACCGCTGGTATAGAACACCTGTAATCTCAGACGATATAATCATCCCAATTTCTATCGAGACCAATTTGTTAATTTTACAAAAGAGAAAAAATCCCGTGTTTATCTACATGGAAGGGTCGCAGGCATCATAAAATAAAATGTGTACTTACGTGTCATCTTTTGCCATCCATAATCAAATTTATCACAGCTCCTCTTAATTCTTTTTATGTTTGCTATATATCTCTATTACTTTGTTCAAAACGTTAAGTCAACCACTTTTCTGTTCAAATAAAATTGAAAAAACTAGTGCATGATCTGGCGGATGCCGATCCTTCTTTTATGTTTACATTTATTATGAACACGAATTGGCAACGTTAATAAGATGTTTAGATATTTGTTATTATTTCTGAATTGATTGCTTGCTTTGTAGAAACCTTCAATCATAGTTGTGAGAAAACGAATGAAATCGAAAACGAAGAAGATGTAAAAGTAGCATTCGTAAGAACTATCAAGTTTTAGTTATTACAATTGTTTATAAACTAAATATTTTATTTACAGAGCGATGCGAAAGAAAGTTTATTGAGCTTAGAAGATAAAAACAATAAAAACGAAAAAGAGTCTGATGCCACTGGTTCGATTCCTTGGAGAATCTACTACGATTATTTTAATTCTGGGATACATGTTATATTTTATGCTGTTCTTGCGATAGCAGTTGTTGGGAGTCATGCATTGTTTATTTTATTGGATTGGTGGTTAGCTCAATGGTGAGTTAGGCTTTAATAAACTTTTTAATTTATTTATTTATAGGCATATCCAATACGTTACTTTTGAGTGAGTAATATTTTTATCTTCAGTAGAAAAAGTTATTGCCCAACATTTATTTCTATGAATTGCAATATTTTCGAGGTAAAATCACAGTTTCATCAATTATTTGATTATACCAAAAAATTTTTAGGGCTCTAGCATCCCAAGATTTCTTCAATCAGAACAATGAAAACCGGTCCTTCGTTAATTCACCATTATCACGCGACAACACAGCAACCACTCCGATGAATACTTCAGTAGAGCCTGTTACGTCATATTCATTTGATCAGAGTTATTATCTTCATGTTTATGCAAGTAAGTGACGATTTGATCGGTTTTAGGTAGTTTACAATAGATCTAGATTGAAAATGAAAATGTAACTAAATTTTCTCTGTTTATAGCTTTGTTGTCAATTTGTATGTTGTTAATCTACGAAGCTTTAGTAAGCTATGAAGCTCTACACAAATTGTTAATTGATAGTAATATCCATCTATTGTTGGAAACGGAAATAACCGTTTGAAGTTGACTCTTTCTTGGGAACTCAGAAATGCCTTTAAAATTGTTTAGAATTGTTTAGAATTTTAATAAAATAAAAATATTAACTTTACTGTGATTTACATTTGAAAAATGTATTTTCAATTAAGAAAATGTCCATATTCCTTGAATGCATATGCGGTAGTTATAATTTTCAATAAAAACTTTAGTAAAATAAAAGAAAAAATTGGATTTTACAATTTTGTTATATTCTTAATAGTTTTGAGGTCTAAATTTCTTTTGTTAACTGACCAGAAATTGACAAAATGCATTAAATAAAAGCTTTCGTTATTTATGAGTAAGTTTTTGCAATAGAGATAAACCAAAAGCAATAATTATTTATCAAAATTTTTTTAAATTTTTTTGAACAATTCTCAGTAAGACATACTGTAAATAAGAACCTTAATAAAAATTTAGATAAAAATTTCACATAAGCATTTTTTGCTTTTTTTCATTTAAAAAGTAATTATTTATTTTGCATTTCCAAAATCAGTTTTCTGCACTTCAAAGTTTTTTTACTTTTTTAAAAATGTTTTAAATGTTTGCTATAAAAAGTAAATTATTTACTTATTATTTGATGTCCAACTGCTATAAACTACTTGTGTATTTTCCTCATGTAAAACTTAGACTATAAATTTTTTTGTGCTTATGATGAGCTGATTTCATATCTGATTTGATTTTTTAAACACCTTAGGTTTCATATTTCAGAGGTTTTATTTTGCCTGTTGTAAAACTTGTCGTGATTCGTGTATGTTTAATGCGTGGCCGCAGCGTGCTTGCCTCATGTTCGAGCTTATGCTGTATTTTATCAATCGTGCCCCACTTCTCTTAATATTCATCGTGTGAAATTTTGTGTGAAGGCGTTTCTGTGTCCCACGGTTGGTGATTTGTTCATTAATTTATGTTTACACTATTTTTGTTTTTTTATATAAAAAAATAAAATTGTTTATTTATATAAAAAAATAAAAATGTTAGGATTAGGTGTTTTAAACTAACCCTAACACAGTATAAACAAAACTTATATCAAATAAACTTTATTTATTATAGCACTATCACGTTATGCATTATTTCGTCGCCTGTCTGCTAAATCGTACAGCCACGTTACTATATATAATAAGCATGAATGAATGAACAAATCACCAACCGTGGGACACAGAAACGCCTTCACACAAAATTTCACACGATAGTATTATGAGAAGCGGAGCACGATTGATAAAATACAGCATAAGCTCGCACATAAGGCAAGCACGTTGCGGCCACGCATTAAGCATACACGAATCACGACAAACTTCTTAGTCAGAAAATTAAATAAAAAATTTCCTTTTTTATGAGTTTGCTCTTGAGGAGCAGCTTTGAAAAACGTTTGCTCTTTTAGAGCAATTGAAACTACATTCTTGTCTTTGATTGATCAAAAACAGCTGATTTCTGTTTTAATTCGAGTAACCATTGCAGGTAAGTAGCGTGATCCTATTTATCCGGTGCCTTTATCAAGGTTACGACAGAAATCACAAGTCAGAATGTTCATGACACTGAGCGATCCCGCGGACAACAAACTTAAAATTAATTTGTAGGTGTTTACATTTTCGCCTTATTAATTTGACTGATTTGAAGTAAAACAAATTAATATCAGTTTCCTTCACAAGGTTGGATTATTTTACGATTGTGACGTAATATAAACGTTTTCTCGCGTGCTTTTCTCAATCCTCATTTTCAAGTGTTACTGAATGAAATTTTGCATTCATTGTAATACAATACAATCTTTTACAGTGATGATGATTGGATTTTTCGTGCTTATGTTCACGAGAACAACGATGCATTATTATCTCTGTGTGCAATCAAGCGTGACCTTACATGCAAAGATGCTTGCTTCGGTTCTCAAAGCCAAAATAAGATTTTTTGACACAAATCCTATCGGTGAGTTTTCAAATAAAGTTTTCAGCATTAATTTGTTTTCTTCAAAATATGCCAATTGCTTCTAAATAAGGAGTAAATTTATCAAAAGCTTTTGTGAATGCTTATTTTGGAATAGCGAGTATTGAATTGAAATAAGTTGTAGAGGTTGAGTATCTTCGATATCGAAATGACGTCAAAGTGAGAAAATATTGTACGTAATTCACATTTACAAAAGCGTATTAAGGGAGTCAGTTCATGGTTTTCTCTGTTATACTGTTAAAGGTTTTTACAATAATCAAATGCTTTACAATTGTTCAGCACAAAGCCCACATTAAATTGCTTCGATGAATCGATGAACAAAACGAAGTGATGCATTGTGATGTCTACGTTTAGATCTTATCAAATGGGAGTTTTTCTTTTTTCGGCCTTGAATCTTATCAATCCCACTATTTTTTTGTTGTTAAATTCCAGTGCATGATCTTGAAATCAGCTTCTATTTGATTTCATAATTTTTCACCTCTATATCAGGGATTCCCAAGTCAAGGGTTGAAATGGTCAATATGTGGGGTCACAAACAGGTCGTGTGGTCGGTGGGGTCGCTGAGATATGATCAGGAAAAGTGTGTAGAAAACATCCGTCCGAGATCATGTGAAATTTAATAGTTTGTACGAGTATAGTAACTATAGTTACTAATACTGTCACCAAGAAAAAATATAATTAAAATGAATGCGTATAAATATAGGTACTGTATTTTTTCCAAGCTAGGCTTATTTATTTTGTATTATTACCCGTTATCTAACTAGACCAGTACCTGTGGATTGAAGTTTATTACGTTTCATTAGTCGTCAATTCTACTCGTAAAATACAGTATATGTTCGGTTATTTGGCTGACGCTGTTGCGATGTAGCTTTGCTGACCACTATCAGTTGACTTCTAGGCTTTTAATTAACAGGTTGGTCTCGTTAGTATGGTCAGTTTTTATGATATATTAGTGATGGTTTTTGTTTGTACATGTATGCTATATTAGTTGTCGGAATAATGAACATTTTACTAGTAGTTTATCTTTATAATCACGCCCGCATACGACGATATAATATAAATAGATCTATACTTCTATAGTGTTTATAGCGATTTGTACATAGGTTTTTTTTCATAACTGCATGTAAGCTAGAACTTTAGATCTAGATCAGTGTGTGTTTTTAGTGATTTTAAAATATTCAAATATAAATATATATTTCTTATAGACTTTTCCGCGATTAATGTATGTAATTTATGCAGATGTGAGTATACAGTATGTAGACAAATTTTGTACGGGGTCTCTGTTGTAAAAAGCTTATCGCATTGTGAATGAAGGGCGCATAATATTAGCCAAGCTTAATGTATTAGCGACTTGTGTGGTTTCTCATGAGCGGCCGCGATATGGGAATTTAGTTAGAATTTTTTATTGTATAATAATTATGTAATGCATTTTTTGCTGATTATGTTGATTAGGAGTAGATGTGATAAATAATTATAACATGTCCGAAGGTGATTGTACCGTATGTTAGCGTTTGGTTTACTAAAGTTTTATGGTTATGAGTTTAGTAGTTTCTAGATGCAATGATGCAGTTATAAAAGTGATTGATTTTCAAAGTATTACAGAAGCCTAAGTTGTTGACAAATTGTAGGCACACATAGATGCATGCATACATGTACGTCTGTATTCATAGTCAGGCAAAATATCACATACATACATACATACAGATTGACTTGGGGGGTCGCACGAAACATTTGAAAATTCTGAATGGGGTCGTGCTAAGAAAAGCTTGAGAACCCTTTCTCTATGTGAATGAAGATTAAACTTTTATTAATACGAGATATAAATATTGGGATGATCTTCTATTTCTTGTATTATAATAATGCGTTTTAATTAATTTACTGAATGAAGCATAAAAAATTTAGTGTTTTGTAGAGAATCGAAATTTAGGTAGATTTTCTACAAAGTACAATAAAAAACTCTCAAGAGAGGCTATTTGCTGTTTCCCAAACAAAACTTCATATAGTACCTTGTTACATACCAGACTGTAATACAGCGCACAAAAACTTTCAAGTGAAACATAATTGCGCCTTCTTTAAAAGACACCAGCATATCTTGGGAGTTATAGTGTTAATTGTGTCATATGTGATTAACAGGTTAAAGTTTTATCCATTAATATTCCAAAATATTTAATAGTTTTAACTCGTTTAAGAGTTATATTATTTACACCATTTAACGGTTCAAAACTTATTCGCGTCATTCTGTTGTGTCTTGAGGAAAGACACTTAACGGCACTTTCTTTTGCTTGGCGATCTTATCAAGCAGCTCGAAATTTTCATTCATATTACCGAAAATAAAAAAATAAAAATTTCAACCGGATAGCAATATTTCAACATCTCCGGACGCAGGTCAGAGTAATTGATGATTGTGCTCAATATTGTGTTTTGTTAAGTTCTTCTAAGTATAGGCTTGTGGGTATTTGTTAGTAACAATAAAATTTGTTTTTAGTTTAATGGTAATTTGTTATGGCGAAGCTTTGAGCTAAAGAGAATTGTTTTTTTTTTTTTTTTGGTACTGGTTAAGTATGCAGTCTATTAACAAACTTCTTATTAAATATGCGGTCTACCATCTGTCAAAAAGCCTGTTGGCAGATCGCATACGCCTGGTGTAGACGGCATATTTAACCAGTACCCTTTTTTTAGCCCAGAATGCCACTTTGAAGATTATAACAACAACTTTAAAATAACTAATGGAATAGACGGAACTTATTAAAATTCTTGGTAATCTTTAAAAAGACTGTTTACGTGAGAATTCTTTCGGCCAACTTTCGTCAGAAGAATTCGTTGGCAAAAAACGAACTTCAGGAAAACCGTAGTTTATATAATATTGGAAGACATCAAAAGCGATGCGCCTTTGATTGGCTGGAGAAAGCGAACACGCGATTGGTTAGCACTCACCTGCGCCGCAAGCGAGAAAGCTTCAATCCATAGACAAACTCTTTCTGGCGACAAAAAGAGGGTTCAAGAGACTCTATAAAGGTGCTTCAAGAGTTGCCAGATGAAAAGATGATCGTCCTGTAGCTAAAATAGAGAAACAGTTTGTATCAAATTTTAAATGTTGACCAATAGCCGAATCAGAAATATGTGCGTTTTGAGTGGATTTACATTGACGTCTCGGGAGATCTTTTTGACGTTTAATTTACGATCTTTGGGGTTTTATTTTTGAGGTTTTGATTTGATTTACGCCGTGCTTTTAACTTAAATAGAAAACATTGCAAACCATCGCAAACTATTGCAAATTGAAGTGCATGTTGTTCAACCAAGAACTCGAGCAGCGACGTGTATTGTTAAAGCCTATAGCAAAGCCACTACTTTTCAACGCGTCGAAACATTGGAACGTCGGAAGAGTCCCAACAGCCTTCTTTTCGAAAGGATGTTTTGCCTGCTCATCAGCGAAGTGATATTGTATACAAATACATGTGCCACTGTAATAGTATGTACGTAAGTAAAACCTTCCAACGATTGGAACAACGAATTCGACAACATGTTTTAAAATTTATTAGAAACAAAATTAAACCTCAAAAACGATCTCCCGATACGTCAATGTAACTGCACTCAAAACGCACATATTTCTGATTCGGGTATTGGTCAACATTTGTTAGACAACAAAATTTTTGTGGAAAATTTGATACTAACTGGTTTTCTATTTTAGCTACAGGACGATCATCTTTTCATCTGGCAACGCACGAAGCCACCTTCATAGAGTCTCTTGAACCCTCTCTTTGTCGCCAGAAAAAGTTTATCCATGGATTGAAGCTTTCTCGCTTGCAGTGCAAGTGAGTGCGTAACCAATCGGGTGCTCGCTTTCTCAAACCAATTAGAGGCGTCATTGCTTTCGATGTCTTCCAATACTATATTCATCTTCTTTCGGCCTTTCCCTTTAATCAGGGGTTGCCACAGCGTATGATGTTCCTTCAAAACGTCCTATTTTCAATGTTCTCCTTTGCACCAACTTCACCCATATCCTCCTTCACTGCATCCAGAAATCTTTTTGGCCTCCTTATTTTGCTTTTTCCAGGCAACTCCATTTCCATCACCCTTATTTCCTACATACTTCTGGTCTCTCTTCATGACATGTCCGTACCACTTCAGCCTGCCTTCCCTCATCTTCATTCGTAACCATTCTACCTTAACTGTACCCCTAATCTACTCATTTCTAATCTTATCTTTTCTTGTCACTCCCGTAGCAAACCTCAACATTTTTATCTCTGCAACTTCCATCTCTTCTACTTGTTTCTTTGTAACCGCCATCATCTCAAGTCCATACACCATTGCTGGTCTCACCATTAAACTGTACACTTTTCTTTTTACTCTAGCTGGTAACTTTCTGTCACAAATTACTCCTGATACTTTTCTCCATCCCTTTTATCCTGCCTGCACTCTCCTCTCTACCTCCCTCTCACAACTACCGCTTTCTTGCACCATTGATCCCAAATACTTGAATTCCTTTACTCCTGATATTTTTGTGTCCTCCATTTTCAATGTTTCTTTGTCATTTCCTGCATTTAGGCACAGATATTTCGTGTTTGATCTACTTACTTTCATCCTTCTTTCCAATGCATACTTCCAACATTCTAGCTCAGCTCCACTTTTTTCCTGGTCTTTTTGCAAATCACAACATCATCAGCAAACAGCATCGTCCACGGTGGTTCTCTCCTTACTTCGTCCGTCAGCCTATCCATAATCACAGCAAACAAAAACGGACTTAACGCTGATCCCTGGTGCAGTCTGAACTTGAACTTGAAACTTTCTGTAGTTCCTACTGCACACCTCACCATTGTTTCGCTTCCCCCGTACATATCCTGTACAAGTCGAATACTGTCTACTTTTCCGCCATTCCTGATTTTCTCATACAATACCACAGCTCTTCTCTTGGAACCCTGTCGTAAGCTTTCTCTAGGTCCACGAATACACAATGTAGCTCTCTTTGCCTTCCCTTTACTTTTACATGAACGTTCTTAATGCAAACATGGCATCGGTAGTTTCCTTTCTTGGCATAAATCTATATTGCTGTTTACTGATCTCTACTCTATCCCTTAGCCTGGCTTCAATTATTCTTTCCCATATCTTCATTGTATGGCTCATCAGCTTTATTCCTCTGTAGCTTCCACAGCACTGTGCGTCACCTTTGTTCTTAGGTTGGGATAAGCACACTTCTCCATTTTTCTGGCATCTGTTTACCCACTAATAGTTTGTTGAAGAATCTGGTCAAAAACTCTATCTCTATCTCTCACATGCACTTCCAAACTTCTACTGGCAACTCGTCTGGCCCAACCGCTTTACTATTTTTCATCCTTCTCAGTGCATTCTTCACTTCTTCCATCAGCTCCATTGTAGAATAGTTTGCAGCCACCTCCAATGTTCCTCGCTTTACTCCCTTTTCACTTTGTTTCCAGTAGGCACTGTACATCTACATTCCTTCGCTCCATCCGTGTCTGCCAGCTCTCTCCTCCTTCCAGTTATTGTTCCTATTGTATATTTAAGGTACCAACCCTTATGAGTGTGCGTCTCTCCTTTCACAGTTCTCTCTGCCTCTTCACTCGCCTTCCTCTTTTTCTCCTCTTGTTTTCACTAAGCCCAGCAGTAGCATCATTTTCACAAATGCCCTGCCGTGCGACACCTGAAGCGGTCTTTGGTAACCCGGGCCTCGACCGATCCGGTATGAATTCGTGATCATAACGCATTTTGTATGTTTTGGAAAAAAAGTTTTACGCCGGATGTCCTTCCTGCCGCAACCCTCCCCATGTATTTGAGCTAGGGACCGAATTTTTCTGTCAAAACTTGGCCTAAACAATTTTCAAGTAAACAATCTTTTTCAAGACTACCAAAAATTGGTTATTTTAAAGTTCTGCGAAATCAAGAATTTATTCAAATATAACAACAACATTTTATAATCTTAACAATTTCATTAGTTGTTATATTTCCAGGCGCCATTTTGAATCGATTTTCGAAGGACCTGAATCAAGTTGATGAAATGTTGCCATTGGCTCTTCTTGACGTTTTCTACGTTAGTTTTATTGAATAAAATTGTGCTGGAAAATAAACCAAACTGATTCTCAATTCTCATATACTGTAATATCATCGTATTTTTTAATGAAAAAGTAGCAGATTATTTCAAAATGTTTGGATAACTGTTTGATTTTTTCATGTAATAATTATGTAAGCTTCTCAATTAAACTTTTCGAGTTGGTCATTTTTCAATCATCGCACGTGTTATTCTATGATTTTAAACATTGGAAAACTAGTTAAGAAACAAATTTTTTTCTTGATTACCGTGTTTGAATTTTAACAAATATTTTAATTTCAAAATCAATTTTTTTATTTTCAATCAGTTTTTTTTACAACAAATTTTCTTCTGTTACAGGATCTTGGAGCTGTTTTGGCTATTATTATCTTCGTTGTGACTGTCAATTATTTCATCGTAATCATGATTATTCCCATAATAATTTATTTTGTTTGGGTCAGGAAATATTTTGTGACAACATCAAGAGAAGTGAAGAGAATCGAAGGACAAGGTTTAAGTTTGTTTCTAAATTTACAAACTAACTAAGTATTTTTTTTATTTTTTCAATTTTTTTGTCTTTGTATTTATCTCCCTGACTCGAAGAAAATCGTCGAAGAAACTATACGTGAAGCAGTTGTCAAGCAATTACGAAATTTTTTATTCAGGGATACTTGCTGAGACCGCCAAGCAAAGAAAAGTGATGTAAAGTGTCTTTCCAAAGGACATAAAAGAATGGCGCGAGTAAGTTTGAATACGACCGTGTCGATCACTTTCGCCATCAATCACAATGCTCTCAACCACTCAAATACGCTGTCTTGTTTTGCTGAATTTTATGTTTTGAAATCCTGATTGTTTGTTAACAGAACGAAGTCCAGTGTTTAGTCACTTGTCAGCTACATTACAAGGTTTGATCACAATACGAACTTTTCAAGCACAGGATGATTTCATCGACACTTATAATCGCTTGCAAGATAAACACGGACGTAAGTAACACGAATCAAGTTCATGTACACCAAGTTTTTTTAGATGTTTATCAATTAATAATGTCCTCCGTATGTACGACTCGAGTATATATACAATCTGAATCATATACGTAGATATCTTTCTGCTCATATTGGTAGCAACATAGAATGATACGATCCCGGTTTGACTTGTACCCTGGTCATATTCTTAATTTCGTGGATAAATGATTTAGCGTCAATTTTTTTGCTTTCGGGTCTTTACACGAACCAAATGTGGCTCGAGGGCCACGGGTTGGACGCCCCTGGTCTAGAATGTTGGGAAAATAACTAAAAATGGCGAAACGTAAAGAATCGAAATTAAAACAGTCCAGCACGAGATGGAGGATGTCCTATGATTCGGAATTACAGTTGCTGCACGAAGAAGTCTTGGCTCGACTAATTTGAGATATGGTGCAAGAAACTTGCTGTGCCCATTGCAGTGTAAACGGGAGAGGGCACATGGAGTGGAGCAAAAAAGAATAAGCTCCTCCGAAGATACGGCCCGAATTTGATGATGAAAAGGCAACATTGGATAACGCGTTGCGTTGGCAGGAATTAAGAGGTGAGAAAGAATCTGGGGAGGTTGTTGATAGTCACAGGAGAAAGAGATAAAAATTCAAAACTTTAATGCATGAAGAATGGCGTATTTCTCGCCACTGTAAAGGCTCGTTTCTACTACGAGCGTGGAATGGAGTATTCTTTGTTTGTTTTATTGATTTTTTTTGCTTCACTTAGCGCTCATTTAGATTTTTAGCGCGGAAAGATCAATAAAAGAAACATAGAATACTTTATTCTACGCTCGAAGTGGAAATAAGCCCTTACTTCCAGCACGGAGTCCAGCCGAGAAAGAGGCAGCAGTAAGAGATTGAGCACAGTTAATATGAACCACTGCTCCTCCCTTTTCCAGTCCTCCCGCACCGAGCCATCAGTGATGAAGTGCTTTTAAGTGTAAGAAGGGGGATAAGAGCGGATGGCATAGAACCAGTAATGACTCTACAGAAAGATTTGTGCATTTCCTCAACGGAAGCAGTAGAAGTAATAAAAGAGGAAACCAACTTGGAGAGAGGCGCAGATTAAGTTAGTGAGAGATTCTTAAAAGAAAACTTTAAGAAACAAAACCAATAGAAAGAAAAACTTGGAATCTGTTATTAAACTTTTTTTGTAAACCTAAAAATAATGTTAAAAAAGGGTGTTCGGTCGAAGGTTAAACCGAGAAAAGTCAGAGTTGGAACGTAGTGGGTTGTTGGAAATGGAAAAAGTGGGTTTGAGTTAGTATTAATTGGTTTTAAGTTGGATTAGGTTTAAGTTGGACTAAGCTGAAGAAGAATGACTTGCTTGTAAAAGATTGAGCGAGGTAAACGCCACCTAGAGGACCATTCTACCAGTTGGTTTTAAGGGCATACTGGACAGTGGCAGTTGCTCGCTCAACTTTCTGGAAGGAGGCCCATATGGCAAGTCTGTCAGACATGCACAAATAAAAGGAGAGATGCAGTCATCTTATTAATAAAAAAACGAGAAAAGACTAGGCCAAGGACTGAGCCTTGAGGAACGCCTTATCGGTGTTGAAACAGACAGCTCAGAGAATGACGAACTTTGGACTTTCTGTCAATCAACATCGTGCCGCTAGTTTTGCATGCACTGTTCTAACTTACAAGCGTTACTAGTAACTATGACTTTATCTCAATTGTTTGGTTTTTTTAATGTATTTTATTTTTGCAGGTGCTTTGTCTTTCCATTTTTTCAGTCAAAGATGGTTCGATTACAGACTGGACATTATCGCTACAGCTTTCATCAGTTCTTGTGCATTTCTTAGCGTCATTTTCGTGACTGTTCTCCCAGATAGTTGGCCCATTAACCCCGGAAATCTCGGCCTTACTTTGACGTATTCAACTTCATTGATCATTTGGTTTAAGTGGGGCATTCGACAATCGGCAGACGCAGAAAATTTTGTACGATTTGATGGTTACGTCATAGTGATCACATAATAGCTTTCAAATGAAGATTTGATGATTCACTTTTGTCATGATTGTTTTTAGATGACTTCAGTGGAACGAATTCAAGAATATCACAAACTTCCAGTAGAATCATCGGATGAGAATAAAGTTCCTCCCAGTAACTGGCCTGTTGACGGAGACATCAAATTTATTGACTTGTCATATTCTTATTATGATGGCGGTCCTTCTGTGTTGAAGAAAATTAATTTAGAAATTAAAGCAAAAGAGAAAGTAAGTTAACATTGAGTTGAGATATAGCAAATATTAATTGAATTTGTGTCAGCTTGGAATCGTTGGACGAACAGGCGCCGGCAAAAGCTCGATCGTGGCCGCTTTGTTCCGCATGACTGATCACATGAGTGGCTCGATTATGATTGGGGGATTGGATTTTGGCCAAGTATCACTGGATGGATGGAGAAAAGTGCTGACCATAATCCCACAGGTTAGTGGTTGTTTGTTATATACGTGTAATTCTGTTTTTTACGATATAACTTGATGCGATAATTTCGTTGAACAAGTTATTTCACATACCAATGAATAAGAAAACGTTGATTGTTTATGTTTTGGTTAGGATCCTGTTTTATTTGGAGGAACCATGAGGAGAAATCTTGATCCTTTTTCTATTTACACAGATGAAGATGTATGGAAGGCCCTTGAAAAAGTAAACACAGATCACATTTAAATAGTTGCTGACTTAATTATTTTTCTAATTTTGAATTCGCAAGATTTCCAATGACACGAGAAGGAAACAACTGATGTTTACAATTTTACTTTTAAAACCTTCAAAATTTTTTGGGTATGAAAGTAAAAACTTGTAATTGATTATAACATGATTTCCCAAACTTGTACATTTTTTAAAAGGATACTTGTATACAAAGAAGCTTCGTAGCCTATAACGTGAATAAACTGTAATTTGTTTTTTGAATAGAAAGCAGCAATAAAAGTATCGAGTGTCTTAATTGTTTGTCGAGAGGACGTACTCGTTCCTTTCTCGGTTCGGCAGCCCCATTTTTCAAAAAAGACCAGTTGCACCATTTGTTACGACATAATATCAAATTTACATTATGCGATTGTTGTAGTTGGTTTCAAATAATTGTTTTTTGTTTTTTTTGGATGATGCCAAATACATAAAAGCGTAATAAAAGTTTTTATTGAACTTCAAGGTCCAGTTGAAATGTGTCGTTGAAAATTTTCCTTTGAAACTTGAATGTCTTCTGAGTGAGTCGGGTTCGAATCTGAGCGTGGGACAGCGTCAGTTGGTTTGTCTTGCCCGAGCAATCTTGCGGAACAACAAAATCTTAATCATCGATGAAGCAACTGCTAATGTTGATACAAAGTCAGTTTATATAAGTTCTAGTCGAGAGTTTACAAACTACTGCAGCACAATAATTTGTTATGGTTTAATAGCACACTAAAAAAATTGTTAAAACCCATGAAAATGATTAATTGTTTTACTGAATTTTTGAGTATGTTTTGTTCAACTGAAAATATTCAATACTTACTATCATAATTCTCCAATAAATAAAGCACTGAAACCTTGTATTACATTGTGTAAGTTAAAAGTTTTTGGGAAGATATTAATTTAAAATGCTATTAAAAAAAGAAAATTCTTATTGGGGTTTTACACGCTAAAGCTTATCACATGTTTGCAAAAGCCGTTTACGCATCATTGTGCTTTGACGTCTCAGCTGCCTACAGGTGACTGGTCACAACGGTGGCAAACCGTTGGCAGCACGGTCTCGGATTTGGCTGACCAAGAAATCAACCCGGACTTTCAGCGGCGGAGTGTTAAAAATTAGCACCACATGAACTGCCCCGTTAACACTTGTTATAGGTTCTCTGATTAATTTTTCAAAATAGTCGAGTTTTGATCATGTTGTTTATAACAGGACAGATCGACTTATTCAAGATACAATTCGAAAGGAATTTTCCCACTGCACAGTTCTCACCATTGCTCATCGTCTGGATACGATTATTGATTCCGATAGGATTTTGGTAATAGAACTAGATCGGTTTTAGGATCCAGCACATGGTAAAATATTTTATTCCAGGTTTTATCCGATGGTGAGATTGTGGAATGCGATGAACCGCATAAGTTATTACGTAATAACGACGGCGTTTTGACGGAAATGGTGAGAATGACCGGAAGTCGAGAAGTTGAGCTTCGTAAAGCTGCAGAAAAGGTGAAAACTCGGTCGATGAATTCGTGATGTTGTGTGATGTTTGTATTAATTTGTGGTGTTTGTATTGATATTCAGGTTTATATTCAACGTGAAATCAAACAAGCAGAAGAAGCGTTAAATGGAGAAAATAAAGACGAAAAGTTTGAATCACATGGTACTGAAGTTGATCGAACAGTGAATACTATTGCTAAAAATTGAATTTACTGTATAGGCTAATTATTCGATGTTTATTCGATAGTTTCTTCGAAATTAAATTAAAATTTTTACTGAATTTTTTTAACGTTTAGGATAAAATATTTAAATCGAATTATGACTTGTACGAGGTACTATAAAAATTTTAACTGTAAATTGTGACTTATAATGTTTGCTTTCTTATTGCAAATAGAATTGCTGTTTTCTTTTTTTCTATAACTTTGATGCATTCTCGACGGGTTTGTTGTGATGCAGTTATGTTCCATTTATTTATTTAAATCTTTTAAAAAATTTTAAAGCAAATCCGCTGGCCTTAAGTGTGCTTGATAGAAAATTCAGAGCTTATGTAATTTGACTAAGACATCCTTACAAACACATCACGTGGATTCCACGTGGAGTTTGATTAATGCGCGGAATTGAACGTGGAATAGACTAATATTAGATTATTTGTGATTTAGTTTTTGATCTCATTATTTTCTATTCATCTGTAATCGTGTATTTTTTCGTGGCTGAATTTAAAAACGAAAATTTTAAAAGAAACGTTTAATTTAAAGATTTGTTGTAAAATGTCTCTATGCGATTGCAACATTCAAAGTTTAAATTTTTTGATGTAAATAATATTTAATGTTTTTGTTACTTTACCGTTTATAGAATTATTGCATTTCCATTAAAACCTGAATTATTGCATGATACGCATTACATTTTGGTTTGTCAATCATCGTATTAAACAGTAGTGTGGTATCATAGGTATTTTTCGACAAATTCGCTGCTATAGAGATAAGATGCAAGCCAAAGGTGTGTGCTCACACTGGAACTAGTCAACGAATAATTAATTAAGTGTTTAAAAAACAGTAAAAATTCTGCGATCGGAAAAACCGACTTCTAGTATCGAATAGGAAAATTTGCCAAGTCTGTACTGTTGTAATGCTTAAAAAGCTCTTTTCTATTACCGTTTTGACTTTTTTTCAGGTATCTGTAAACCCTAATTTTCCAAAGAAAACATACACAATGACACCTTCGGCAATGTTAAAATGCAATCTGAAAAATAAAATTTAGTACTGTCAATAGCATAAGAATTATTTAGTCGGCACATCGCATATTGATTTGGTTAGTTTCCTTTAGGGTTTATATTTGGTTATTAATAAGTCTTGTCATCATCTATTTTTTTCTAGTAATTTCGGTTTGAGAATGGTTTTTTCATAATACTCTTTATGTTATTTTACATCCAACTAAGATTTTCTTTACTAATTACTTCTATTTCGGGCTTATTTGCTTTCTCAACTTACAGTAGAAAAATGACGAGCTGTACTGGTTTAATATGTGAAACTCGCTTTAATTTGCTTTATTTAATTGGCATTGTGAATTGTGTCTTTGAAACTTGGCCTGGGTGCGCTAATCGTGGAGCACGCAGCAGCCATTTAAAATGCATGAATATTTTCGAAAAAGACAAACCCACCTGCGATAGAAAATACATGGAAAAGACGCTCTTGTCTGGATGCGTTGAAATTTCTGAACCGATCTTTAAAGGTACATTGTTACATCATATTCGTGTAATTCAGAAGTTAAAAAAAGCAAATTATTACGCTGTGTTGGTAGAAATATTTTGAAAACTGAAGTGGTAGAATAAAAAATACAGAAAAATAAATTTGACGTGTTTGCTGTGCAATATTACAAGGTATGCGCCACACACCCCGTACCAGAGTTGGATCAATTACAGTTGTAATTATAATTGAATGTAATTAATTACACTTTTTTGAATAGTTGTAATTATAATTATAATTGAGAGTTTTTGTTCTTGTGTAATTGTAATTATAATTGTAATCTAAAAAAATTAATCATCAAATTACAATTATTTTTTAACAAGTTTACGCATGTGAAGTTCCACATTTTCATTTTTATCAAGAATCGTTGCATGTTAACACATGACCAATGTCAGCTGTTTGACAAGTATTTCTGTGTGGTGGCAAGCAGCTCACTGTTTGCTTGATTCAACATCTCTAGGCATGGTAACTATGCAGCGTTTGTTTCTGCTGCTTCACAAAGCAGGAAACTCTTGTTAATCTCCTCGTGCCCTATTTACTGTTGCTGTTTCAATATTAGGTCACTGGCTTTTATTTGTGCTTTTCGCTACGTTAGTGTTGCTTTGACAAATCTTTTTGTTTGCAAGTAGGCTATCTCCTACAGCTTTTTACCTGACCGAGCGATTCAGTGCAGCTGCCACTGAAAAAAATAGTTTGTTTCTTTCTTTATTTTGTCATGTGTTTGTGTAGCTGAGGATCCTGTCTGATGCAAATAAATAAATAAATAAATTTATTAAATAATTGTCTAGACAAGCAGACACGCTTTTATATTTAGCGACCGTGACCGAGTGGTGTAGTGTTGTTAGTGCGGTCACTCTGTCGATGTTGTCTATGTTGTTCAGTGTTTACTGTTGTATCAGCAGTGATAGTTTTGAGATTTAAAATTTTTTTAGCTCATTTTCGTCGTCGTCGTTTGAAGGGCATCCACTCCAGGTCAGACACAAACAAGACTGGGGCCGAGTGTTTATCCTTTTACTACCCCAGACTGCTGCACTGCCTGAATCAGATGCAGGCAGTGGTGTTATTAAGCCAGCATCGACTTTCGTCATCCAAAACCGTCAGACCTCGTGCTCCATGTAATGTCTGATGTATAGGGCATGCTGTTAGTACATGGTCTGCGGTTTGCTCAGAGGCGCCACACTCGCAATTCAATTAAGAAGCGAGACCCCATTTGTGCATGGATAAATGGAATCGCCTAACACCAGTCCGCAGGCGGTTGAGCTTAACTCAAGCTGCTCGGGGTAAACCCATCCCAATAGGCCTGGCACCGGTCCCGGGCACAAAAGCACGGAGCCTGGAAGCATTTTCACAATACTCCGTTTTCCATTTGTGATTTGTCCATTCAGAAGCGCGGATGCCAAGTCTTTTTGTTGAGATAGCACATGCTGGCAATCCTGTCATCAGTGTGATGTTTTGCTTGGTACCCAAATTGCAAGTGCTTTCGTTTAAAAAGCATTGTTTGTAATTTTGTTCACATAGTTTTCAGTTAACAGTAACATTGCTAGATAATGTTCGTTTGTTTATCAACTTTGCATTCTAAATTTAAAAAATAAAAACTATTGCAGAACAGTATGGAAAATTTAGAAATGAATAATGTTGAAGCTGAATCCACAGTCGAAGTAGGCCTACTACCAAAACCATTAGCAGGTTTTTCAAATGTTTAACAAATACTGAGGCATGCTGCAATCAATGCAAAAAAAGATTTAAGTTTTCAACAAAAGTAAAATCAAATTTAATAACGCATTTGAAAAGATGTTCTCTTAGTCAGTATACTAACTACGCTCGTACATGCATCGCAAACAAAAGCATCAGGAAAATCAAAGAAAATACAAGAAAAGAATCGCCAAACTCAAATAAGTCATTTTTCAAAGCTTCCTCTTCGCAACGATTTGCTGCTCATGATGTGACTCAAAAAGCACTGACAAAAGCTTTAATAAAATCAATTGCTTGTGATCAGCTACCATTAAGCATTGTTGATAATGAAACATTCAAGAGATTTGCTGCTGACTGCTGAACCAAAATTTGTAATTCCAAGACGATCGACAATTAGAAGAACTTTGATACCAACAGTAGTTCAACAGATGGAAGAAGAAATGAACATCAACTGGCATGTTTGTCAAATGTTTATCTAACAATTGATCTTTGGACAACAGAAACATGTCAAGTTTCTTGGGCATCACTGTCCATTTCATTGACGCGACATGGAAGCTTTGTAGCTTTGTACTGGCAGCTGACTCATTTTTAGAAAAGGCCACGGCTTGTTGCCAAGGCTTATGACGATGTTATGGAAAAGTTTAAGCTAACTTCAAAAGTAATCAAAGTTGTATCAGACAATGCTTCCTCCATGGCAAAGGCATTTCAGATTTCACTACAATAGTTTATGTTGCATAAAACTATTAATGAAGTTGGTGAGAATGACAACGAATTGTTGCTTGCAGATTCTATTTCTGAACACGATTTTGTAGAGCAGGGTTTCTCAAAGGGGCCCCTCGCCCCCCCTAGGGGGCTATGGAGTGGTTCTCCGGGGACCACGAGCAAAACCATTCACTATGTAGCTTTGCAGAGGTTTTCACTCGTATTGCAAAAATCAAGTATCTCGATATTAAGTATTTGCTAGTTAAACTTAACTTTGTAGTTTTTATTATTACGTCATAAACCTCTCTTGTGACGTTTGGTGACCATTTGACTGAAATGTTCTTGAATTATCTGGTACATTGTAGCTTTGTTTTATCTGGACCAGGGGTCGGGAACCTATGGCTCGCGAGCCAGATGTGGCTCTTTTGATAACAGCGTCTGGTTCTTGTTGCCAAGCATAAATTACCGCACATAAAAGAAAAAGATCTGCGAACACTAGATTTCAAAAGTGAAGACCATTTTTTAAGAGATCAATATGGTTTTAGGACGAAAATCGAGAAATCAGAGTCAGATTCAAGGTAAAGACTTTTTTTTTTAAATCACTACGTTTTTGAGCCAAAAATTTAAAAATCAAAATAAGTTTGCTCACGAACAAATTTCTGCCCTCGCAAATACAGCTAAAAATTGTTGGCTTTCATGGAAATACATTTAAAAATATGTAGCTTCTATGGCCCTCTTACCCAAAAATGTTCCTCTGATCTGGACGAACGGAAGGTTCGTATTGAAGTGTAGAATTAGCTTAAGATGAGAGTTATTTGCGTATAGAGACGGAATATCCACGCTATATCGTTGTACAGTAAACCCTCGATTTAACGGATTTCGGATTTAACGGACATTGAATTGAGCTGCCAAATTTTTTAATTTTTTGTATTTTTTGAAATAAATAGCAAAATATTTGGTTTTAAAATACTTCTTACGTGCAAGCAAGCGTGCAATGCATATCATACAGCCTTGGACACTAACTTTCATTATTGCCCTATTATGCCATACTGTAATTGCAATTAATGTATAGAGCATTTTTTTAATTTCCGATGTATTGTTTCATAATGGGCTTTGTTTCAACAATGGTTAGGCAACGATAGTGTGAGTTTGTGGTTTGACTTTCTTTTACAGTTTAGCTTGCTACAGCCTTCATTCCATTTAGCCTTTGTACAAGATGAGCAGCAATATTAACAAATCTGTAAAGCGTAAGCGTGTAAATTTATCTGTGGTGAAAAAGTTAGAACTCATTAAAGACATCGAGAAAGGAGCGACAGTTAAAAGTGTTTGTGAGAAATACGGAGTAAAAAAGCAGACTGTCTCTGACATTAGGAAGAACAAGGAAAAGCTGGAAAAATTTGCAGCCTCATACTGTATTGATGCCGCGTCTTCTAAGAGTGGCAAAGTTGGGAACAGAAAGCATATGAAAACAGGGAAGGAGGAGTCTTTAGATGCGGCAGTTATGAAATGGTATGTGCAGGAACGCTCCAATGGCGTTAATGTGAGAGGAACCGAGATATTGGCAGCTGCAAGAAAGCTTGCTGCTCACCTTGACTTTAGCGATTTTAAGGGCAGTGAAGGGTGGCTCTGGCGATTCCGAAATCGTCACGGATTGTTTAACAAAGTTCTTCATGGGGAGGCTGGTGATGCAGATGAGAGCAGCGTGGCCCCCTTTCGTGAGAAGCTGAAAAAGCTTATTAGTGATGAAGGGCTTTCTCCTTCCCAAATTTATAACGCAGATGAAACAGGCATCTTTTGGCGCTCCATGCCTAAAAATACCCAGATACGCACATGTGAGGAAAATGCCACGGGAAAGAAATCAAGCAAGGAGAGACTCTCAATTCTTGTTGGGTCTAATGCTACAGGAGAACACCGATTAAAGCTTGCTGTGGTTGGTAAGTCAAAGGAACCACGAGCATTTGCAGGTCTAAACATTGAGCGTGATTTGCCTGTCTTTTACTATCACTCCAAGAAAGCTTGGTTCAACTCCGCAATTTTTTCCAATTGGTTTTCAAATCATTTTGTGCCAGCTGTGCGCATTTATCAAGAAGAAGTGCTGAAGATTTCTCCGGACGAGGTACGCGCAATTCTTATTCTCGACAATGCTCCTGCACATCCCAGTGAGGATATTCTTTCCTGTGAAGATGGAAAAATTAAGGTGCTCTTCATGCCTCCCAAAACGACTTCGATTCTGCAGCCAATGGATCAAGGAGTTATTAGCGCTATGAAGAGGCATTACATTCGCCGTTACTTGGATGAGGTTCTGGTGGTCATCGAAGATGGGTTCGTTGACAACAGGGGAGAACGCACTTTGGCCAACATAAAAAGATATAATATCTGTTTGGCCATTTTTAACTTTGCGGCAGCTTGGCAGGATCTTAGGCCTTCAGTTTTAGCAAACTCATGGAAAAAGCTGTTGGAGGGTGAAAACACAGAAACTAACTTCGAAGGAATCGAGGCAGTAGACTTTCTTCATATGCTGGAGTGCGGAGGAGAAGTAGCAACTTCCATTGCTGACGTCACAGATTGGCTTAGCGAGCTGCACCTGGATCCAGGATACGAACTTTTGTCTGAGGCTGACATAGTGTCATCTGTGCTAGGAGAAGAGGAGAAAGAGAGCACTGACGATGAAGAGATAGCTGTCCCAAGAAAAAAGCTGTCTACCTTACGCACTTATGTTGATGCTTTGATTGATTATTCATCCTACAGTCAGCTACCTGAAATGGCTCATCACTATGGCAGTCTTCGAATGATTAAAGAGCTAATCATCAAAGAACAGCATATGATGGGACGTCAAAGAAAGATTACCAGCTTTTTTACTCCGCAAAGCGATTCTGGTCTCACGACATCAATCAATCCTGTACCATGCACCAGTCAGGAGCCTATGGTCATCTCAGACTCGGACTAAATTTATGTACTGTACTCTATTTTATACTGCATTGGTGCATAGGCTTCATATAAGATCTTGCTGCCAAATTATTCGATTTTTTAGGCGCAGTATGTTTCTGCTACATAACAATAATAAAGTGATTCTAACCAAAACGTGTATTGTGCATTTACACTACGTAAAATCCGTGTCTTTTCGAATAACGGACATTTTCCAATAACGGACAACTGCATTTCCGCATTAATCCGTTAAATCGAGGGTTGACTGTAATTTGTTGTTATTACAAAAATAGTGACTGTAAGTGGTGAAATAAAAAGTTGATGAAGAGTAATCGTGCCTATTGTATTAGTAGAAATTTAACTACTTCTTTTGCCTGTATTCTGTTTCGACTCTAGACCAGTGCTCCGCAACCGGTGTGCCGCGAAGATGTGCTATGCGAGTAATTCCGCCGTATAATTGTATTATGCGAGTAATTTTTGAAAATGTAAAAAACTTTTGATTGTTTGAAAATTTGAGCTTTATGACTATTAGATACTTTGCTAATTTCTGGCCATTATGTTCATTAAATTAAGCGCAAATATGGCATTAAATTTAATGATGCTGTTTCTGTGCATTTAAATTCTCAATATTATTAACATTTTCTCCTCCGTTATGGGGGGTGTGCCGGCAAGTTTATGAACGTTTCTAAGTGTGCTGTGAGTGGACAAAGGTTGCGGAACGCTGCTCTTAAATTTTATATATATTTTAGCAAAAAGTTTTACATATATTTAGCTTAAACAGGATTTTTGTGCCATTAAATGTCAAAATTCGCAAGTGGAGCGAGAGCTACGTCTCATATGGATTCACAAAAGTTACTCGGAACGGTCGTGATTGTGCGCAGTGTCTTCACTTCTCGGTTGTGATGTCAAATGCGTCATTACGACCCTCCAAACTAAAAAACCATCGAGACAAAAACCATCCCCGAAATAAGGATGATGACATCGATGCTCAGTCTTCCAAAAGAATAGGTCCTATAATACGATCTGGAAGCGACACTAACCCATTTCGGATTTTGGGTAGAGGAAAAGCCTATTCTTCAACGCAGCGACGAGGCGCAATATCGAATTGCGAAATGTAATAAGCCGCCTGCGATCGCTGAGCAACTTATCAAGCCGTGCGCAGAAAAAATGATAGAAATAATGATCGGATCGAGGGCGAAAAAGAAAATTTAGCAAGTTTCGCTCTCTAATGACACCATTCGCGGACGGATTAGCGACATGGCTGCTGATGTGTGCTAGCAAGTTTGCTCTGAAATCAAGAAAAGCACGCTCCAAGCTAGCATTCAACTGGACGAGTCTACCGATATCGCTTTTGAAAAACACTTGATCGCCTTTGCCTGATACGAGAAAGATAGAAAGATAAAAGAAGAATCCTTGTTTAGCAATACACTGTCAGCCACAACTGCTGCTAATGTCAAAGCTCTTGTGGACTCTTTTTTTAAAGCTAACGAGCTCAGCTGGCAGAATTTCAAGCACATCTGTACAGACGGTGCCCCAGCGATGATTGGCGTCAAATAAAGGTTTGTCACACTGGTGAAGAACAAATGGCTTATGTGACGTTCTCGCACTGTTCACTACACCGATACGCTTTAGCATCAAAGACTCTACCTCTACATTTGATGGAAGTTATGGACGATGCGGTCAAAATGATCAACATCATTCGTTCGGGGCCAAAAAATCACCGGCTTTTCCAACTATTGACCAAAGAAATGGGAGTGCAACATGTGAGACTTCTGTTTTATATCAAAGTCCGTTGGCTGTCGAGAGGCAAATGCCTCTCTCGGTTGAATGAACTTAAAAATGAGGTTAAAATCTTTCTTCGAGAAAACAAGAACAACATTCGTGTCCATTTTCATAATGAAGAATTCATTGTGATGTTTGCGTACTTGGCCGATGTATTTGGCCGTCTCAACCACATGAATTTGTCTTTGCAAGGCCGTGATGTGACAGTCAGCGACGTTAAAGACAAGCTGGCTGGACTAACTGCTCAAATGAGAGTTTGGCAAGCACGAATCAAGCTGGGATCTACTACCTCGTTTCCATTGTTGGAAAGGCGCCTGAAAATGAATGGGATTGAATTGCCAGATAACATCAAAACTTGCATCATAGAGCATCTTGACATCCTCTCTGCTGAGCTTCGATCATATTTCAAAACAACCCGTTGCATGTTTCATGGCTCAGAGACTTGTTTAACACTGAAATTAGCGCTAACGCCGAAGAAGAAGAAAAGTTGGAAGAGTTCAAAGTTTCGAATGCGATGAAGTTGGCATTTAATAACAAAACTGACGACTCCAGCTTTCTGATTGTCTCTCTTCTGATCGATTGATGGTAGAAACGCAATTTCATTTTGTATAATGGCAACATTTATCACTTGATCCATGTGCATCTAACTGTGTTGAATTTTTCTTTCTAGTTTTTAGTTTTTGGTTTGAGTTTGTAATGCACGTGGTCGGTAGCGTAGTCATTAAATATTTTTAAAATTGGTTTTATTTAGCTGTGCTTGTTCTAAATTGCCTTCACTTAGACCTTGCCAATAAATTTTTCTCATATGTTTAAAGATTAAGTACGATATAGGTTTAAGTAAGGTAAGTTAATAACGACAGCCATAGACTGATAAAAGAAATAGACCGCGGCTGCTGACGATACACGTAGCAAACTTAACAATTGATACATATCCACTGCTCAGCAAGAAGGCTTCCGTGATTCTTGTTCAATTCCTAATTACCTATCTTTGCGAAACTGGATTTTCTGATCTGGCGTCCATAAAAACAAAATCCAGAAATCGCCTCAATGTATGCTGTGACATTCGCCTTAATTGCTCAGTCCAAGACCGAGCAAAATATCAAAGGTCTCCACAGACGAGTACAAGAACACGCTTCGCACTGACTACGTTAATTTAAAGTAAATTAACTGTGATTTGTTTAATTCTTTGACTGTTATGCATTTATTTTTTTATTTTCGTTTATCGGCTTTTTTATTATTAAACGTGGCAATTAACTGCTGGAAACCCGTAAAAAGCAAACCTAGGTATTTTTATGAAAAGCAGGGGCCTCAAGTGCTTAGAATTTTTGGAAGGGGGCCACGGATCATTAAAGCTTGAGAACCACTGTTGTAGAGGGTGATGAAGATTTAATTTCTCTTCTTTCCTACTTACCGGAGAGGGTCGGTTGCTTCGCTCACACTCAACAACTTTGCATCAAAGATTGCCTGCAGGATTCAGAATATTTAAAGTCATACATCAAAAGGCAGCTTGCAAAAGTAGCTAAAATTGTAAACTCTATTAGAAAATCGGTTAATGCAACTACTTACTTGAAAAAAAATTATATAACATTACGAGCGAAAATGTTACACGGTGGAATTCGCAACTTGTTATGTTGCAAAGCGTATTGAAGGACCACGAAGAGATCAACGCAGCTCTTGCCTTAATTCAATCGCCAAATGGAATTACAAATCAAGAATAGTTGGCATTGAATGAACTTGTAAGAGTGCTGCTACCTTTTAAGGAGGGAATGCAGCAAATTGAAGGGGAAAATATTATAACATCTTCAAGCATATGTCTTGTAGTGGTTGAATTGGTAAAAGCCATGAAACAACTAAAAAATGCAAATCTAAATCACTGCAAGAAATTGGCAACAGCCCTTCACGATTTGGTTTTAAAAAGGTTATTACCATTTTTAAATTATGTGGATAACAGACTTGCGTTCCTTCATGACCCAAAATTTAAACAGAAGTGGATTGAAAATGATGTTGAAAAAGAAGCTCTGCGGGTGCTACAAATGCACGTCACAAGTAGGCTTGGTCCTTTTCAAGAAGACTGTAGCAGCAGTAACAGCACAGATGATGATAATGGAAGCCTTTCCAAAAAGCCCAAGTTATTTGACTTTATTGTAGAAGGCTCGAAAAAGAAAAAACCTAAGAATTCAGGAAGAAAAGTAGAAATTTATTTTTCTGAAGACTCTTGCACTCTGATAAAGATCATATCGTTTTGGAAGAAAAAATCAGAACTTCTCATACTGGCTGTGTTAGCCAAAGAATTTTTGGGACTAACAGCAACATCTGCACCTGCAGAAAAACTATTTTCAATTGCAAAAAATTTCTACACTGCAAAAAGAAATTTACTGGGTACCTACAGATACTTTTCGAGGCCTGATGTTTGTCCAGTGTAATTCAACCATATATGAGAAAGTGAAACTGTAAATCAATAAAAATTGTAAAATTAAGTGTATTATACATTTGATGACTATTACTAAGGAGGCTGTGTTTTCCTTCTGGGTAAATGAGTTAGGTTAGGGTTGTATGCACTATGCAGAAAGTACAAGCTTTTAGCGCTAAACAGTGCTTTATAAGAAATTATTTCTGCATACTACCCTAAAGTCCGATGCACCTACCATATATGAAATATATGAAATATATGAAATACCATATGAAATTATTTCTGCATACTACCCTAAAGTCCGATGCACCTACCTACCATATCTGCATACTACCCTAAAGCATACTACCCTAAAACCCTAAAGTCCGATGCATATTTACCTACCATCTGGGTCGCCAACCGGGCGAGAATGCACCTACCATCTGGGCTGCGAGAAAGCACCTACCATCTACTTCTACCAATAACTCAGCTCTGTGTCCTCCACAAGATCCTCGAGAGGCTTATCTACGCCCGCGTTGAGCCATTAGTCGACCCACTGCTCCCTAAAGAGCAGGCTGGATTTTGACACGGGAAGTCAACCTTAGATCAAGTTGTTCTGCTGACCCAGAACATCGAGGATTCTTTCGAGGCTAAAAAGAAGGCCGGTGCCGTATTTGTCGATCTGACAGCTGCTTATGACACTGTCTGGCACCGTGGCCTTTTCTGCAAGCTGCTAAGACTACTTCCGGATAAGCACATCGTCAAATTGATTATGGAGCTTGTTCGAAACCGAATTTTCACCCTTACTACCGGTGACAGCATGCAAAGCAGGCTAAGCCGTCTTAAAAACGACGTTCCTCAGTGATTGGTCTTGGCTCCCCTCCTATTTAACATCTATACGTACGATCTTCCTTCCATGATTTCCAGAAAGTTTGCTTATGCTGATGATTTAGCATTGTTGCATTCTTCTGGAAACTGGAAGGACTTGGAGGGGACTTTAAGCCAAGACATGTCTACACTTTCAGCGTATCTCCAGACTTGGAGGTTGAAGCTCAGTCACACTAAGACGGTGACGGCAGCCTTTCACTTAAATAACCGAGAGGCTAAACGTGAGCTAAAGGTCTATAACAACGATAGACTTTTATCGTTCTGTCCAACCCCTACTTATCTTGGGTAAAACTGGACAGATCGCTCACGTTTCGTCACCATCTAGTGGCATTGCACAAAAAACTATCATCGTGCGTCACACTGTTGAGGCGACTCGGGGGCTCGGGATGGGGTGCTGGTGCTAAAACACTACGCATAGTTACCTTATCTCTAGTCTACTCAACAGCTGAGTACTGTTCGCCAGTCTGGTGTCGCAGTGCTCACACTCGCCTCATTGACAGTGTCTTGAATGACGCCTTGCGCATAGTTACTGGATGCCTTGGTCCCACTCCAACGGACCACCTACCTGTACTTTCAGGCATCCAGCCAGCTGAGCTTCGCCGAATGGGTGTGACACTCTCCTTGGCTTACCGTGGATCTCTGGACCCTGATCATATCTTGTATGGTTTTTTAAGTGGGTCCTCAGATACTCGCCAAGTGAGACTAAGATCCAGACGCCTGTTTGTGCCAGCTGTGCGGAATCTTTTGGACAATCTTGACAGACGGGGTATTTGTGCTTCTGAATGGACAAATTACAAATGGAACGCGGAGTACTGTGAAAATGCTTCCAGGCTCCGTGCTTTTGTGCCAGGGACCAGTGCCAAGCCTGTTGGGATGGGTTTACCCCGAGCAGCTTTGGTTAAGCTCATCTGCCTGCAGACTGGTGTTGAGGGATTCCATTCGTCAATACACAAATGGGGTCTCGCTTCTTCATTGAATTGCGAGTGCGGCGCCTCTGAGCAAACCGCAGACCATGTACTAACAGCGTGCCCTATACATCGGGCACCACATGGATCACGAGGTCTGACGGTTTTGGATGACGAAACTTGATGCTGGCTTAATAGGCTAACACCACTGCCAGCATCTGATTCAGGCAGTTCAGCAGTCTGGGGTAGTAAAAGGATAAACCCTCGGCCCCAGTCCTGTTTGTGTCTGACCTGGAGTGGATACCTTTTCAAACGATGACGACGACGACGACGCAGCCCACTCTACCTCATCGTTCTTGGAAAAAAGTGGCGTGTGATTTGTTTCATTTCAACAATTGTGTTAATTTACTGATAATTGATTATCTTTCGCGATGTTAAAATTAGCGTTATTTAACAATGGGTCAACCACCCATGACATAATACCACATTTGAAATCAATGTTCGCTAAGTTTGATATTCCTGAGAAGGTTATGACTGATGAAGACCCTCAGTTTTCATTCTTTGCATTGTGGACACAGGAGCTTCATTAGATACAATCTAGAAACAAACTTGTAGCCGAACATTTCAATAAACCTGACCACACTTTGGAAAATCTCTGATTAGCGGTGATTAAAAAAGTCTGTCGTGATTCGTGTATGCTTAATGCGTGGTTGCAGCGTGCTTGCCTTATGTTCGAATCTATGTTTTTATTTTATCGTGTCCGCTTCCCATAATCCTTATCGTGTGAAATTTTGCAACAGTGTTCCTGTGTCCCACGGTAAATGATTAGGATTTCGGTGATGCTTGCTATATATATACGGACGTGGTTGTATACCATTTTGGAGACAGACAACAAACTATAAGGAACGTTACGCTGCTGTTTTGGGACGGAGATGTGTAATTAATTAATAAATTCTGTTAAAATAAGTTTTGCATGTGATATTGTGTTAGGGTTAGTTTCAAAACCCAACTCCTAATCCTAACATTTTGGTGACCCCCACGTTTTTTGAACAAAGGTAAGAAATAATTTTATTTTTTTATTTTATTACTTTCTGTCGTGTTGACCCATCGTATGGTAATTATTTCGCCATGGTTTTTGCTTTGTTATTCTAATGACCAGTCGGCAACAAACTTCTTTCAGAAAATCTTCCAAACCTTATCTTATAAATACGCGTGCAACTAAGCGAGAAATTGATTCGAAGCCTATTCATAACATGATTGAAAACTCTGCTGAATCACCGTCAAATTCCGTCGATGACCAACCTGGTTTCTCCGGGCAATCAGCCGATGAAAAATCATTTTCTTTTAACAAAGATAGTTTTATTTCAAAATTTAATTTTAAATTGCCGCCTTTGTGGTCACACGATGCGGATAGCTGGTTAGATTAGTGTGACGCTAAATTTAATACTGCTGGTATAAAAGTGCCAGTTTTGAAATTCATGACAATTTTAGAAACATTAACCACCGGCCAACTTGAAAAGTTATATGATATTCCAAAACCGCAAGATCCAGATTGCTATATGAAACTGTGCAATCAGATAAGGGCTGTGTATGCAAAAGACGATTCTGAAAAACTCGACATTTTGCTAAATAATTTAAAATTGGGCGATCGATCTCCCATGGATTTAATGCGTCATTTATTAGCCGCTTCCGGCCTTGAAGAAAACCCCTCCCCTCAATTCGAAACTATAATTAAGGACCGATTTTTAAAAGCGTTACCCGCTAAAGTAGCTGCATATAGTGGCAATTGGTTTTATACAGATTTAATTGGATTAGCAAAATGTGCAACTGAGTATATGAAAGCAAATAAACGCTATACAGAGGCTTCAACTTCTTCCGACAATTTAAAAGACACCACGGTTAGCAGCATTTCTAATCGACCTCATAATTCTCAATCATATCGCCAGCCATTCCGTAATTTCTACAAAAACCCAAAAACAGATAATTTAACAGCACTAGGAAACTCGCGATTTCAAGGCCGAGATTATACTTATTCACGCACCCGAGGTTATATTTGTTACTTTCACCGAAAATTTCGTCAAATGGCAATTAAGTGTGAAGGACCTCAGTGTAAATTTTTTGACCCTCGCATACATTCCAATCGGCCAATGAATCATTTAAACGCAGGAGGCTGGGAGCAAAATCTGCTGCATTAGCTTTTCAGCCGAATTATGGGACATTCTGCAGCAAACAACGTATTTCGTGCTTAAATTCGCATACTTTTCATATGCCGCGAACTACTCGAAATTGCAAATTGTTGATCGCGTATGACTTTATTAACAATATTTCTTTTTTAATCGACACTGGCTCATCGTATTCGTTAATTAGTACTTCTAAACGTGAGCGTAAAATTAATCCAGACCCTACTGTTTTATATTCTGCCACATCCAATATTATCCAAACGTATGGTAAACAAACTTTAAAAATTAATTTTAATTCTTCTGTCGACTATACTTGGGATTTTATAAAAACTGATTTAAATTTTTCGATAATTGGACTTGATTTTTTGAATTTTTATAAGCTTACGGTTGATACCTATAAACGCTGTTTAATTGATACACGTAACAATGTTGTTATTAACTTAAATCTCTGTTATTGCAAACCTCCGAGTGTAACTTGTGTCTTGCCAAAACAAAGTCAATTTCACAATATTTTAGCCAAGTATCCCAATGTTATAACACCGACTTCTAGGTTTGAGCGTCAACCTGTGAATATTCAGCACGCTATTGTTACGAATGGTGAAATTGTTAAAAGTAAATTAAGACGTATGTCACCAGAAATGCAAAAAGTTGTTGATGAACAAATTAATGAGTGGTTAAGAGATGGTATTATTAGTCGAAGTGATTCTCCTTTTGCTAGTTGTTTACACGTAGTGCCGAAAAAATCTGGTAAACATCGTGTTTGTGTTGATTACAGACGTTTGAACGCCATTAGCTTATTGGAAGCTTATCCAATTCCGCCTATTCATTCTTTATTGGATAATTTGTACGGTAGTCGCGTATTTTCTGTGATTGATTTAAAAAGCGCTTATCATAATGTTCCGATAAGGCCTATAAGACCGACATAAAACCGCATTTATAACAAAATCTGGTTGTTATGAATTTAATTACATGCCCTTTGGTTTAAAATCTGCTCCTGCAACTTTTATGCGTTTTGTTCATGAAGTTTTATATTCGACAAATCCTGAATTAAAAAATCATACTGAAGTTTATCTTGACGACATTTTGATTCATACAAAAGATTTGGAATCTCATCAAGCAATATTTGATCAAATTTGTCAAAATCTTAGTCGTTATAATTTAGCTATTAATTTGCAAAAATCTATTTTCGCTCGTGAAAAACTTAATTATCTTGGTTTCGAAGTAAGTGCTGATGGTTATTCTGCAACGGATGAAAAGATCAAGGCTATTGTTGAGTACCCCCTTCCGAAAACATTTAGAAGTCTTTCTCGTTTTTGTGGTGCAGTTAATTTTTATCACAAAACTATTGAAAAGTGTAGTGAATTATTACGACCGTTGTATGAGATGCTAAACTCAAACCAAAAGCGACCGAAAAGCACGGTTATTCAATGGTCGGATCAGCAAAAATTTTATTTTGAAAAAGTTAAGGCTGCTCTTGGTAAGAAAACTGTTCTATCGTACCCAATTCCTTATGCAGAAACCTTTTTGTCTACAGACGCAAGTGATTCTTGTATTGCTGCCACTCTTTACCAATTTGATCTCAGTAGGAAGTTACGTGTGCCGATTGCCTTTTTCTTTAGAAAGTTAAGTAAAGCACAACTTAAGTACGCAATTTTTGACAAAGAAGTTTTGGCTATCTACGAAAGTATTAAATTTTTTAGATATATGCTTGATGGACGTCATTTTACCATACTTTGTGACAATCAAGCTGTAGTTCAGAGTTTGACAAAGAAAAACAGTGAAAATTTTTCGACACGTATTTTACGCCAATTGCAATACATTTCCCAATTTAGTACGGATTGTCAATTCATAGAAAGCGATAAAAATGTTGTTGCTGACGCACTCACTCGCGCAAACATCGCGCTTATTTCCGATCTACCAGATGCGTTAGATTTTGAAGCAATTGCCGAAGCGCAGAAATCTGACGCGGATATTCAATCTTTTTGCAATAGAATTACTTTTCTTCAACTTAAAAGTTTGCCTGTTCGAAATTCGCCAAATTTTATATTATGTGATGTCTCTCAAGATACGCCTCGTATCTTACTTCCAAAAGCCTTTCGACGTAAAGCATTTAACATAATTCATTCTTTAAATCATGCCGGTATTAAATCTTCACGATACCTAATCAAACAACGTTACTATTGGCCGTCCATCAACAAAGATATTAAAGACTGGGTAATGCAATGTTCTAATTGTCAATTAGTTAAAAGTAAACGTCATACAAAAACGCCTTTTGTAAGTTACCCGATTGCCACAGAAGCTCTCAGTGAAATAAATGTTGATTTAATCGGGCCACTTCCTGAAAGTCGTGGTCATCGATATATTTTTACTATATGCGATCGCTTCACTAAAGCCTGTTTTGCGTTTGCACTTTCGGATACAAAAAGTGACACAATTGCTACATATTTTTTAAATCATTATATTGGAATTTTTGGTGTGCCAAAAGTGCTTGTCACAGACAATGCTCCATATTTTACAAGTTATTCTTGGACTAAATTTATGAGTTTTTTAGGCATTCATCACAAGCTGATTACTCCTTATCATTGCCAAAGCAACGGTTTAGTTGAAAGATTTAATCGATATTTGCGCACTGCTTTACGATGTCATGACAACAATGGTGATTGGTTTGATCATTTAGGACTTTGTCTTTTAGGAATCCAGGCTAGCTATCATTCCGCTTTAAATATGAGCAGAGCTGAACGGCTTTTCGGCAAAAAGATACAATTGCCTTCTTCTTTTCTCAATGAAACTACGCCAAAGCCACGCTTTGATGATCCAGCTCTAACGAAATGTTTAATGAATTTTTTTAGCAACAGAAGCCCTGCTCCCATTAACACTGAAAAACGCTACACTAATTTTCACGTAGATCAAAGATTGTTCACTTGTCCAGCAGTATATCTTAGAGTTGATCGTGTGAAAAAAGGGCTTGAAAACTCTTTCACTGGACCTTTCAAAGTTCTTGAACGCTTTGATAAATATTTTATCATTGAAACATTTAAAGGTAGTTCTAAGATTTCAATTGATCGCTTAAAACCGGCTTACACACTTGATTTTGTAAATGATCATAAAATTAAGAGTACAAACAATAATGATTTTTTTACTTCAAGTAGAAACAAACCAACGTCAACTTCTGCCTCAACTGTGACGAAGGACTCACGGAGACCACTGTACGAAAACAATTTATACTTTGCAGATACTTCGAACAAATCACACTTCGACGCATTCGACATCGATCAACGAAATCCTCCTTCTTCGTCGTGCAACATACCAACAAAGACAACTGCTAGATCCGGTCGAGTTATCCAACCACCCATTCGCTATCAAAGTTAAGAACCATGTTTTATAATCATTTTCTTTTTTGTTTCTTCTTGCTCGTTCTATGTTTCTAATACCTTTAAATTTCTGCTCCTTGGCATTAGAACCTTTCCTACTCTGTAATAAAAATCGTCCACACAAACATTTTGCTTTTGCTCCACCTATGAATTGTCAACCACAACATTTAGTTCGTAGCGAAGAATGCAAAGCAGAGATTTTTTCTACGCAATCTACATTGAAACCCGTGAGAGCTTATTTTTGCTTCACAAAGCAAACCCGCTGGACTTCCCATTTCTTTTTCTTTGGAAGTAAATATAAAGAAACTCACGTTGTTGATTCTCAACCACCTAGCCCACTACGTTGTAAATCTTGGAGTTTGACTAAAAACACACAAGATGGAAAGTTGATTGAACTTACTGATTCAAAAACTAGTTTTGGTACAAATAACAAAGTGAAAATAGATTATTCATGGCCAACTAGTAAGTCATGCTTCGTGCAAAATAGTTATTTAAACAAAGGTGTCATTTTTTATGATTTTTTCAAGGATTCTCTTTCTTCACCTATAATTCCTTTGACGAATTGTCATATTTCAACGGGTCATTGTGCTACTTATACTATGACGATAGTATGGGATGTTTCTCGTTTTAGCACTTGTCCCAGAACACGACGGTTAGGCTTACAAAGTTTGAAACTTTATTATAATCACACTTCTTTGTATAGAGTAGAAATACCCTCTCGGGGCATGTCTATTCATCGTTGGTCACTTTGTCCACACCGGGCGGTGCATTGTTTTTCCAAAAAGTTATTTTGCACTATCAATGGCATTTACATCGTTCCTCTCAAGTGTCAGAATTTACAAAGTCTTCACCAAGAGAAAACTATCCTTCGTTTAAAAAAACATTTGTCTTCAAAAAATTTATCTGAAGTTGAATACCCTTTCCCACATTCCGACCTTTTTCTAAATGAGATTGAAGATCAATTAAATGAATTTGCTTTAAAATTAAATGAACAAAACCATTTGCTCCATTGCCAATTAGAGCGTACTCTTAATATTCTTTCCTCAACGTTGGGCAAATTATATCCGTCTGAAATTCTATCATTAGCATTAGGCAGACCTAGTCTTGCGATTTTGCCTGGTGATGTCATCACACAACTCACCTGCCAGCCAATCAACGCAACCGTCTTGCCTACGTTAGCTTTTGATAACGAAACGAAATTTTCTCTCTTACCTTTGGTTGAGTATGGACGCACCCAAGATGGTGAATCGCGTATAGGCCAACATGTGAGTCCAAACTTTGTTGTCCAAGGCAAGCCATCATATTATGAACATTATCACCCTGGGCGAACTCTTATTTTTCAAATAAATTCTAGATTTGTTCTTTTTGAAAACTATTCACTTTCTCATTCAAATCTGCCTGTTAACCAATTACATGTGCCCCTGACAGTCATAACAGACACAATCTCTGTTAAGGACTTTGCAGATATACATCAAGCCGTGACAGGAACACATAACGGTTTGACCGATTTACATTCGTTGATCGCAACTATTGCCCAGACTGCTGTAGATAGGGATAAATTGCAGCAAGCCATTTTCTCGCTTCAAGCAAGTGAAGTTTACGACTCCAATTTTTCTGTTGTCACAAACTCTGTGCGTCATTTTGCCCGACATACTTTTCTTTTGGCCCTGGAAAAACTTTCCACACCTTTCATCACCATCATGGTCATTCTAATACAAATTTTAACAACAATATGGACTTTAGTTTTTACGTTGAAATGTGTTAAAAAATACCTTCCTAAATTCTTAGCATACAGTAGAGACATTTTTATTGTTTGCTTCTCTACTTTTCTTTCTACCGGCAAATCAATCACCATTTCAAATACCGATGAATCTCGTAGCAACCACGAGGATACTTCAATTAATGAGCACGTCAGGTTACAGCCTTTGGAAAACTCTGGTAGTCGTGAATGCTTTTCACGAACAAACACAATGTAATGTGCATTTTGTGTGTGTGTGTGTGTGTGTGTGTGTGTCTTGTTTTATCATACTGTCGTTTCTTTTATAGCTGTTATATAAATGCATGCTTAAATTCAATTTTTCAAAGTGTGTTACTTTATTTGTATCAAACAATTACGCAGATCGTTGTCGCTTGTATTTGTTTTGCAGTATTCAGCCGTCATCATCTTGCACAACACCGCCACCTCACGACCATAACGTCACAACTTCAAACAAACATCAGAATTGCACCAAACTTCATTTACAAAAGACGATGTCATTTCAACGACTTTCAAGAAAATAACCGGATTGGAATCAACTACTATATTGAAGATGCAAGCGAAGATATTGAACAGTTCCAATTTCTCAATGAAGGACTTTTAACACCTAATTTCAACAACTTTATTGTTATAATTTTTGTAACTGTTGAATAGTTTCAAAAAAAAAACTTTTTGCTGTTGGATGTGTTTGTGATGCAATGTCAATTTTTATAATTTTGAATTTATGTATAATTATTTCAATCTACGAATTGAAAACTACATGTCTCATTTTTTTATAATTTTAAACAATCATAAAATATAATACATCCAAGGTGATTTAAGATTCGTCAATAACGTTGTATTGAAAATAGAAATTGATATTGGAAATATGTTGGAAATATGTTTGTTTTGGACTAACTGTCTTAATGGTGCGATTCGAAGTTACTTTCATAAACATTTCACTTACAATTTCACAACACATACACTTCATCACTCCAATATTTCGTGTTTTACTTATCACACACACAACCCAACATTTCCATATTATGTTTTTAATGTTTTAGTGTTTGAATTACTAGTTTTAATTTGTAATTTGATTTGTCCTACAACTAATTTTTCAATTTCTTAATAATTTTTAATTATTTTGTATTTCTGTATTTTCATTTTCAAATTTGCGTCCCCAAATTTTTTTTTGCAATTAGGGGGAGAATGTCGTGATTCGTGTATGCTTAATGCGTGGTTGCAGCGTGCTTGCCTTATGTTCGAATCTATGTTTTTATTTTATCGTTTCCGCTTCCCATAATGCTTATCGTGTGAAATTTTGCAACAGTGTTCCTGTGTCCCACGGTAAATGATTAGGATTTCGGTGATGCTTGCTATATATATACGGACGTGGTTGTATACCATTTTGGAGACAGACAACAAACTATAAGGAACGTTACGCTGCTGTTTTGGGACGGAGATGTGTAATTAATTAATAAATTCTGTTAAAATAAGTTTTGCATGTGATATTGTGTTAGGGTTAGTTTCAAAACCCAACTTCTAATTCTAACAAAAACAACAACGGGAAGCACAAGAACAAAATTTATTTTCAAATTTCATTGCCTCAACAAAAGTTTAAATACAGATTATTCGTTCATGTCTCATTATACGTAATGTTTATTTTGTTAGGCGTGAGGGACAGATCATTTATGATTTTTGTTTTTTTCTCTATTTTGCACCGTTTTGTGTTTGCATGCCATCTTTTCACATTTGTTTCTTGTTTAAATTACTGTATTTTATTGTACTGCCATATTCTCCCAAATTTAGTCTTTTCTAACCCATATTTTTTGTATTTCATTACATCACACATGTTTCTTGGTCGTGTCTAATTCGAATAAAAAACGATTGAAGTGAGAGTAAAAAGAAACAAAACTAGTTGCTCTAAGAGATAAAAAGAGAAAAAAACCTTGCGCAAATTGTTCTTGCTGGCCCAAAGTGAGCCCAAAATTTTTGGAATTTTTTAAAATTTCTCAAGATGCTCAAGAAGAACTTAATTTCTTTTGAACCAATTACTTTCTCTCAGAAACTAACCCTGTATCTCCCTAAAACTAACTCTCACTCCAATCAGCTTTTCTTCGAATTAGACAAAACCATGTTTATTTATTATGTTTAATGCCGTTGATGTAAATTTTGTTTTGATTGCATTATTATTTTTATTCCATTGCACCTGAAGAAGTGAGCAGTCGCTCACGAAAGCTTGTGCCATTAATAAAAACTAAGTCAACTTTAGTGCACAATTTTTTGTTCTTTTCCAATTGATTTCAATAGTAGACACGGCTTTCACAATTTTTATTCCTTCCAATCCTTTGATAAAACAACGTTTCGTTTGCGTTTGATAGGGATTTTCCCTAATCTACTATTTCACAACTTGGGCAAAACTTGCTGAAAGACCGGAAAATTAATTATCCAGTTGGTATACAGGGTGTCTATAAATTATCGTTACAATTTTCAAAGTTTGTCAAAATTTTATTTTTGGAGATATTTTTATTTGATTTGTTTTATAATGAAAAAAAATGCTTCAAGTTTTTTTTTTCTTAACAGTTACTTGTGGAAATAATTAGGTTTAAAATTAAAATTCATTTAGTGATTAAGCAGAATATTTTTTAATTTAGTAGCGAAAGTAGAACCGGCGGGTTAGCTCAGTGGTAACATCCGCGACTCACGTGCAGAACGACCTGGTTCGATTCTCCGTAACGTCGATTGAGTGATACTCGTTGTGCCCTTCGGAAAGGCACTTCACAAACATTCCGAGAAATGTGGTCAAGCTGCTTACCTTCAATAATGACCGCGGTTAATTCACAGAAAGCAGCAAATCGGTGTGTGTGGAACACAACGCCATACGAATGTTATGTTAGCGAAAGTAGAATTCATGAAAATGAGCACTTAGCAGGAAAATGCCCAGTGTGTTTCCTAATTTATAGAGACGAACTCAGACATTTAAGTACAGCGAAACTTATGACGCAAGTACGGAAGAAAGCCATCTGGGCAATCTACCATTTGATCATGGCATAAAAAGTTTATGAAGACTGGTAGTGTGCTACAGAGAAAGAGAGTTGGCTGACCTCAAATATCAGAAGAAGAAATTGAATTTGCGCAAGTGGTATATACCAGAAGCCCTAGAAAGTCCATTTGTGTGACTTCTACACAGTTGCAGATCCCACTCTCTGCTATTCACAAAGTTTTGCATGAAAACTTGTGACTTTATGCATATAAACTGCAGTTACTGCAAACCCTTAAGCCAGAAGATAAGCCACAACGAAAAGAATTTGCAGTGACAATGCTGGACTGGTTAGATTCAGACCCAGTGTTTTTGAAATGTGTTTGCTTCAGTCAATGTTTGAGTCAATGTTCCACATTTCTGGATTACTTAACAGACACATTTTGGGAATATGGCGCTCAGAGAATCCGCATGATACCTGTGAGCTCGAATGGGACTCACTTAAACTAAACGTATGGTGTGGAATCATGCATAATAAAATTATTGGTCTGTTTTTCTTAGCTGAAAAATCAATCATAGCTCAAATATACCTTGATGTTTTGACAGAATACTTGTCACCACAGCTTGAACAATATCATCCACAAGTTATTTTTCAGCAGGACAGTGCACCACCTCATTGGGACTGGAACTTTGTCAATTTTTGAATGAAACATTTCCAGATAAGTTGATTGGACATGATGGTCCCATTCCATGGCTACTACGTTCCCCTGATATTAATTGTTGGATTTTTGCCTGTGGGGCTATGTAAAAGATATCATTTATTGAACCAAAGTCAGAGACATCAATGATTTGCAACATTGAATAATTGAAGCAATTGATACAGTTACTGTAGATATGTTAGCAAGAACATGACAAGAAATTGAATATTGGTTGAATGTCATACATGCAACTGATGGTGCACATGTAGAGTTGTACTAAAGCATCTAAAATAAACTGATTGTGAAGAAAGACTGTTCAGCAATGAGTGGTGCAAAATTACTTTGTTATTCAACATAATGAAAATGTAATTTATTTGATTTTCCAAAATACTATAGTAGTAGTGAAAGAGAAGTAGTAGCCTTATAAAGGAAAGGGGAGGGGGCCAGAGCAAGAAAAAAAAAGTCCAAAATGGAGATTTTCATCCCAAAAATAAAAAAGTCTTCACTTTCAATTGAGTACATTATCTTTGCTTTCATCCAAAAGTTTAAGTGCAGACATGGGGCCAATTTTGACTGACTGAAGAACTAAGTTTGTCTCAAATAGATGACCTTTCTGAAAATATCAAATGTTCTTTAAAGCAAAAAATAAGCAAATTTTCTGCTTTTAGTAGTGCTTTGAGCTAGAGTACAGATGTTAGTGATTCTGCACAGCTAGTTTTTCAGTTATCTCATTAATATTTTAACTTTACATCTAAATTAATTGAGAATTTTTTTACATTAAGAATAATAACAACAGCTATTTTTGCTTGGTACTAAATTGTTGGACCTGCAGCATTATTACTATTGTGTGTTTTGGCCCATTGAGGTAAATAGTTGTAAGCCTCTGGCTTAGAGCATAAGTGTTGAATATGCTCTTGCCAAGTTAAATTTTTGTCAAACAGAACACTTAAATATTTACTTGTTTTGCTCAATTTTGTGATTTCCAATAATTATAGTACATTTGCAAAATTTTCTTTTTTCTTGGAAATAAGTATAAATTAAGATTTTTATGATTACCCTTAAACGCCTATGTGGGTCTCCAGCGACCCAATCAGTTTTTTCTCCTCCCATATATCCCGGAGTGTTTGACTCTGATCTGCATAACTCCCAGTATTTTTAAAGCATGTGCTTCTCTACCATTGCACATTGATAACTTTAAATTTTTTCATCTAGTTTAATAGTTATTGAGGTTTTGAAGCAAAAATCTTATAGGGTCTCTAGGGACCCATGTTAGGTAATAGTGTAATTTTTTTGTAAATAAGTACTTTTTTATCAAAATTAGTTTTCAAAGTTCCACAAATGATAAATTTAAGTCAAATTATAAATAGTAATTAAACTACTGTCATTACCTTTCAGTATTTACACAAGTTTTGTATAGTTTTAAAAAATCTCCAGCAAAATGGCAAGAAGGCTTCTGGGTGCAGCAAAAGCTGCAACATAACTGGCAGCTTGGTCAGATTTAAAGGATAACATTTTGAACGATGGCAGTAGTGTTGTAAGCGAAGATTCTGAAGACGACCTACTGTCAGCTGGAGATAATGATGATGAGACTAACAAGAATAGGAATGATTCATCTCCTGTAAGCAGCCCAGGTGCATGGACAAGTGGAGAAGATGAAATGAGTGATAGTAGCGGGGAAGTGAGTGACAGTGATGATTCTACAGAAGCAGTGACACTGTGACCCAAAGCACATTTAGGGGAAGAAATGGTCAGGTGTGGGCTGCCACATGTCCTCCACCATCAAGAACACATGCATGCAATATCAGACACACCAGACAAGGACCAGTCAGAAATGCGAAAGACATCAAAAAAATGAAGTAGATGCTTTTACTTGCTTCATTGATGAAGATATGCTAAAGCAGGTTGTCAAGCATACAAACAATTGAGCAAGGTAGGACCTTAGAGCAAAGGGTAAAAATCCGGATGAGTGGGCACCAGTTGACCTGTGTGAAATCAGGGGTGTTGTTGGTTTACTGTACCTCATTGGTGTGTATCGTTCTCAACACGAATCACTTCACTCATTGTGGTCATCTGGTCCATCCGGAAGGGCTATATTTCCTGCTTTCGGCCGTAATTGCTTTAAGCAGCTTGTAGCAAACCTATGGTTTGACAGTCGTGAAGATCGCAACACAGATGACAAGTTTGCTCCATTTCGACATATGTGGGAACAGTTTGTTGAAAATTGTAAAAAATGTTATGTTGTGAGTGCATTTGTAACCGTAGATGAACAACTCATACCATTTTGAGGTTGCTGTAGTTTCAAACAGTACATGCCCAGCAAGCCAGACAAGTATGTAATGAAGTTGTTTTTGTTGTGTGACTGTCTCACTGGCTACACATTCAATGGAAAGCCATATCTTGGGCGTCAAGGAAATCAGAGAAACGTTGGCTTGGCAAGCAATGTTGTGAAAATCCTTTCTAGTCCTTTGCACTTTTCTGGAATCAATATTACAACTGATAATTGGTTCACCAGCTCTCAGCTTGCTGCTGACTTACTTCAACAGCAAATAACCTTACTAGGTACCATGAGAAAAAATAGAAGGGAACTTTCATGTGAATTCGCAACAGGAAAAAGAAGAAGCGTTGGATCAAGTTTGTTTGGATTTAGCAGTCCGGGGTAGTAAAAGGATAAACCCTTGGCCCCAGTCCTATTTGTGTCTGACCTGGAGTGAATACCCTTCAAACAACGATGATGACGACGATCAATTTTTTCTAATTTTATATTAGTTGTACTGGATAAAGTATTGAGAATCTTTTGTAAAAAGCCCCCGCCAAAAAAGCCCCCCACCACTGCTGTGATTTATGGTTTGGCAGGGTTGTTTTTCTCAAATCTCACACTTTTGCATTAGTGGCAAAGGCTTTCTACAAAAGATCCAGTATTGATTGTTATATCAATCGCAGTTAGAACAATTCATCAGCAAATAATTTAGTGCTTAAATTTGATACTAGTGGTCCAAGTGTGGAACCTTGTGATACTCTGCAACTTACTGGTGTGAAATTTAATGTTGAAATTTGATGTTGTCCCAGCTACAGAAGTGAATTGGAGCCTATTATGTGAATACTCTTGAGCAGTTGTTGGGGTAAATCACAAAAACCATAATAAATAGTTTTTTTATTAGTATTTTTTGATCAATAATATCAAATGTGCAACTCAGATCAAGAAAAATGCAACATGTTATTTGTTTTTGGTTAATATTTTGTACCAATTCATCATATAGCTGTCTCACAGCATGGCTAGTGGAGCAGTTTTGTTTGAATCCAAATTGATTAAGAGCAAGTATTTTGTATTTAATAAAGTAAGAGTACAATTGCTTATAAATACATTTTTCAAAGATTTTAAAAAATCAGCTGAAAAGAGATATAGATCTATAATTACATTTTTTTTTGGTCCATTCTTGTATACTGGTACAACTTGTGTAATTTTTAAAATATTTGGAAATGTTCTTTTAATGATGCACTGATTATATAGTTTTTCTAATAAAGATGCAATTATATTCATGGACATTTTAAGGGTCTTTTCAAGAAGTTACCATAAGCAATTTTTGTTCATGTAACTAATCTGGATGCCCTCTGCAGTTACTGTCACTTTTTGAGAGATTCTTTTTCTCTTGGTTTCTTCTTCATTTCACCCTGGTGCTGGAAGGAGGATTCCAGGTTAGTTTTACCAAAAAAATTTGCTTATGGTGACTTCTTGAACAGACTCTATTTTAATATATTTAATAGGTATTAGTCCTAAACTTTTTACAGGATTCAATTGATTTATATTTTCAACAATGTCAGATATGGTTATTGGATTAAGAAAAAAAGAAGTCATTTTATTTGAAATAAATGAATTACAAGAACAATTACAGCTATTGAATGGTTTATCAATTTTGCTAGCTAATTTAGAACCAATATTTGAAAAATGTTTATTGAATGTATTTGTTATATCAGCATTAGTACTTGTTTTGTATCATCCACAATCTTTTTGATTGATTCTTGTTGCTTACTTTTAAATTTAGTTATGTCATTAATAGTTTTCCATAACAAGTTTAATTTATGTTTAGAATCAGTTAATATTTTCTGAAAAAAATTTTTTCCATCATTCTTTTATGTGACTAAGTTTGCTTCTATAAATTTTATATTGTTTTATATGTTCTGGGTTTCCATTCAAACTTAATGGAAACAGTTTAATTTTTATTTTACTTGATATTATTATACCCATAGTAAGCCATTGTTTTTGGCTGATTATTTTTTGTTTTTTAATTTGTTCCCTCAAACAGCATGAATATTTAATATATTTTCAAACTTTGTGTTAAAGTGGTTGTCTACTGAACTTTCTTCACAACTTAAATTGCATAATGCTTCCTCTAAGTCATTTAAAAAATTCTCACAGTTGAAATTTTTTATATCACATATATTACTAGGTTGAGGAATATGTTTGTAGCGTTTTTATCAAAGATTTTTATTTAAACAAAAATGAAAAGTTATGGTTATAAATTAATAAATTATGTATTCTCCATTGCTGTTTACAACCTCCTCCCACCTCTTGACCAATTTGTCAATGCTGTTCTGCCAAAAATCCCTGGGTCTGGTATCAAAGAATTTGTTGAGCCAGTTTTCAAGGTCCTCTTCATTGTCGAAGGTAATGGCCCTCATATGGTTTGACAAAGAGCAGAAAAGATAGTAATCTGTGGGTGCAAGGTCCGGAGAATACGGCAGATGCTGAAGGACCTCCCATTCGAGCTCTTGGAGTGTGGCTTTGACGACTTGTGCAACTTGAGGCCTGGTGTTGTCATGAAAAAGTATGGTTTGGCCTTGTCGATGGGGTCTTTTCGGTCCAATAGCCTTATTCACACGATGTAGCTGGGCTATGTAGAGCTCCTTGTTGACTGTGGCATTCCTTTCAAGTATTTCCCAGTGCACCATGCCTTTCCAGTTCCACCAAATGCAGATCATGGTCTTCCTTGGATGGAGGTCAGGCTTAACTTTCAGCTTTGGCATATCTCCAGGAGCCACCCATTCCTTTCTTCGCTTCATATTTATATATAAGCACCATTTCTCATCTCCCATGATGATTTGGTACAAAAAGCGCTGTTTGTGACTGTGTGTTGCTTGATGGCAGGCGAAATGTTGAGAAGCAATTTGAAGGCAATTTTCTTTGCTTTTTTGCTAAGCTCATGAGGCACCCAGACTCCCAATTTTTCAGCAAATCCCCTTGAATGAAGATGTTTAAGAATCGTTTTTTGATTGCAGTTCATTTTTTCGGCCAATTCACGACTTGTTTGGTGACTTTTCTCCTTCAAAAGTGCTTTGAGATGGTCTTTGTCAAATTCAGAAGGTCTTCCACTGCAGGGCGTGTCGTCGATGTCAAAATTGGCATTTTTGAACTTTGCAAACCATTTTCTTGCTGTAGATTCACCTATGACACCTTCCCCATATACCATGCAAATGTCCCAGGCTGCTTCAGCAGCTTTTTGGCTTCGATGAAAAGCAAAGAATAGCAGGTGTCAAAAATGTGCTTTTTACTCCCTGGATATTCTGCAGGATTCGCCATATTTATGGCAACGCGTATTTTATGGAGATTCTCAAGAAAAACGAACAAAATTGAACATTTATTGCATTGAATTATAGCACATACCCAAAGACTTAAAAACCTATTCTTACAAATGCAAAAGAGGCATGAACTTCCAAATACTCATGAACGTATAAGACTCAAGAGATCTCAACACATTCTTGATCTCATGAATGAGGGCATGCTGCCCAATTTGGTGTTTAGCAATGAGAAGAAATTTGACGTTTAGCAATGCTTAAACCATTAAAATGATAGAGTTTGGAGTAAAGATGGGTTAGAGAAAGCCAAGGAAGTTAGCCAACGCCAAAATCCAATTTCGTTGATAGTGTGGGTGGCAGTCACAGCTACTGGGAGATTCCCCCCTGTTTTTTGTCCTCTCAAGAATAAAATTAAATAACCATCGCTTCATTTGCATTTGAAACATTTTGGAAGCTGAACTGCTTCCCTGGGCATGTCAGCACTTTGATGGAGCGTCGTGGACTTTTCAACAAGATTTTGCGCCGTCACATGGCTCAAAAATGACTTAAAGTTGGATCAGGGCTCACATTCCAGCTTTCATTAGCAAAGATGAATGGCCCTCAAGGACTCCCGATTTGAACCCTCTCGACTTTTCTCTGTTGGCCATCTTAGAGAGCAGAGTCTACAGAACACCCTCTGATTTAGTGAACCAGTTGAAGTCAAAATTGTGATGAGAATGGGACTTAATCCCCCAAGATATGGTGTGTGACTCCTGTGAAGCTTTCTAGGGCAGATTGGAGTCTGCCATTAAAAATAATGAGGGTCATATCAAATAAATGTTGATAATTATTGTTAAGCATAGATATATGCTATAATTCAATGCAATAAATGTTCAATTTTGTTAGTTTTTCTTGAGAACCTTGATAAAATGTGCGTTGCCATAAATATGGTGGACCCTGTATATGTAAGCTTCACAAATAGTAAAATCTGAAAATACTAAAAAAAGACAATCAGCACAGTTTTTTACTGTAGAAAGAGCTGTATCAAATGAATATATACATTTTGCCAAGTAGTAAAAATTATGGTAAAATAAAAGAAAATATAAAAACTCTATGAACATATTCCTCAACCCAATAGTTGTACATTTATTTTTAGCTGTGTTTTCAAAACTGTATAATAAAGTAAGAATAGGTAAATCATCAGACAAGTCATTAATAAGAATATATGTGGTGTTTTTGTGAAGTATATTGTTAGTGTATATATGATCAATAAGTGTTGAAGTATTAGATATACACATTGGAAAATTAACTAGTGGAAGACAACCCAAAATAAATAACATGTCAGAAGAATTTTTAATATTATTGTTTGTTTCATTTTGAAGCAGGTTTATATTTGTGTCCCCCGAAATATAATAAGCTAGTTTTGGTTTTTTTAAAGTTGTCAAAGAATTTTCCAAAGATTCTGAAAATTGCACAAGATTGCTTTTAGAATGTCAATAAGGTACACTAAAAATTTTTGTTGAGTGGTTCACATCAATTTTAATTCACATCTCTTCACAGCCAAAATAGTTTAGATTACATTCATCTGTTACAGTAATTAATGAAAATTTTTATAAACATTCCTCTCCACCAGCTTTAGTAGATGAATTGTTTTGTGTAAAATTATATCCATTAAGACAAAAATTCAATTTAGTTTCAGAGATAGCAATTATATCCAGTAATTTACCAAGTTCAACCAACAACTCCTCAAATTTTTCAAAATTTTTATTAAGACTTCTAATGTTAATATGTAACAAAAAGAAATCATTGGATTGAGTATATTGTTTATGAAAAACATTGTGTCAATATGTCCCATATTTAGGAGCAATTGTTTACTAGCTGTTAATACTGGAGGTTTGATATGATCAGGCATTGTTATCAACTAGATTTTACAATAAATAAAAATTAAATTTTATACAATTCTTAAAACAAGTTTATTGAGATCTTCTTCATTATAAATTTCAATTTTTTGATCATTTGTTTTTCTAAGATAAACTTGTCCATTGTTGGCCCATATATATTTGTAATTTAAAAAATTTTTTTTTTAAGATCTTGCTAATAAGTTTCTTTTTCTTTGTGTTAAATTTTCATTAATGTAAGCAGTTGTAACACTATTAATGCTATAATCTTTTTGCTGTGTTAATTTTTTCTGTGACTAAATATGAGATTTTTTTTATCTCTGTTTGAGAATTTTACAATTATTGCTGGATATTTTTCATTCATTGACTGGAATTCTATGAGAAGTGGAGATATCACTATCAAAAAGTCTAACTTTTAATTTTTGAGCAACTTCTTTGATTATTTTATTAGTTTTTCATTAGTAAAACTGGAATTACATGAATTTCTAGATTGCTCTTCTCCCATATTGCTCTAATTCATCTCTAAGTACTTTTCTTTTTTCAATTATGTTTTTCAATTCGGTTACTTTTTTGATTGTATTCTGTAATCAATATTTATGCTGTTTATTTTATCTACATTAGCTTTTAATTCTTCAAGTTCTTTCTTTAGAAATGCTGGGCTTGCTTTTATTTCTTCCATTTCCTTTTCTTGGTTTTTAGTTGATTAAATATTTTTTCTATATTTTCATTAATTTTTTGTTCATTTTGCTCCATAATTTTTTGAATATAACCTATTAAATTATTTTTCATTTCTTGCTTGTGATTAATAATTTCTTTGGAAATTGTCATATTTTTCAAATTGTAAATTACACTTTACAAATATAAAACTTATTCAAATAGAATAAACTAGTACAGAAAGTTTATCCAGTGATGGCCTTACAAAAGGGGGCCACTTCTTAGAATTTATTTTGTAATGATAATTAAGGTAGCCTAGTTCATATGAAAACCACAACTTTTTCTCATCCCAGAAACATAGTCATCTCTAAAAAAAGGGGAGTCTTCCCTTTTAGCCAACTGCATATTTCCTCCTTTTGTAGTAAAGTTAAGGAAGGTGGGGCCACTGTCATGGTGCTACTATGAAGAATTAGAGCAATATTTAGCATTGAAGGGGCCACTTTTTGATATTTTTTAGGGGAGCCCTGGTGCAGCCGATTTGTTTGCTCCATACTAAAGCCATCATTGGGTTTACCAATAACTTAGTGGCAATAGCAATATTATGTCACACAGAAAGTAATCAGCTTCTTTCATAATAAAACTAATCTTTAGATGCACCATTGTTTAATTAATTCTGTAAGTTTAATTTTTTTCTGACTTAACAAACACTCCATTGATTTACAAATAATTTATGATGCAAAAATTTTAGTGATCAGTGTTTTGCTTAGTGTTTAAATGAGTAATTTTACAAAAAAACAAGTTTGTCCATATGCTTCTATCAATATATTCTCAAAAGTATCTGTATGGTAAGTAGTTTTTATGTTAGATCATGGTTAGAACCAATGTTTTATTTTTGTGTGCCTTTGTTATTTTTTAAATATTAAATAAGAGCTAGAAATAAATTTGGTTATACCCCCACAAGTGTAGCATGGTTTAAAATAATTTATTACTCACCTTTTTTTTAAAAAAATATAAAACATTTTGGGTCTCTTCAATAAGTGACCATAAGTGATTTTTGTTAGAAAAGCTAACCTAAATCCCCCTGTAGTTACTATTGTTTTTTGAGAGATTTTTTTCTCTTGGTTTCTCTTTTTTATTGTCTCCAAGTGCTGTTGGGGGGATTCTGGGTTAGTTTCACTGACAAACAACAGTTGCACTCTTCTTGAAGAGACTCAAAACTTTTTTTTGAGATGATTGAAATTAAGGTAAAAACTTGATCAATGATGATCATACTTAATGCATGCTGTCAATGTCATTAAATTTTTTCAAATAATTGGTTTTCATGATGGCTACAATTAATATTTTCTTATTTTAATAAAGTCATGTAATGAAAACTAAAAACCCATCAAAAAATTTTCAACCAGACAGCAAAATCTTGGTATCTCCAAAAGCAGATTGGGGTAGGGTTACCATATTTTTTAAATAGAGAATCAGGACTCTTGTTAAAAGTGTTTTATAAAATCCAATAATTTTTTATAGCTTAATATTAATATCTTGTTTTGAGCCTTTGTTTTGGATTGTATTAATTAAAAAAACTCTTTTGTTATCTGTTTCAGTTAAGTTTACTGTGATAGTTGCTGTAATGGTTATAGCCAAATGCAAAATGACAAATCATTTGATGATTTCTTTAAGTTTTACATCTCTGATATTCTTCTGTAAGTCAGGCAATAAATAGAAATGATAATAATGATTTGTTTTTTTGTCATATGGTCATATTGCCCTATTTGTTGCTTTCTGGTTTAAATAAAGTCACCATATGAGTAAGCAATGTGGCTCCATTAAGTAATTTGTCATCAAATTCCTTTCCCAAGAGCACAATAGCAATCACTCAGGTAAGCTGGCATTAAACATGCATCTTTAAGCTTGCAAATCAAAGTGTTATCACACTGAGCTATCCTGCCAACATGATGATAGTGATAATGATAATAAAAATAATAAATGATTATATTTGTAGCTACTTGAAGGATGAATTCTAGATTTTTAGTTTTCATTAAATGTTAAACAGGTATCAATGCATTTTTCAATTAAGTAATTGCACATAAGCCAGAAGAGCACTGAGAAAAGTTTTAAGTCCTATTATTTTCTATATGCTTGCAAATGTAATAAAGGGTACCAGTATCAACATTATATAAATGTTGAATCAAATGTTCAATGTTTAAAATATAAACTTAGTGTTATGTACCTTAGTAATGCACTGCAACATTAATTCACAATTTATTTTAAGGTGGCTTAACCCATACTTTAAAAAAGGTGTGAAGGAAAAGTTTCAATCCTCTGATTTGTTTCAAATAGCAAGTAATGATGAGGCTGATTTTGTTACAAAGAAGTTGTGCAGGTATTAGTTTTTTTTTTAACAAAAAAGTAATTTGATTAATAACAAGTTTTTTGGCTATTTCTCAAGCAAGGTAATTATCTGTTTTGCTATATTGTAGTATAGTTATCTTCTGCCATAAATTTACTACTAATTGCAAAGAATTCTCAACTATTCACTTTAAAGATCAGTCATCAATGTTAGATCAATATGCAAGAAATACTTGCCAAAAATTTGCAATTATCAAGCAAAACATAGATAAATATTGCTCAAAATTGTCTCAGTTCAAAACCCACTTGCATTATTCTGTTGTGTCCTTGGGAAAGACACTTTATGGCACTTTCCCCTGCTTGGTGGTCTTGGCAAGCAGTTCTAAATTAAAGTCATATCTCTATTAAAAATTTCAAGCAAACAGCAATATCTTAGCATCTTCGGAAGCTGGTTGTGGTAATTGCTTGGCTTATGGCTTGGCCTATGTATAATGCCTCCAGCACTTTCCTGCAAGTCAGGAAGACAAATATAGAAATAAAATAAAAATATTTTTAATCAAGTTAGTGCTGCTTATCACATTTGTTGAGTAAAACTTCTGCAACCCTAAAAATGAAAATAAATTTAAAAAAATCTTTAATAGTAGTTCAAAAACTGTACTAATGGTTATGAGGTCATTTTGTCCCTAATGCTGTATGAATGTTTCACTAAATTGATAGCACATTTTTTATAAGCAATTTTTTTGTTCAAGTGATTTGTTTACTGTTTAGACTTTAGAAACATTTTTTTATTCTCTTCATATTTGTCCTCCTGACTCACAGGAAAATAATGGAGGCACTAATAGATAGGGTAAGCAATTGCTTACCCTATCTATTAGTGCCTCCATTATTGCCTGACCTGCTTCTGGAGATGCCAAGATATTGCTGTCTGCATGAAACTTAATAAAGATATGACTGAAGTTTATAACTGCTTGCCAAGACCACCAAGCAGGGGAGAATGCCATAGAGTGTCTTTCCCAAGGACACAGCAGAATGGTGTGAGTAGGTATTAAATTAAGAACATGTTGATCACAATCCTGGTGCTGTAACCACTTGATCACACTGTCAACAAACATCATGATAGTTTTTAAGCAATAATCAGCATTATTTTATTTTTGTTTTATATATGAGGGGTGTTCAGAAAGTAATGCAACTGATTTAATTTCTTGTAGCATTCATTTAACTAACATCTAATTCTTTTACAGATTATAGATTGGTCACTAAGGCTTACAGATTTTGTAAAGAAATAAGGGTTTGAATTACTGCAATCTGCAATTCAAATTTTAAGTAATCCCTCTATGTCTTCTTCATTAGAAGGTAAAACTGGCATGATTGCTGCAAAGCAATCTCAGCAAAAGCAAAGAGTTGTTATTGAATTTCTTCTGTCAGAGTGAGAAACATCTCAGAACATAAGCAGAAGGCTAAAGCAAATGTATCGTGACAGTGGAATAGACTACAGCACAGTGATAAGGTGGGTGAAGTGAATCAATGATGGACAGGAAGAACCTGCTGAAAGCAATCTTTGTGATAGGCCAGGAGTTGGGAACCTATGGCTCAAGAGCCTGATGTGGCTCTTTTGATAACAGCATCTAGCTCTTTTGTTGCCAAGCATAAATTACAGCACATAAAAGATCTGCGCACACAAGATTTCAAAAGTGAAGATCCTTTTTTAAGAGATCATTACAATTTTAAGACGAAAATCCAGAAATCAGAGTCAGATTGAAGGTGAAGACCTTTTTTTTTTTTAGAGATTAGTACATTTTTGAAACGAAAATCAAGAAATCAAAATAAGTTTGCTCATGAACAAATTTCTGCCTACACACATACAGCTAAAAATTAGAGGATCATTGTTGCCCTCATGGAAATACATTTAAAAATATGTAGCTTTTATGGCTCTCTTACCCGAAAAGGTTCCTGACACCTGTGATAGGCCAACAAATGGTAGGCCATCTTGTTCTCACAGTTCTGCTAACATTGATCAGGCAAATGCATTGATTAAGGAAAACAGACACATCTCTATTAATGAGATTACTGAGTCATTAGGAGTGCAGGGAGTGCTGTAGAGATCATGGATACCCTGGGGTATTCAAAAGTGTGTGCAAGGTGGGTCCCAAGGCAGCTCACAGAGGCTCATAAACAATCCCGCCTAGAAGCTTGTTCTGAACTTCTGGAGTATTGTCATAATGACAAAACCTTTTTACAGCAAATAGTGACAGGAGATGAGACTTGGGTTTACCACTTCAAACCAGAGTCAAAGAGAGCATCAATGGAGTGGCACTATTCCACCTCACCACGCTCAAAGAAGTTCAAATCTCAGCAGTCTGCAGGAAAAGTGATGGTGACTGTGTTCTGGGATAGTGTTGGTGTGATACTGATAGACTTCATGTCCAAAGCAGCAACAATCAATTCAAGTCTTTACATCAATACATTAAAATAGTTGAAAGCAAGAATACAAAGAGTTTGACTTGCTTTGGAAATGTCCAAGATTTTATTGCAACATGATAATGCTAGACCTCACACCAGCCTCAAAACCTGTGAGGTCGTCAGCTCCTTTGTCTAGACAGCAATTTCACATCCCCCATATTTGCCAGACCTGGCAGCATCTGGCTTCCATTTGTTTAGATCCCTCAAAGAAAGTTTGAGGGGGCGACATTTTTTCAGTGATGAAGAGATCAAAGCTGCTGTGAGGAAATGGTTAAAAACGCAGCCTGTAGAATTTAATTGTTAAAGGTTGGGAAAAGGTGGTTTGGAAAGCAGGAGATTACATCGAGAAGTAACTATAAAATGCTCATGCTATATACTTTCTTGTGATCACCGATTTGTGTACCTTTAAAACTCAATGTCATGAAAAGAAACCTGGTTGCATTACTTTCTGAACGCCCCTTGTATTTTATTTTTGTAAAATAATCTTGATACTATTGCTTCAATAAAAATTATTGAAAATGTGTAGTTCATCCGGGTTTATTCTTATAAAAGTGTCAAATAATGTTTTAAGAAATTGGAATGAAGAGTGTGAGAGAGCAAAAATAAATAAAAAAACACCCAATTTTAAAAAGGTATTTTGGAAGACATTTTTATGGACATTTTTTCTAAATGGTTTTACAACCACATTAGCTGTAAGTAATTTTTTTGTATTTACGTAGCTATTAGGTTGAGGAATATGTTCATAGTGTTTTTATCAAAGATTTTATTTAAACAAAAATGAAAAGTTATGGCTATAAATTAATAAATTATGTATTCTCCGTTGCTGTTTACGACCTCCTCCCACCTCTTGACCAATTTGTTGATGCCATTCTGCCAAAAATCCCCGGGTTTGGTATGGTGGTGGTGAGTTTACCTGCCCCATTCCTGGGGATGGGGTGTGGATCAACTCCATGGAGTCCCAGTAATTGGGCAACTCCCCATGGACAGAACCAGAGTTCCAGAAGTGAAAGGGAATGGCCAAATATGGCCCAACGCAGATGGTCCAGTACAGGGCAGTCAAGCACAAGATGAGAAAGGTCCTGTGATTCAGAACCACAGTTGCTGCATGAAGGAGTCTCGGCTCGACCAACCCTGTGGAGAGAAGAGTTAAGGAGAGTGCTGTGCCTGTTGCAGCATAAACAAGAGAGAGCACAATGAGCAGAGTGAGGGAGAGTAAGCTCCTCAGGAGATACTGGAGGGATTTGGTGTTGAAAGGGACCAGATTGGACACTGCGTCTCCAACTGGTGTAGAGGTATAGTCTTTGTGAGGAAATAAGGGGTGCAAGGGGCACTGATATTTTGGAGGGATCAAGAGAGGCTCCGACTTTAGCTAGAGAGTCAGCCAAGTCGTTACCTGGGAGGGAAGAGTGACCAGGTATCCATTGCAAATGAACTACCTTGGATTTATATAGAGAATTGAGGATAGATTGGATATCGAATAGGGATTTGAGGGTTAAATATGGTAGTTAGCAGAGAGGGTTGATAAGACAGATAAAGAATCAGAAAATAGAGTGATAGATTCAAAGTTACATGTCTTGGAGTGAGAGATACACTACTCAAGAGCATGTAGGATAGCAAAAGTTTTGGCACTGTAGCTGGTAGCCCAGAGACCAGTCGAGGAGGAGAGTGAGGTAGCAGTGACACACTTTGTACACTTGATGTGTATCCCTGCACCACCCTGCCCCAGCCCACCAGGTACCGAACTGTCAGTTCAGGCAGAGATATTGCTGTGAGATAGGGAAGAAAGATGGGAGGTAGCTGTGGTGTTGTGAAGGGAGGGGGGTCTTTGCAAGAGCATGAGGATGAGAGGTGGAGTGAAATTGTGTAAGTAGATGGGGTAGACCAGGTGCGTTCAGGAGGGCGGAGGATCAAAGGTTCACAAGCAAGATGTAAATTAGGGGTAAGGTCATGATATCTGGAGAAGGATCTCCATGAGCCTTTCTTAAGACGTGTGCAGGGGTTAGAATTTGCTAGTGAGGCTAGGGGAAAGGTTGAAGGTAGTCGGAGGGCTCGTTCAAAGAAGGAGAGGGATTGGTGGATGAAGGTGACATGTAGTGGAGGTAGAAATGCTTCTATATGAAGTACAGGGATAGGAGTGGACGATAGACAGCCTGTGATTACTCTTCAGGAAGATCTATGCATCCTCTCCACACAGGTGATGTGGGTAAGGGATGAGAAGGGAAACCAGCCTGGGGTAGCATAGGTAAGGATGGGGCGAATAAAGGCTTTATATAAGGTACATAAGGATTCTTTTGATGGGTTCCAGGAGGCAGAGGCAATAGAGCAGAAAGCACAGAATTGGCTGTGAAACTTTTTCTGTAAGGATAGGACATGATGTTTGAAAGAAAGAGTGCAGTCAAAGGTTACACCGAAAAAGGTTGGATGAGGGTTAAATTTGAGTGGGGTGTTAAGAATCTATGGATAGGGTTGTATACATGATTGGTAGGGGTCTAAGCTGAAGAAGGATGTTTTGCATTTGAGGGGGTTGAGAGAAAGGCGCCACTTTGAGGACCGTTCCACCAGTTTATTGAGGGCAGCTTGTACTGTAAAAGTTGCACACTTAACACTTGGGGAGGAGGCCCAAATGGCTAGATGATCTGCATATAGTGAGGTCTTAACGGATGTAGGGAGGAAAGTAGAAAGGTCACTAATATATAAAGAGAAGAGAACTGGTCCAAGAACTGAACCTTGGGGAACTTTTCTTTGGAGACGGAAAGGGCGACTGTATGAATTACAGATGTGGACTTTTAAACAACAGTCTGAGAGATTGGATCGTATCCATTCGACAAAGCAGAGAGGAAGATCTAAAGAGAGGAGTTTAGAGAAGAGGGCAGAATCCCAAACTGAGTCAAAACCTTTCGTAAAATCCACAGTGGCGAGGACTTATGTGTGCCTGGTTTAGATTGATGGAAGGAATCTGCGATTGACTGTGAGAGATGGAGAACCTGATCTATAGTCAATCTACCAGGTCTAAAAACAATTTGCATGGGTGAGAGAGTGCCTTGTTGTTCTAGAAAATAGGTTAGTTGTCCTAAAAACCATTCTTTTGAAGAGTTTGGAGGTGCAGCAAGTAAGAGAGATGGGTCTTTATGAGGAAGGTGAGTCAGAGGGTTTTCTAGGTTTGAGGATGATTGTTGATTGTTTCCAGGTAGATGGGAAGGTGTGAGTTGACCAAGAAAGGTTGAAGATATATAGAGGAAAATGTAACACTGATTGTGGGAGGTGGGTTAGGAGAGGGTAGGTAATTTGATTAGGGCCTGAAGAGGTTGAGGTTGAGAGTTGGGAGATGGTTGTGGAAAGTTCATGAAAGGAGAATGGTGAGCAGAAAGTGGAGTGCAGGGTGTTGCAGTGTGCATTTCTGATAAGATTCATCTGAGCTTTCTCGGTGCTTCGAAACAGTTTTGGGGTTTGAGTAGAGAAATGGGACTGTAGATGTGAAGAAAGATGGTTGGCACAATCTACAGGGGTATGGCAACTTGGAAAGTTGGGGAAGGGGAGCCAGAGATGGAGCAAAGTAGAGAAAAGACTTCACTGAGACGGGTTTTAGGAGAAAGGCTAGAGCAAGTTTTCTGCCATGACTTAGCTTTAGTAGGTATATCTACTAATAGAGATATAGTTCTAGTGGAGGTAATCTACTAATAGAGATATAGTTCTGGCGGTCTTTTTTGAAACAGTGTGCCTTTGCAAATGCCTTTCGGCATTTTGCAATGGCATCTGCGACTTCAGGAGACCACCAGGCTTTAGCAGGGCGGTTGATGCTACCGAAAGGAAAGGCAGAAGTGGCAACATCATTGAGGAGTTTGATAAAGGTGTGGGTGGCTTCAGAAAGAGAGAGTGTTGTAAAGTTAAAGGGAGGAGGGCAGTGGGTATCAATATAAGTAAGGTAATCATCCCAGCAAGTTTATTGTAGTTAAATGAGGAGGGCAGTGGATAGAGTTAATTAAAGGGGAAGTAGGAATAGTGATAGAGATAGGAAGATGATCCAAACCGAGTTCCGGAATGGTCTGCCACGTGCATTTAGAGGCTATTTGGGCAGGGACCAGAGAGAGATCAGGGGAGGAGCGGTTTCCTGTGGCATGATGTAGTAAGGTGTGATGTTGGGGTTGTTAAGAGGTAAAAGATCAGAAGAAAGAAGCCAGTCAAACAGATTTTTGCCTGATTGGTCTTCCAGTGAGTGGGAGTCCCAGGATGAATGATGGTCATTAAAGTTGCCAAAGATGTACCCTCGTAAGTAGTAGGGGATGATGGTAAGAGAAAGGGTGAGAAGGTTTTTGGGCAAGAGTTGGAAAAAGAAGATTGGATAAGAAGGACATTGACATTGAAAAGATATATAGGTGAGGCTCCTATTATTTTAACTGTGATAGCTAAATAATCAGAGCTGGGATTGAGGGAGGAGAGGGATTGTGTGGAGAGTGAAGAGTAGGTTAGACCGTTTTTGACAAGTATGAGTACACCACCTCCTAGGTTTCCTGTAGAGATGGTGGTTCCTCTCCTTGTCATAGAACGGTTCTTTTGGAGGGTTTTATAGCCAGGTATGTGGAAAGTGGAGTCAGAGGAGAGGTGCGACTCTTGCACGAAGATGAGATCATACTGATTTTGAGAGAGAAAACGTATGAGTTCAGTATCACAGGGGCAAATCCCATTACCATTCCACTGTAGGATTCGAAGGTTGTTTCAAGAGGGAGAGGAAGGATGGAAAGAAGATTGTGTGAGAGGAGAGATGGTATGTTGGGTTTGAGGAAAAGGTATAGATGATGCTGATGCAGGGTAGTTAAAAATTAGTTGGGGGTGATTAGGAGGGTCAGTGGGGTTATTAATGATTGTTTTGGAAAAAGGTATTTTTTGAAGATATGGTTTTGTGGGGGTTTGGAGTGTTTATAGATGAAGGTACACAGTTAGGATGTGAGAGGGAGGGGGGATTGAGAAGAAGATGGGCACATTGGGCAAGTCCAAGAGTGTCCCAGGGAGATTTTACGGAAGTCAGCAGGAGAAAGACCAGAGCAGGAGAGGTGTACCCAGAGAGAACAGTTGGTACATTGTACTGATCTGTTTCCCCAGGTGACTCTATGGGAGCAGATGGAGCATGGGTCTATTGGGCCAGGGTTGGGATGAATATCACTGCTGATGAGAAGGAGCATTAGCAGTGAGTGGGATAGGTAAAGAAGAGATTTGGGGTGGAAAAAGGGACTAAGAAGAAGAGTTGTCAGAAAGAAAGTAGAAGAAATACGGGTGTGGTCAATTGGGTTTAAGAATGTGTCCATATGTGACCGCGCATTGGACAGCAGGGATAAAAAACAAGAAGAGTTGTCCAAGGGAAAATCGCCCAAGTATGAGACACTCAGGGAATTAACAAGCCATTTCAACCTTCCCCAGTGCAGGGAAGGGGACTGCACCACCACATTGAGGTGGCTTGTCATTGGTGCAGCCGGGTCTGGTATTGAAAAATTTGTTGAGTTAGTTTTTAAGGTCCCCTTCATTGTCGAAGGTAATGCTCCTCATATGGTTTGACAAAGAGCAGAAAAGATAGTAATCTGTGGGTGCAAGGTCCAGAGAATACGGCAGATGCTGAAGGACCTCCCATTCGAGCTCTTGGAGTGTGGCTTTGACGACTTGTGCAACATGAGGCCTGGTGTTGTCATGAAAAAGTATGGTTTGGCCTTGTCGATGGGGTCTTTTCGGTCCAATAGCCTCATTCACACGATGTAGCTGGGCTATGTAGAGCTCCTTGTTGACTGTGGCATTCCTTTCAAGCATTTCCCAGTGCACCATGCCTTCCCAGTTCCACCAAATGCAGATCATGGTCTTCCTTGGATGGAGGTCAGGCTTAACTTTCAGCTTTGGCATATCTCCAGGAGCCACCCATTCCTTTCTTTGCTTCATATTTATATATAAGCACCATTTCTCATCTCCCATGATGATTTGGTACAAAAAGCGCTGTTTGTGACTGTGTGTTGCTTGATGGCAGGCGAAATGTTGAGAAGCAATTTGAAGGCAATTTTCTTTGCTTTTTTGCTAAGCTCATGAGGCACCCAGACTCCCAATTTTTCAGCAAATCCCCTTGAATGAAGATGTTTAAGAATCGTTTTTTGATTGCAGTTCATTTTTTCGGCCAATTCACAACTTGTTTGGTGACTTTTCTCCTTCAAAAGTGCTTTGAGATGGTCTTTGTCAAATTCAGAAGGTCTTCCACTGCAGGGCGTGTCGTCGATGTCAAAATTGGCATTTTTGAACTTTGCAAACCATTTTCTTGCTGTAGATTCACCTATGACACCTTCCCCATATACCATGCAAATGTCCCAGGCTGCTTCAGCAGCTTTTTGGCTTCGATGAAAAGCAAAGAATAGCAGGTATCGAAAATGTGCTTTTTACTCCCTGGATATTCCATATGTAAGCCTCACAAATAATAAAATCTCAAAATACTCAAAAAGACGATCAGCACAGTTTTTTACAGTAGAAAGAGCTCTATCAAATGAATATATACATTTTGCCAAGTAGTAAAAATCATTGTAAAATAAAAGAAAATATAAAAACGCTACGAACATATTCCTCAACCCAATATTTTGAATTGTGTAGAAATACAAAATGCTAAGCAACTATTTTACAGTAGTTGATTTATTATCACAATATTTAGAATCAGTAGAGTATTTTTGTTGGTTCAAGTTTTTGTAAAAATATTGTTTTTGGTTCAGTACAGCATGTCGATTCTATTAAATGGAGAAAATTATTTTTAGCAGTTTGTTTTTTTGTTTTTAGCAATGTAACTAGGTGCTAAAACTTTGTCCTTGATCTCATATTTTTTGTTTTTTTTCTAAATCATTTTATGATTTTTCTTGCTGAATATGATTATGAAATTATCAAAAACATCCATTTTATTTTGTTATACAGAAAAGCAATTGATTGAATTAACAAAAGTACAAGTCGAATTGATTGAATTAACAAAAGTTTTTAATGTTTGCTTATTAATTCTCATATACATTACTTAAATATTTTGAACTTGACCTTGCTGAAATCATTTATGAAAACATAGATGAAGATTGTTTTTAGTTTTACTTTTGATTATGTGTTAATCATAGCATCTTTTGATTACTACTTTTATGTATCTTATTTGAAGTAGTTTTTATCAAAATTCAAAGCTGATTAAATTTTTTTATTAAAGTGATAGCTTTAATATTGTCATAATTGTACAGGAATGCTTTCGAACAATTGGTCCTTTTTTCATTGGAGAATTGTCATATTATTTTATGAATCCAGATAAGGTCTCAGCTTGGTATCCATACTTGTGCGCTTTTGGATTATCGTTTTCTTCATTTTTGTATGTAGCCACTGACAATCTTGCTTTAATGAACTTGCTGATTCTCGGATGGAATGCTAAAACTGCTGTGGTTGGTTTAATGTATAAAAAAGTAAGTTTAACAATAAATACATTTTTGTTTAACCATAAATGTTTTAAAACTTATTGCTTTTGTAAAATTAGTTTAACCATATTACAATTACAGACAGCAATACATATATATTCATGATAAAATAAAAATAAAAGAACCATAAACGTTTTCGGCTTACATTAACCCTCTTCAGATGAATAAAAATGAAATGTTTAAAAGTTTTGTCATGTAATTTAAAAATCGAGGTCAATGACCTGTGATTACGTAGTTGTTTACCAAATTTGTCGCACGAGGTTTTCATAAAAGGAATTGTTTAAAATTGATTTAAAAATGCAAACGCAAAACAACAACCGTAAAGCCAATGTACCACGTAAAATCCAAATACCAGAAATAACAATTTAAAATATATTTAACAAAAACCATAATCCATTCGCAAATTATTGTGGATTAAGTCCAGGATTATGTTTTTTGATTCATAAAGCTTCGTGGATTTTAGTTTCAAAACTAGAATTACATTTTTTAATTATCTTAAACGAATTTAGGTTGAGTTTGAAATTTGCACAAATATCGCAAGACATAATATGCTCTTTAACGGAGCTTTCAGTTTTTAAATGAAAGCCTAAGCTAATACTCAAAATCATAATTAGTTTATTTTTTTACTTATATTGATTTATGTTTTGAGCATATTTTAAAAGTTTGTAATGGATTTGTAACTTTTTTCTAAGACTCTCAAACTGAGTCATAAAGCTTTATCACAAACAACTAGCGGAAAAATTGTCAATCTTTCGTCGACTGATGCCCTGCGTCTTAATTGGGTGAGAAATTAGTTTTTTTGCTTGTCATTGCATCATTTTTAGTAATCATCAATCTTTTTCACTTTTGTTGTGAATGAGTTTGCAATTTTTAAGAAAAAATTTAATGACCGTTTTTGCCCATCTCAAGAAAATCTTGTCATTTTACTCTTGGTGTTAACCTGTCTCCCAGAAAAACGGTCAAGGCGTTAAACTCAACTGAGTTAACTCCATCAAGCAATAATCTCAACTTGGTCTTTGAGATGTCAAAATTTTAGTGTGCTGTTGAAATTTTTTTTCATCATAAACTAATACGACTTATTCGGCACCGCGTGTCAGAACGGCTAACCAACGAAATCGTCAAAAAGCACCTTTCTGAAGAACATTGACGAAGCGAAGATACAGTAGATAGATCATGTTGATTATCGTATCCATAAATACCTACCCCAATTGCTATTGAAAATCTGATGTTTTTTGTTAAAAAGCAAATACAAAAAAAGCCTAGTTGCTAGATTTTTGCTTGTTGTTTAAGAGGCAAACGTTCAGACAACTTCGGCAAATACTGTATAAACCGTGGGTCTTTTTAGCGTATTTCCTCATTAAAACAATTTTTTTTTGTTTGCACTCTAATGTAAATTTATTTTGCGTATTGATTTCATCATTTCAGTAATCTTTTAAGCTGGTCGTTTGCTTCAATTTTTTTTAGGCTTTTGCATGCATGCATTATCTTTGGCTTGTTCCCTTGGAATGTGTAATATTTACTTATGTCTTGTGGCTTCAGTTAGACTCAGCTGGTATTGTTGGAATGTTTGTATTGATTTGTCTTCTCGGATTTCAAACGTTTTTAGGAAAATTCTTCGGAAAATTAAGGTATTTTTTAACGGCTTTTAAGGCTAAATGCATTTTCTTATTTGCTTAAACGTTTTAGTGTATATCAAAATACTTGAAAAAGATCTGATTTACATCTGTCTCGTATTTTTATTTTGTTGAATTTCGGTGAGCTTCTACGCTGACCGTATACCAGGCCAGACCTAAATCTTTAATTTTTGATTTATTCTTAAAAATTATTCAAAACTACCGTAGATTTTTTTCAATATTTTTTAACGGTTGAGTAAAATATAAAAGCTTTTTTTCTGATAGCAAAGCAGACTGTCTCTGATGAAGGTTAAATGATGGTTAGATGGCAATGAGATCAAGGACGGCGTACACGATGCGCAAAACCACGCATGAAGTTTTAGTTTTCTCTGTAATATTTTAGACTAAAAACAGCACGTGCCACGGATGAACGAGTTCACATAACTAATGAGGTCATTGCCGGCATGAGAATCATCAAGATGTATTCGTGGGAGAAATCTTTCAAAGAAATTTTAAGTAATTTGAGAAAGTAAGTAATGGATCGACATTCGAAATGTTAATTCGAAAATGAACGTGTTTTACTGGTAAGACTACAAGCAAATTTTCTTTTTTTATTAGAAAGGAAATGCGCCATATCTTTCATGCTTCGTTACTTCGTTCCTTTAATTATACCACCAAACATTCCACAACTCAAATGTTATCGTTTGTTACATTCGTGGTCTTTATTGCGTTGCATGGCACACTCAATCTGCAAATAGTAAGTTTATTTAAAGCAATCTTCTTCATTTTGGTAATTGTACTTCTACAATTAATGCAGGTCTTGGTTTCTCTTGGACTTTTCAATGTTTTATTATTGGGTGCTGGACTTATTTTTCCCTATGCTATTGAAACTATTTTTCAAACTTTTGCTGCTTTAAAGCGAGTTCAAGTAAGTTATTTTAAGTGGCATTATTGATCCTGGGTTTTAATTCAGGTTCGTGAACTTCGAAACTATTTGATATCGACAAAAAGAAAGTAGTGTTTAGGAGATAGTTTCAGAAGCAAGAGATGGGGAGGTGAAAGGAGACGGTTTGCAGGAAGATGTAGACCAGAATGATTGAAAAGACAGAAAACAAGAAGTTCATTGAGTATATCAGAGGTAGTTTCCTGAATAGGACGTTGCTTTAGCATCTGCAACCAATGAAAAGTATAAGGAAAAAGATTAAACTCTTGCTTGTAAAACGAAAAGTATTGTTTACTGGGAGGAAAAGAAGTTTAAGTTGTAGGATGCGGATCAGTGGAAGATTGACATCATGATATGATTATGCAGAGCGATTCGTTTTTCTTCTCAGCAGATAGAATGAATGTTGGTAGTAAAGGTGAACAACTATGAACTTGGAGAAAATAGGCGAAGACAGAGCGGACAAGGTGTTTGAAAAAGTTAAAGATAGATTTTCAAGAGAACGAGGCAATTGTTTAAGAGCCACAGAGCGGTTGTAAAAAATTTTGCTTAAACGACATACTATTAAGTCTTTATGTTAATTTCATCAAAAATTTATATCAACTACTTATTTATCGATTTGCATTTTGTGATCGCAGCTCAAGGGTCCGAATCTATCGCTCCCTGAGTTGTTGATTTTTGCTATGCTTTGCTTCAGTTAGTAGATTTTTAAAAACTGCTCTCGAGAAAAGTATATTATAAAAGAAAGATAGTTGTTATACGCTCGGCAAGACAGTTTGAAAACTCTTGGCCGAAACCAGTGTTTTTCAACCAGTGGACCATGGCGCAGTGATGGGCCATCCCGCTGTTTTCAGTGGGCCGCAGAGCATAAATCAGATTGAAAACAATATGAGACTTATATAATGATGTCATTATCGAGTAATCGGAAACGAATTCGAAGTGAAGACTTTTTTTAACCAGATCAACAGATTTTTTCAACAGAAATTAAATTCTGTTTATTGAAGTGGATCGTTAAGTTACCGTGGGTTGGAAAGTGGGCCACAGTATGAAAAAGCTTGAAAACCACTGACATAGACAGTTATGACTCCTGCTGCCTTTTAATTTAGTCAATCTTTTATCATTTTTTTACACTTTAATTCTTCATTACCTTTTTTTGATATCATCTTTACCTGCTGTTTATCTTTCAAACATGTATTCCTTCTTTAAAGTGAAGCGAAGTCTCGGACAAAATTGAATTCTTCAGCAAAGTTTGAAAATGGTAAAGCAAATGCACTTAGTTTAAGATTGATGATGAATGAAAGAAGTTCATTCATTCCTTTGTCACCTCTATTTATCCTTCTTACTCGCAATACAACGTCGGAGATGTTCAAGTTAGGGCAATGGTCAAGTGATTACCTTGAACTGCTGTCAGGTGGAAATTTTTTGTTTAAAGATTTGACTAAAATCTAAACCTGCTTGCTAAGACCGCCAAGCTGACGAAAGTGTCGTAGATTGTTTTTTCCAATATGCCACAGAACGATTTGATTAGGTTTTGAACCGCAGTTGTGTTAACCGCGTTTGCTATCAATACGAGGCTCCTACCTACTCGGCCACGCTGCTGAGTTTGCGAACCGTCTGTGATAGAAGTTAGTTAGCTGCCTGATCGACTGCTTATCTACCGGGTCTAGATACATTTTTCACTTGAAAGAAAAGCATGAGTTGAAGAAGGCGACATAAAAGGCTTTGAGATTTTTGTATTGATATAATGATAGATTAGAAGACGTGGATAGATCTAGATTAGTGTTTCCCAACGGGGGCGATAACGCCCCGAGTATTTTGGTCGAGTATTTTAGGGGGCGATAAAATTTTAGTAATTTCGAGTATTTTAGGGGGCAATAAAATTTCATTGATTGACAAGGGGGGGTTAAACTTTTTTGACTCGACACAGGGACGCTGATTCATTGTAATTTCATATTTAGAACAGGCGTACCAGTGCGCTGCTGTTTTTATTGTATTACAGGGTTTTTCAAAAATAAGGAGTGAGTTTTCCGAAATAAAGAGCGATTTGTTTTTGTTGTATATTGCCGCTTTACTTGATCAAATATTTCGAGATTCACACTAACTCTTTCCTTTCTTTGTTGTTCTTCACTCATTATTTTTATTATTTAAAGCAATATATGTTACAAGTAAAACTCGCTCTTTATTTTTGAAAAACCTTGTAGTATTACCGGTAATTAGTTAATACTGGAAAGTCGTGTATTAGTGAGTTTTAAGACTTATATTGCTAATCTACCTAAAAGTTTTGATTAATCAAGACAAAGATTTATAAAACTAGTTTACTCTGTTAAGGTATTTCCTAAAATATATTCATTAAGTATTTGTCTTTTATGCCCCGAAGGAAATCGAAAATGAACAGCAAAAGAAAGTGTCGTCAATATTCAGAAGAATATTTGCAATTTGCTTTTATTCCTTCTCCGTCAAATGTTCAGTTACCAATGTGCCCGCTTTGTGGAAAGTCATTTTCCAATGAAGCGACGAAACATTGGCGACTTTCAAATCATTTAGAAATGAAACTGCTGATAAAAAGATAAGCCAGTGGCATTTTTTCAAGATTTGAAAGACAAGTTTTGAAAGAGAAATACAATTACAAGTATGATGACAAATTGTTCGAAACAAGTTGGTCGAGGACTCTTGGCTTCTTACAAGGTTTCCTATTTTATTGCCAAATGTGGAATGCCCTATACCATTGAAGAAAATCTTATTCCCGCTGTTAAAGAAATAATGAGTATTATGTTTTCCAATCCTGTTGACATAATTTCCAATATTCCTTTAAGCAACAATTCAGTTTCCAGAAGAATTGACGAAGTGGCAAATGAAATTACAGGTACCCAGGTTGCTGAATTAAAATCGACTAAATTCGCTTTACATGTAGACGATTCCACGCTTCGAGGTAGTGAGGCACTACTTCTTGGATATGTCCGTTATGTAACAAAGAACGATGAAATATGAGAAGAGTTATTGTTCAGCGAGTCCTTAACTCGACTGCAGACACAAAAGGCTTCACCATTTTCAAAACCGTTGAAAAATTTTTTAAGGACAAACAAATTCCGCTGACAAATGTGATTGCTTGTACAACTGACGGTGCACCAGCAATGATTTGTCGCCATCATGGATTTATACAACATATGAAAACCGCAACACCTGGAATAATGGCAATTCATTGCATAATTCATCGCCAGCATTTGGTAGCTAAACACCTTAGTGCTGAGTTACACGAGTCCTTACAGGTGTTTATAAAAGTTGTAAACAAAATTAAAACTTCCGCTTTGAACGATCGTTTGTTCCTTAAATTGTGCAAAGACAAAGACAAACAATTTCAGCGTCTACTTATGCATACCGCAGTTAGATGGCTGTCTAAAGGAAATTGCTTAAGGCAATTATATAATTTGTATGACACTGTTGTTGAATTTTTGAAGGGAACTGATGATAATCTAAGTATAGAATTTAGTGACAGGCACGTCGATTTGGCATATCTATCAGATAATTTGACAAATTAAATGAGGTAAACCTGAAGTTGCAAGGAAAAGAATCGAACTTCATCAAAGCGAGAAGTGTTGTCATGAGCTTCATCAGCAAGTTGACTCTTTTTAAACAGCACATGGGCCGACGTGAACTGTGCCACTTTCCTAAATTCCAGAAAATGTTGAAGAAGAATGAATTGAAGGATGAAAACGTAAGGATATATTGTTCGCACCTTGCGCAAATGAAAGAAGATATGTCTACTTACTTTAAGGATCTCTCTAATTTCGTGATTCCGGATTGGGTTATAAACCCGTTTTTGTCGAACTCACAACAGGCGCAACAAGCTTTGCAAATAGAATTAATAGACTTACAAAACGACTGTGAAGTCGAAGTGTTGTTTAGAAAAAAGGACTTTGAGTCATTTAGGATTGCGCAAAGATCAACCTATCCTCGTCTTTGGGAATTTCTCCAAGTATTTATGCTGGCTTTCCCTACAACATATTTAATAAAAAAGGGGGTTTAGTGCAGTTGTGAACCTCTTACAAAGTAACAGGAATCGTTTACAAATAGCCACAAAGGGTAACCTGAGACTTTTTTTATCTGACGTCCAACCAGGTTTCAGTTTCTTAGCATCGCGACATCAGGCACAAGGAAACCATTAAAATAAAATTGTGTATTTTATTTTTCTACACAATAAAATTCGTTTATTTTTATTTTAATAAAACAACAGATTTTTTACTATACGAGTAAAATTTGTTCATGCTGTAAACTTTTACGTTACTTTTCCCAGGTTGGGGGCGTTGGCAGTTAAATTTATGTTAATTTTTATACTTAGGGGGCGCTGTAACAAAAAAGGTTAGGAAACTCTGATCTAGATCGATTAAAAATAAGTAAAAAAAATTTTATAAGCTGAATATAAAAAAGAAGTGGGTAAATAAGCTTGAGGAAAATGAGTAAGAATGAGTCACCTTGTCCTAACTAAATTATGAGATGACCAACGAGAGTGTAAAGTCGGTTATATTGCTCTACTTGATTACATTCATACGAATTTTACTAGAAAGGCTAAAACCAGTCTTTGGTTCTAGCGGCGCTTCAGCCCTTAGCAATTAATAGAGGACTATACTAGTGGCTTTTCTGCGCTCAGCAGCAACTTCCGCAATTCCGGCGACTATAGTAAACTGACTCATGACAAAGCGTTTTATATTGCTGTAGGAGATGACAGAAATCTGTTATGTGCATTTGCATTTCATTTTAATAAAACATACTGTTTGCAACTTGTTTTTTTCTTGTTTTTCAACTTTAGCTTACCAATGTCTTAATATTTTATTTCTATTGTTGCTTTCCAAATTGGTTGCGATGCAGCCAAAAATTCATAATTTTATTTGGTTTTTTTTTTTAGTCTTGGACATGCACGAGATGGCGAGTTTATTCATATAATTATAACGATAATTAATTCTTATTTTTAAAAATTTCGTTTTCCTGAAGGAAAAAAATTAAAAGTGTCGTTATGTTTACTTCCAGGAATTCTTACTTCTTCCTGAACTAGAGCCTGAGCTCAAATCACGTGACAGCAAGACTGGTATTGAATTGGTCAATTTCAACGCATCGTGGTCGGAGGTAATAAGTGTCATTTGCTGCCATATTTTATGCTCGGCTTAGTTTAAAGATCTTTTCTTAAGACTGGAAATCCAACTTTACAAGATGTTTGTGTAAAAGTGGAGAAGTGCGACCTGATGATGGTGGTGGGTCCTGTTGGGGCGGGAAAGGTGAGGTCACGTGTTTAGATACGCATGTGGCCCCATTGGCTTGGTTGATTCAAGAGTCGTCGAAATGTTTTGAGACTCACTATTACGAAAACAAATTTTAGGCTGATTTTTTACGTAATACTTAAGCTTACAAAATAAAACTTTCAAACAGTTTCTTTAAGCAACCTTATCTTTTGCAATCCTATCAGAAGCGCAACCCGTAATTTGAAAGTCTTCGAATAGATTAGTTATTTTTACGAGTTATTTTATGATTATTGTGTCTGAAATTGATTTAATGTTGTTGCATTTTAGCAGTAATGTTTTACAAAGCCAAAATAATGAATTGACTCGTTACTAATTTATTTCTAGTCTACATTGTTAAATGTAATTTTGGGGGAATTACCTGCTTCATCCGGGAAGATTAAAGTTTCCGGAAAAATCGCTTATTCCAGTCAGATTCCGTGGTTGTTTTCCGATTCGGTTCGCAACAACATTTTGTTCGGAGAAGATTTCGACGCCGAAAAATATGAGAAAGTTGTCAAAGCTTGTGCACTGGAGCAGGTATTCAGTTAATTTTCAATCAAAAGCTTAAAATTGCAACTGCAAAGTAAATGACTTTTTCTATACTGTACAAACCAAATAGTAAATACTTTGATGATTTCTGTTTATTAAATTTTTTTTCGCTGAATTATTTCTAATTTTATTAACCTCGTATTTTATAAGTGTAAATTTTTGTTATTCGTAGCAAAAAAGTATTTATTATGGTTTAGGATTTTTCTATATTGCCATCTGGTGATCATACATTGGTGGGGGAAAGGGGAATTACGTTGAGTGGCGGCCAGAAAGCTCGCGTCAGCTTGGCTCGTCTTGCATATCGGTCTGATACAGACATCGTTGTCATGGACGATCCCCTCAGTGCAGTGGATCCCTCTGTTGCTGATCATCTCTTCCAGAACTGTATCTGTGACCTCTTGAAAGATAAGGTCGGAAAATACGTCATTGTTGTATTTATAGATTAGTTATTTGTTGTTTATGTTTCAGATTCGCGTGTTGGTAACACATCAAGTGCAATTCCTGGAGAAAGCTGATCATGTTTTAATATTGAAAGAAGTAAGTTGGTTTATAATCGGTTTGATTTAGCATTGATGTCAGCAACCTTGGATGCGATTATTCGATCGAATTTTGATTTTCATCCAACTTAAGACTTGAACAGATTTAAGTTGAATCTGATGAAACTTATTTCAGGGTCGCATCGTTGATCAAGGAAAGTTTTCCGATCTTGCAGCGAAAGGAACCGATTTCATTTCACTGATGAAAGTTGAAACAGAAGACGTAAATGATGACGCTATATGCACTAGCAATCAAACATTTGCTACACGACAAAGCATTAACAACGACGGTATGATTTGAAATATTGAGAAAACTTAATCAATAAAATCAATAGAACAAGTAACGAAGAGCAAGTAGGTTTCGTACTTCAGTCACTCCGATTGCAGACGCCGTATGCCACTTGACTTATTTAATCTCAAATCTCATCATTATCCTCTAAATCAGGGTTTCTTAAACTATGGGTCGCGAAAGAAATTGGCATTTTGAGAGGACAGCTAAAGTTGGCGACGAAAATAGATAAATCGCAGTTCGATTCTGAGTGAAGACCTTTTTTTTTTAGAGATTACCATGATTTTGTGAGAAAAATACCGAAAAAGGAGATCGATTCGAAGTGAAGACGTTTTTTTTTTTTAGAGAACACCCTGATTTTGGGACGAAAATAGGGAAAACTGAGAGCAAATGGAAGTGAAGACTTTTTTTTTTAGAGAACACCCTGATTTTGAGAGAAAATATGCAAGCCCAGATCAGACCTCTTTTTTTCTCAGGTAACATAAATTTTTTGAAAATTCTTGCCTCGGGCCCCTAAATTGGAATATCCACCACTGATGCTGTACATGATTTTTCCTGCACACGCGTGGTTTTCCACAGGAAAAATTAACGTAAAATTAGCCTACACATATAGAGGTCGCACAAAAATTTATTTTTTAAAATGGGGTCGTAGAACAAAAAAGTTTGAGAAGCCCTGCTGTAAATAACTTTTTTTTCACTGTGCTTGCTTTGCTTTCTCTCATCTACGTTGCGACGGCCATAGCACCCTTCTTGAATCTTCACAGAATTGTCTTAGCCCAAACTTCTTTATTCAGCATTTTTTGTTTTGAATTATAAGGGCTCTTACTTGATTTTCCTGTTCTTGACTCTTCACCATGCTATCTTTGACTATTCTTTTTGTTTTGGTAGTGAGTCGGTTGTTATTTTAAGAAATTCAAAAAATTATTTTGTAAAATTACTTGTGAAACGAAATCTCGTAATTAAAAAGAAATATATTGGAACAGAAAAATATACTGATTATGAAGAGTTTTTTGTTTTTTGATGAAAAGACGAGTCAAAAATGAAATTTGCAATAAACTGAAGGCGATTGTTTGCAAGAAAAACAAGAAATCATGGCTATTAACTGGTATTTAAAGAGGCAATTATTTTTTTTTTAACAATATGGTATTTTTCCTGGAAGATGAAAGAATAAAAAATAAAGTACTGAGAAGCATCTAAACGCATTCTTTACTGTTATGTGATAGATTTATTGACCCCTTTATGTTGACTGCGAATTAAAAATCTCTTATTCCACTGTTGATATAGTTTGGTAGGTTTATAAATCCAGTTTGAAGATGGCAGAGAATATAATTGCATTCCAGATAGAAAATAAGGCGTTCAAAGGTAGGGTCCACCGAAAATCTAAAAATTTTCTATGAATAAAGTAGAATTTTTTAAACCCATTGGTTTTGGTTTGATGTAAATCCAAGTCCCCGTTGGCCCGATATTTCAAAAAAACTAAATTCAAAATGAGCGGTTTTGATTGGTCCTCAGTTTTATGACGCCAATGAATGGCAAATTAAGCAAAGACTGCATGTACAGTACATGTTACAATTTTAGTCTTGTTGATCAGTGTATTGTACAGGTTGGGGCGTAAATATGGAAGCAAATTAAAATCGATATTATAATGTAACGAAAAATATATCTAACAATTTACAGATATGTACAATTGCATGAAAGCCTATACAAAGCAAACAAAATAATTTTCTTCGAAATGGCCCCATTGCTTTGACTTCGAGGATAAACCACACCGAAAAGTTCATGGGATTCAGATCCGGGGAGCAACGAGGCCACATTTCTTTAGACCAAAACCTGAGAATATGCTCTCTGCACCAATTCTGTGCAACATTCGCTGTGTGTGACGCGGCACCGTCCTGTTGGAATGTCCACAAGGTGTCATCGCCGAAGTGATCCTTAGCAGATTTCAACATTGGCTCCAAGATGTTTTCAACATAATATTTAGCGTTAATTTTTTCGCTTTGATCAATAGAAATGAGGAGAGACCTCCAGGTTTTTGAAACAGTGGCTCAGACCATGACGAAGGCTGGTTTCATTGTCTGATACATGGTTTTTTGGTTATTCTTTATAATGATCCTGTCTTTTCTTTATTATGAGCGAATTTAATTGTGAAGATCTTCTCATCTGACCAAACAATCGCACCCGCCGTGCCAGACCTGAATTCCTTCAGAAGAACTTTGCTTCTCTCCAATCTTTTTTGCTTTACAGCTGCTGACAGAGTTTGTCTCTTTTGGAGGGTGAAAGAGAACATTTTCAGGTCTTTGTGGAAGAGTCGTCTCATGGTTCTGGGACTCATGTCAATAGACTTTGCCATTTGTCACATGGATCTCCTCGGGTTTCTCCTAATCCTCTCTCGAATCCACTTAATCATTGATTTAGACCGGTGCGTGGTTTACCACTTCGTTTGGGTGCGTGTTCTACCACTTCTTGGACGATCAGCTAAATCCCCTCTTTCATTGAAACGTGTCAATGTCTTCCAGACAGTGGATCTCGCAATTGAAAGTGTCTTTGCAACAGCGGATCCTGACTTTTCGGCATGGTGTAATGTAACTATAGCTTCTCTCTTGTCTGACATTTTCGAATCGTTTAAAATTTAGCAAAAATTTATTTGATATTGTGATAGAGTGATATCTTAGCTACAATAAAACGTATTTCCTACTTAGGAACTATTCTATAGTAACAAAATAATTTAGTTTAAAAAATTGTTTCCAAACTTATGCCCCACCCTGTAATTCAAGTAATTATGTTGACGAATCGACATTTTATTCAAAATACAATCTTTTATTTACTCTTGTCTAAAGACTGTCGGCATATTGGCTTCTTGAAGAACTTTGTACCTTTCATCTTCTTTCGGAAACCGTTTTATGGCGATTACTGCACCAGCAGGTATAAGACTGGACATCAGCACCTCGGTATCCAGACATAGCTTGTTGAAGCTCGGTGTGCTGGTAATGCAGTTTACATTTATTAATTTTTTTTGGATTAGTTCAACTTTGCAGCATTTGTTTCGAATTATTGGTGGTCGCTGGAACAGTGAAAATATTTTTCAATTGCTTTTCGGAAATTATTCGACTTCATATCAAACTGTTGTCCTTGGTCTATTGTATTAAATTCTTTTGTAGATTTATATAAAAATCCTTTCCTCACAGTGCTTTCTATTTTTTCTTTTTACCAGATTTAGAACAGTGCTTTCGGTAGTTGATAGCAGCCGCAGCTGTAGTTATCACTAACAGCAATGGTTGTCTCAGTTGTTTTGTCATTCATTGACGTCATCACTCGCGTGCGCCACCACTGGCGATTTTTTCTTTTGGGATAACTAGCATAACAGAGACCTTTGAGTAAAAATCTTTTCAAGGTCGATTATTAACTACTCAAAGCATATTTTAAACTCAACTTATATTTTGACTGGACTTCCCCTTTAAGATGGCATTGTCGTTAAAAAGTTAAGTAAAGGAAAACGTTGCTTCAGTTAAATAAAAAAACGCCAACAGTAAAATTTTGTGTGAAAGCTTTTACGTAAAGCAAGGTGCTTGTCTTAGATGACTATGGTATAGTTGAAAAAAAGCGTAGGTTTCTGCTTATAATGGGCAAAGTAGAATAGTTATAATTGGTTTTTTCGTATAAGTTTTGATGCAATGGAGGCAAGGACCACAGAAAAAGTCAGGAAAGATCGACCGCTGGTTATCGGTTGGGAGGAGGACGGATGAAAGATCGAACAATAGCATCCAATCAAAGCCTGGAATAATCCCAATAAAGACGATCCAATATTTGGGATCCGAAGACAATTTTAAGAGGGTGTTCAAGTGTGGAAATTTACTGAGAAGATCATGAAAAGGAAAAAGCTTGAGGATGAATAGGATTTGACGCTGACAGTGGGTAGGAAAAATTGGGAAGAGAAAGGTGGATTGAAATAAATGGAAAAAGAAAGGTAATTTTTGTCAGATTTATATGAGTTTGAAGCGTTTGGATAGAATGAAGGAAGGTCAGTGGAAGTAGAGTAGGACGAAAAGGGTTTCCTACGGGAGTAGCAAAAATGGGTCATTTCAATAGGACCGAAAAGAGGAGACATTTTTTAGAGGCAGTTGTAGAAAAGTCCAGTAAGAGCCGCTGTATCTTGAAAGAAAAAATGACTACAGTAACACTGTGTTTCCTCAGCCGATTTTCCGGATACAAACAGTTCAGTATAAGGTGGATGTAGTTGGGCAAGAATGGCTGAAAAAGACAGAGGATTAGAAGTAAAAGGAGCTGAAGAAAGAAATGAGAAAATTGAAGTTATTTATTGTTAGATAAGGGAAGGTCAGTTAAGAGAAGAGCCATCGTTCGGTCTTGCTTTAGGGAACAGCAGAAACAAAAAATCTTGTAGTTAATCTTTGAGGGATACCCGAGGTAAAATCATCAGGAATACAATATGCCATTCCACGTTAAAGTAGCTTGTTTTTAAAGCCCAAAACAGTAGTCGCAAACCTTTTGTAATTTATGGACCACTAAATGTATGATTTGTTATTGGCAGACTACTAGCACGAATTTAGAAAAAAGCTGCTATGAAAACTGAAAAAGGTTTTCGCTTGATCGTATCTCGAAGATTGATGGATTCGGATTAATTCGACTCCTTTACCTGGTGAATTTGTTAAAACTCTGATTTTCTGCAGACGACCAAAATTTTTCCACTGACCACCGGTTATTGACCACTGGTCTAGAATTCAATTCAATTCAATTTTATTTGCAATCAAGGTATTGCGTTTCGAAGTTCTTATTGACAAAGTGATTGCGAAATAGGAAACAGCGGTTAAACGATTTAGGTTATTACACGCACAACGTCAATTGTGCTTGGTCGCCGTACCTCTAAAACGAAGTAGCTACGTTAATTTTTAAAAAAAGAAAGAGAGAAAAAAAAGGAAACAATTAATATAAATTTTAAAAAATAAAAGGTGCATACATAAGCGCAAAAGGTAGTAACAATACTGTATCACAATAAAATATACACATCCAAACTATATAAAGAGAATGTTGCATAATCACGGCTATTCTCAGACAATAATCATCCGATTGCTATCGTGGCCAATTTGTTAATTTTACAAAAGGAAAAAAATCGCGGGTTTATTCAGCGCTGAAGGGTTGCAGGCAACATAAAATAAAACGCGTATTTACTTGTCATCTTTCGTCTTGCATAATCAAATTTATCATTGCTCTTCTAAATTCTGTTTATGTTTGCTATATATCTCTATTACTTTGTTCAAAACGTTAAGTCAACCACTTTTCTGTTCAAATAAAGTTGATAAAAACCAGTGCATGATCTGGGGGATGATGATCCTTATTTATTGTTAAAATTTATTATGAACATGAATTGGCTACGTTAATAAGATGTTTAGATACGTGTTATTATTTCTGAATTGATTGCTTGCTTTGTAGAAACCTTCAACCATAGTTGTGAGAAAACGAATGAAATCGAAAACGAAGAAGATGTAAAAGTAGCATTCGTAAGAACTATCAAGTTTTAGTTATTACAATTGTTTATAAACTAAATATTTTATTTACAGAGCGATGCGAAAGAAAGTTTATTGAGCTTAGAAGATAAAAACAATAAAAACGAAAAAGAGTCTGATACCACTGGTTCAATTCCTTGGAGAATCTACTACGATTATTTTAATTCTGGGTTGCATGTTATATTTTATGCTGTTCTTGCGATAGCAGTTGTTGGGAGTCATGCATTGTTTATTTTATTGGATTGGTGGTTAGCTCAATGGTGAGTTAGGCTTTAATAAACTTTTTAATTTATTTATTTATAGGCATATCCAATACGTTACTTTTGAGTGAGTAATATTTTTATCTTCAGTAGAAAAGATTATTATTCAATATCTATTTCTATAAATTGCAATATTTTGGGGTAAAATCACAGTTTCATCAATTATTTGATTATACCAAAAAATTTTTAGGGCTCTTGCATCCCAAGATTTCTTCAATCAGAACAATGAAAACCGGTCCTTTGTTAACTCATCATTATCAAGCGACAACACAACAACCACTCCGATGACTACTTCAGTAGAACCTGTTACATCATATTTATTTGATCAATGTTATTATCTTTATGTTTATGCAAGTAAGTGACGATTTGACCGGTTTTAGTTAGTTTACAATAGATCTAGATTGAAAATAAAAATGTAACTAAATTTTCTCTGTTTATAGTTTTGTTGTCAATTTGTATGTTGTTAATCTATGAAGCTTTAGTAAGCTATAAAGCTGTACATAAATTGTTAATTGATAGTACTGTAATATCCATCTATTGTTGGAAACGGAAATAGCCGTTTGAAATTGACTCTTTCTTTCTTGGCACTCAGCAATGCCTTTAAAATTGTTTAGAATTTTAATAAAGATATGAACTTTTAAAGCCCTGTTTTGACCTGACTTGGAATCAAACTAGAGTAAATTGCTTCGGTATCGAACACTTTATTGGATTAAAACACTTTATGGATCTGGCTTAATGCATTAAATATGCTTTAAGCCAGACCTGACCAAGCTTTAGTCATTGCTGGCCAAATTTTTGCCAATAAAGTTTATCCCAGACCGCAATTGACACACAAAAATAAAAGTAAAGACCAAAAAAAGTCTTCCGTTGCTGGCAAAGTACAATCAGTTTGTGGAGACCTTTTTTTATTTTTACGTTCTCACATTTTATGTTTTTATTTCTAATTAAATCTTTTAAATATCGGAATTATAATCTTTTAAATAAGCTCCAGACTATGCTTTGCCTACTAACAAGCACCTTTTTTTAGTGTTCACTACTGGGCTGCAATAACTTTTTTTTCGAGTATTTTGGTCTGCACCATCAAAACGGTTGAGAAGGACTGCAATCATTCAAGTTAATTGAGCAACTATGGTACTTAAAAATTTTAAAAACTATGCCAAATGCGGGTTGGGTAGGTTCTGCACGGGTTGGACAGGTTCTACACAAGTTGAGCAGGTTTTGCGTGAGTTGGACAGGCTCTGCACGAGTTGGGCAGGTTCTGTGCCTGTTGGACAGGCTCTGTGCGGGTTGGGAGGTTTTGGCTTAAGCTTTTTTGGCTTTGTCTTGAAATGATGTTTTTGGTTAAATTTCTCTCTTTGGTTGCCTCAAAATCTTCTCCATATGTTGGTTGTGACCTGTTTGCATATTACCGATTTGTAAACCATTCCAATGCAAGGAACTGTTTTGGACCAATCAAAGACAATCTGAGTAACTTAATGTGCTTAAAAAAGCCCAACTAATTTTTACAGTCTGTACCAAAATTCTTCAAATAAATTTAGTGACGGGCAGTGATGGGATTCGGGGGTTTGCATGGGTTCTTGCAAACTTGTTCTTTTAAAAAAGTCTCAAGACCTCTCTATCTCTGTATAATGAGGGAACCTGTTGTTAGTGTGTTCCACACTAATTTCAGACAAACTTTGATACAGACTGTAAAAAATTAGTTGTGTTTTTTTAAGCACATTAAGTTACTCAGATTGTGGTTTACTATTTTACCTTGCTTTGTAGCATCAGCATTATGCTATTAGGAATCCATTTTGAACTATTAAATTATAACTCTATCTATATAAAAACAACCATAAAACAAACAGTTTATATTACTTAAAGAAAAGAAAAGGTCATATAAAATCTCTATTCAATTATAATTCTTTTTAATTAATTATTGCAGTGTTATTTTTAATTTCATTTTGATTTGAAAGCAAAACTACTGTAAATAATAAAAACATTTAAGAATAATAGTGCAAATTAATAATTTAGCTTTGGCATTTTTGAAACCTTTTATATTTACTTCAAAACCTCAATAATGAAGACAAACTCATAAAAAAAGGAAAGCATTTATTTAATTTTCTGATTAAGGAGTTTTACAACAGGAAAATAAAACTTCTGAAATATGAAACCTAAGGTGTTTAAAAAATCAAATTGAATATAAAAACAGCCCATCATAAACATAAAAAAAATTTATAGTCCAAGTTTTACATGAGGAAAGTACATGAGTAGTTTGCAGCAGTTTGACATCAAATAATAAGTATCAGATAAATAATTTATTTTTTCATCATAGCAAACATTTAAAAACATTTTTTAAATGTAAAAAAACTTTAAAGTGTAGAAAACTGATTTTGCAAATGCAAAATAATTAATTACTTTTTAAAATAAAAAAGCAAAAAATGCTTATGTAAAATTTTTATCTAAATTTTTATTAAGGTTCTTATCTACAGTATATCTTACTAAGCACTGTTCAAAAAAAATTAAAAAATTAAAAAGATTTTGATAAATAACTATTGCTTTTGGTTTGTCTCTATTGCAAAAACTTACACATAAATAACGAAAGCTTTCATTTAATGTATTTTGTCAATTTCTGGCCAGTTAACAAAAGACCTATGACGTAATCAAAACTATATAACCATATGTCTTGAGGCAAACTCAAATCACATTTGAAATTTAGACCTCAAAACTATTAAGAATATAACAAAATTGTAAAATCCACTTTTTCCTTACATTTTATTAAAGTTTTTATTGAAAATTATAACTACATCATATGCATTCAAGGAATATGGACATTTTCTTAATTGAAAATACATTTTTCAAATGTAAATCAAAAAATTTTTGTTGATAAATTAAAATAATCTCTAAAAAAGATAAATTAATCTTTTTAACCAAAAATTTTATGCACTGAAGAAGCCCTGCACCAGAAAATATCAATGATAAATAAAAGTATAATCAAAATTTAACTTAAAAAAATTTATTAAAAAATTAATTAGTCTATTAGGAACACACATAAATAACCAAAATTTTCCTTAAAATTACTAAATTAAATCAATGTTTTTATCTTAAAACTATAACTACAACATATGCATTTGATACAAAAGAAAGTTTCCTTTAGCACAAATATAAAAAATTGTTTATTGAAAGTTGATTTACTTAAGTCTATTACAAAGCACACGCTGCTCTTGAGGAGCAGCTTTGAAAAACGTTTGCTCTTTCAAAACAAAATTAAAAACTTTTGCTCTCGTAGAGCAATTGAAACTAAATTCTTGTCTTTGATTGGTTAAAAACAGCTGACTTCCGTTTTTTTAGCGGAGTCACCATTGCAGGTAAGTAGCGTGATCCTATTTATCCGGTGCCTTTATCAAGGGTACGACAGAAATCACAAATCAGAGTGTTCATGACACTAAGCTATCCCGAGAACAACAAACTTAAAATAAATTTTTAGGTATTTACATTTTCGCCTTATTAATTTGACTGATTTAAAATAAAACAAATTAAAATCAGTTTCCTTCAGAAGGTTGGATTATTTTACAATTGTGACGTAATATAAACGTTTTTTTTGTGTGCTTTTCCCAAATCCCCATTTTCAAGTGTTGCTGAACGAAATATTGCATTCATTGTAATACAATACAATCTTTTACAGTGATGATGATTGGATTTTTCGTGCTTATGTTCATGAGAACAACGATGCATTATTATCTCTGTGTGCAATCAAGCGTGACCTTACATGCAAAGATGCTTGCTTCGGTTCTCAAAGCCAAAATAAGATTTTTCGACACAAATCCCATCGGTGAGTTTTCAAATGGAGTTTTCAGCATTAATTTGTTTTCTTCAAAATATGCCAATTAAGGCGTAAATTTATCTAAATAAGGAGTAAATTTATCAAAAGCTTTTGTGAATGCTTATTTTTGAATAGTGAGTGTTGAATTGAAATTAGTTTTAGAGGTTGAGTATCTTCGATATAAAAAATGACGTCAAAGTGAAAAAATATTGTACGTAATTCACATTTACAGAAGCGTATTAAGAGAGTTAATTGATGGTTTTGTCTGTTATACTGTAAAGGTTTTTACAATGATGAAATGCTTTACGATTGTTCAGCACAAAGCCCACATTAAACTGCTTCGATGATGTTGAAATTTAGTAAATCGATGAACAAAACGAAGTGATGCATTGTGATGTCTACGTTTAGATCTTATCAAATGGGAGTTTTTCTTTTTTTGGCCTTGAATATTATCAAACCCACTATTTTTTTACTGAATCCCAGCGCATGATCTTGTAATCAGATTCTATTTGATTTCATAATTTTTCACCTCTATATCAGGGATTCCCAAGTCAAGGGTTGAAATGGTCAATATGTGGGGTTACAAACAGGTCATGTGGTCGGTGGGGTCGCTGAGGTATGATCAGGAAAAGTGTATAGAAAACATCCATGCGAGTTCATCTGAAATTTAATAGTTTGTACGAGTATGGTAACTATAGTTACTATACCCGTACCAAACGTTTGCTCTTTCAGAGCAAAATTAAAAACTTTTGCTGTACCACCCAGAAAAAATATAATTAAAATAAACGCGTACAATTATAGGTACTGTATGTTTTCCAAGGTAGGCTTATTTATTTTGTATTATTACCCGTTATCTAACTAAACCAGTACCTGTGGATTGAGGTTTATTGCGTTTCATTAGTCGTCAGTTCTACTCGTAAAATACAGTATATGTTTAGTTATTTGGCCGACGCTATTGCAATGTAGCTTTGCTCACAACTATCAGTTGACTTCTAGGCTTTTGATTAACAGGTTGGTCTCGTTAGTATGGTCAGTTTTTATGATATATTAGTGATGGATTTTGTTTCTACATTATTCTATTGTAGTTGTCAGAATAATAAACATTTTAGTTTATTTTTATAATCACGCCCGCATACGGCGATATAATATAAATAGATATATACTTCTATAGTGTGTATAGAGATTTGTACATAGGTTTTTTTTCATCATTGCATGTAAGCTAGAACTTTACAGGGTGGGGAAAAAGTTCCCAGAGAAATTAAATTGACAATATTTCAATTATAGTAAAGGAATATTAAATAAATATATTATAATATTATTACTAAGACTATCACAAAATATATGTCTATATTTCAATATGTCCTCCTTTAGCTTTTACTACTCTCTCGAGTCTTCCTCTGAACTCTCAACTGAAACACGGAGCTTGTGATATTTTGGCCCAGGCTTTCTTCAGAGACACCTTCAAACCTTCAGCGGTGTTGTGTGTTTTAGCACATACTGTATATCGACTCTAATATCGACCAAATGTTGAAGTCCAGAGGATTCAAATCAGTAAAGCAGGCGGATATATTTCCTCGCTCCAAAAATTCGAAAAATTGGCTCTGCACCACGCTTGAGTTTTTCTGGACGTGTAGGAAGGAGCACCGTCTTGTGGGAAGGTGAAGTTTTCGTTTCCGAAGTGTTTCTTCATAGCTTGAGATGCAGGGATCAAAATATCCTCAATATAAGCATTTGTATTCAGTTTTGTGCCTCGTTTGATGAAAATGAGGGGTGACTTTCACGTTTTGGAGACCGCCGCCCAAGCCATGACCGAAGCCGGTTTTTGTCGGCTATAAACTGTTTTCAGATGTTCAGGGATATTATCACGTTTCTTTGCCAGCACTCTGTCATTTTGAGAATTGAATTTGGCCTTCACTGTGATTAATTTTTCATCTGAAAATATGATGTCTCCTTTTCGCGTGCCATCCTTCATGAAGTTCAGGAGAACTTGAGCTCTGTCCGCTCTCTTTTTCTTTTGAAGATCAGTGAGCTGATGGAGCTTCCTAGTTTGAAGGGAGAAAGCTAGAGGTCCGTTTTTACGATGGTCCTTATAGTTTTTGGACTAATATTCATCTCTTGAGCCATTTTTCGGATTGATCGTTTTGGATTCCTTCTGACCCTCGCACAAGCCGCCTTGATGATCTTGGATGTACGAGCTGTGCGAGAATGTCCACTTCCAGGAAGGTCTTTATCATCACCTAGCTCCTTAAATCTTGCTACAGTGTCGTACATAGTTGATTTTGGCACTTTAAGCTGCTTGATGATCATCGAATTGGACACTCCCGTGCAATGAAGCTTAATAATGGCATGACTTTTACTCATTTTTGACAAATTTTATGGCAATTAAAATTAAAAAACCAAACTGTAAATGAAAAATGATAATACAGCTTTCAATTGATCATCAATTTATGCTTTCGAGCAATTAAAATTTGTTTAAATTTAAATCTTAAAAATAATTCCGGAAACTTTTTCCCCACACTGTAAATCTATATCAGTGTGTGTTTTTAATGATTTTAAATATTCAAACATAAATATATATTCCTTATAGACCTGTGCGCGATTAATGTATGTAATTTCTGCAGATGTGAGTATAAAGTATGTAGACAAATTTCTTTTTAATTTGTACGCGGTCTCTGTTGTAAAAGGCTTATCGCATTGTGAGTGAAGGACGCATAATAATAGCCGAGCTTAATGTATTAGCGACTTGTGTGGTTTCTCATGAGCGGCCGCGATATGGGAATTTAGTTAGAATTTTTTATTATAATAATTATGTAATGCATTTTTTGCTGATTATGTTGATTAGGAGTAGATGTGATAAACAATTATAACATGTCCGAGGGTGATTGTACAGTATATTAGCGTTTGGTTTACTAAAGTTTTATGGTTATGAGTTTAGTAGTTTCTAGATGCAATGATGCAGTTATAAAAGTGATTGATTTTCAAAATATTACAGAGGCCCAAGTTGTCGACAAATTGTAGGCACACATAGATGCATGCATACATGTACGTCTGTATTCATAGTCAGGCAAAATATTACATACATGCATACATACATACATACATATTGAATTGGGGTAACACGGAATGTTTGAAAGTTCTGAATGGGGTCGTGCTAAGAAAAGCTTGAGAACCCTTTCTCTATGTGAATGAAGATTAAACTTTTATTAATACGGGATATAAATATTGGGATGATTTTCTATTTATTGTATTATAATAATGTGTTTTAATTAATTTACTAAATGAAGCATAAAAAATTTAGTGTTTTGTAGAGAATCGAAATTTAGGTAGATTTTCTACAAAGCACAATAAAAAATCTAAGAAACGTTTTATTAGCTGTTGCCCAAACAAAACTTCATATAGTACCTTGTTACATACCAGACTGTAATACAGCGTACAAAAAGTTTCAAGTGAAACATAATTGCTTTTTCTTTAAAAGACACCAGCGTATCGTGGGAGTTATTGTGTTAATTGTGTCATATGTGATTAACAGGTTAAAGTTTCATCCATTAATATTTCAAAATATTTAATAGTTTTAACTCGTTTAAGAGTTAACATTATTTACATCATTTAATGGTTCGAAACTTATTCGCGTCATTTTGTTGTGTCTTGAGGAAAGACACTTAACGGCACTTTTTTTTGCTTGGCGATCTTATCAAGCAGCTCGAAATTTTCATTCATATTACCGAAAATAAAAAAATAAAACTTTCAACCGGATAGCAATATTTCAACATCTCCGGACGCAGGTCAGAGTAATTGATGATTGTGCTCAATATTGTGTTTTGTTAAGTTCTTCTAAGTTCTAAGTATAGGCTTGTGGGTATTTGTTAGTAACAATAAAATTTATTTTTAGTTAGTTTAATGGTAATTTGTTATGGCGAAGCTTTGAGCTAAAGAGAATTGTTTTTGTTTTTTTTTTGGTACTGGTTAAGTATGCAGTCTACTAACAAACTTCTTGTTAAATACGCGGTCTACCATCTGTCAAAAAGCCTGTTGGTAGATCGCATACGCCTGGTGTAGACGGCATATTTAATCATCACTGTTTTTTTAAGCCTATAATGCCACTTTGAAGATTATAACAACAACTTTAAAATAACTAATGAAATAGACGGAACCATAACTTTTTAAAATTTTTGGTAGTCTTTAAAAAGACTGTTTATTTGAGAATTCTTTCGGCCAACTTTCGTCAGAAGAATTCGTTGGCAAAGGACGAACTTTAGGAAAACCGTATTGGAAGACATCAAAAGCAACAAGCCTCTGAATGGTTAGAGAAAGCGAGTACGCGATTGGTTACGCACTCACCTGCGCCGCAAGCGAGAAAGCTTCAATCCATAGACGAACTCTTTCTGGAGACAAAGAGAGGGTTCAAGAGACTCTATGAAGGTGGCTTCGAGCGTTGCCAGATGAAAAGATGATCGTCCTGTAGCTAAAATAGAGAAACAGGACGTATCAAATATTTCCGCGCAAATTTTATTGTCTAACAAATATTGACCAATAGCCGAAATGTGTGCGTTTTGAGTGGATTTACATTGACGTCTCGGGAGATCTTTTTGAGGTTTAATTTTGTTTCTAATAAATTTTGGAACATGTTGTCGAATTCGTTCTTCCAATTGTTGGGACGTTCTACCTACAGTACGTACGCACTATCACAGTGGCACAACTACTTGTATGCAATATTTCTTTTTTGATGAGCAGGCAAAACAACCTTTAGAAAAGAAGGCAACATCTTTTTTGAAAAGACACTGAAGTAATAAACTTTTTGTTAAACTTTTCAACCAACACATCAAGAAACGACAGTGGCTTTTTAATTTCATTTTCGGGAGTAAAAACAAAGATGAGTGCTGAATTCTGCACTCACTTGAAAATTCTACAAAAAGTTTATTACTTTAGTTTATAGAAAACCTACATTCACCGGAAAGTATAGACACTGGGATTCATTTGGACCAAAGAAGAGGAAACTAATGTTATTGGTGCTCTTGCTAACAGAGCTCTAGAAATTTGCTCTTTTGAAAAGTTCTCAAGGGAAGTCGACAAAATCAAAAATATCTTGCGAAAGAACGGATACCCAGAAGTTACTATTCCCGGAATTAAGAAGAAAATTTCAAATTTTGAAATATCCAAGCGGTTCGACCCTGAAAAGTGCCCGGTATATCTAAAATAACCTTGGATTGGAAACGTTTCCCTTAAATATGAAAAACAAACAAAATCAATTGCTTTGGATCAGTGTCGCCAGGAATAGCTTTCTCTTTAAAAATGATGTTGCCTTTGTTAGATTTTTTGTATTTGTGTTTATTGTGTTTCTTGTATTTGTTTCTTTACAATATTTATTTTATTTAATTTTATTTTATTTTGGCAACACTGAAAGATTACTATAAATTCAATAGAGCCGATTTGTTTGGTCTTTTTCACCATTTGGATTACATATATACTGTCGTTATTTGCCGGTTCGAAAATCTATTGGTAAGCTAATATTTGCTTGTTTTGAAAACGTAAATTGTTTAACTTGGATTCGGATAATTTTAGTTTAATTTGTGTTCGCCTTCTAAATGTTGTGTTTTTTGATTTGATTCACGCCGTGCTTTTAACTTAAATAGAAATCATTGCAAATCATTGCAAACTATTGCAAATTGAAGTGCATGTTATTCAACCAAACAACTCGAGCAGCGACGTGTATTGTTAAAATCTACGGCAAAGCCGTGAGTCTTCAGCAAGACATTGGAAGAGTCCCAACAGCCTTCTTTTCTTAGGGATGTTTTGCCAGCTCATCAGAAAAGAAATATTGTAATCAAGTATTTGTGCCACTGTCATAGTGCGTACGGAGGTAGAACGTCCCAACAATTGGAAGAACGAATTCGACAACATGTTCCAAAATTTATTAGAAACAAAATTAAACCTCAAAAAAGATCTCCCGATACGTCAATGTAAATGCACTCAAAACGCACACATTTCTGATTTGGCAATTGGTCAACATTTGTTAGACAATAAAATTTGCGCGGAAATATATGATACTAATTGCTTTTCTATTTTAGCAGCAGGCGATCATCTTTTCATCTGGCAACGCTCGAAGCCACCTTCATAGAGTCTCTTGAACCCTCTCTTTGTCTCCAGAAAGAGTTCGTCTATGGGTTAAAGTTTTTTGCTTGCGACGCAAGCGAGTGTGTACAACCAATCAAAGACCTCATTGCTTTCGATGTTTTCCAATACTATACAAATCACAAATTTCCTGAAGTTTGTCATTTGCCAACGAATTCTTCTAACGAAAGTGGCCGAAAGAATTCTCAAGTAAACAGTCTTTTTAAAGACTACCGAAAATTTAAAAGAGTTGTGGTTCCGTCTATTCCATTATAGTTATTTTAAAGTTCTGCGTAACCAAGAACTTGTTCAAATATAACAACGACATTTTATAATCTTAGCAATTTTATTAGTCATTATATTTGCAGGCGCCATTTTGAATCGATTTTCGAAGGATATGAACCAAGTTGATGAAATGTTGCCATTGACTCTTCTTGACGTTTTCTACGTTAGTTTTATTGAATAATATTGTGTTGGAAAATAAACCAAACTGATTCTCAATTCTCATATAATATCGTATTTTTTAACGAAAAAGTAGCAGATTATTTCCAAATGCTTGGATGACTGTTTGATTTTTCCACATAATAATTATGTAAGCTTCTCAATTGAACTTTTCGAGTTGGTCATTTTTCAATCATCCCATCTGTTATTCTATGATTTTAAACATTGGAAAACTAGTTAAGAAACATTTTTTTTTTTGTTTACTATGTTGGAATTTTAAAAATATTTTAATTTCAAAATCAAATTTTATATTTTCAATCAGTTTATTTTACAACAAATTTTCTTCTGTTACAGGATCTTGGAGCTGTTTTGGCTATTATAATCTTCGTTGTGACTGTCAATTATTTCATCGTAATCATGATTATTCCCATAATAATTTATCTTGTTTGGATCAGGAAATATTTCGTGACAACATCAAGAGAAGTGAAGAGAATCGAAGGACAAGGTTTTTGTTTGTTTCTAAATTTACAAACTAATTAATTATTTTGCTGATTGTTTTGTTTTGAAATGCTGATTGTTTGTTAACAGAACGAAGTCCAGTGTTTAGTCACTTGTCAGCTACATTACAAGGTTTGATCACAATTCGAACGTTTCAAGCACAGGATGATTTCATCGACACTTATAATCGCTTGCAAGATAAACACGGACGTAAGTAACATGAATCAAGTTCATGTACAACAAGTTTTTTTTAGATGTTTATCAATTAATAATGTCCTCCGTATGTACGACTCAAGTATATATACAATATGAATCATATACATAGATATCTTTCTGCTCATATTGGTAGCAACATAGAATGATACGATCCCGGTTTGACTTGTACCCTGGTCATATTCTTAATTTCGTAGATGAATGATTTAGCGTCAATTTTTTTGCTTTCGGGTCTTTATACGAACCAAATGTGGTCCCCGGGACACGGGTTGGACGCCCCTGGTCTAGAATGTTTGGGAAATGGCAAAAAATGGTGAAACGTAAAGAATCGAAATTAAAACAGTCCAGCACGAGATGGAGGATGTCCTATGATTCGAAATCACAGTTCCTGCACGAAGAAGTCTTGGCTCGACCAATCCGAGATATTGTGCAAAAAACTTGCTTTGCCCGTTGCAGTGTAAGCGAAAGAGGGTACATAGAGTGGAGCAAAAAAGGATAAGCTCCTTCGACGATACAGCACGAATTCGATGATGAAAAATGTAACATTGGATAACGCGTTACGTTGACAGGAATTAAGAGATGAGAAGGAAGGTGGAATATGGAGAGGTTACTGATAGTCACAAGACAAGGAGTTAGGAATTCGCCACTTTAATGCATGAAGAATGGCGTAGTTCTAACCACTGTAAAGACTCGTTTCCACTACGAGCGTAGAATGGAGTATTCTTTGTTTGTTTTATTGATTTTTTTTGCTTCGCTTAGCGCTCATTTAGCACGGAAAGATCAATAAAAGAAACAAAGAATACTTCATTCTACGCTCGTAGTAGAAACGAGCCCTTACTTCCAGCACAGAGTCCAGCCTATAAAGAAAAAGAGGCAGCAATAGAACATTTAGGACACTGTTCTTCCCTTTTCCATCTGTGTAAGCAGTAATGGCTCTGTGTGGGAGGTGAAAAAGGTGAGAAAAGTGGCTTTATTGAGAAGGTGAGCAGAGTCATTTAAAAGAACATGGATGGAAAGATAATAGGAAATAAAATAAAGGTATACGAGAAACCAGGGATGCTTAGAGGGGCATAGAATTAAAACCGATTATGGATTTAATTCAAGGCTTGGGGTGAGGTCATGAAATCTTGAGAATGATTTCTGTGGTCCTTTCCTGTGATAGGCTTGAGGGTTATTGTGAGCAAGAAAGGTTAGAAGAAAAGATGAGATTAGTCGTAAAGGATTTTTAAAGTAATGATTGTATTAATGGGTAAAAGTGACTTGAAATGGGGAAAAAAGTGCTTTTAAGTGTAAGAAGGGGGTAAGAGCGGATGACATAGAACCAGTAATGACTCTACAGAAAGATTTGTGCATTTCCTCAATGGAAGCAGTAGAAGTAATAAAAGAGAAAATAAACCAATTTGGAGAGAGGCGCAGATAAGAATAAGTCGGATAAAATAGTTGCATAAGTTAGTGAGAGATTCTTAAAAGGAAAGAAACAAAACCAATAGAAAGAAAAACTTGAAATCCGTTATTAAACTTTTTTTGTAAACCTAAAAATAATGTTAAAAAAAGAGTGTTCGGTCGAAGATTAAACCGAGAAAAGTCAGAGTTGGAGCGTAGTGGGTTGTTGGGAATGGAAAAAGTGAGTTTGAGTTAGTATTAATTGGTTTTAAGTTGGATTAAGTTGAAGAAGGGTGACTCGTTTGTAAAAGATTAAACGAGATAAACGCCACCTAGAGGACTATTCTACCAGTTGATTTTAAGGGCAAACTGGACAGTGGACACCCGCACAATGCTCGCTCAACTCGCTCTTTCGGGGAGGAGCCCCAATGGCAAGTCTGTCAGACATGCACAAATAAAAAGAGATGCAGCCATATTATTAATAAAAAACGAGAAAAGACTAGGCCAAGGACTGAGCCTTGAGGAACGCCTTATCGGTGTTGAAACAGACAGCTCAGAGAATTACAACTTTGGACTTTCTGTCAATCAACATCGTGCCGCTAGTTTTGCATCGACCCGGGGATTGAGAAGCACTGTTCTAACTTACAAGCGTTACTAGTAACTATGACTTTATCTCAATTGTTTGGTTTTTTAATGTATTTTATTTTTGCAGGTGCTTTGTCTTTTCATTTTTTCAGTCAAATATGGTTCGAATACAGACTGGATATTATCACTACAGCTTTCATCAGTTCTTGTGCATTTCTTAGCATCATTTTTGTTACTGTTCTACCAGATAGTTGGCCCATTAACCCCGGAAATCTCGGCCTTACTTTGACGTATTCAACTTCATTAATTATTTGGTTTAAGTGGGGCATTCGACAATCAGCAGAAGCAGAAAATTTTGTACGATTTGATGGTTACGTCATAGTGATCACGTGATAGTTTTTGAATTAAGATTTGATGATTCACTTTTGTCATGATTGTTTTCAGATGACTTCAGTGGAACGAATTCAAGAATATCACAAACTTCCAGAAGAATCATCGGATGAGAAAAAAGCTCCTCCCAGTAACTGGCCTATTGACGGAGACATCAAGTTTATTGACTTGTCATATTCTTATTATGATGGCGGTCCTTCTGTGTTGAAGAAAATTAATTTAGAAATTAAAGCAAAAGAGAAAGTAAGTTAACATTGAGTTGAGATATAGCAAATATTAATTGAATTTGTGTTAGCTTGGAATCGTTGGACGAACAGGCGCCGGCAAAAGCTCGATCGTGGCCGCTTTGTTTCGCATGACTGATCACATGAGTGGCTCGATTGTGATTGGCGGATTGGATTTCAGCCAAGTATCACTGGATGGATGGAGGAAAATAATGACCATAATCCCACAGGTTTGTGGTTGTTTGTTAAATACGTGTAATTCTGTTTTTACGATATAACTTGATGCGATAATTTTGCTGAACAAGTTATTTCATTTACCAATGAATAAGAAAATGTTGATTGTTTATGTTTTGGTTAGGATCCTGTTTTATTTGGAGGAACCATGAGAAGAAATCTTGATCCTTTTTCTATTTACACGGATGAAGATGTATGGAAGGCCCTTGAAAAAGTAAACACAGATCACATTTACATAGTTGCTGACTTAATTATTTTTCTAATTTTGAATCCGCAAGATTTCCACCGACACGAGAAGGAAACAACTGATGTTTACAATTTCAATTTTAAAACCTTTAAAATATTTTGGGTATGAAAGTAAAACTTGTGATTGATTATAACATGATTTTCCAAACTGGTGTCTTGTTTTAAAAGGCTACGTGTATACAAAGAAGCTTCGTAGCCTATAATGTGAATAAACTGTAATTTGTTTTTTGAATAGAAAGCAGCAATAAAAGTATCGAGTGTCTTAATTGTTTGTCGAGAGGACGTGCTCGTTCCTTCCTTGGTTCGGCAGTCCCATTTTTCAAAAAAGACCAGTTGCATCATTTGTTATGACATGATATCAAATTTACATTATGCGATTGTTGTAGTTGGTTTCTAATAATTGTTTTTTTTTGTTTTTTTTTTGGTTGATGCCAAATACATAAAAGCGTAATAAAAGTTTTTATTGAACTTCAAGGTCCAGTTGAAATGTGTCGTTGAAAATTTTCCTTTGAAACTTGAATGTCTTCTGAGTGAGTCGGGTTCGAATCTGAGCGTGGGACAGCGTCAGTTGGTTTGTCTTGCCCGAGCAATCTTGCGGAACAACAAAATCTTAATCATCGATGAAGCAACTGCTAATGTTGATACGAAGTCAGTTTATATAAGTTCTAGTCCAGAGTTTACAAACTACTGCAGCACAATAATTTGTTATGGTTTAATAGCACACTAAAAAAATTGTTAAAACCCATGAAAATGATTAATTGTTTTACTGAATTTTTGAGTATGTTTTGTTCAACTGAAAATATTCAATACTTACTATCATAATTCTCCAATAAATAAAGTACTGAAACCTAGTATTACATTGTGTAAGTTAAAAAGTTTTTGGGAAGATATTAATTTAAAATGCCATTAAAAAAAGCAAATTCTCATAGGGGTTTTACAGGCCAAAGCTTATCACGTGTTTGCGATAGCCGTTCACGCATCATTGTGCTTTGACGTCACAGCCGCCTACAGGTGACTGGTCACAACGGTGGCAAACCGTTGGCAGCACGGTCTCGGATTTGGCTGACCAAGAAATCGACCTGGACTTTCAGCGGCGGAGTGTTAAAATTTATCAGCACATGAACTGCCCAGTTAACACTTGTTATAGGTTCTCTGATTAATTTTTTAAAATAGTCGAGTTTTGATCATGTTGTTTATAACAGGACAGATCGACTTATTCAAGATACAATTCGAAAGGAATTTTCCCACTGCACAGTTCTTACCATTGCTCATCGTCTGGATACGATTATTGATTCCGATAGGATTTTGGTGATAGAACTAGATCTGTTTCAGGATCTAACATATGGTAAAATATTTTATTCCAGGTTTTATCCGATGGTGAGATTGTGGAATGCGATGAACCACACAAGTTATTATGTAATAACGACGGCGTTTTGACAGAAATGGTGAGAATGACCGGAAGTCGAGAAGTTGAGCTTCGTAAAGCCGCGGAAAAGGTGAAAGTCGTGATGTTGTGTGATGTTTGTATTAATTTGTGGTGTTTGTGTTGATATTCAGGTTTATATTCAACGACAAATCGAACAAGCGGAAGAAACGTTAAATGGAGAAAATAAAGACGAAAAGTTTGAATCACATGGTACTGAAGTTGATCGAACAGTGAATACTATTGCGAAAAATTGAATTTTTTGTATAGGCTAATTATTCGATAGTTTCTTCGAAATTAAATTAAAATTTTTACTGAATTTTTTTAACGTTTAGGATAAAATATTTAAATTGAATAATGACTTGTATGAGGTACTATAAAAATTGAAACTGTAAATTGTGACCTACAATGTTTGCTTTCTTATTGCAAATAGAATTGCTGTTTTCTTTCTGTCTATAACTTTGATGCATTCTCGACGGGTTTGTTGTGATGCAGTTATGTTCCATTTATTTATTTAAATCTTTTATAAAATTTTATAGCAAATCCGCTGGCTTTAAGAGTGCTTGATAGAAAATTCAGAGCTTATGTAATTTGACTAAGACATCCTTACAAACACATCACGTGGATTTTACGTGGAGTTTGATTAATGCGCGGAATTCGACGTAGAATAGACTAATATTAGATTATTTTGTGATTTAGTTTTTGATCTCATTATTTTCTATTCATCTGTAATCGTGTATTTTTTCGTGGCTGAATTTAAAAACGAAAATTTTAAAAGAAACGTTTAATTTAAAGATTTGTTGTAAAATATCTCTATGCGATTGCAACATTCAAAGTTTAAATTTTTTGATGTAAATAATATTTAATATTTTTGTTACGTTACCGGTTATAGAATTATTGCATTTCCATTAAAACCTGAATTATTGCGTGATACGCATTACATTTTGGTTTGTCAATCATCGTATTAAACAGTAGTGTGGCATCATAGGTATTTTTCGACAGATTCGCTGCTATAGAGATAAGATGCAAGTCCAACGTGTGTGCTCACACTGGAACTAGTCAACGAATAATTAATTAAGTGTTTAAAAAACGGTAAAAATTCTGCGATTGGAAAAACCAACTTCTAGTATCGAATAGGAAAATTTGCCAAGTCTGTACCAGGGTTGCGGAGTCGGAAGATTAAGATCCGACTCCGAGAATTTCTAAATTTCCGACTCCGACTCCCTACTATGAGCAAAATATTTTTTTTAAATTAAATTAACTAAGCAAAAATCATTCTTTCAAGTTGTTATTTGCACAAAATAAGTCAGGTTTTTTTAAATACATAAAAAGAATTTACTTTAAAAAATTACGTATATGAGTGTATATACCAGGGGTGCAAAAACACGGTCGCGCACTGGCACCGCGCGACCAGAAAATTTGCCCGTGCGACGTAAATCAGGGACGTCCAACCCGTGGCCCGCGTAAAGGTTTTGAATGGTTCACGCAGTATTTTTTGAAGCCCTCTGTCGCGTCAAGTTTGGCAGAAATGGAAAATAGATTTGTGTGAAAACCTTGTTATTTTTTAAAGTTCATTATAATTTTGGGACGAAAAAGTCGGAAATCTGAGACTAATTTTAGACGAAGACCTTTTTTTTTTTTTAGAGATCATATTGATTTTTCGACAAAAAGTCGGAAATCTGAGACTAATTCCCATGGTAAATCGAACCCGTGACAAACCTTAATGTTAATACAATTAATGCAGGGGTACAAAAATTTTTGTTAAGTTTAGTAGCACACAAAAATTTTTAGTAGCACATAGGCTACATCAGGGGTGTCCAACGTTTTTGAGCCCAGGGCCATTTTGACTTTGTCTCTTAAAAAATCACATTGATCTCTAAAAAAAAGGTCTTCGCCTAAAATTAGTCTCAGATTTCCGACTTTTTCGTCCCAAAATTATAATGAACTTTAAAAAATAACAAGGTTTTCACACAAATCTATTTTCCATTTCTGCCAAACTTGACGCGACAGAGGGCTTCAAAAAAATACTGCGTGAACCATTCAAAACCTTTACGCGGGCCACGGGTTGGACGTCCCTGATTTACGTCGCACGGGCAAATTTTCTGGTCGCGCGGTGCGAGTGCGCGACCGTGTTTTTGCACCCCTGAATTAATGACTTATGTAAAGCCTGGGTGTAGGACTAGACCCTGAGTGTTGTCTCCTGCGTGTAGGACTGCATCTATCTGTAGTCGGTTCGAAACTCAATGAGGTATGCATCACTGACGAACTTTAACAAAAGCAAAACTCGAGTCTGGTGCTTCTTGTTTTAGGTGGCTTAGTTTTGTTTTTATCAGTAGGTAATGAGGTTAAAACGTAAATATGAAAATTTCATACTTGTAAAAATTTTTACAAATGTTAGTAATAACTATGGAATTTATTGACAATGAAAATTTGAAAACAAAAGTTTATAAAAGCAAAAGAAGCAAAAAACCATACGTAAAAGAATTAAAAATTTAAACCCACAATTATAGACTACAAGAAAAACAATAAAATGCGACTAATTTTAGAATTTTCCTGAATCACCAACTGCATATAAAGAAACTCCAGAGAAAAATGTTGACATTTCCATACCAATAATAAGCTCATCCTTATATTTCTCAAATAAACTTCAGCCATTAATTTGATGGCATGAAGTCCATCTTCACAGCAATTTATGGTTATATATTGATAGTAAGAATATATATGTGAATTTTGTCGGATTTTGTAAACCAAGTAAAAGGGGGTCTGTAGTTTCTATCTCATGAATATTTCAATTATTGTAATTTTGTACCAGACTGAACATGCAGGCTCCCTGCCATTTATTGACATTCATATTATGAGATTATTAAAAAATTCACCTTGGTTCTAAACTTTTGGTTGATATTTTTTTTGAAAGAATAGAGCAAGAAGACTAAGTTTTAATTTTCAAAAATTTTAATTTAATAATTTGCTCGTAAAAACAAAATTGCTTCTGTGAGTTTCTTCTTTATTGCAGCCCTTTGGTCTATTCTGATGAGCCTTAATGATAAAAACAGACGTTCAATACTCGCTTCTGTTGGAGGAAGTACTTATTTAAAGACATGTCAAAAACAAAAAAAAAGAAGGGGCATTTTGGAGGTTGAAACGGATTAATGGCATTTACATTAATTTCAATGGAAAAATTCTCTTTGTCATAGGAGTAAATTGAGGTACGAGCTCGGTCACGGAACGAACTAAACTCGTATGTCAAGGTACCACGTATTATAGAAAGAGGCTGCTTAGGATAGTAAATTGATTATGTACCTGGCATTTGCTTCCTGTCATTGGATTGAAGAAAAAGAAGCAACTAAATCGGCTGCCCGAGCGTAGCATTACGCAAAATATTATTTGCTTACAAATTAAAATTTAAACTTTTTATGAGTCGCACGCTGTGTCGCGCGATACGCGGCAAGGTTCTCTTAAAAAGATTACTGTACTGCACTCCACTGGCGCGCGCGGCCACGTAAGTTGCGCTGTTAACATCGCTAATACGTAAAGAAATTGTACATGAGGAGTCGGATAAAATATTCCGACTCCGACTCCTAGTCTACTTGACAGTCCGACTCCGCAACCCTGGTCTGTACTGTTGTAATGCTTAAAAAGCTTTTTTCCATTATCGTTTTGAATAATTTTCAGGTATGTGTAAACCCTAATTTTCCAAAGAAAACATACACAATGACACCTTCGGCAATGTTAAAATGCAATCTGAAAAATAAAATTTAGTACTGTCAATAGCACAAGAATTATTTAGTCGGCACATCGCATATTGATTTGGTTAGTTTTCTTTAGTGTTTATATTTGGTTATTAATGAGTCTTGTCATCAGCTATTTTTTTCTAGTAATTTCGGTTTGAGAATGGTTTTTTCATAATACTCTTTATGTTATTTTACATCCAACTAAGATTTTCTTTACTAATTACTTCTATTTCGGGCTTATTTGCTTTCTCAACTTACAGTAGAAAAATAACGAGCTGTACTGGTTTAATATCTTAATATGTGAAACTCGCTTTAATTTGCTTTATTTAATTGGCATCGTGAATTGTGTCTTTGAAACAGGGTGTCGAACCGGATCCGTAAACCCGTATTAACCGTTATTATTTTTTGAACCCGAACCGAAACTGAACCCGAAAAAATAAAATTTGCTGAACCTGAACTGGAACTGAACCCCTAAAAATAAAATTTGCTGAACCTGAACCGGAGCTGAACCCGTAGAAAAAAAATTGCTGAACCCGAACCTGAACCGGAACTTTATTTTAAATGGATCCGGTTCGACCGTTTGATGCTCTAATTTTAATTTTAAAGTTATTTGTAGAAGAATCAGAATTACAATTTTGTTTTTGAAGTTGGCGCAATTTTTTTGGTCACGATACTTGTTGTGTGGCAATACAGAAACGTTATAAACGACTTTTTAGGCGAGAAGTTAAGGCAAAACACATGTCACTTGCTAGATAAAGAAAGCGAAATCTTAAATATATGCTAAAGCAGTTGTTCTTAAGCTTTTTACAGTGCCATACTATTAAAAAAAATACATATTAATATAGAGACGTAGCAAACATAGTGAAACCATCGTTGGTGAAGCAAAATTATTTGACGCCATTAAAAAATCAAAGCTGCACAGTGCAGGCTGTTTGGGAGCCACTCGACTGAAATTTAGTTGCGTGGAGAAGTTTAATAAAAAAAGCAGTGTAAACTTATCGAATGATTCGAATTCAGTATAACTTATAGTTGCCTCAAATGGTTTTCACTAGCATGATAGTATCCCTAACAGTCGAGATTGAGTAAAAAATATTGTTGAGCAAGCAATGCAATAAAGTAATTAATTTTTGATTTTTCAAAAAACAAAATTTTTTCAAAAAAAAAAAACAAAAACGTTTATCTAGCGTGCTTTTTCATTTATCAAGTATTACGTTAAAATTAAATTTTTGTTAACTTTCAGGCTTACCAAAATTGTAGCAACAGGACAAATAACTTTTAATACAAGAACCACATATTTGCTGGTTCATTACAAAAGTTTTGCGTCAGTTATCTTTATGTAGAATGCAACCGAAAAACCATAAGCAAATTACATTGTTGTATAAGTTATCCCTGCAAACAAAATTTAGTAGCACAATTTGACTTTGAGTTAAAACTAAATAGTTTTGGTCGCCAATAGTTAGCTTGGCAAACAAAACATTATGGAGGAGTCAGAGCATTTTTCTGCCAATATCAAGCTAGTGTTTATCAAAAAAGTTTTTAATCAAATGCTGAAAAACCATTTTGCTGGTTTTACGAATTGAGAAATGATTGTCTCCCGTAAATTTGAATTTGCTTGAATTTAAGACTTTTTTTAAACAATTGGACCCACACCTAATTTTTACCCTTTCATCGCTATACACTTATAAAAATAAAAAGCAGCAAGTTTTTAGTACCAGTTTGTAAGCAAGCAGTGATCAATATACAAAATTGCAAAGTTTGATTTCAGTTATCTTAAGAAAAAAAAATCTTATACAACAAACTGATTTAATTTTTAATTTATTACTAGTTGTAATTGTTAAATCAAATGTTACCGTTTGAAGTTGCCACAATTTGTTCGAGCACTTGTGTGCCAATAAAGAAACGTCATAAACGACTTTATCAGCTAAGAAATGAAGAAAAAATATGTGCACTAGATACATGAACGTGCGTCAGGAGAACCAAAAGGGGGACTCGCTTTTTCAAATTTTAAATTTTACAAAATAATACATAAATATGCATTAAAAACTTCTAAAAGTTAAGGCTCGTTTCCACTACGAGCGTGGAATAGAACATTCTTTGTTTCTTTTGACCATCTTTCCGCTCTTAAAATCTAAGTGAGCACATAAAGTCAATAAATCAAGTAAAGAGTACAGTGGCGAACAAAAAAAGTAAGACTTTTTTATTTTTTAAGATTTTTTAAAAATATCATTGTTAAAATTGAAATATATTAATATATATCAAGTAATATATCATTAAAAGAGCACAAAAAATTATATTAAATCCAATATTAATTTATTTTTTTTTAGAAATATAATTCAATTGCAACTATAGTGGAACCTTGGTTGGCGACCACCTCGATAACACGACCACCCCGTTATCAGGACCACTTCAGTGCGGTTTCAAATAATTTACTATGGTAATGCATTGCATTCTGTTTCAATAACGCGACCACCCCGGTTTCCAGACCAGGACCGCCATATTTTGGTCCAAAACTGCAAATTTAACTCCGCTAAAGCGACCACACGTGCTCAATAATTTGCTTTTGTGACCAAAATAATAAGGTTAAATTTCTTTTGTGATCAAAACAATAAGATTAGATGAGCGCGTGCACACACACAAAGAAAATGCAATTGCGCAATGAATGATTAGTGTGGCAAACAGAACTGAATTTTATAAGATAAACTTCAGTACTAACAGTTGTTTAAATTCATTCTGCAGTATCTGATAAAAATAATGGCACTTAGTAAAAAGAAACCGAGAGAACTTTCAATCAAAGAAAAGGTTATGGTAATACAACAAAAAGAAAGTGAGGGAAAATCTCAGAGGAACTTGCTAAGATTTTCGGCGTTAGCAAGACTCAAATAAAGAACACACTTAAAAGAAAGGCAGACGTTTTGGCTGCATATGACGACAACTTATCGAATGACCGGAAGAGGGTTAGAATCTTTCAATTTAAAGGAAATATCGATTCACTAACTTTCCGATGGTTTCAAAGAGCTCGGTCTTTAAACCTACCGATAAGTGGGCCTCTGATTCAAGAAAAAGCTCTAACTTTGCTAAATCTCTGAAGAAAAATGGCTTTAAAGCCTCAAACGATTGGTTAAACAGGTTTAAGACACGACATAGCATTTCTCAGGCTGTTATTTGCAGAGAGAGTGGCTGTGTTGACGAAAAAGTCGTGCAGAGTTCGAAATCACGCCTACCAGATATTACTGCGGGTTACGCCACTTGTGACATTTACAACAAACAATTGCTACAAACAGGATGCTCCAAAGCAAAATTCGCTAACACGACCACCCCGCTAACGCGACCGCTTGATGACGGTCCCGTAGGTGGTCAGGTAAGCGGGGTTCCACTGTAACTTATTTTTAAAAAATTTAATTTAATTTAAAATAAAAAATCTTACTTTTTTGCTCGCCACTGTACTCCATTCCACGCTCATAGTGGGAAAAGAGTCTTTATGCGTCAATTTTTTATTATTATAAACTTGAATGACTAAATGTTTAATTTGTTTAAAACTTTAAATTTAGATTACGTAAGATAAAGTCCCGTTTCCACTACCGGCGGCTTGAAACGAAGTATTTTTTGTTTTATTAATTTTTTTACTTCTTTCCGCGCTTAAAGGCAAAATGAAGCAAAAAAATCATTAAAAGAAACAAAGAATACTCCAATCTACGTTCGAAGTAAAAATGAACCTTAATGACGTTTCATAACTAGTAAACCTTCTGCGTGAGGGCCGCCACTAAAAAATTATCAAAAAATTCTTAGACAGGTGTATCAGTGGGTAGTCGAAGAAAGATCTATATAAACTCATGTAAACGCAATCTATAAGAAAGTTTTGAGATCACAAAACAACAAAAAACTTCCGTTTCCGCTTTTGGCGTTCGCATTGATAAATAAATTTATTGGTAAGACTTGGTTTTTACAACCAAGACCCATGCCGGTGAATTAGTTTAATTTAATTTTTTTAAAACCTGTACCAGAATTTTTTAAAAAACCCTTTTTAAGAATATTTTTTGTGTTTCCGACTGTTTGCCATCACTCCTCCAGGAAGAGCGTCTGCGGACGCCCATGATAACATGAGGTAAGAAATTGTGTTTACAGTCCTAACGCTTGTAAGAAATAGATAAAAAATATATATTCCGAACCCGAACCGGAGCTGAACCGGAACTGAACCCCTAAAAAAAAAAATTGTTGAACCTGAACCGGAACTAAACCCGAAAAAAAAATTTTTGCTGAACCCGAACCGGAACTGAACCCGAAAAAAAATTTTTTGCTGAACCTGAACTGGATCTGAACCTTTAAAAATAAAATTTGCCGAACCTGAACCTGAACCGGAACGTTATTTTAAACGGTTCGATTCCCTGCTTTGAAACTTGGCCTGGGTGCGCTGAAGCGTAGAGCACGCAGCAGCCATTTAAAATGCATGAATATTTTTGAAAAAGACAAACTCACCTGCGATAGAAAATACATGGAAAAGACGCTCTTGTCTGGATGCGCTGAAATTTCTGAACTGATGTTTAAAGGTACATTGTTACATCATATTCGTGTAATTCAGAAGTGAAAAAAGCAAATTATTACGCTGTGTTGGTAGAAATATTTTGAAAACTGAAGTGGTAGAATAAAAAATACAGAAAATTTGACGTGTTTACTGTGCAATATAATATTACAAGATATGCGCCACACACCCTGGCATGTACCTATGAAAAATACGCGCCCGGGTCATTCCATTTTATTTCAGCAAATTTTAAGATATTCAAACACCATGACCTCTTGGATTTTCTTCATATCAGCATATATGATAGTCATCTGAAAATGATATGCATAAAATTTGAAATTTTCAAAAAGTCTTTTATGGTTTTAAAGATGTTTTGCTTTAATGTTTTGCATTTTTGCCATTAGCGGTACTGTTGCGCAAGTGTAAAATTATTTGCAAATGTCTGAAATTGCCAAACAAAGTGTCTATTTATATGTTTTAAGAAATGAAGAATTCAAAAATATTGTTAAAATAACAAATTTCATCTGTGTTGTTTTAATTTTGACTCCCAACTTAAACCGCCTGCCCCCCTCCATAACTGGTCGGTTTTTATTGTTATCTTATATTTGCATGTAATTCCAAAATGGCAAAAGACATGCAATAAATAATTACACTAACCAATAGACATAAGTTTTAGGACCTTGTCACTAGCGTAAAATAGCCAAAAAAACTCGATATAAAAAAAATCACAAAAAATTTTTGCTTGCACTTTTATTATTATTATTATACGTTCATTCAACATACTTGAAACCTTCAGAGTTGGTTTTACAAATTACATTTAAGTGAATAATTTAATGTTTAATTTTATAAAACCTAAAGGCCTACCAGATACTTCCACATTAAAAACTTTTAGGTATGCAACTGTCAACCATAATCTCCAAGAGGCATGCCCCTTGACGCCCATGAGATACGATTTGGCTGCAAACATAGCCTTACAAACTGGGGGCAATGGGGCATCGTCGTCATCTCAACCTGTTCACCAGCAAAAAATTTTAAAAACAATCTGATTTTTCTGTCACTGAGATGTTTTTCAAGACATAAAATGTTTATTAAAACGTGCAAATTGTGTCTTGTGAAATCAACTTCATGCATTTCCAATCGTGTGCATTTTTGCATCGCCTCTAGCGTAAATGTATGCTGCGTGTTTTTTGCTTCTTGAGTTAACTACAAATACGCGCGCAATAAGAGAGAAAACGAACTGGGCCGACATGGTTTCAGAAATGTTAACGGCTTAAAACTTAATACCAACAGACTAAAGGCATATTATAGTAAAGTTTTCAAGGTAGATTAATGTCGTTGTCTATTCAAGCACCAGAAACCTATAATTTTAATAACCCAAAACAATGGCCTAACTGGATTAGACGTTTTGACCAATATCGTCTTGTGTCTAAACTATCAAAAGAAGATGAAAAAATCAAGTAAATACGTTAATGTACCTGCTAGGAGATAAGATGGATGGTATATTATTTCAACTTAATAATGAGCAATCTACGAAATATAATATAGTGAAGACCAGATTTGACAAATATTTTTTAGGAAAAATGTTATTGATAAACAAGCTGTACTATAAAAGGGTCTAGATCCCAAATTAACCTGTTGATGAGTTTATTTTATCATTGCATTGTTTAGTAGAACATTGCAGATTTGAAGCATTGAAAGAGGAGATGATTGATACAAGATCGTTCGGTTGTGGGTCTTGCAGATGTGGCCTTATCCGAATGATTGGAGATGGACCCTAATTTGACATGGCAAAGAGCAATTAAAAGCGCAAAAAATTCGGTGCTTGTGAAAAAGCAACAGAGCACAATCAAAAGGACTGTAAAAAGCTACGAGATTGAAGTTGTGAGACGTGAAACAAGCCGCTCATTTAAAGACAAAGATTGCCCATGTTGCGTATTTATAGAGCTCATGAAAGAAGCAGGTGCCCAGCTAACAATAGTTACTGTTTTGAATATAGCAAGCCAGGCCATTTCAAAAAAATTTGCCGTATTCGTGCTGTTAAATCTATTGAAGAGACTTTAAACATATCTAGTATTGGGTCTAATAACAGTCAGTCGAATATTAACAAGACGAGGATCTCACGAGATAAACTGTCTCGAATCATAAAAAAAAACAAAGTAATTTGCATTAAATGTTGAAGGGAAATTTATCGCCAAGTTGAAGACAGAAGTTCGCTGCTCTAATCAAGATATTTAAGTAGTGAAAAATGTCTCTCAACCTATATTAGGCTGGCCAAGTTTACGTGCTATGAATATTTTTACTGATGTTAATACGGTTTTTTTATAAAGAAGATTTGATAAAACTTTGTTTCCAGAAGTATTTTCAGGTTTAGGAGAACTCGATAAAGCTTATACCATTAAATTCAAGCCTGACGCTAAATCGTTTTTCCTAAAAACGCCAAGGAGGATTTTATTGCCTTTTGAAAAAGCAGCTCGATTAGAATTAAAAAGCATGAAAGAACAAGGTGCCATACGTTTTTCTAAGTTTCGGTCTCGTAACCCCAAAGTCTCGTATCGGTCTCGTCTTGGACCGCTGTGTCTCGAATCCAGGTCGAGACATTGCAGCGATGTTGGAAAAGCTCACAGGTGTTGTAAATATGTCATGATTTTTAGTAAAAAAGATTATTTCTACGTTTTTTAGCCATTAGGGCGTCATGGTCCTTTTTAAATTTGCATTGGTCTTAGTAAAAATGAACCATGGCATCTTTATTAGGGTTGTGGAGTGGAAAGATTTAAGATCTGACTCCGAATCCTAGAATTTCAAGGATTCTGACTCCGACTCCCGACTCCCTAATTAAAGCAATAGCATTATACAAAATATGATTTGCTAAAAATTAGGTTGGCCATATTTTTGAAGTCATAAATCGGGATGTTCGTTAACAGAAAAAATTTGTTCCTACTTGGAATCTGTCTCGAATTTCTTAATTTTCGTCCCTAAAAAGTGATATTCTCTAAAAAAAATTGGACATCAGGAGTACTCTTAAACTCTTGAAATTTGTACTCTTGAAAGTCCGACTCCAACTCCTTAAAACCTCCGACTCCATGCGACTCTGATTCCGCAATCCTGATCTTTATGCATGGCAATCAAAACGCCTGGACATTGCTTAAGGTGCTCGAGAAATTATATTTACTGTTTTTATCAACATTTAAACGTCTTGCATTTCATATTTTTAATAACAAAATTTGGTATCTCGAAAAGCAGCTATACCAAAATGTTTTTAATTGTAATGAATATTGTTTTATGACATTCTGATGTCTTCGCTAGCCTTCTAATCGATCTTTTTGGATTTCTAATTTTCTCTCGAATGCGTTTGATCATCAGTTTTGACCGCTGGGAACGCGGTCTGCCACTTCTAGGCCGATCAGAAAGATCACCCCTTTCATTAAACCGCTTTAGTGTTTTCCAGACAGTCGATCTCCCAATTGAAAGTGTCTTCGCAATATAGGAGTTAGACTTTCCGGCACGGTGTAATGCAACTATAGCTGCTCTATTTTCTGTCATTTTTAAAATGGCTAAAAAATTTTTTTTAATTTTTAAAATGTGACAATAGAGTACCTTAACAAATTTTTAAAGTATAAAATTTTGAAAAATAACAAGTATTCTGAAAAGAAAATTGTTTTCATACTTACGCCCCACCCTGTATAAGTACTGGGAATGATAGGAGATTACAAGCGATAGGTTTGACAAGTGCCCACAATTAGTAGGCCTAGTAGTAGTTTGTTTTTATTTGCATCCAAAAGAACAATTGAAATAGAGCGAAAGTTGCAAATAGGGAGACGGCAACTAAACGATATACATTAAAACATGCACAGAAAAATTGTGCATGGTCACCGCACCCGTAAAAAATTTTTAAATTTTCAAAAAATTCTTAACGAATCTCGACATTTTAAGGAGGGCTGAATTCAAATAAAGACTTTCTTTTTATTCGTCACTTAACTTTCAAAACCCATAAGCAATTATTCCAATTAAGCACATTTCCACGCATTTTTCCAATAAAAATCTTTTTTTTTAATCTTTAGTTGAATTTTTCAAAACAACTACCAAACCAAAACTTTAGATTAATTTTGTCGTTTGGCTGTCAATATAAAACAAAATTGTTTTTAGTTTGCCTTTAAATTAAAGTCCAAAAGATGACCCGTCCAAGTACTTGCCGTATTTTTGCTTGCTCATTTTTGAATCATTCTGATGATAAACACGATTATAGCTTCTAGCAATTTACAGTTGGAGTGACCAATGAAAAATACGAATCCCATACCAGCTCCATCACATCTAAAAAAGCGATTCCGGCTTCAGCACATTTAAAAAACTACTTCGATTCCGACTCCAACTAAAAATTTGCGATACCGACTTCCGACTCGGACTCCAAAACCCTGGCTTAAACCAAAACAACTTATGTCAAGTCTCGTGTCTCGTCTCGGTCTCGATACCCCAAAGTCTCATCTCGGTCTCGAAGCATCGTGTCTCCAACCCACCTTTGGTGGTAGTACCGAAATCCAACAAAAAAATACGTATCTGTGTTGATTATACTAAATTAAACAAAAATGTGGGCTGTGAATTGCATATGCTACCAACCGTAGACGAGACTTTGTCAAAGTTGTCGGGAGCTAAAATATTTTCAAAATTGGATGCTACTTCCGGTTTCTGGCAAATTCTATTGGCAGAAAAATCTAAACATTTGGCGATATTTATAACACCAGTGAGTAAGTTTTACTTTATTATAGGGTGGCCATACGTCCCGTTTTAGCCGGGACAGTCCCGGTTTTTAGGCCTTGTCCCAGCGTCTCGGCCTGTTAACCAATACGTCCCGTTTTTTTATTGTCCTGCTATGTATTTCCAATTTTAAGTGAAGACCTTTTTTTATTTTAGAGAACACCATAATTTTGGGACGAAAATAGGGAAATTTGAGATCGATTCCAAGTGAAGACTTTTTTTTTTTTAGGACACCATGATTTTGGGACGAAAATAGAAAAATCCGAGAATCTCAAACAAATTTATTTTGCTTCTCCCAAAGTTTTTTTAGCTGGACCGCCTATTTCTGTCCGGAATTCCGCCTATTCAGATATGGAAACCTTATAACGAACGTCCCAATGCAAAACTTTAAATATATGGCCACTAGTGATGTCGCGGATACAAAATTTTGTGTCCGCAGCCCAAAAGAATGTTTTATTTGTGACACCGCACTGCACCGAAAAATTGTTACCAAAAATTTACACCGCACCGCGCTGCACCGCAAATCATATATTTAAATAAAAAATTTTTAGACATCTTTTCCTTTTTTTAAAAAGGTGTTTGTTCATGCAATACTCACTGTTTTTGTCATCAAAGTAAGCTTTTTATACAGTATTTCAGATTCAGCAATTCAATAGCTACTGGCATAATCTTGTTATATCATTGGAAGACTCTTTAAGCACATTACTCTGCTTGGCATTCCAGCAAGCAGCCCTATTTTAGTAATATCTCTACAGCTAAAAAAAAAAAATAAAAATAAAAAACTTCAACCCAACAGCAATATCTTGGCATCTTCAAAAGCTGATAAAGATAGTTGCTCTTAGTATAATGCCCCTCAATGTTTTCCTGCAAGTTAAAAAGATAAATAGAGAAAATATATTATCTTTTTTTCGCAAACACAAATCTTGTTCACTATCAAGTTTATTTTTTTAAATATTTTTTGCTTGGAATTTGAAAAAGTAACCACTCGAGCATGTTGCATAAATTGCTTAGTTTTTTTAATCATAAAAACTTACCAAAACCCTTGATATGCATTTGTGGTCAAAGCAATAGTTGTTGTCATGCTAAGCTATTTTTTACAGCTATAACAGTATATCAAATCCTCACAAATAACCGTTATTAAACTAAAGTGCATTCAACTTAAGGCATAGCCAACTACCATTAAAAATTACTTTCTGAAAGAAATCAAGAAAAATCAGATACAAGTAAATTAAACCATTAATAAGTTCAATTAAGATCAATTTTTATTCAATTTTTTTTATTTTTATTTTTATCTCTATATTATATTCATAATATTTATCTATATTATATTCATTATATATATAAATTCATTTGATTTTAAATAATGCTATCAAACTAACTGTTGCAGCTAAATAGACTTTTCAAAGTTAAATCTGCTAATATTTTGTGAAAGTATGTTACATAATAGCTTAATATGCAATTGCAATATGAAGAGAAAACAATGTAATTTTAATGCAATCATACAAATCTTTTTTTTGCAAAGCGCCTTAATTTTTTCACTTTGTTACACAAAAATAGGTCTTAAACTGTGGTATAAAATTAGAAACTAAATTACAAACTCCTTTTTTTGCAGTTTGTAAACATCTACTTAATGGTGCTTTAACTTTTACATTTTTTTCAAGGTATTTTGCCAAATGCAACATGATAGTACTGTGGTGTATGTATTTTAAACTATTTTAACAATTTCTAACATGATGCAAATAGAATTTCTTTATCTCCATTAACACATTTTGTATGACCCCAAATTTAAATTGGCTTTTGTTAAATCAATTGAACTAAGTTTATCAATTTTTAACTTTTTTGTGATATATAAAGACTGCTTTAACCTTTAAACTTTGTCATAACTATGCTTATAGTATTTTTAATACTTTACTGAAATCATAATTTATGTAGTAGCATAGATGTAGCATTTAAAAGTATAAAGATATTAAGACACCACTAGAAAGGCATTAAAACGCATTTAAAAAAATACTTGCTACAGAGCACTTTTCAGTTAAACTTTAATATCTACAAGTTGCTAAAATCAATTATTGAAATCTAGTTACTTATTAATCGTTGACAACTTCAATTTCACATTAAGAAGGCTTTCTAAAACTCGTTCTACAGTTCTATGTCTGACTTTATAATCTACTTTTTTGTTTTGCTTAAATTAATACTTCTTATACAAAAAAACAATGGCGTTTAAAGTTTTGGGCACATTTTTACTAAGTAACACAGTAGGCTAATTTGTAAAGATTTATGACGCTAAGTAACAATAATTGGTTCTCGTTCACTATTAGCCGAGTTTAGTTAATTACCTTTTAAATTTTGGGAAATTCCCAAAAGCTGTAAAGGTTGGTAACGGCGAACAGTGAACAAAACCCTATACAATGATAAGAAAAAAGCTAAGACTTTGTTTTGGTATTAAATAATCGGCTAACAGGTATAAAATAATGCAAATGTCAAGTTGATTAAAAAAGTGGGAAAGCTTCACATACTGTAATTCAAGTTTATCTTTAAAATTCGCATTGCTTATTCTCTCTTAACAACCTATTTTACAAGCCTTTCTCTGCTGTAAAATTAGATTCCAATGCTTTCTTTGAGTGTAAGAGCAGTTCGCCTCTCTCATTATTAATTTCAGTTTCTCCCATACTTTTTTTTCTTTTCGACTGCTTTACGCGCTGTTTATATTGGGAAGAGGCAATTCAGTTGATTATGCGCCTAACACTTTGCTCTCTGTGATTGGATTAATGAAGGGGAAGCAACTAAATCGGTAACCCAAGCAATAGCATTATGCAAATTAAGATTTGCTTAAAATTTAAATGTAAACTTTTCATAATTTGCACGCGGCGCGGTACGTGGCAAGATCCTCCAAAAAAGGTTACTATGCTGCACTGCGCTGCCGCGCGCGGCCACACGCGGCAGTGTACGCTGTGCGGTTGACATCACTAATGGCCACCCTACTTTATTAGATTCCGTTCGGGATTTGTTCGGCACCTAAACATTTTCAACGTCGGATGTCAGGCATCCTAGAGAGTTTTCCTGGTGTCATGTGTAATATGGATGATGTAATCATTCTTGTAGAAATTCTAAAGGAACACGACAAGCGTTTAATTGAGGTTCTACGCAAACTTGTCAAACCGGAGTGACCTTGAACGAGAAGTGTGAGCTTTCAAAGAAAAGCTTAAAAAGTACTTGTGTCATGTGATTTTTTTTGAAGGAATGAAAGCTGGCCCAGACAAAGTTTTAGCTATCAAAAATATGAGTCCTTCAGACTAATTCTTGAAATGGTTAATCTGCAAAATTTTTACCCGATTTTGCGGACATTACCAAACCTTTGCGTGAATTGTTGTCGAAGAAAAATTTGTTTCATTGGGGTACTGTTCAATAAAAAGCTTTTGAAAAAATTCAAAACCTATTGACCCATCTGCCTGTACTATCGCATTATAACCCCAGTCATAAAACTTTCGTCGCCGCTGATTCATCCTCGTATGATACAAAGGATTGAAGGCAAATTAAAACATATTAATTACGCATCAAGGTCTTTGACCGCTACTGAACAAATGTTTGCCTAGATCGAGAAAGGAAGCTTTTTAAGTATTACATGGGCACTGTGGCGTACCGAGGACTTTTGAAAGGAGGAACATACATCAATAACCAAATATAGTTTATGAAAAAATGTTTTCAAATGGTTTTCAAAGGGTTTCACTTTGAATCAATCTTGGATTTCGTAACTTTTGTCCCATACGTGTTCTCTCTACAAAAAAAAGGGTCTTCTTCACTTTGAACCAGTCTCTAAAGACTAGTGATCTCTGAAAAAACCGAAGAAAGGGAGTCTGGACACGGAATCTATTTTCGTTTTCTGCCGGGATTTCCTCCCAAAAGTATTCGTGATCGCCAAAGGGGGGGCGTGGCACTAAAAATACTGTCCTACCTATGGTAAGCCTTCGTATTAGTCACCTCCAAGAGGGGGTTGGTGGCACAATGCCCCCCAAATGCGCTACTGCATGAGTTTGTGAACGTTTCAATAATTATTTCATTGGCCTATCTTTCGCCACACAAACCGATCATAAACCATAATTTGATAATAAGAACCTTGATAAATTGTCTCCGCGAATCCAACAATTTGCATAAGATTAATGTGGTTTTGTTTTAAAGTTATGTATGTCCCAGGAAAAGTTACAATTAACTGCAGATACACTTTTTCGATTCCCAGTTTTCTGTGTTGAATCATTTGATTATAATTTGCTTTGTGATGTAGAAAATCACGTTGATTAGATTATTGCATATTTACCCGCTTCAAATAACCTGCTCCAGAAAATTCGTCATGAACTTGTATCAGATCGTGTATGTTCACAAATAATCGATTTTTGACAAAATGGGTGGCCTTCACAAGCACGTGTTGGTCATGATTTGTAACCATACCTGCAAAGGCGCAATAATATTTTGTTTCAAAGAGGGTTTTTATTAAAATGCGATCGAATTGTTATTCCAAAGACGTTGCAAAAAAAATTCTAAATCACAAAGTACATCAAGGCATCAGTAAATTTCGTGCTAGAGCGCCAAGTGTTTCGTGACCGGGTTTGAGTAAGGATATTGAATCCTTCGGGAATTGTTGTAACGTATGTGTTAAATATCGTATCAATCCTACTGAGCCGTTGTTGCAGTCCACTTTATCTCATCGTTCTTGGAAAAAAGTAGCGTGTGATTCGTTTCATTTCAACAATTGTGTTAATTTACTAATAATTGATTATTTTTTGCGATGTTAAAATTAGCGTCATTTAACCGTGAGTCAACCACCCATGACATAATACCATATTTGAAATCCATATTCGCTAAGTTTGATATTCCTGAGAAGATTGACTGATGAAAGCCATCAGTTTTCATTCTTTGCATTGTGGGCACCGGGGCGACATTAGACAAAATAGAAACAAACTTGTTGCCGAACATCTTAATAAATGGGACCACACTTTGGAAAATCTCAGATTAGAGGTAATTTAAAAAGTCAAAGGTAAAACAAAACAACAACGGAAGTAGAAGAACAACAATTATTTTCAAATTCCATTGCCTCAACAAAAGTTTAAATAAAGATTATTTGTTCATGTCTCATTATACGTAATGTTTATTTTTATGGGCGTGAGTTAACCTATTCGCGCCATTCTATTGTGTCCTTGGAAAAGACACTTTACGGCACTTTCTTTTGCTTGGTGGTCGTGGCAAGCAGTTCTAAATTACAGTCATATCTCTATTAAATTACAAGGGGACAGCAATATCTTGGTATCTCCGGAAGCAGGTCGAGGTAATTGCCTACCCTATGTATTAGCGCCTCCGTCGCTTTCCTGCGAGTCAGGAGGATAAATATAGAGATAAAAATAAAAAAATAAAAAATTTATGATTTTTGTTTTTTCTCTATTTCGTACCGTTTTGTGTTTGCATGCCATTTTTTCACATTTGTTTCTTGTTTAAATTACTGTATTTTACCGTACTGCCATATTCTCCCAAACTTAGTCTTTTCTAACACAAATTTTTTGTATTTCATTACGTCACACATGTTTCTTTATTACGTTTAATGCCATTGATCTAAATTTTGTTTTGATTGCATTATTATTTTTATTCCATCGCACCTGAAGAAGTGAGCAGTCGCTCACGAAAGCTTGTGCCATTAATAAAAACTAAGTCAACTTTAGTCCACAGTTTTTTGTCCTTTTCTAATTGATTTTAATAGTGGACACGGCTCTCGCAATTTTTATTTCTTCCAGTCCTTTGATAAAACAACGTTTCGTTTGCGTTTGATAGGGATTTTCCCCAATCTACTATTTCACAACTTGCTAAAAGATCGGAAAATTAATTTCAAGTTGATATACATAGTGTCCATAAATTATCGTTACAATTTTCAAAGTTTGTCAAATTTTGTTTTTTGAGATATTTTCATTTGATTTGTTTTATAGTGAAGGAAAATGCTTGAAGTTTTTTTTTCTTAACAGTTACTTGTGGAAATAATTAGGTGCGACCTACCATTTGAGCATGGTATAAAAAGTTTATGAAGACTGGTAGTGAGAAAGGGACTACAGAGAAAGGAAGCTGGCCGACCTCAAATATCAGAAGAAGAAATTAAATCTGTGTAAGTGGCATATACTAGAAGCCCTAGAAAGTCCATTTTTGGGGCTTCCACACAGTTACAGATCCCACGCTCCACTATACACAAAGTTTTGCAGAGAAACTTGTGACTTTATGCATATAAAGTGCAGTTACTGCAAGCCCTTAAAGCCAGAAAATAAGCCACAATGAAAAGAATTTGCAGTGACAATGCTGGACAGGTTAGATTCAGACCCAGAGTTTTTGAAACATGCTTGCTTCAATGACAAGTCAACGTTCCACGTTATTGGATTACTAAACAGACACAATTTGAGAATATGGGGCTCAGAGAATCTGCATGATGTCTATGAGCTTGAACAGGACTCCCCTAAACTAAATGTGTGGTATGGAATCATGCATGATAAAATTATTGGTCTGTTTTTCTTCATTGAGAAATCAATCACAACTCAAATTTACCTTGATGTTTTGACAGAATACGTGTCACCACAACTTGAAAAATATCGACCATAAGTTATTTTCCAGCAGGACAGTGCAGCACCCCATTAAGGCCTTGAAGTTTGTTGATTTTTAAATGAAACATTTCCAGATAAGTGGATTGGACATGATGGTGTAAAGATGCATGGAGCTGCATGGAGCCACTGTGTAAACTTTAAATACTACAGGAGCCACATAGAGACCCTTTAAATGCAGCTCCATGTATCTCTAGACTTTATTAAAAAGGTCTCCATATGGCTCCTGTAGTATTTGAAGTTTAAACAGTGGCTCCACGCAGCTCCCCGCAGCTCCACGCATCTCTGGACTTAATTTAAAGGGTCTCCATGTGGCTCCTGCAGTATCTGAAGTTTATACGGTGGTTCCATGCAGCTCCACGCATCTCTGGACTTAATTTAAAGGGTCTCCATGTGGCTCCTGCAGTATCTGAAGTTTATACGGTGGTTCCATGCAGCTCCATCCATTTCTAGACTTTATTTAAAAGGTTTCTATGCAGCTCCTGTAGCATTTGAAGTTATACGGGGGCTGTATGTGGCTCCATGTGGCTTATGCAGCTCCATGCATCTCTAGACTTAATTTAAAGGGCTTCCATGCAGCTCCTGTAGCATTTGAAGTTTATATGTGGGCCCCATGCGGCTCCATGCATCTCTAGACTTCATTTGAAGAATCTCCTTGCGGCTGCTGTAGTATTTGAAGTATACAAGGTGGCTTCATGTGGCTCCATGCATTTTTAGGCTTTATTTAAAAGATCTCCATGCAGCTCCTGTAGTATTTAAAGTTTACACGGGAGCTCAATGTGGCTCCATGCAGCTCCATGTGGCTCCTGTAATATTTGCAGGTACTGCAGACATGGGGCCAATTTTGACCAACCAAAGGACTAAGTTTGTCTCAAATAGATGACCTTTCCAAAAATATCAAAGATTTTTTAAAGCAGAAAATAAGCAAATTTTCTGTTTTAGTATTGCTTTGAGCTAGAGTACAGATGTTAGCGATACTGTGCAGCTAGTTTTTCAGTTATCTCATTAATATTTTAACATCATATGTAAATTGATTGAAAATTTTTTTTACATTACAAGGAATAGTAACAACAGCTGTTTTTGCTTGGTACTAAATTGACCCGCAGCATTATTACTATTGTATGTTTTGGCCCATTAAGATAAATAGTTGTATTGTATTCTGTTTATATTGTATAGATAAATGTTAATACTACAGGTGCGGTGACCATGCACTTTTTTTTGTGCATGTTATAACATATATTGTTTAGTTGCCGTCTCCTTATTTGCAACCTTTGCTCTATTTTGTCTTCAATTATTATCAATTGTTTCTTTGGGTACAAATAAAAACAAACTGCTACTACTTGTAAGCCTCTGTCTTAGAGAATAAGTGTCGAATATGCTTCTGTCAAGTTAAATTTTTGTCAAACACAACACCTAAATATTTACTTGTTTTATTTGCTCAAATTTGTGATTTCCAATAGTTATAGTACATTTGCCAAAATTTTCTTTTTTCTTGGAAATAAGCATAAATTGAGGTTTTTTTATAATTAATTGTTAATTTGTTTAATTTTATCCAACTATCAATATATTCCAATTTTATATTAGTTGTACTAGATAAAGTATTAATTGTTATATCAATCGCAATTAAAATAGTGTCACCAGCAAATAATTTAGTATTTAAATTTGATACTAGTGGTCTGAGTGTCTCTGCAAGTTACTGGTGTGAAATTTAATGTTGAAATTTGATGTTGTCCCAGCTACAGAAGTAAATTAGAGCCTATTATGTGAATAACTCTTGAGCAATTGTTGGGATAAATCATAAATACCATAATAATCTAATTTTTTTATTCATATTTTTTAATCAATAATATCAAATGTGTTACTCAGATCAAGAAAAATGCAGCATGTTATTTGTTTTTGGTCAATATTTTGTACCAATTCATCATGTAGCTGTCTCACAGCATGGCTAGTGGAGCAGTTTTGGTTGAATCCAAATTGATTATAAACAAGTATTTTGTATTTAATAAAGTAAGAGTACAATTGTTTATAAATATATTTTTCAAAAACTTTTAAAAATGGGCTGAAAAGAGATATAGACTATAATTACAACATTTTTTTTGGTGCATTCTTGTATATTGGTGCAACTTGTGCAATTTTTAAAATACTTGGAAATGCTGTTTCAATGATGCACTGATTACATAGTTTTGCTAATAAAGCTGCAATTATATTCATGGACATTTTAAGGGTCTTTTCAAGAAGTTACCATAAGCAATTTTTGTTTGTGAAACTAACCTGGATGCCCCCTGCAGTTACTAACACTATTTAAGAGATTATTTTTCTCTTGGTTTTTTCTTCATTTCACCCTGGTGCTGAAAGGGGGATTCCAGGTTAGTTTTACCAAAAAAATTGCTTATGGTGGCTTTTTTATATATTTAATAAGTATTTTACAAAGTCCCAAAATTTGTACAGGATTCGATTGATTTATATTTTCAACAATGTCATACATGGTTATTGGATTAAGAAAAAAGGAAGTCATTTTATTTGAAATAAATGAATTACAAGAACAATTACGGCTATTGAGTGGTTTATCAATTTTGCTAGCTAATTTAGAACCAATTTTTGAAAAATATGTATTAAATGTATTTGTTATATCAGCAGGATTAGTAACTTTTTGTATCATCCACAGTCTTTTTGATTGATTCTTGTTGCTTACTTTTAAATTTAGTTATGTCATTAATGGTTTTCCATAACAAATTTAAGTTGTGTTTAGAATCAGTTAATAGTTTCTGAAAAAAATTTTTTTCAATCATTCTTTTATGTGACTGAGTTAGCTACTATAAATATTATATTGTTTTATATCTTCTGGGTTTCCATTCAAACTTAATAGAAACAGTTTATTTTTTATTTTACTTGATATTATTATACCCTTAATAAGCAATTGTTTTTGGCTGATATTACCTTTTGTTTTTTAGTTTGTTTCCTTAAAGAGCATGTATATTTAATATATTTTCAAACTTTGAGTTACGTTGTTGAAGTGGTTGTCTACTGAACTTTTTTCACAACTTAAATTGCATAATGCTTCCTGTAAATCATTTAAAAAATTCTCACAGTTGAAATTTTTTGTATCACATATATGAGTAGTACATTTGTTTTTAGCTGTGTTTTCAAAACTGTGTAATAAAGTAAGAATAGGTAAATGATCAGACAATTCATTAAGAAGAATATATGTGGTGTTTTTGTGAAGTATGTTGTTAGTGTATATATGATCAATAAGTGTTGAAGAAGTATTAGATATATACGTTGGAAAATTAACTAGTGGAAGACAACCCAAAATAAATAACATGTCAGAAGAATTTTTAATGTTATTGTTTGTTTTATTTTGAAGCAGGTTTATGTTTGTGTCCCCCGAAATATAATAAGTTAGTTTTGGTTTTTTTAAAGTTCTCAAAGAATTTTCCAAAGACTCTGAAAATTGCACAAGATTACTTTTAGAATGTTGATAAAGTACATCAAAAATTTTTGTTGAGTGGTTCACATCAATTTTAATTCACATCTCTTCACAGCCAAAACAGTTCAGATTACATTTATCTGTTACAGTATAATTAATGGATTTTTTTATAAACATTCTTACTTGACCAGCTTTAGTAGATGAATTGTTTTGTATAAAATTATATCCATTAAGACAAAAATTCAATTTAGTTTCAGAGATAGCAGTTATATCTGGTAATTTATCAAGTTCAACCAACCATTCCTCAAATTTTTCAAAATTTTTATTAAGATTTTTAATGTTAATATGTAACAAAAAGAAATTATCAGATTGAGTATATTGTTTATGAAAATCATTTACTGTGATATAAGAATTATGTGTTTCAATATGTCCCATATTTAGGAGCAATTGTTTACTAGCTGTTAATACTGGAGGTTTGATATGATCAGGCATTGTTATGAACTAGATATAGATGAAATTGGTTAATCGTATATTCAATTTGCCAGGCGTTTTTATGCAATTATCTGATATATGCATTTAACCAATTTGTGTGATTACCCTTCGACCACATTGTAGATTGCCAATTTGGTTTGCAATGTTTCTACGTGATTAAGACATTGTACAAATACTGGCAAGAAAATACACAATTTTAATGTTTGTTTATACTCAACTTTATATACTCAAATCTTCAATTCAACTCAATTTGTTTTCCTGATTTTCTCCTGAAAATTCTTCCGAAAAAAATAAATAAATAAAAGGCCTTCAACTCCATTTCATCTCCAATTTCGCTATTTTTCTCCTGAAATCATGCTGATCTCTAAAAAAAAAAGGTCTTCATTTCAATTTTGTCTTCGATTTGCTATATTTCTTTCAAAATCATAGTGATCTCTGAAAAAAAAAAAGTCTTCACTTTGATTTTGTCTTCAATTTCACTATTTTTCTCCCACAATCACAGTGATCTCTAAAAAAAGGTCTTCACTTCAATTTTGTCTCCGGTTTTGCTTTTTTTCTCTTGAAATCATGGTGATCTCAAAAAAAAAAAAAAAAAAGTTCTTCACGTTGACTCAAACTTTTATTTTCCACTTTTCATCCCAACTTCATATTAATCCCAACAAAAAATTGCCGTTTCGTAAAACAGTCTTTTGTTTTTGGTTTTTTGATAGGCATAGTAAAGGGGGATGGCATGGTGTCCAAACATCCCCCTAGTTGCGCCCCTGTTTCATGACACACCGCAAAGATTATCGCACTTTTTTGTTTTACTTCTTTTGTTTTGTATTTTGCCACAATTGCACTTTTTTTGTTTTGTATTTCACAGCAAATAGCAGCCACTGTGACAGATTAGGTTATCACTGTTTACTTTTTCGATCCCATTGTAGATTGCATTGTTGTTTTGCAAATGTTTTTCCCCCGGGAAATAATACGATTAAGTGAATGAAGATATCAACTGTGACAAAAATCTTATGCGATAATCCAATTTATTCCTTTAAGCGGTATGCGATTAACCGATGTTTTTACTTAATGAGAGATAGGATTTGGTTCGGGATTTTAGATTTGTATGCAATAAAACGATATATGCGTTTAAGCGGTTTGCAATTAACTGATTTCGTCTGTATTACAATAAATAAAAATTAAGTTTTATACAATTCTTAAAACAAATTTATTGAGATCTTCTTCATCATAAATTTCAATTTTTTGATCATTTTTTGTTTTTTAAGATAAACTTGTCCATTGTTGGTCCATATATATTTGTAAATTTTTAAATTTTTTTGTAAAATCTTGCTAATAGGTTTCTTTTTCTTTATGTTAAATTTTTATTAATGTAAACACTTGTAGCACCACTAATACTATAATCTTAAATTTTGCTGTGCAAATTTTTTCCGTGACTAAATATGAGATTTTTTTTATCTCTGAGAATTTTACAATTATTGCTAAATGTTTTCCATTCATGTACATGGTCTGTGGTTTTTGGTTTCTATTCATTGACTGGAATTCTATGAGAAGTATAGATATCACTGTCAGAAAGTCTAACTTTTAATTTTTGAGCAACCTCTTTGATTCGTCGTCGTTTGAAGGGCATCCACTCCAGGCCAGACACAAACAGAACTGGGGCCAAGGGTTTATCCTTTTACTACCCCAGACTGCTGCACTGCCTGGATCAGATGCTGGCAGTGATGTCATTAAGCCAGCATCGAGTTTCGTCATCCAAAACTGTCAGACCGCGTGCTCCATGTGGTGCCCGATGTATAGGGCACACTGTTAGTACATGGTCTGCAGTTTGCTCTGAGGCACCACACTCGCAATTCGGTGAAGGAGCGAGACCCCATTTGTGCATGGACGAATGGAATCGCCCAACACCAGTCCGCAGGCAGTTGAGCTTAACCCAAGCTGCTTGGGGTAAACCCATCCCAACAGGCCTGGCACTGATCCCGGGCACAAAAGCACGGAGCCTGGAAGCACTTTCACAGTACTCTGCGTTCCATTTGTGATTCGTCCATTCAGAGGCGTGGATGCCAAGTCTGGCAAGATTGTCCAAGAGATTCCGTGCACCTGGCACAAACGGGCATCTGGATCTTAGTCTCACTTGGCCAGTATCTGAGGACCCACTTAAAAGACCATGCAAGATATGATCAGGGTCCAGAGATCCACGGTAAGCCAAGGAGAGTGTCGCTCCCATTTGGCGAAGCTCAGCTGGCTGGATGCCTGAGAGTACAGGTAGGTGGTCCGTTGGAGTGGGACTCAGGCATTCAGTAACTATGCACAAGGTGTCATTCAAGACACTGTCAATGAGGCGAGTGTGAGCACTGCGACACCAGACTGGCACACAGTACTCAGCTGCTGAGTAGACTAGAGACAAGGTGGCTATGCGTAGTGTTTTAGCACCAGCACCCCATCCCAAGCCCACGAGTCGCCTCAACAGTGTGACGCACGATGATAGTTTTTTGTGCAATGCCACTAAATGGTGACGAAACATGAGCAATCTGTCCAGTTTTACTCCAAGATAAGTAGGGGTTGGACAGAACGGTAAAAGTCTACCGTTGTTGTAGACCTTTAGCTCACGTTTGGCCTCTCGGTTATTTAAATGAAAGGCTGCCGTCACCGTCTTAGTGTGACTGAGCTTCAACCTCCAAGTCTGGAGATATGCTGACAGTGTGGACATGTCTTGGCTTAAGGTCCCCTTCAAGTCCTTCCAGTTTCCAGAAGAATGCAACAATGCTAAATCATCAGCATAAGCAAACTTTCTGGAAATCATGGAAGGAAGATCATACGTATAGATGTTAAATAGGAGGGGAGCCAAGACCGATCCCTGAGGAATGCCGTTTTTAAGACGGCGTAGCCTGCTTTGCTTGCTGTCACTGGTGGTAAGGGTGAAACTTGGATTTCGGATAAGCTCCATGATCATTTTCACCATGTGTTTATCCGGAAGTAGTCTCAGCAGCTTGCAGGTAAGACCATGGTGCCAGACAGTGTCATAAGCAGCTGTCAGATCGATAAATACGGCACTGACCTTCTTTTTAGCCTCGAAAGAATCCTCGATGTTCTGAGTTACCAGAACAACTTGATCTACAGTTGACTTCCCACGTTGGAACCCAGCCTGCTCTTTAGGGAGCAGTGGATCGATTAATGGTTCAACATGGGCATAGATAAGCCTCTTGAGGATCTTGTAGGGGACACAGAGCAGAGATATCGGTCGATAACTCTTTGGATCCCCCACGGGCTTTCCTGGTTTTGGGATCATGACCACAAGCGCTCTTCTCCAGATCTTGGGAATTTTGAGTCAGTGCAAACAGGAAGAAAGGAAATCATGTAACCAGGACTTCAAAGCAGCTCCAGCATGGAGTATAAGCTAAGGGCAGATGGAATCAGGACTTGGAGCTTTACCTGGTTTTAAGTGCTGAAGGGCAGCAGTAAATTCTCTCTGTGAAAAATTGTCAGAGATATTTACTGTGTCTGGTGTTGTGGTCCTCCAAAGGTCAGACACTTCTTGAGAGACAAGTCGAGATGACTTGCGATCAACAGCCTCGTATTTCCCATTTCTAACCAGCTGAGATGCAATAGCATCGGCTGAAACGGGACAGTGACGAGGAGAGTGTCGTGACCTACCAGTAAGGTTGTTCAAAATACTCCACGCTTTTCGACTAGAGTGTGAGAAGTCAATGTTCTGAACTGCTTCGAACCATTGATCCCTCCGCTTTCTGTCAAGCTTGGCAAGCAGAGCTGTAGCAGCCAAACTTGAGTCGTCTCCCTGAGGAGACTGCAGAAAGGTTTTATAGAGGGATTCACACTCTGCATCCCAACACAGAATATAGTTATTTTGATACCCACGTGGGATAGTCTTTTTGGCTGCTTTCTTAATGGTGTTACAGAAGTCCTGGTAAGCCACATCCACATCAAGTGAATCAGGCGGCAACAAAGTCTTTGCAGATTTATTCGTCAAAGCAATGTAGTGACTCCAATTGGCCTTGCGGAAGTTCCATCACTTAACAGGCATGCTTGGCACTGCCATAGCAAACCTTGGTGATGTAATAAGCGAGGGTCGATGTTGTGACCTGGGAAACTTGTCAAGGACACATCTATCCAGTAAGCGACTGTTTGGACCTACGCTAGCGAAAGCTAGATCTGGATTGGTGCCAGTGTTCCAGTGGCTGGAATAAAAACTTGGCATTATATAGCAGGGCAAGACAATTAATACCTGCCCAACCAGCCAAGCACTCACCATCCGGACTGTTGTCGTCATAACCCCAGTCAGCATGACGACAGTTAAAATCGCCAGCGTACAGACAGGGGTGAGGATACACTGGGAGATCCAGGGTTCGCAATCGCGTTGGCGGTGGTTTGCTATTGATATAGACGTTGACTATTTTATAGCCATCAACATCCACACACAACCACTCGATCTCCGATGTCAGTGGAGATTGGTCCAAAAGCGTGTATCGCAGTCGCTCGTGGACAAACGTGGCAAGGCCATGCTTCCTGCTTAAAGAAGACCCAGCTAGTTGGTAGTGTGGTAGTACCAACTTCTCTGCATCAGTGCAGTGGGTCTCCTTGAATAGGATGACGAGTGCCTCAGACTGCATAGCGAGGTGATGAAGAACATTCATCTTGCTTGCAGTGAGGCCTTCAATGTTCAGCTGAAGAATAGTGGGTCTTTGGAACTTGTTGGCAATGTGCCCTAAAAAGGGCAGTTTTATCCTGGCATTGCCCCGTCCTGAAAAGGGCGTTTGCCGATTAGCAGACCCACAATGAACATTGGAATGGGTGGATACCCTTCCGTTTTGGTAGGTTCGGTTTTGGTCTGTCATTTTAAAATCAATGAACAGACTTACTCACGGCCCAGGCTGTGTGAAAGCACCTACCATCTGGGCCAACTACCTACCTCTTTGATTATTATATTAGTATTTTCATTGGTTAAAACTGGAATTATATGAATTTCTAGATTGCTCTTCTCCCATATTGCTCTAATTCATCTCTAAGTACTTTTCTTTTTCAATTGTGTTTTTCAATTCAGTTACTTTTTTGTTTGTAGTCTGTAATGTAGTGTCAATATTTATGCTGTTTATTTTATCTACATTAGTTTTTAATTCTTCAAGTTTTTTGTTTAGAAATGTTTGGCTTGCTTTTATTTCTTCCATTTCCTTTTCTTGGTTTTTAGTTGATTAAATATTTTTTCTATGTTTTCATTAATTTTTTGTTCATTTTGCTCCATAATTTTTTGAATATAACCTATTAAATTATTTTCCATTTTTTGCTTGTGATTAATAATTTCTTTGGAAATTGTCATATTTTTCAAAGAATTGTAAATTACACTTTACAAATATAAAACTTATTCAAATAGAATAAACTAGTACAGAAGGTTTATCCAGTGATGGCCTTACAAAAGGGGGCCACTTCTTAGAATTTATTTTGTAATGATAATAAAGGTAGCCTATTTCATATCAAACCACAATTTTTTTTCATCCCAGAAACATAGTCATCTCTAAAAAAAGGGGAGTCTTCCCTTTTAGCCAACTGCATATTTCCTCCTTTTGTACTAAAGTTAAGGCAGGTTGGGCCACTATCATGGTGCTACTATAAAGAATTAGAGCAATATTTAGCATTGAAGGGGCCACTTTTTGATATTTTTTAGGGGGATCCTGGTGCAGCCGCTTTGTTTGCTCCATACTAAAGCCATCATTGGGTTTACCAATAACCTAGTGGCAATAGCAATATTATGTCACACAGGAAGTAATCAGTTTTTTTCATAGTAAAACTAATCTTTAGAAGCATCATTGTTTAATTAATTCTGTAATTTTGATTTTTTCTGACTTAACAAACACTCCATTGATTTACAAATAATTTGTGATGTAAAACTTTAGTGATCAGTGTTTTGCTTACTGTTTAAATGAGTAATTTTACAAAAAAACAAGTTTGTCCATATGCTTCTATCAATATATTCTCAAAAGTATCTGTATGGTAAGTAGTTTTTATGTTAGATCATGGTTAGAACCAATGTTTTATTTTTGTGTGCATCTTGTTATTTTTTAAATATTAAATAAGAATGAGAAATAATGTTGGTTGTACCCCCACAAACATAGTATGATTTAAAATAATTTATTACCCACATTTTTTAGAAAAAATATAAAACGTTTTGGCTCTCTTCAAGAAGTGACTGTGAGTAATTTTTGCTAGTAAAACTAACTAAAATCCCCCTGTAGTTACTATTGCTTCTTGAGAGATTTTTTTTCTCTTGGTTTCTCTTTTTTATTGTCTCCTAGTACTGTTGGGGGGATTCTGGGTTAATTTCACTGACAAACAACAGTTCCATTCACTTCTTGAAGAGACTCAAATTTTTTTTGAGATGATTGAAATTAAGGTAAAAACTTGATCAATGATGATCGTACTTATTGCATGCTGTCAATGTCATTAAACTTTTTCAAATAATTGGTTTTCATGATGGCTACAATTAATATTTTATTAGTTTAATTAAGTCATTCAATAAAACTAAAAACCCATAAAAAAATTTTCAACCAGACAGCAAAATCTTGGCATCTTTAAAAGCAGATTGGGGTAGGGTTACCATATTTTTAAAATAGAGAATCAAAACTCTTGTTCGAGGTGTTTTATAAAATCCAATAATTTTTTATGGCTTAATATTAATATCTTGTTTTGAGCCTTTGTTTTGGATTGTATTAATTAAAAAGCTCTTTTGTTATCTGTTTCAGTTAAGTTTACTGTGATATTTGCTGTAATGGTTATAGCCAAATGCAAAATGACAAATCATTTGATGATTTTTCTAAGTTTTACATCTCTGATATTCTTCTGTAAGTCAGGACAATCAATAGAAATGATAATAATGATTTGTTTTTTTGTCATATGGCCATATTGCCCTATTTGTTGCTTTCTGGTTTAAATAAAGTCACCATATGAGTAAGCAATGTGGCTCCATTAAGTAATTTGTCATCAAATGCCTTTCCCAAGAGCACAATAGAAATCACTCAGGTAAGCTGGCATTAAACATGCATCTTTAAGCTTGCAAATCAAAGTGTTATCACACTGAGCTATCCTGCCAACACAATGATAGTGATAATGATAATAAAAATATTAAATGATAATATTTGTAGCTACTTGAAGGATGAATTCTAGATTTTTAGTTTTCATTAAATGCTAAACAGGTATTGATACATTTTGAATTAAGCAATTGCACATAAGCCAGAAGAGCTCAGAGATAAGTTTTAAGTCCAATTATTTCTGTATGCTTGCAAACGTAATAAAGAATACCAGCATCAACATTATATAGTGCTTCAATCAAATGTTCAGTATTTAAAATATAAACTTAGTGTTATATACCTTAGTAATGCACTGCAACATTAATTCACAATTTATTTTAAGGTGGCTTAATCCATACTTTAAAAAAGGTGTGAAGGAAAAGTTTCAACCTTCTGATTTGTTTCAAATAGCAAGTAATGATGAGGCTGATTTTGTTACAAAGAAGTTGTGCAAGTATATATTAGTTTTTTTTTTTTAACAAAAAAGTAATTTGATTAATAAAAAATTCTTTGCCTATTTCTCAAGCAAGGTAATTATCTGTTTTGCTATACATATTGTAGTGTAGCTATCTTCTGCCATAAACTTACTACTAATTGCAAAGAATTCTCAACTATTCACTTCAAAGATCAGTCGTCAATGTTAGAACAATGTGCAAAAAATACTTGCCAAAAATTTGCAATTGTCAAGCAAAGCATAGATAAATATTAAAATGGTCTCAGTTCAAAAACCACTTGCATCATTCTGTTGTGTCCTTGGAAAAGACACTTTGTGGCACTTTCCCCTGCTTGGTGGTCTTGGCAAGCAGTTCTAAATTAAAGTCATATCTCCATTAAAATTTCAAGTGGACAGCAATATCTTGGCATCTGTGGAAGCAGGTCAGGGTAACTGCTTGCCCTATGTATAGCGCCTCCAGCACTTTTCTGTGATTCAGAAGGATAAATATAGAAATAAAAATAAATAAAAAAATAAAAACATTTCTAATTATGTTAGTGCCATTTATCACATTTGGTTAAGTAAAACTTCTGCAACCCTAAAAAGAAAATAAATTTTAAAAAAGTCTTTAATAATAGCTTGAAAACTGTATTACTAGTTATGAGGTCATTTTGTCCCTAATGCTGTATGAATGTTTCACTAAATTGATGGCACATTTTCAATAAGCAATTTTTTTGTTCAAGTGATTTGTTTACTGTTTAGACTTTAGAAACTTTTTTTTTCTTCATATTTGTCCTCCTGACTTACAGGAAAACAATGAAGGCACTAATAGATAGGGTAAGCAATTACCCCGACCTGCTTCCAAAGATGCCAAGATGTTGCTGTCTGCATGAAACTTAATAAAGATATGACTGAAGTTTATAACTGCTTGCTAAGACCACCAAGCAAGGGAAAGTGCCATAAAGTGTCTTTCCCAAGGACACAGCAGAATGGTGTGAATAGGTATTAAACCAAGACCATGTTGATCACAATCCTGGTGCTCTAACCACTTGATCACTCTGTCAACAAACATCATGATAATTTTTAAGTTGTTTAGAAATGTCAATAATTATCAGCATTATTTTATTTTTGTTTCATATATGAGGGGTGTTCAGAAAAGAAATGCAACTGATTTGTAGCATTCATCGTTGCTTCTTGTAGCATTCATTTTAACTAACATCTAATTCTTTTACAGATTATAAATTGGTAACTAAGGTTTATAGATTTTGTAAAAAATAAGGTTTGAATTACCGCAATCTGCAATTCAAATTTTAAAGAATCCCTCTATGTCCTCTTTGTTAGAAGGTAGAATGGGCATGATTGCCCCAAAGCAATCTTGGCAAAAGCAAAGAGTTGTTATTGAATTTTTACTGTCAGAGGAAGAAACATCTCAGAACATAAGCAGAAGGCAAAAGCAAGTGTATGGTGACAGTGCAATAGACTACAACACAGTGACGAGGTGGGTGAAGCAAATCAATGATGGACAGAAAGAACCTGCTGAAAGCAATCTTTGTGATAGGCCAGGAAGTGGTAGGTCATCTTCTGCTCACAGTTCTGCCAACATTGGTCAGGCAGATGCATTGATTAAGGAAAACAGATACATTACTATTAATGAGCTTGCTGAGTCATTAGGAGTGCAGGGAGTGCTGTAGAGATCATGGATACCCTGGGGTATTCAAAAGTGTGTGCAAGGTGGGTCCCAAGGCAGCTCACAGAGGCTCAAACAATCCTGCCTAGAAGCTTGTTCTGAACTTCTGGAGTATTGCCATAGTGACAAAACCTTTTTACAGCAAATAGTGACAGGAGATGAGACTTGGGTTCACCACTTCGAACCAGAGTCAAAAAAAGCATCAATGGAGTGGCACCATTACACCTCACCATCCTCAGAGAAGTTCAAATCTCACTAGTTTGCAGGAAAAGTATTGGTGACTGTGTTCTGGGATAGTGTTGGTGTGATACTGATAGACTTCATGTCCAAAGCAGCAACAATCAATTCAAGTCTTTACATCAATACATTAAAATAGTTGAAAGCAAGAATACAAAGAGTTCGACCTGCTTTGGAAATGTCCAAGATTTTATTGCAACATGATAATGCTAGGCCTCACACCAGCCTCAAAACCTGTGAGGTCATCAGCTCCTTTGTCTGGACAATAATTTCACATCCCCCATATTTGCCAGACCTGGCAGCATCTGACTTCCATTTGTTTGGGTCCCTCAAAGAAAGTTTGAGGGGACCACATTTTTCCATAATGAAGAGGTCAAAGCTGCTGTTAGGAACTGGTTGAAAACGCAGCCTGTAGAATTTCACAATGAATGAATGTGTGCACTTGTTGAAAGGTGGGAAAAGGCAGTTTGAAAACTAGGAGATTACATCAAAAAGTAACTATGAAATGCTCATGCTATATACTTTCTTGTGATGCACGATTTGTGTACCATTAAAACTCAATGTTACAAAAAGAAACCTGATTGCATTACTTTCTGAACGCCCCTTGTATATTTTTGTAAAATAATCTTGTTACTATTGCTTCAATAAAAATAGTTTTTGTTATTGAAACCATGTAGTTCATTTGGGTTTTTTCTTATAAAAGTGTTAAATAATGTTTTAAGAAATTGGAATGAAGAGTGTGAGAGAGCAAAAAAAAATAAAAAAACACCCAATTTTATAAAGGTATTTTGGAAGACATTTTTTTGGACATTTTTTCTAAATGGCTTTGCAAGCACATTAGCTGTAAGTATTTTTTTTATGTTTACATAGCTATTTTGAATTGTGTAGAAATACAAAAACATATAGTTACACAAATGCTAAACAATTATTTTACAGTAGTTGATTTATTATCACAATATTTATGTAAATCAGTAGAGTTTTTGTTTTGGGTCAGATTTTTGTAAAAATATTGATTTTGGTACAGTACAGCATGTTGATTCTATTAAATGGAGAAAATTATTTTTAGCAGTTTGTTTTTTTGTTTTTAGCAATGTAACTAGGTGCTTAAACTTTGTCCTAGAATTCATGTTTTTTGTTATTTTCGTAAATCATTTTATCATTTTTCTTGCTGAATATGATTATGAAATTATAAAAAACATCCATTTTATCTTGTTGTACAGAAAAGCAATGTACTGTACTAGTCAAATTGATTGAATTAACAAAAGTTTTTACTGTTTTCTTATTCATTCTCATATACATTACTTAAATATTTTAAACTTGACCTTGCTGAAATCATTTATAAAAACATAGATGAAGGTTGTTTTAGTTTTACTTTTGATTATGTGTTAATCATAGCATCTTTTTCATTACTACTTTTATTTTTTATATCATGTTTGAAGTAGTTTTTATCAAAATTCAAAGCTGATTAAATTTTTTCTTAAAGTGATACAGCTTTAATATTGTCATAATTGTACAGGAATGCTTTCGAACAATTGGTCCTTTTTTCATTGGAGAATTGTCATATTATTTTATGAATCCAAATAAGGTCTCAGCTTGGTATCCATACTTGTGCGCTTTGGGATTATCGATTTCTTCATTTTTGTATGTAGCCACTGACAATCTTGCTTTAATGAACTTGCTGATTCTCGGATGGAATGCTAAAACTGCTGTGGTTGGTTTACTGTATAAAAAAGTAAGTTTAACAATAAATATATTTTTGTTTAACAATAAATGTTTTAAAACTTATTGCTTTTGTAAAATTAGTTTAACCATATTACAATTACTGACAGCAATATGTATATTCATGATAATATAAAATAAAAAAAACCTTATCGTAAATGTTTTCGGCTTACATTAACCCTCTTCAGATGAATAAAAATAAAATGTTTAAAAGTTTTGTCATGTAATTTAAAAATCGAGGTCAATGACCTGATTACGTAGTTGTTTACCAAATTTGTCGCACGAGGTTTTCATAAAAGGAATTGTTAAAAATTGATTTAAAAGTGCAAATGCAAAACAACAACCGGAAGGCCAATGCACCACGTAAAATCCAAATACCAGAAATAACAATTTAAAATATATTTAACAAAAACCATGATCCATTTGCAAATTATTGTCGATTAAGTGCAGGATTATGCTTTTTGATTCGTAAAACTTCGTGGATTTTAGTTTCAAAATTGGAATTACATTTTTTAATTATCTTAAACGAATTTATGTTGAATTTGGAATTTGCACAAATATCGCAAGACATAATATGCTCTTTAACCGAGCTTTCAGTTTTTAAATGAAAGCCCAAGCTAATGCTTAAAATCATAATTAGTTTATTGTTTTACTTATATTGATTTATGTTTTGAGTATATTTTAAAAGTCTGTAATGGATTTGTAACTTTTTTCTTAAGACTCTCAAACTGAGTCATAAAGCTTTATCACAAACAACTAGCGGAAAAATTGTCAATCTTTCGTCGACCGACGCCCTTCGTCTTAATTGGGTGAGAAATTAGTTTTTTTGCTTGTCATTGCACCATTTTTAGTAATCATCAATCTTTTTCAGTTTTGTTGTAAATGAGTTTGCAATTTTTAAGAAAAAAGTTTAACATTTTTGCCCATCTCAAGAAAATCTTGTCATTTTACTCTTGGTGTTAACCTGTCTCGCAGATAAACGTTTACGGCGTTAAACTGAGAGCTACCATCAAGCGATAATCTCAACCTGGTCTTCGAGATGTCAAAATTTTGGTGGGCTGTTGAATTTTTTTTTTTATCATAAACTAATAATACACAGTCAGCATTTCATGTTAGAACGGCTAACCGAAGAAATCGTCAAAAAGCACCTTTACGAAAAACATTGACGAAGCGAAGATACAGTAGATAGATCATGTTGATTATGGTAGTTATAAAGGCGAACCCCAATTGCCGTTAAAAATCTGATGTTTTTTGTTAAAAAGCAATTACAAAAAAGCCTAGTTGCTACATCTTTGCTTGTTGCTTAAGAGGTAAACGTTCTTCGGCAAATATAAGCCGTGGGTCTTTCTAGCGTATTTCACTCATTAAAGCAAATATTTTTTTCTGAATCAATGTAATCTTTTAAGCTGGTTGTTTACTTTAATTTTTTTAGGCTTTTGCATGCATGCATTCTCTTTGGCTTGTTCCCTTGGAATGCGTAATATTTTTTTATGTCTTGTGGCTTCAGTTAGACTCAGCTGGTATTGTTGGAATGTTTGTATTGATTTGTCTTCTCGGATTTCAAACGTTTTTAGGAAAATTCTTCGGAAAATTAAGGTATTTTCTAACGGCTTTGAAGGCTAAAAGCATTTTTTTATTTGCTTAAACGTTTTAGCGCATATTAAAATACTTGATAAAGATCTGGTTTACATCTGTCTCGTGTTCTTTGTTTGTTGAATTTTGGCGAGCTTCTACGCTGACCGTATACCAGGCCAGGCCAGACCTAAATCTTTAATTTTTGGTTTTTTTCTTGAAAATTATTTAAAATTACCATAGATTTTTTTCAATATTTTTTAACGATTGAGTAAAATATGTGATAGCAAAGCAGACGGTCTCTGATGAAAATTAAATGATGGTTAGGCAATGAGATTGGGGGCAGCGTACACGATGCACAAAACCACACATGAAATTTTAGTTTTCTCTGTAATATTTTAGACTAAAAACAGCACGTGCCACGGATGAGCGAGTTCACGTGACTAATGAGGTCATTGCCGGCATGAGAATCATCAAGATGTATTCGTGGGAGAAATCTTTTAAAGAAATTTTAAGTAATTTGAGAAAGTAAGCAATAGAGAGACATTCGAAAACATTGATAGTAGTGTTTTACTGGTAAGACTACAAGCAAATTTTCTTTTTATTAGAAAGGAAATGCGCCATATCTTTCATGCTTCGTTACTTCGTTCCTTTAATTATACCATCAAACATTCCACAACTCAAATGTTATCGTTTGTTACATTCGTGGTTTTTATTGCGTTGCATGGCACACTCAATCTGCAAATAGTAAGTTTATTTAAAGCAATCTTCTTCATTTTGGTAATTGTACTTTTACAATTAATGCAGGTCTTGGTTTCTCTTGGACTTTTCAATGTTTTATTATTGGGTGCTGGACTTATTTTTCCCTATGCTATTGAAACTATTTTTCAAACTTTTGCTGCTTTAAAGCGAGTTCAAGTAAGTTATTTTAAGTGGCATTATTGATCCTGGGTTTTAATTCAGGTTCGTGAACTTCGAAACTATTTGATATCGACAAAAAGAAAGTAGTGTTTAGGAGATAGTTTCAGAAGCAAGAGATGGGGAGGTGAAAGGAGACGGTTTGCAGGAAGATGTAGACCAGAATGATTGAAAAGACAGAAAACAAGAAGTTCATTGAGTATATCAGAGGTAGTTTCCTGAATAGGACGTTGCTTTAGCATCTGCAACCAATGAAAAGTATAAGGAAAAAGATTAAACTCTTGCTTGTAAAACGAAAAGTATTGTTTACTGGGAGGAAAAGAAGTTTAAGTTGTAGGATGCGGATCGGTAAAAGATCGACGACATATGATTCTACAGAGCAATTCGTTCTTCTCAGCAGATAGAATGAATGTTGGTAGTAAAGGTGAACAAGTATCAACTCGGAGAAAATAGGCGAGGACAGAGCGGACAAGGTGTTTGAAAAAGTTAAAGATAGATTTTCAAGAGAACGAGGCAATTGTTTAAGAGCCACAGAACGGTTGTAAAAAATTTTGCTTAAACGACATACTAATTGAGTCTTCATGTTAGTTTCATCAAAAATTTATATCAACTACTTATTTATCGATTTGCATTTTGTGATTGCAGTTTAAGGGTCCGAATCTATGGCTCCCTGAGTTGTTGATTTTTCCTATGCTTTGCTTCAGTTGTAGATTTTTAAAAACTGCTCTCGAGAAAAGTATATTATAAAAGAAAGATAGTTGTTATACGCTCGGCAAGACAGTTTGAAAACTCTTGGCCGAAACCAGTGTTTTTCAACCAGCGGGTAATGGCCCAGTAATGGGCCATCCCGCTATTTTCAGTGGGCCGCAGAGCATAAATCAAATTGAAAACAATATGAGACTTATATAATGATGTCGTTATCGAAAAATCGGAAACGAATTCCAAGTGAAGACTGTTTTTCACCAAATCAACAGAGTTTTGCGACAGAAATTAAATTCTGTTCACTGAAGTGGGTCGTTAAATTACCGTGGGTTGGAAAGTGGGCCACAGTATGAAAAAGTTTAAAAATCATTGACCTAGACAGTTATGACTCCTGCTGCCACTTAATTTAGTCAATCTTTTATCATCTTTCTACACTTCAATTCTTCATTATCTTTTTTTGGTGTCACCTTCACCTGCTTTCTATCTTTTAAACATTTATTCATTCCCTAAAGAAAAGCGAAGTCTTGGACAAAATCGAATTTTTGAGCAAAGTTTAAAAGTGGTAAAACAAATGCATTTAGTTTAAGATCGATGATGAATGAAAGGAGTTCATTTATTCCGTTATCACCTCTATTTATCCTTCTTACTCGCAATACAACGTCGGAGATGTTCAAGTTAGAGCAATGGTCAAATAATTACCTTGAACTGCTGTCGGAGATGCTGATATATTGCTGTCAGGTGGAAATTTTTTGTTTAAAGATTTGACTAAAATGAAGCTGCTTGCTAAGACCGCAAAACTGAGGGAAGTGTCGTAGATTGTTTTTTCCAATATGCCATAGAACGATTTGATTAGGGTTTGAACCGAAGTTGTGTTAATCGCGTTTGCTATCAATACGAGGCTCCTACCTACTCGGCCACGCTGCTGAGTTTGCGAACCGTCTGTGATAGAAGTTAGTTACCTACCTGATCGACTGCTTACCTACCTGGTCTAGATACATTTTTCACTTGAAAGAAAAGCATGAGTTGAAGACGGTGACATAAAAGGCTTTGAGATTTTCGTATTGATATAATGATAGATTAGAAGACGTGGATAGATCTAGATCGATTAAAAATAAGTAAAGAAAAGTTTTTATAAGCTGAATATAAAAAAGAAGCGGGTAACTAAGCTTGAGGAAAATGAGTAAATAAAGAATCGGTCACCTTGTCCTAGCTAAGTTATGAGATGACCAACGATGATGATGATGATGATGATATTTTATTCATGCTTAGTAACATTATTAAGTATATGCAATGTACAGTACTGTGAAGCATGAAAAGGAAACGCGACACAACGAAGAACGATTGTCCTCGTCAGCAGAAAAAGTATGAAATCGGTTATATTGCTCTACTTGATTACATTCACAAAAATCGTACTAGAAGAGGTAAAACTAGTCATTGGTTCTAGCGGCCTTTCAGCCCTTAGCAATTAATAGAGGACTATATTTGTGGCTGTCTTCTACCGATCATTGGTTTTTATGAAAGCTTTTCTGCGTTCAGCAGCAACTTCTGCAATTCCGACGACTACAGTAGACTGACTCGTGACAAAGCGCTTTATACTGCTGTAGGAGATGACAGAAATGTTTTATTTGCTTTTAACTTTAATAAAACATACTGTTTGCAAATTGTTTTTTTTGTTTTTCAGCTTTAACTTATCAATGTCTTCATATTTTGTTCATAATGTTGCTTTCCAAATTGGTTGCGATGCAGCAAAAAATTTATACTTCTATTTGGATATTCTTTTTTAGTCTTAGACATGCACGAGATGCCGAGTTTATTCAAATACTGTAATATAATTTTTGTTTACTTTTAGGAATTTTTACTTCTTCCTGAACTAGAGCCTGAGCTCAAATCACGTGACAGCAAGACTGGTATTGAATTGGTCAATTTCAACGCATCGTGGTCGGAGGTAGTAAGTGTCATTTGCTGCCATATTTTATGCTCGGCTTAATATAAGAAAGTTTTCTTAAGACTGGAAACCCAACTTTAAAAGATGTTTGTATGAAAGTAGAGAAGTGCGACCTGATGATGGTGGTGGGTCCTGTTGGGGCGGGAAAGGTGAGGTCACGTGTTTAGCTACGCATGTGTCTCCATTAAATTGGTTGATTCGAGACTCATCGAAATATTTTGAGACCACTTTTGCAAAAACAAATTTCAGGCTGCTCTTTTACGTAATACTTAAACTAACGAAACAAAACTTTCAAACAGTTTTTTTAAGCAACCTTATCTTTTGCATTCCGATCAGAAGCGCAACTCGTAATTTGTAAGTCTTCTATAGATAAGTTATTTTTACGAGTTATTTTATGATTATTATGTTTGAAATTGATTTAATGTTGTTGCATTTTAGCAGTAATGTTCTACGAAGCCAAAATAATGAATTGACGCTTTACTAATTTATTTCTAGTCTTCATTGTTAAATGTAATTTTGGGGGAATTACCTGCTACATCCGGGAAGATTAAAGTTTCCGGAAAAATCGCTTATTCCAGTCAGATTCCGTGGTTGTTTTCCGATTCGGTTCGCAACAACATTTTGTTCGGAGAAGATTTCGACGTCAAAAAATATGAGAAAGTTGTCAAAGCTTGTGCACTGGAGCAGGTATTCAATTAATTTTCAATCAAAAGCTTAAAATTGCAACAGCAAAGTAAATGACTTTTTCTATACTGTACAAACCAAATAGTAAATAATTTGATGATTTCTGTTTATTAGATTTTTTTTTCGCTGAATTATTTCTAACTTTATTAACCTCGTATTTTATAAGTGTAATTTTTTGTTATTCCTAGCAAAAAATGGTTTAGGATTTTTCTATATTGCCATCTGGTGATCAAACATTGGTGGGGGAAAGGGGAATTACGTTGAGTGGCGGCCAGAAAGCTCGCGTCAGCTTGGCTCGTCTTGCATATCGGTCTGATACAGACATCGTTGTCATGGATGATCCCCTTAGTGCAGTGGATCCTTCTGTTGCTGATCATCTCTTCCAGAACTGTATCTGTGACCTCTTGAAAGATAAGGTCGGAAAATACGTCAATATTGTATTTATAGATTAGTTATTTGTTGTTTATGTTTCAAGATTCGCGTATTGGTGACACATCAAGTGCAATTCCTGGAGAAAGCTGATCATGTTTTAATATTGAAAGAAGTAAGTTGGTTTATAATTGGTTTGATTTAGCATTGATGTCAGCAACCTTGGATGCGATTATTCGATCGAATTTTGATTCTCATCCAACTTAAGACTTGAACAGATTTAAGTTGAAACTTATTTCAGGGTCGCATCGTTGATCAAGGAAAGTTTTCCGATCTTGCAGCTAAAGGAACTGATTTCATTTCGCTGATGAAAGTTGAAACAGAAGACGTAAATGATGATGTTATATGCACTGACAATCAAACATTTGCAACACAACAAAGCATCAACAACGACGGTATGATTTGAAATATTGAGAAAACTTAATCAGTAAAATCAATAGAACAAGTAACGAAGAGCAAGTAGGTTTCGTACTTCAGTCACTCCGATTGCAGACGCCGTATGCCACTTGACTTATTTAACCTCAAATCTCATCATTATCCTCTAAATAACTTTTTTTTCACTGTGCTTGCTTTGCTTTCTCTCATCTACGTTGCGACGGCCGTAGCACCCTACTTGAATCTTCACAGAATTGTCCTAGCCCAAATTTCTTTATTCAGCATTTTTTGTTTTGAATTATAAGGGCTCTTACTTAATTTTCCTGTTCTTGACTCTTCACCGTGCTATCTTTGACTATTCTCTTTTGTTTTGGTTGTTATTTTAAGAAATTCAAGAATTATTTTTTAAAACCAATTGTTAAACGAAATCTCGTAATTAAAAAGAAATATATTGAACAGAAAAAAAATACTGATTATGAAGAGTTTTTTGTTTTTTTGATGAAGAGACGAGTTAAAAATGAAATTTGCAATAAACTGAAAGCGAATGTTTGCAAGAAAAACAAGAAATCGTTAACTGAAACAAGATACAAAGCTATTAACTGGTATATAAAGAGGCATTTTTTTAACAATATGTTATTATGGAACTTTATTTTTCTTGGAAGATGAAAGAATAAAAAAAATAAACTACTAAGAAGCATCAAAAAGCGTCCTTTACCATTACGTCATGAATTCATTGACCCGTTTATGTTGACTGCAAATGAAAAATATCTTATTCCACTGTCTATATACTCTGGTAGGTTTATAAATCCAGTCTGAGCGTGGCAGAGAATATAATTGCATTCCAGATAGAAAATAAAGCGTTTAACCGCCGCATATCTGAGGATGAGAATTTTTATACAAAAAATGGTTTATATTTGCTTTGATAGGCAAATTAAAAAGTTTTCATAGTTTCATATTGTTAGTGCAGGTGAAAAGTCTTGATGTTCCAAAAATGAAGCATTGGCTGTTCCGTAACATAATACAAAAATATATTGAAAAATTTATTTTATGATAAATGGCAAAACATTTAAGATGATATCTTTTGTTGCATATTTCACATTGTTTAGTTGTGTTTTTTTTACACAAATAACATCTTCCTTGTGTTGCTGATACAAAAAAATGGTTGGTGCCATATGAAATAACGTCATTGATTAGTGAACTTGTTGGCCCTCCTTTTTCGTGATCTGAAGCTCTCCAAACCGACCTTCATAGTAACTGTGGATATTTCTCTTCTGAATTCCAAATTTGTCATGCAATTTTTCCATTGGTTTGGCAATGAAAGCGCCAAGCAGCGACTACAATCATGTTTAAACCGTTAAAAAAAAGATTCCAGCACCAATTTTTAGACCTAAATTTAAGCTTATAACTGCTCAAAAGCCTATCGAGGAGATCGACTCCGCCCATGTTTGTGCTATACAAGGAAATGACTTTTGGGATTTGAACGGAAACTTTTTGTTTGTTTTTCGAAGAATATCGACCGACTGTTTGAAGCGGAAACGGAGTTGCCCAGTTTGATATTGCTGTAACCACGCTGTTGTCATTCCGTCTAACCAGCACAACATTCCCATCACCACTTGATCAAATTCACCTCGCTTTTTTGCCTTCATTTCCTAATTGCTCATGCGTGGGGCCTTTTTCGTCCTGTTGTCTCTAATTGTTCCTATTGCTTTGAAACCCTCGTCTGTCAATGATTTCACCAAATCATAAGAAGAAAAAAAGTTATCGAAAAAAAGCTATGATTTTCAGGCTGTGTCACGCATTCAATCAAGCTTTCAACAACTCTTGTTCCCAAAGGCTTTTTTGATTTAGACTTATCGTCCTTGCGCCTGTATGTATAGATCTTTATTGAAAAAGGGTATTCATCAGGACTGCACATCATCCATATTTATAACCAAATCGAATTGGCTTCCCTTTCATGAACATTTTACCACTATGGAGGCCGTAGTATGGCACCATTTCTTCATTAATACTCATATTTTTGAAGAAAACCCTGCTTCCGACGTTCAAAAACTGCCTCGATAAATGCTTATAAAATGGTTTGATTTTGGCTGGTTTACCTTTTTTCAGATTCAAATTGTCAACTAAGTGAAAAAAATTTTTTATGGCATGGCATAATTTTCGGATCAGTATTATTTGACAAGTCTTTACTCTTAGACCAATAGTTATCCTCTTTTGCAACTTTATGATAATCGCTGAATAAAGTGATGCCAAAAAACCGTATCAGATCATTCGAACTTGCTGTAAAGGAGGAAAGTTTTTGTTTGACATAAAGATTTGTCATGTCAACTAAATAATCAATGAAGTCTATTCCCAGAAATTCAATGAATAATTCATACGGTGACTTATTGATGAGGTGTGAATGGCTTTCTATTACGTGTATATGTTTTTCATCATCATTTCAGATTGGTGCCAAAAACTGGTCATTTTTTTCGCCACTTTATCTCATCAGTTCTAACTTTTTTTGGTCTAAATTCTTCATCTTCCGACTCTTCGTCTTCTACAAAAACTTCAAGTTCTCCACAAACATTTTGCGGCTCTTCTCCCAGGTCTAAATCATTTATGTCTTCTGTTTCTGAGTCCGCATTATTATCGTCCGGGGGCAAAATCACTATGTTTTCACAACCATTTGGAATTATATGTGATTTAAAAACCAAATCTCTCGCTTCTTCAAGAGTTAAAAACCTTTTTGACACTTATATTTCACAAAAAATAAAAAAAAACAACCAAAAATGTAATCTAAAATGTATAATCATCATTTGTATCGAAAACGCCAACGTTTCATTTTTCGAACATCAGTAAAAAAATATAAAAAAAAAGTAAAAAAATTTTTATATCAGCTGAAAATAAAATGAAATATAAAATACATTCAATTCTGAACAAAATAAACTAATATTGCTAAAAAAAATTTATTTGTAAATATAAAACCATCTGTTGATACTTTCTGCAAAAAATTTTCATTTTTCACGCTTTTTCTGTCTGAAATTTGGAGAAAGAGAAAGGGAAAAAAATTTTTTTTCTCTAAAACACCTTCTTTAGAACATAAAAACAAGATTAAATTGTTTGAAATATAAAATAATATTTTTTATGATGAAAATATAAGAAATAAAGATATGTTCCAAAAATGGAACGTTGGCATATAAAAGGTTAAGATGGCATTGTTGTTAAAAAGTTAAGAAAGGAAAACGTTGCTTCAGTTAAAAAAGAAAGCTAACAGTAAAATTTTCTGTGAAAGCTTTTATGTAAAGCAAGGTGCTTCTCTTAGATCAGCGCTTTTCAAACTATGGGTCGCGAAACACTGCTACAACGAAGTTGTCACATGGCAAAGATGTTTGAGATATCGGATGACAAAAAATAACCAATCACAACAAGTGATGCATTGTTACGCGATCATTGCTGTAACGTACTGACCAAAAGTGACTTTATTGCTTGCATTCCGATTTCAGAGTAATTACTGAAAGAACCTTTTTATTGTGTCACTCTAGGAGTCTAGGTTTAAGCTAACTGCTCTGAGGGCATAGAGTAGTTTTAGACTAAAGTTTAAAGCAGTTAAAAGATTGATTTCATTATGGACCAGTGGTTAGGTTTAGATTCATGTGGTAACATTGAAAGCACGCAGAAAAAAGATGATAAGTCAAAAAGAAAATATGATGACGCATTTTTGCAATATGGATTTACTAGTAGTTATAATGATGGAGTGGAAAAACCTCTGTTTAATCTGTAATGAAACTTTGTCTGCGGAAAGCATGAAACCCTCCAAATTAAAAAGGCATATTAACAGCAAGCATGCAAAATATTCCGAAAAACCAGTACAATATTTTGAAAGACTTTTGAAGTCTTCAGCGAAGCAAAAGCAGTTTACAGAAATTTTTTTTACGTTGAATGAGAGATATTTGCATGCCTCTTATGAAGCCAGTTATTTGATAGCAAAATCAACCAAACCTTTCTCGGTAGGTGAAAATCTCGTTTTACCTGCAGCTGTTAAACTGTCAGAAATAGTACATGGAAAAAAATATGGTGACGAAATTTGCAAAATACCCTTATCCAATGATACTGTTGCTAGAAGAATTACTGAAATTAGTGACGACCAATTGCAGCAGCTAATCATTCGACTTAAGAAAAGTCCAAAGTTTGCAATTCAGCTCGACGAAACGACAGATGTATCAAAAAATGCACAGCTGTTATTATACGTGCGGTATGTTCATGAAGAAAACATTGAAGAAGAATTGCTTTTTTGTCGACCTTTGGAAAGCCACACCAAAGGTGAAGATATATTCTTTAAAGTCGATGAATTCTTTACAACTGCAGGTCTACAATGGGAAAATTACGTTGGAGTCTGTACAGATGGCACAGGGGCAATGGTGGGCAAGCGTGCTGGGTTTGTTGTAAAAGTGAATGAACAATCAAACAAACGAGTTACTTTTACTCATTGCATGATTCATAGAGAGGCACTCGCTGCCAAACAAATGTCACCTAATCTCGACATTGTTCTTCGAGACGTTGTCAAAATAATTAACTATATTAAAAATAACGCTCTCAACAGTCGATTGTTTTCAAATCTTTGCAAAGAACAAGATTCAAATTATACAAGCTTACTAATGCATGCGGAAATCAGGTGGCTATCAAGAGGCTACAGTATACAAAGGCTATTGCATTTGAAAGATGAACTTGTCATGTTCTTGACAGAACAGAAGTCTGCTTTTGCGAAGTTTTTTTGCAATGACGCTTGGGTTGTTAAACTATGCTATTTGTCTGATATTTTTGGAAAATTGAATGATTTGAACCTATCTCTTCAGGGAAAACACTGCAATATTTTTACTTTTAAAGATAAAATTGAAGCGTTTATTAAAAAGCTTACAATATGGAAAAATAGGGCAGAAGATGGTAATTTGGAAATGTTTGCTGCTACATATGATTATTTAACTGACAACAACTTATCCAATCACTTGATTGTCAAGGTAATAGTTGACCATTTGAATTGCCTTCATACACAGTTTCAGAAGTACTTTCCTGCGGACTTTGATTCAGGAAAAGAAAGTTGGATTCGTGAACCATTCGTAATTAAACTTTCAGATGTCACACACCTGTCATTAAAAGCCCAGGAAGAGTTTGCAGATTTATCAAGCGACAAAAGTTTGGAACTGGTGTTTTCAAAACAGACTTTATGTGATTTTTGGGTAAGAACAAGAAATAAATACCCAACCCTTTCTGACCTGGCCCTTCACAAACTCTTGCCCTTTTGCACAACATATTTACGTGAAGCGGCATTCTCAAAATTGACAATCATCAAGTCCAAAAACCGATTCCTATTAGAAACTGTTGAAGATGCTCTTCGCCCTGCTTTGTCTTGTATCAATCAAGGAATGAATCTCTTGTGCAAGAAACATCAAGCACATCCATCCCATTAGATATGGTTGATAACTTTATGAATTGAATTGTTTGTTTTTGTTCATTTTTTATTCTCATTATTGTTTTTTGTAAGATATATTCTTTTTTTTCAAAATATTTAGAAACCCATAATGGGGTCGCATAGAAATATTTTTTTCAAAACGGGGTCGCAGAAAAAAAAAGTTTGAGAAACCCTGTCTTAGATGACTATGGCATAGTTGAAAAAAAGGCGTAAGTTGCTGCTTATAATGGGCAAAGTAGAATAGTTATAATTGTTTTTTTCGTTTACATTTTGATGCACTGGGGGCAAGGACCACAGAAAAAGTCAAGAAAGATCGACTGCTGGTTATCGGTTGGGAGGGGGACAGATGAAAGATCGAACAATAGCATTCAATCAAAGCCTGGTTAATCCCAGCAAGGACGATCCAATATTTTGGGATCCAAAGACAATTTTAAGAGTTTTCAAGTGTGGAAATTTACTGAGAAGATCATGAAAAGGAAAAAGCTTGAGGATGAGTAAAGGCGCGTTTACAGCCGTTTACAGTACTTTTTTCTTTCAGCGCGATCTTGGTTTGTTTTATTGACGCTCAAATTCACTCATTTTTTCTCGAAAACATGAGTGGATTTGAGCGTCAATAAAACAAACCAAAATCGCGCTGAAAGAAAAAAGTACTGTAAACGGCTGTAAACGCGCCTTAAGATTTGACGCTGATAGTGGGTAGGAAAGATTGGGAAGAGAAAGGTGGATTTAAATAAATGGGAAAAGAAAGGTAATTTTTGTCAGATTTATATGGGTTTGAAGCGTTTGGATAGAATGAAGGAAGGTCAGTGGAAGTAGAGGACGAAAATGGTTTCTTACAGCAGTAGCAAAAATGGCTCATTTCAAGTAGGACCAAAAAAAAAGGAGACATTTGTTAGAGGCAACTGTAGAAAAGTCCAGTAAGAGCCGCTGTATCTTGAAAGAAAAAGTGACCATAGTAACAATGTGTTTTCTCAGCCGATTTTCCGTATACAAACAGTTCGGGATAAGGTGGATATAGTTGGGTTAGAATGGCTGAAAAAGACAGAGGATCAGAAGTAAAAGGAGCTGAAGAAAGAAATGAGAAAGTTGAGGTTATTTAGTGTGAGATAGATAAGGAGGGTTCAGTTCAGAGAAGAGCCGTTGCTCTGTGTTGCTTCAGGAAGCAACAGAAACAAAAAACTTTGTAGTTAATCTTTGAGGGGTACCCGAGGTAAAATCATCAGGAATACAATATGCCTACCACGTTAAAGTAGCTTGTTTTTAAATCCAAGAATAGTGGTCGCAAACCTTTTAAATTTATGGACCACTAAATATACGATTTGTTATTGGCGGACTACTAGCACGAATTTAGAAAAAAAGCTGCTGTGAGAACTGAAAAAGGTCTTCATTTGATCGTATCTCGAAGGTTGTTGGATTCGGATTGATTCGACTCCTTTATCTGATGAATGATTCACCAGATACGATTGCTATCGAGGCAATCGTATGATTTGTTAATTTTACAAAAGGGAAAAAATCGCGGGTTTATTGAACGTGGAAAGGTCGCAGGCAACATAAAATAAAACGCGTATTTACTTGTCATCTTTCGCCTTGCATAATCAAATTTATCATTGCTCCTCTAAATTCTGTTTATGTTTGCTATATATTTCTATTACTTTGTTCAAAACGTTAAGTCAACCACTTTTCTGTTCAAATAAAATTCATAAAAACCAGTGCATGATCTGGGGGATGATGATCCTTGTTTAATGTTTACATTTATTGTGAACACAAAATGCCTACGTTAATAGGATGTTTAGATATGTGTTATTATTTCTGAATTGATTCATTACTTTGTAGAAACCTTCAATCGTAGTTGTGAGAAGACGAATGAAATCGAAAACGAAGAAGATGTAAAAGTAGCATTCGTAAGAACTATTAAGTTTTGGTTATTACATTTATTTATAAACTACTATAATTGTTTTATTTACAGAGCGATGCGAAAGAAAGTTTACTGAACTTAGAAGATAAAAACAATAAAAACGAAAAAGAGTCTGATACCACTGGTTCGATTCCTTGGAAAGTCTACTACGATTATTTCAACTCTGGGTTACATATTATATTTTATGCTGTTCTTGCGATAGCAGTTGTCGGGAGTCATGCATTGTTTATTTTATTGGATTGGTGGTTAGCTCAATGGTAAGTTAGGCTTTAATAAACTTTTTAATTTATTTATTTATAGGCATATCCAATACGTTACTTTTGAGTGAGTAATATTTTTATCTTCAGTAGAAAGGATTATTATTCAATATCTATTTCTATGAATTGAAAAATTTTCGCTGTAAAATCACAGCTTCATCAATTATTTGACTACACCAAAAAATTTTTAGGGCTCTTGCATCCCAAGATTTCTTCAATCAGAACAATGAAAACCGGTCCTTCGTTAATTCACCATTATCACGCGACAACACGACAACCACTCCGATGAATACTTTAGTAGAGCCTGTTACATCATATTTATTTGATCACAGTTATTATCTTTATGTTTATGCAAGTAAGTAACGATTTGACCGGTTTTAGTTAGTTTACATTAGATCTAGATTGAAAATGAAAATGTAACTAAATTTTCTCTGTTTATAGCTTTGTTGTCAATTTGTATGTTGTTAATCTACGAAGCTTTAGTAAGCTATGAAGCTGTACATAAATTGTTAATTGATAGTACTGTAATATCCATGTATTGTTGGAAACGGAAATAACCGTTTGAAGTTGACTCTTTCTTTCTTGGCAACTCAGAAATCCCTTTAAAGTTGTTTAGAATTTTAATAAATAAAGATATGAACTTTTAAATCCCTGTTTTGATCCGACTTGGAATCGAACTAGGGTAAACCGCTTCAGAATCAGACGCTTTATTAATTCAATTAAATATGCTTAAAGCCAGACCTGACCAAGCTTTAGTCATTGCTGGCCAAATTTTTGCCAATAAAGTTTATCCCAGACTGCAATTGGCACACAAAAATTAAAGTGAAGACCAAAAAAGTCTTCCGTTGCTGGCAAAGTACAGTCAGTTTGTGGAGACCTTTTATTTTTACGTTCTCACATTTCATGTTTTTATTTCTAATTAAATCACTTAAATACCGGAATTGGAACCACAAACTTAGTTGAAGACAGAAAAATGCTCTGAGCCCCTGACTGTGCTTGGCCTACTAACAAGCACCTCTTAGTCATCACTACTGGGCTGCAATGACTTTCTTTCGAGTATTTTGGTCCGCACCATTAAAACGGTTGAGAAGGACTGCAATCATTCAAGTTAATTGAGCAACTACTTAAAAATTTTTTAAATTATGCAGAGCGCGAGTCGTTTTGTGCGGGTTGGACAGGTTTTACACCAGTTGGATAGTGTGCCTGTTGGAAAGGTTCTGCGTGGGTTGTACCGGTTCTTTGTAGTTTCATTATAATGCAATAATTATTATAATACAATAAACCACTAAATTATAATGCAAAATAAATGATTACTTTTTAAATGAAAAAAAAGCAAAAAATGCTTTTATGTGAAATTTTTATTAAGGTTCTTATCTGCAGTATGTCTTACTGAGCACTGATCAAAAAAAATTAAAAAATAGAAAAGATTTTGATAATTAACTATACAGTATAGTAGCTTTTGGTTTGTCTCCATTGCAAAAACTTACTCATAAATAACGAAAGCTTTTATTTAATGCATTTTGTCAATTTCTGGCCAGTTAACAAAAGACCTATAACATAATCAAAACTATATAACCATATGTCTTTAGGCAAACTCATATCAAATTTAAAATTTAGACCACAAAACTATTAAGAATATAATAAAATTGTAAAAAATCCAATTTTTCCTTACATTTTGTTAAAGTTTTTATTGAAAATTATAACTACAGCATATGCATTCAAGGAATATAAACATTTCAAATGCAAATAAAAAAGTTTTTGTTGATAAATTAAAATAATCTGTAAAAAAGATAGATTAATCTTTCTAATCAAAAATTGTACACACTGAAGAAGGCCTGTACCAGAAAATATCAGTGATAGATAAAAATATAGTCAAAATTTAACTTAAAAAATTATTAAAAAATTAATTGGTCTATTAGAAAGCACACATAAAAAACCAAAATTTTCCTTAAACTTTACTAAATTAAACCAATGTTCTTATCTTAAAACTATAACTACAACATATGCAAAAAAATTACCTTTGGCGCAAATTAAAAAAATTATTATAAAAGTTAATTTACTGTAGTCTATTACAAAGCACACGCTGCTCTTGAGGACCAGCTTTGAAAAACATTTGCTCTTTCAAAACAAAATTAAAAACTTTTGCTCTCTTAGAGCAATTGAAACTAAATTCTTGTCTTTGATTGGTTAAAAACAGCTGATTTCCGTTTTTTAGCGGAGTCATCATTGCAGGTAAGTAGCGTGATCCTATTTATCGGGTGCTTTTATTAAAGGTACGACAGGAATTACAAGTGAGAGTGTTCATGACACTGAGCTATCCCGAGTACAACAAACTTAAAATAAATTTTTAGGTATTTACATTTTCGCCTTATTAATTTGGCTGATTTAAAATAAAACAAATTAAAATCAGTTCCCTTCACAAGGTTAGATTATTTTACAATTGTGACGTAATATAAACGTTTTTTTGTGTGCTTTTCCCAAATCCCCATTTTCAAGTGTTGCTGAACGAAATATTGCATTCAGTGTAATACAATACAATCTTTTACAGTGATGATGATTGGATTTTTCGTGCTTATGTTCACGAGAACAACGATGCATTATTATCTCTGTGTGCAATCAAGCGTGACCTTACATGCAAAGATGCTTGCTTCGGTTCTCAAAGCCAAAATAAGATTTTTCGACACAAATCCCATCGGTTAGTTTTCAAATGGAGTTTTCAACATTAATTTGTTTTCAAAATATGCCAATTGCTTTTAAATAAGGAGTAAATTTATCAAAAGCTTTTTTTTATTTTTAAATAGTAACGGTTGAATTGAAATTAGTTTTAGAGTTTGAGTATATTCGATATAAAAATGACGTCAAAATGAGAAAATGTTGTACGTAATTCACATTTACAGAAGCATATTAAGAGAGTCAGTTCATGGTTTTCTCTGTTATACTGTTAAAGGTTTTTACAATGATGAAATACTTTACAATTGTTCAGCACAAAGCCCACATTAAACTGCTTTGATGATGTTGAAATTTAGTGAATCGATGAACAAAACGAAGTGATGCATTGTGATGTCTACGTTTAGATCTTATCAAATGGGAATTTTTCTTTTTTCGGCCTTGAATCTTATTAATTCCCTTATTTTTTATTGAATCCCAGTGCATGATCTTGTAATCAGCTTCTATTTGATTTCATATTTTGCACCTCAATATTAGGCATTTCCAAGTCAAGGGTGGAAATGGTTAATATGTGGGGTCACAAACAGGTTATGTGGTCGGTAGGTTTGCTGAGGTATGATCAGGAAAACTGTGTAGAAAACATCCATGCGAATTCATGTGAAATTTAATAGTTTGTACGAGTATAGTAACTATAGTTGATACTATAGTACTGTCACCAAGAAAAGATATAATTAAAATAAATGCGTATGATTATAGGTACTGTATTTTTTCCAAGCTAGGCTTATTTATTTGTATTATTACCCGTTATCTAACTAAACCAGTACCTGTGGATTGAGGTTTATTGCGTTTCATTAGTCGTCAGTTCTACTCGTAAAATACAGTATATGTTCGATTATTTGGCTGACGCTAGGGGTTTGTACATGGGTTTTTTCATCATTGCATGTAAGCTAAATCTTTAGATCTATATCAGTGTGTGTTTTTTGTGATTTTAAATATTCGAACATAAATATATATTCTTTATAGACCTGTGCGCGATTAATGTATGTAATTTATGCAGATGTGAGTATACAGTATGTAGATGAATTTTAATTTTGTACGCGATCTCTGTTGTAAAAAGCCTATCGCATTGTGAATGAAGGGCGCATAATAGCCGAGCTTAATGTATTAGCGACTTGTGTGGTTTCTCATGAGCGGCCGCGATATGGGAATTTAATTAGAATTATTAACTGTTTCCCAAACAAAACTTCATATTGTACCTTGTTACATACCAGACTGTAATACAGCGTACAAAAAGTTTCAAGTGAAGCATAATTGCGCCTTCTTTAAAAGACACCAGCATATCTTGAGAATTATAGTGTTAATTGCGTCATATGTGATGGACAGGTTAAAGTTCTATCCATTAATATTCCAAAATATTTAATAGTTTTAACTCGTTTAAGAGTTATATTATTTACATCATTTAACGGTTCGAAACTTATTCGCGTCATTCTGTTGTGTCTTGAGGAAAGACACTCAATGGCACTTTCTTTTGCTTGGCGATCTTATCAAGCAGCTCGAAATTTTCATTCATGTGACCGAAAATATAAAAATAAAAATTTCAACCGGATAGCAATATTTCAACATCTCCGGACGCAGGTCAGAGTAATTGATGATTGCGCTCAATATTGTGTTTTGTTAAGTTCTTCTAAGTTCTCCTAAGTATAGGCTTGTGGGTATTTGTTAGTAACAATAAAATTTGTTTTTAGTTTAATGGTAATTTGTTATGGCGAAGCTTTGAGCTAAAGAGAATTGTTTTTTTTTTTTTTGGTACTGGTTAAGTATGCAGTCTACTAACAAACTTCTTGTTAAATACGCGGTCTACCATCTGTCAAAAAGCCTGTTGGCAGATCGCATACGCCTGGTGTAGACGGCATATTTAACCAGTATTATTTTTTTAAGCCCAGAATGCCACGTTAAACATTACAAAACAACTTTAAAATAACTGATAAAATAGACGGAACCATAACTTTTTTAAATTCTTGGTAGTCTTTAAAAAGACTGTTTACTTGAGAATTCTTTCGGCCAACTTTCGTCAGAAGAATCTGTTGGCAAAGGACAAACTTCAGGAAAATTGAGGTTTATATAATATTGGAAGACATTGAAAGCAACGACGCCTCTGATTGGTTAGAGAAAGCGAGCACGGGATTGGTTACGCACTCACTTGCGCCGCAAGCGAGAAAGCTTCAATCCATAGACGAATTCTTTCTGGCAACAATGAAAGGGTTTGAGAGATTCTATGAAGGTGGCTTCGAGCGTTGCCAGGTGAAAAAATGATCGTCCTGTAGCTAAAATGGAGAACCAGTTAGCATCAAATATTTCTGCGCAAATTTTATTGTCTAACAAATATTGACCAATAGCCGAATCAGAAATATGTGCGTTTTGAGTGAATTTACATTGAAATCTCTGGAGATCTTTTTGAGGTTTAATTTAGTTTCTAATAAATTTTGGAACATGCTGTCGAATTCGTTCTTCCAATCGTTGGGACGTTCTACCTACAGTACGTACGCACTATCACAGTGGCACAACTACTTGTATGCAATATTTCTTTTTTGATGAGCAGGCAAAACAACCTTTAGAAAAGAAGGCAACATCTTTTTTGAAAAGACACTGAAGTAATAAACTTTTTGTTAAACTTTTCAATCACCACATCAAGAAACGACAGTGACTTTTTAATTTCATTTTCGGGAATAAAAACCAAAGAGGAATGCTGAATTCTGCACTCACTTAAAAAGTCTACAAATAGTTTATTACTTCAGTTTATAGAAAACCTACAATCACGGAAAAGTATAGACACTGGGATTCATTTGGACCAAAGAAGTGGAAAATTAATCTTATTGGTACTCTTGCTGACAGAGCTCTTGAAATTTGCTTTCCTGAAGAGTTCTCAAGTGAAGTCGACAAAATCAAAAGTATCTTGCGACAGAATGGATACCCAGAAGAAGTTATTATTTCCGGAATCAAGAAGAAAATTTCAAATTTTGAAATATCCAAGCGGTTTGACCCTAAAAAGTGTCCGGTATATCTAGAATTACCTTGAATTGGAAACGTTTCCCTTAAATATGAAAAACAAACAAAATCAATTGCTTTGGATCAGTGTCGGCAGGAGTAGTCTTCTCTTTAAAAAAGATTTTTTGTATTTGTTAGATTTTTTGTATTTGTTTTTATTGTATTGTATTTGTTTCTTTACAATATTTATTTTATTTAATTTTATTTTATTTTGGCAACTCTGAAAGATTACTATAAATTCGATCGCACCGATTTGTTTGGTCTTTTTCACCGTTTGGATTACGTGTATACTGTGGTTATTTGCCTGTTCGAAAATCTATTGGTAAGCTAATGTTTGTTTGTTTGGAAAACGTAATTTATTTAATTTGCATTCGGATAACTTTAGTTGAATTTGTGTTCGCCTTCTAAATGTTGTGTTATTCATTTGATTTACGTCGTACTTTAAACTTAAATATTAGGTTGGCAACTAAGTTCTTGCCGTTTTTTTAATCTACATTTTTAAAAGAAAAATAAGAACTAACAACGATTTAATCAATGATATATTCTCCATTCGTGTCTACAACTTTTTCCCAACGTTCAACAAGATTCTTAATACCTTTTCGGTAGAAATCATTTGATTTTAACTCGAAAAATCCATCCAACCAAGCTCTCAATTGTGCATCACTGTTAAACGAAACCTTACGCATAGCATTTAAAAGTGATCAAAAAAGGTGAAAATCTGTTGGTGCCAAATCAGGCGAGTATGGCGGATGTGGCAGCACCTCCCAGCCGTGTGTTTGAATAGCTTCTTTGGTCATGTTTGCGACATGAGGGCGAGCTTGTCATGCATTAAAAGAACGTTGTGCTGTCGATTAGGTCTCTTTTCCTGAATAGCCATTTTGAGTCTTTCCATCTGTTGAACATAGAGTTCCACATTGACCGTTTGATTTCTTTCCAGCGATTCGTAATGAATAATCCCCTTCCAGTCCCACCATATAAATTTTCAAAATCAAAATAAATAAAATATAACAAATAAATTTTCAAAACGCAATATATTTAAAAAACTGCAAGAACTTAGTTTCCAACCCAATAGAAAACATTGCAAATCATTGCAAATCATTGCAAACCATCGTAAAGTATTGCAAGCTGAAGTGCATGTTATTCAACCAAAGAACTCGAGCAGCGACGTGTATTGTTAAAATCTACGGCAAAGCCACGACTCTTCAACGAAACATTGGAAGAGTCCTAACAGCCTTCTTTTCTAAAGGATGTTTTGCCTGCTCATCAGAAAAGTAATATTGTATACAAGTACTTGTGCCACTGTGATAGTGCGTACGTAGGTAGAACGTCCCAACGATTGGAAGAACGAATTCGACAACATGTTCCAAAATTTATTAGAAACTAAATTAAACCTCAAAAAGATCTCCCGAGACGTCAATGTAAATTCACTCAAAACGCACATATTTCTGATTCGGCTATTGGTCAACATTTGTTAGACAATAAAATTTGCGCAGAAATATTTGATGCTAACTGGTTCTCCATTTTAGCTACAGGACGATCATTTTTTCACCTGGCAACGCTCGAAGCCACCTTCATAGAGTCTCTCAAACCCTTTCATTGTCGCCAGAAAGAGTTCGTCTATGGATTGAAGCTTTCTCGCTTGCGGCGCAAGTGAGTGCCTACAACCAATCAGAGACGTCGTTGCTTTTGATAAACCACGGTTTTCCTAAAGTTTATCATTTGCCAACAAATTTTTCTAACGAAAGTTGGCCGAAAGAATTCTCAAGTAAACAGTCTTTTTAAAGACTACCGAAAATTTAAAACAGTTGTGATTCCGTCTATTCCATTAAAAGTTCTGCGTAACCAAGAATTTGTTCAAATATAACAACGACATTTTATAATCTTAGCAATTTTATTAGTCATTATATTTGCAGGCGCCATTTTGAATCGGTTTTCGAAGGACATGAACCAAGTTGATGAAATGTTGCCATTGACTCTTCTTGACGTTTTCTACGTTAGTTTTATTGAATAATATTGTGCTGGAAAATAAACCAAACTGATTCTCAATTCTCATGTACATGTAATATCGTATTTTTTAAAAAAAAAGTAGCAGATTATTTCCAAATGCTTGGATGGCTGTTTGATTTTTCCACATAATAATTATGTAAGCTTCTCAATTGAACTTTTCGAGTTGGTCATTTTTCAATCATCCCACCTGTTATTCTATGATTTTAAACATTGGAAAACTAGTTAAGAAACTTTTTTTTTTTTGTTTACCATGTTGGAATTTTAACAAATATTTTAATTTCAAAATCAAATTTTTTATTTTCAATCAGTTTATTTTACAACAAATTTTCTTCTGTTACAGGATCTTGGAGCTGTTTTGGCTATTATAATCTTCGTTGTGACTGTCAATTATTTCATCGTAATCATAATTATTCCCATAATAATTTATCTTGTTTGGATCAGGAAATATTTCGTGACAACATCAAGAGAAGTGAAGAGAATTGAAGGACAAGGTTTATGTTTGTTTCTAAATTTACAAACTAATTAATTAACTCGCTGATTGTTTGTTCACAGAACGGAGTCCAGTGTTTAGTCACTTGTCAGCTACATTACAAGGTTTGATCACAATTCGAACGTTTCAAGCACAGAATGATTTCATCGACACTTATAATCGCTTGCAAGATAAACACGGATGTAAGTAACATGAATCAAGTTCATGTACACCAAATTTTTTTTAGATGTTTATCAATTAATAATGTCCTCCGTATATACGACTCGAGTATATATACAATCTAAATCATATACGTAGATATCTTTCTGCTCATATTGGTAGCAACATAGAATGATACGATCCCGGTTTGACTTGTACCCTGGTCTTATTCTTAATTTCGTAGATGAATGATTTAGCGTCAATTTTTTTGCTTTCGGGTCTTTATACGAACCAAATGTGGTCCCCGGGAAACGGGTTGGACGCCCCTGGTCTAGAATGTTTGGGAAATGGCCAAAAATAGCGAAACGGAATCGAAATTAAAATAGTCCAGCACGAGATGGAGGATGTCCTATGGTTTGGAATCGCACTTCCTGCACGAAGAAGTCTTGGCTCGACCAATCCGAGATATTGTGCAAAAAATTTGCTTTGCCTGTTGCAGTGTAAACGAAAGAGGGCACATAGAGTGGAGCAAAAAAGAATAAGCTCCTCAGAAGATACAGCACGAATTCGATGATGAAAAATGTAACATTGGATAACGCGTTACGTTGACAGGAATTAAGAGATGAGAAGGAAGGTGGAATATGGAGAGGTTACTGATAGTCACAAGACAAGGAGTTAGGAATTCGCCACTTTAATGCATGAAGAATGGCGTAGTTAGTCCCACTGTCACCACTGTAAAGGCTTGTTTCCACTACGAGCGTAGAATGGAGTATTCTTTATTTGTTTTATTGATTTTTTTGCTTTGCTTAGCGCTCATTTAGATTTTAAGCACGGAAAGATCAATAAAAGAAACAAAGAATACTTCATTCTACGCTCGTAGTAGAAACGAGCACTTACTTCCAGCACAGAGTCCAGCCTATAAAGAGAAAGAAACAGCAGCAAGACGTTTAGGACACTGCTCCTTCCTTTTCCAGTCCGCCCACAACCGAGCCATCAGTGCAAGCGTGATGGCTCTGTGGGAGGTGAAAAAGGTGAGAAAAGCGGCTTTATTGAGAAGGTGAGCAGAGTCATTTAAAAGAACATGGATGGAAAGATAATAGGAAATAAAATAAAGGTGTACGGGAAACCAGGGATGCTTAGAGGGGCTTTAAAATTAAACTAAAACCGATTATATTAAAACCGATTATAGATTTAATTCAAGGCTTGGGGTGAGGTCATGAAATCTTGAGAATGATTTCTGTGGTCCTTTCCTGTGATAGGCTTGAGGGTTATTGTGAGCAAGAAAGGTTAGAAGAAAAGATGAGATTAGTCGTAAAGGATTTTTAAAGTAATGATTGTATTAATGGGTAAAAGTGATTTGAAGTGGGGAAAGAAGTGCTTTTAAGTGTAAGAAGGGGATAAGAGCGGATGACATAGAACCAGTAATGACTCTACAGAAAGATTTGTGCATTTCCTCAATGGAAGCAGTAGAAGTAATAAAAGAGAAAATAAACCAATTTGGAGAGAGGCGCAGATAAGAATAAGTCGGATAAAATAGTTGCATAAGTTAGTGAGAGATTCTTAAAAGGAAACTTTAAGAAACAAAACCAATAGAAAGAAAAACTTGGAATCCGTTATTAAACTTTTTTTGTAAACCTAAAAATAATGTTAAAAAAAGAGTGTTCGGTCGAAAGTTAAACCGAGAAAAGTCAGAGTTGGAGCGTAGTGGGTTGTTGGGAATGGAAAAAGTGGGTTTGAGTTAGTATTAATTGGTTTTAAGTTGGACTAAGTTGAAGAAGGGTGACTCGTTTGTAAAAGATTAAACGAGATAAACGCCACCTAGAGGACCATTTTACCAGTTGATTTTGAGCGCAGCTGGACAGTGGACACCTGTAGTTGCTCGCTCAACTTCCGTAAAGGAGGCCCATATAGCAAGTCTGTCAGACATGCACAAATAAAAGGAGAGATGCAGTCATCTTATTAATAAAAAACGAGAAAAGACTAGGCCAAGGACTGACCCTTGAGGAACGCCTTATCGGTGTTGAAACAGACAGCTCAGAGAATTACAACTTTGGACTTTCTGTCAATCAACATCGTGCCGCTAGTTTTGCATCGACCCGGTGGTTGAGAAGCACTGTTCTAACTTACAAGCCTTAGTAGTAACTATGACTTTTTAACAATATCTCAATTGTTTGATTTTTTTTAATGTATTTTATTTTTGCAGGTGCTTTGTCTTTTCATTTTTTCAGTCAAAGATGGTTCGAATACAGACTGGACATTATCACTACAACTTTCATCAGTTCTTGTTCGTTTTTAAGCGTCATTCTTGTCACTGTTCTACCAGATAGTTGGCCCATTAACCCCGCAAATCTCGGCCTTACTTTGACGTATTCAACTTCATTGATCATGTGGTTTAAGTGGGGCATTCGACAATCAGCAGAAGCAGAAAATTTTGTACGATTTGATGGTTACGTCATAGTGATCACGTGATAGTTTTTGAATTAAGATTTGATGATTCACTTTTGTCATGATTGTTTTCAGATGACTTCAGTGGAACGAATTCAAGAATATCACAAACTTCCAGAAGAATCATCAGATGAGAATAAAGTTCCTCCCAGTAACTGGCCTGTTGACGGAGACATCAAGTTTATTGACTTGTCATATTCATATTATGATGGCGGTCCTTCTGTGTTGAAGAAAATTAATTTAGAGATTAAAGCAAAAGAGAAAGTAAGTTAACATTGAGTTTGAGTGATAGCAGGTCTTAATTGAATTTGTGTCAGCTTGGAATCGTTGGACGAACAGGCGCCGGCAAAAGCTCGATTGTTGCCGCTTTGTTTCGCATGACTGATCACATGAGTGGCTCGATTGTGATTGGCGGATTGGATTTCAGCCAAGTATCGCTGGATAGATGGAGGAAAATAATGACCATAATCCCACAGGTTTGTGGTTGTTTGTTAATTACGTGTAATTCTGTTTTTACGATATAACTTGATGCGATAATTTTGCTGAACAAGTTATTTCATTTACCAATGAATAAGAAAATGTTGATTGTTTATGTTTTGGTTAGGATCCTGTTTTATTTGGAGGAACCATGAGAAGAAATCTTGATCCTTTTTCTATTTACACGGATGAAGATGTATGGAAGGTCCTTGAAAAGGTAAACACAGATCACATTCACATAGTTGCTGACTTAATTATTTTTCTAATTTTGAATCCGCAAGATTTCCACCGACAACAGAAGGAAACAACTGATGTTTACAATTTTGCTTTTAAAACTGATGTTTACAATTTTGCTTTTAAAACCTTCAAAATTTTTTGGGTATGAAAGTAAAAACTTGTGATTGATTATAATATGATTTCCCAAACTTGTATATTTTTTTAAAAGGATACTTGTATACAAAGAAGCTTCGTAGCCTATAACGTGAATAAATTGTAATTTGTTTTTGAATAGAAAGCAGCAATAAAAATATCGAGGTTTTAATTGTTTGTCGAGAGCAGCGTTTCTCAAACCATGGGTCGCGACCCAAATGTGGGCCGCCAAGACTATGCAGATGGCTCGTGAAAGCTTGTATCTACAATTACTTTTAGCCAAACGTACAATTAGTTTAGACAGTTTGATTGCCACAAATAAAATAACAGCACTTCTCAATTGTGTCATTAACTTTTAGACGTTTATAGTCAAAAAACGCCTTGTTACATTATGTTATACCAGACCAGGGGTCGAGAACCTATGGCTCACAAGTCAGATGTGGCTCTTTTAATAATAACATCTGGGTTTTTTGTTTTTGAGCATAACTTATGTACATAAAAGAAAAAGATCTGCGCACATAAGGTTTCAAAAATGAAGACTCTTTTAAGAGATGATTACAATTTTAAGACAAAAATCGAGTTTTCAGAGTCAGATTCAAGGTGAAGACTTTTTTTTAGAAATCATTACGTTTTGAGCCGAAAATCAAGAAATCAAAATAAGTTTGCTCACGAACAAATTTCTGCCCACACACATACAGCTAAAAATTAGAGGAACATTGTTGGATCTCATGGAAATACATTTAAAATTAATTAGTTTTTATGGCTCTCTTATCCAAAAAGATTCCCGACCCCTGTCCCAGACAATATCACATTGTTTGTTTATTAATATATAGCACCTTATTCCACTTGCGGGCCGTATCCAAAAATTAAAAATTGGTCCAGTCCGCATAATAGTTTTTCCCAAATTTTATAGACGTTTGCTCGAATCCTGATCTTCTAACACTTACGGATATGAGAAACTGTATTCTAAATTTATGGTGAAGACCAAAAAAAAAGGTCATCACCTAGAATCTGTTTCTGATTTTTCAATTTTTGTCACGAAAAACTAGTACTTGCTTTGCTTTTTTGCAAACACACGCGTACCGCATGGAAAGTTCTTGCGTGCTGCAGGTTGCCCCCTCTGGTTTATTGGCCATATTGAGCTACTTTTTCGAAGACTTGTTGATGGAAAATGATTGTTAATGAATACATAACAACACTACAAACTCTTGTTAATTAACCCACGTGGATTCCACATGGAGCTCACTCAAATTTATTTGGGTCGCAGTCATATTTGTAGATCGTTGTTTTTAGCGATTTTGGGTCGCAGAAAAAAGGTTTGAGAAACGCTGGTCGAGAGGACTTGCTCGTTCCTTTCTCGGTTCGGCAGTCCCATTTTTCAAAAAAGACTAGTTGCACCATTTGTTACGACATAATATCAAATTTATATTATGCGATTGTTGTAGTTTGTTTCTAATAATTGTTGTTTGTTTTTGGTTGATGCCAAATACATAAAAGCGTAATAAAAGTTTTTATTGAACTTCAAGGTCCAATTAAAAAGCGTCGTTGAAAATTTTCCTTTGAAACTTGAATGTCTTCTGAGTGAGTCGGGTTCGAATCTGAGCGTGGGACAGCGTCAGTTGGTTTGTCTTGCCCGAGCAATCTTGCGGAACAACAAAATCTTAATCATCGATGAAGCAACTGCTAATGTTGATACGAAGTCAGTTTATATAAGTTCTAGTCGAGAGTTTACAAACTACTGCAGCACAATAATTTGTTATGGTTTAATAGCACACTAAAAAAATTGTTAAAACCCATGAAAATGATTAATTGTTTTACTGAATTTTTGAGTATGTTTTGTTCAACTGAAAATATTCAATACTTACTACCATAATTCTCCAATAAATAAAGCACTGAAACCTAGTATTACATTGTGTAAGTTAAAAAGTTTTTGGGAAGATATCAATTCAAAATGCCATTAAAAAAAGCAAATTCTCATTGGGGTTTTACACGCTAAAGCAGTGGTTTTCAACCTTTTCTGTACTGTGGCCTATTTTTCAACCCAAGTTAACTTCACAACCCACTTTGGTCAACAAAATTAAATTCCCATCTCAAAATCATAGTGTTCTCTAAAAAAAAAAAAGGTCTTCATTTGGAATTGCTGTCAATTTTCCCTATTTTTGTCCCAAAATCATAGTGTTCTCACTTGGAATTGCTGTCAATTTTCCCTATTTTTGTCCCAAAATCATAGTGTTCTCTAAAAAAAAAAAGTCTTCATGTGGTTGACTGCACAGGACGCCAGAAAAATGCCTAAAAAATGGGACGGATGGCAAGCCTAATTATACATATATATTATACATATTGCTTTCATTTTGATTTATGCTCCATGGCCTATAGGTTGAAAACCCCTGCGCTAAAGCTTATCACGTGTTTGCGATAGCCGTTCACGCATCATTGTGCTTTGACGTCCAGCCGCCTACAGGTGACTGGTCGCAACGGTGGCAAACCGTTGGCAGCACGGTCTCGGATTTGGCTGACCAAGAAATCGACCTGGACTTTCAGCGACGGAGCGTTAAAAATTATCAGCACATGAACTGCCCAGTTAACATTTGTTATAGGTTCTTTGATTAATTTTTCATAAAATAGTCGAGTTTTTGATCATGTTTATAACAGGACGGATCGACTTATTCAAGATACAATTCGAAAGGAATTTTCCCACTGCACAGTTCTCACCATTGCTCATCGTCTGGATACGATTATTGATTCCGATAGGATTTTGGTAATAGATCTAGATCCGTTTCAAGATCCAGCACATGGTAAAATATTTTATTCCAGGTTTTATCCGATGGTGAGATTGTGGAATGCGATGAACCGCATAAGTTATTACGTAATAACAACGGCGTTTTGACGGAAATGGTGAGAATGACCGGAAGTCGAGAAGTTGAGCTTCGTAAAGCTGCGGAAAAGGTGAAAACTCGGTTGTGAAGTTGTGATGTTGTGTGATGTTTATATTAATTTGTGGTGTTTGTGTTAATATTTAGGTTTATATTCAACGTCGAATTAAACAAACAGAAAAAACGGTGAATGGCCAAAAGAAAGACGAAAAGTATGATTCACGTAATGCTGAAGCTGATCGAACAGTGAATACCATTGCTAAAAATTGAATTTATTCTATAATTCTTCGATGCTTATTCGATAGTTTCTTTGAAATTGAATTAAAATGTTTCCTGAATTTTTTTAACGTTTAGGAAAAAACATTTAAATTGAATAATGACTTGTACGAGGTATTATAAAAATTTAAACTGTAAATTGTGACCTACAATGTTTGCTTTCTTGTTGCAAATAGAATTGCTGTTTTCTTTCTGTCTATAACTTTGATGCATTCTCGACGGGTTTGTTGTGATGCAGTTATGTTCCATTTATTTACTTAAATCTTTTAAAAAATTTAAAGCAAATCCGCTGGCTTTAAGTGTGCTTGATAGAAAATTCAGAGCTTATGTAATTTGACTAAGGCCTCTCTGCAAACACACCACGTGAATTCCACGTGGAATCTGCATGGGATCAACGTGGTGTGTTTGTCGGACTCCAACGTAAATAAGGGTTGAAAGACTTCCTTCAGTTGGGTTACATAATGCTGTGATAGAATAATATTTGATTATTTTGTGATTTAGTTTTTAATCTCATTATTCTCTATTCACCTGTAATCGTGTATTTTTTCGTGGCTGAATTTATAAACGAAAATTTTAAAAGAAACGTTTAATTTAAAGATTTGTTGTAAAATATCTCTCTACGATTGTTACATGCGAAGTTTATATATTTTTGTTGTAAAGAAGATTCAATATTTTTATTAGTTATAAAAATTTATTTTTTTAAATTCTTTTTAATTATAAAAACTACCTTCGATATTTTTGAACTGATAAGGTGTTGCCTTAAAATCGTATCTTTTATAAGTTATGCTATAAATTTGTTTAATTTTCCGTCGCAATTTTTTGATTTAGTGTAGTTTAATATTTTACTGTAGGTTATTGTAGGATAATATTAAATATAAAAACTACCTTCAATATTTTTAAACTGTTTAGGTGTTGCCTTATTTTCTTTTTTTTATCATTCTAATTGTATCTTTTATAAGTTATGATATAAATTTGTTTAATTTTCCGTCGCAATTTTTTGATTTACTGTAGTTTAATATTTTACTGTAAATTATTGTAGGCTAATATTAATTATAAAAACTACCTTCAATATTTTTAAATTGTTTAGGTGTTGCCTTATTTTCTTTTTTTACCATTCTAATTTTATAAGTTTCACTTTTATAAGTTATGCTACATATTTGTTTAATTTTCCGTCGCACTTTTTGATTTATTGCGGTTTAATATTTTAATTTATAGTTCCAATGTTCAATTGTACATAAATTGCATAGTTCGATTTTATGTTGAATTAAATTGTAATTTTAAATGTCCACTGAGAAACGTTTTTTTTTGAGAAAGGGTGCGTTAACAACAGGTGCGTCCAAATCAAAATTTCGGTTGTTTTTCCTTCTTAACTTTTTCCACATAAGTATCTTGATTTTTTCAAAATTTAAAGTAAAATTTTAAAATATAGCCATCAAATCGTAAAGTAATTAAGCTTTGCGCGTTTTTAATGTGCAGTCTGCAGATTCATGCAGAAGCCATTGATAAGTTTATTTTCTTGCTCAAAACAAACGTTAAGCACTACGAGTAAAATGGAGCCATCAACAGACTAGAAAAATTAGTTTGAATCCAGGTCAACATTTTATGACGGAAAAGTTTGCGTGTCTCAGTGACTTAAAGCTGCGTTGGCCGAAGATTTTATCTTTTCTGTTAGGAATGTTATGCCAAAGAGGATTGCAGATAGAGACCAGACAAAATGTAGTTCACAAGATGACAACTTCAAACCCGGGCATACTGTGCTCAAAAAGCCGTGGCTGGCAAGCAGACTAGGAGAAGGAAATCCCTCGCAGTAGGGTTACACTGTAAAATCATGATATGTCATCTAGAATGTTTTTTTATGCTGCCTCAGGCGTCGCGCAGATTAAAAAATTCCGCGTTCAGGTACTAGGCATAGATATCTGTTCGAAAAGTACTAAATGAGTCAGCCTAGAACACTGCTGGCTGGTTTTCAACCACTACCAATTAACTCGTTTCTGCTTCCTGTTTGATCTCTATTGGGTGAATCTCTTGATTTATTTGGTGAGAAAGGACTCGTCTCTGGCTTCTCGCGAAAGTCAGTTTTTCAGTTTACTCACAAACAGATGATCAGATTGCTGCTGCTCAGAGGCGACATACACTCAAACCCTGGACAACAAACACACAAATGCGTTTTTGACCTTTGTCTCAAACCTATCACTTAACATTAAACATCTATTTTTAACTACACAAAGCACTGGGTGCATTTAAAATGCTTCCAAATCACAACAAAGGACTACAACAACTTATGGTACTGCACACTTCACAGCATTTTTAACAACAGAACACAACATCACCAAATAACTTTTTCAAAGTCCTGCAATTTAATGCAAATGGCATCCGCAACGAAACAAATAAAATACAACTACTCATCAAAAATACACAAGCAGACGTCATTGCAATACAAGAGACAAGACTCAATCAATTCCACAAAACATCAAACATCCTCACTTCACACCTATCAGAACAGATCGCACTCACAAACCAGGAGGAGGCCTCCTAACTTACATTAAAAATAACATTAGTTTTTCAAAACTTAATACAACAAACTTAATCCATTGAACTACAAATCACCAAAATTCACCTTTCTACATCACCGCTATTACATATTGCAAACATGCACATTCTACCCAGCTATCACAAACAGAAGACTCGATTATATCTAGCACATTTACAACCATAACAAATCTTCCAAACTCAATCACTACAGCAGATACCATTGCTCATCGTTATGGTACACGCCGACCGAAGACCATTGAAGAGACTGAGTAAAGACATCCCGCTTAACTCCAATCACATCACACTAAACACAAACACTCCAAAATGTCTACCACCCCATCAAGCACACAGCCTACTTCACCAGACATCACCAGTACTTCAGCAGACTTGCATGACTGCACTAGCTGGCAGACCATCCACTCCCTCACATTCAATAACTTACCTTTACTCACAACCCTCATTATTCATTACAAGACCAAAACAACTCGCTCTCACTTCACTAAACCCGATTGGACATCATTTAACAACATGTCCAGAATCTCATCTCCTACAGACCCCACAGCACAAATGTTTATGAGGCAAACAAACACCTTATCAAGGCAATTTTGGATGCCAACAGACTCTTATTCCTAAAAGAAATCACAACAGCACAAGCCATGCATATTCGCAAGTTTATCCATCACCGCTACCATATATGCAAACAAAATGGATCAGACCCACAAACCATTAATCTTAACAAACAAACAAATACATAAACATAAAATAAACACCTGGAAACAACATCCACACTCCCTGTGTTTCTGCGGAACGAGGGAATGACTCATCTAAACCTGCGCAGTCAGGGTTCGAAATTGTTAATTGTATTGGATCAACAAATGCGTTTGAGTGCGATACAAAACAATTTTTGGTTTACAAAATTTAACCAAGAAACTATTTGAAAGCAGAAACAATTTAATTAGATTTACCAAATGATCTAGACCTTATTCAAATAAAAAAAAAATAAAAAAGAATTAATTAAAACAGAACTAACGCAAACAAATTATTACAAACATGCCTAACCCTAATTTAGCTAAATAAGCATCTAAACAAGTAAAACACTAACCTAAACCTAAGCTAGATAAGCTAAAAATGACCACGTTAAACGAATAAAGTCAGGCGCCCGCTTATATAAAATCACGTCACGTGACGCTACATCGCAGTAGGGCGCACTCGAATTTGCCAGTAACTATTAGAACAGGGTTCACGCTCGGTCATCGAATGCGTCTACAGAGAAACAACCAACCGGAGAATCGGAACGAAAACGTATTAGGTCATTCGAAATCTGGTTAGAAGAAAAACATTCAAAACAAACTTAAAAGAGCTTGCAAATAAGTTAAGTGAGATAAGAGAGAGCTCTACCGACTATGCGATTATTACTTGGTCATGAGAAAATCACGTCATAATAAAAATTTAAATTATTGGAAAACAGAAAACCTACTATAGCTTTGTGAAGTCAAAATTATTGCGAATGAAGTGTGACACTCATACTCGCCTTATTGACAAGCCCATAAACGACGCCTTGCCAATAGTGACCGGATGCCTGGGTCCCACCCCAACGCATAACCTTTTTAATTTAGCAGGTACCAACCAATTGAGCTTCGGCACCAAAAGCCGTACTCTCTTTTGCTCTCCCCGCTCAATAGCCGGAACACTTCTTACATGAAAGATTCCTGTCTCCACTTGGTGGACAGTTGCGGCAATTTAAATTACAACACCAATTTAAATTAAAACACCAACTCCTGAACGACCCGTCCAGTCAAGCACCAGTGCAGCACGATGGGTGGAATAGAAATCCAGCACGGAGTGATGGAAGAATGCCTCTTGACTCTATACATTTATTAAGGATGTCAGCCCAACTCCACCAAGAATTAGCTTTCGTAGATCTACATGGGTCAAGATTAACCGCCTCCAAACCGGCATTGCTCTATTCCACTTAGAAATGCACAAATGGGGTATGGCTTCTACGGCGGCCTGTGTGAGTGTGGCGCAACGAAACGAATAGCTAAGCACGTAATAACATCTTGCTCCATTTATCAGCATCCAAATGGAACCAGTGCTCTATCGATGTCAACAAAAGCCTGGCGACTTGGCTAAAGAAAACGTGTCCGGCCATTTAGTGAACCACCAGCTCCCGTCCATCTTTTCTAAACGAAGAACAAGAAGAAGACTACTTCTTAGAGTTGAAAATCAAGAAATTAGATCAAATTCAAACCGAAGACCTTTTTTTAGAGAACACTACTTTTTCGGGACGAAAATCAAGAAATCTTGTCCAAGTGCGCCGCGAATTTTAAACAAAGTTCCAAAATATGCCGCAGGCGGAAAAAGATTGAGAACCACTGAGTTAAAGAAAGGCTACTAAAACAAATCTTTTAAGAACAAAATTACATGCACAGTAAATTAAAACAATAAATAGTCTTTTTGCCAAGCTGGGGGTTTTATTGGTCGTCTTCCTGATGAGACCTCACAACTTGGCGCATCGTTTGTCGCAACACCCTGTGGGGCACCATAGCAAACCTATCTAACAAAAAACCACCTACATAACAGAACAGAAGCAGTAGCTTCGGAACTAAAACAACCATCATTAACACAGAAAAAGCAAAAGTTTTTAATAAACAATTTACGAACGTCACTCCATATAGCACAAACAAAATCAACAGTAGAGATGGATACCTCGAGACGTCTCGAGACAAGTTTTGCAAAGTCTCGGTCTTGTAACCCCAAAGTCTCGTCTCGGTCTCGCTCTTGGATCACTGTGTCTCGAATCCAGGTCGAGACACTGCAGCAATGTTAGAAAAGCTCAGTAAATATGTCATGATATTTCAGTTAAAATAGATTATTTGTACATTTTTTTGCCATTCGGTGGTCATAATCCTTTTTAAATTTGCATTAGTCACTGTAGAATTGAACCATGGCAGGGTTGTGGAGTCGGAATTTAAGATCCGACTCCAACTTCTAAAATTTCTAGGATGCAGACTCCAACTCCAAGGGCAATAGCACTATGCAAAATACGATTTTCTTATAGGGTAGCCATATTTTTAAAGTCATGAATCGAGACGTTGATTAACAGAAAAAAATTCGTCCTTAATAGGAATCTGTCTCGAATTTCTTGATTTTCGTCCCTAAAAATTAGTGTTTTTTAATACAGTGGTTCTCAATCTTTTTAAGCCTGCGGACCGGTAATATATCAAAAAAAAATTTTGCGGACGGGTAATCTTTTTAATGTCTGAAAAAATTGTAACAAACGCAGTAAATCGATAAAAAAATTTTTTATTAAAACAAAAGTAAGCATTTAGCATCGGAAGAACTCTATTTAATTTGAAATTTGCTGCTGTCTTGATATATCACGTAGTAAACGTGGTTCTATCAAAGTTTTTAAATGGCAAAGTCAGGGGCGCCAGAAACGGGAGGGACACAGTGGGGTACAAAATTTACAAGAAGGTACACGGTACTTTTTAATATAATTTTTTCAAAACCAAGCTTCCGAAATTTTTTTTCTTGATTAGTACTGATTTCTGATTGTTTCCTTTATGACAATGCCAGTATGCAATTTTCAATTTTGTACCCATGGAATTATAATCTACATATTTTCAATCTATCAAAACTCCAAATTTTTTTCTGCTCAAAAAACTCTCACCCAGCTTTTACAGTTTAATCATATTTATTTTTTGATACATTTGCAAATCAATCATATTTATTTTTCGGTACATTTGCAAACGCAATATAAGAAACAGATTGGTTTGTTTATCATCTTAAAAGTCATTAAAAAAAAGCTTTGCCATGCCATGACAACTAACGTAGAGTGCTCCTTGATCGCTCCAAGAGCTACAAGAGTGATAAAATTTTTATGAGCAGAGAAAAAAATTTGGATTTTTGATCGGTTGAAAATATGTAGATTACGATTCCATGCGTACAAAATCAAAAATTGCTGCTTGTACTTTCCATCTTTACTACTCCTCTTAAAGTTTGAAATTGTAGATTTTTGGTTACAATTCCAAATTTCAAAAAAAGTTACATCGTTGAATTCTTATCTTTTCCTGCTTAGTCTTTTCGGATGACCGTTTTAACTCAGTTAAAGGATAGTCTGGCACCATTCCTCCCAATAATTAGAGACTGATTTCTTAATTCATTTTTATATTTTTTTTTCATCATTTTTTTTCAACTCATTAGTTTTGTTGCACACTGTAAATATATTGATGCAATAACCTTAAAAAGAGCTATTAAGGTCAATCAAGCAGCGGAATATACAGTGGCAAGCAAAAAAGTAAGACTTTTTTATTTTTTTGGATTTTTTAAAAATAACTTTGTTAAAATTGAACTGTATTTATCAAGTAATGAGTGGTTAAAGCACTGATGATCAACATGGTCTCGGTTCAAAACCCACTTGCGCCGTTCTGTTGTGACCTTGGGAAAGATACTTTACGGCACTTTCCCCTGCTTGGTGGTCTTGGCAAGCAGTTCTAAATTACAGTAATATCTCTACTAAATTACAAACGAACAGCAATATCTTGGCATCTCCGGAAGCAGGTCGGGGTAATTGCTTACCCTATGTATAGCGCTTCCGTCGCTTTCCTGCGAGTCAGGAGGATAAATATAGAGATAAAAATAAAAAAAATAAAAAATAAAATAAAATAAAGTAATATATCATTAAAGAGAGCACAAAAATTTTGTTTGCAACTTTTTTATTTTTGCGGTTGCACCCAAATGATAACCATCCATACTGGCAGCTCGGTCAGTATACAACCATACACATTTTCGCCAATCTAAGCCTTGATCTTGCATTTACTTATTAAGAAAAATTAATAATTACTATTAATATTCTCCTGACATTGTTCCACTTCTGATTTTTGAACTCGTAGGCCTTTTTAAACAGTAAAATTAAAATAAATTGTTCCGGACCGGCGGTTGAGAACTACTGCTCTAATAGAAAGAGTCTTTTTGGCTGCTTTCTGGTGGCGTTAAAAAAGTCCTAATAAATTGCTTCCACATCAGGTAAATTCAGCAGCAACAAAGTCTTTTCAAATTTGTTCCTTGAAGCAATGTAATCACTTCACTTAACACTGCAAAAATTCTATCGTTTAACTGGCATGTCTAGCACTGGCAAAGCAAAACTTGGTAATGAAAGCTTAATAGGCAAGAATCAATGTTTAACTTAGAAAACTTTCTTGTGATTTATGGTGAAGATTTTTGATGTGGAAAGGAGTTTCTGTATTTTTTGTACTAATTGTTTAAACCAAGGTTGTGATGTCAGAAAAATTATTTTTCAACTTCACCAATTCAAAGTTTTCCAATTCCGTCCACAGGAAATCTAATAATACGACTCCAACTTCAGGATATGTAAAAAAGGAGTCCAACTCCACCTTAAAATATGCGGCTATGGCAAACCCGACTCAACAATATAGTTATAAGCAGGGTTATGGTGTCGGAGTCCCCGGAGTCACATTGGGGTCGGAGAACTCTCTTAATATTTGATGAAGACGGAGTGGCAAATAGGAGTCCGTTTTTTAGATTTCGTGAAGTTGGGAATCGGATTTTTTATTGCATTTGGAAACTTCAATTTACGCTAAATTATTTTATATTTTTACATTTTATCTCTATATTGATCCTCTTTACTCGCAGGAATGCAACGGAGGCGCTGTACATAAGCAAGCAATTAAGCAATTACTCCGACTCACTTCCAGAGATGCCAAGATATTGCTACCTGATAGAAACTTTTTAGTTTGTTTTTTAGCTTATAGAGATATGACTGAAATTTAAAACTGCTTTCCAAGACTCTCAAGCAGAAGAAGTGCCATAAAAGTGTCTTTTCTAAGGACACAACAGAATGGCTCGAGTAGGTTTTGAACCGATATCATGTTGATCACAATCACGGCGCTTTAACGCACTTTAGGCACTCGACAATTAGGCTTCCGTGGTGTGAAATTGGAATTGCTGGAGTCCCAAGTTTAAAAATGAAATCGGAGTCGTTTTTTCAGATGTTCTAGAGCAGTGGTTCCCAACCTTTTTTAGTCACGCACCCCATTCAAAAAACTATCAAGCTAACGGACCCCTAAACTTTTAAGAGTGACCCTCACAAACAATTTTTGCAAAACTACGCTTATATTTAGAATATTACCGTTTAAATGCAATTTTGTAATCGAATAAAATTAAAAAATTGCTCAAACATAAAATGGTACATTCAAGAATCATCAGAAAAACAACTTTAAACAAATAGGTTACAGGTACATTGAATTGGAAGCAAACAAATAACAATGAATGGGAAAATAACAATGATGCAAACAAATTTAATGGGAAGCCTGTTGTTGTGTTTTTTGCACCAAATCACTGAATTGTGGGTGGGTTTTTGACAAAGCTACCTGCATATCATGCTGAACGTCCATACGATTTCTGTGCTTAGTTTTCATGGTCACAAGAGCCAAAAATCCAGCCTCGCAGAGGTACATTGTTGCAAAAGGAATCGTAGAACGAATTGCTTGCTTTGCCAGAGATTGGTGGGATTGCTGTTGAGAGCACCAAAATTCTTTCAGAGTTTTAGCATTAAATTCAATTTTTAAAAGCTCGCTTGCTCTCAGATCAATAAGTTTTTCTTTGTTGGGATCTTCGTCATTAATACCGTTCAAGTCAATGAGAAAAGGATTTCGAATCCATGCTTCACTCTTCAAGCTATCTAAATTAAAATATCCTTGGAAGGAGGTTTGTAGAGTATCCAAGTGTGAACAAAATTCCTTTTTCATAGAGATAAAAATTTCATATTCTTTTTTAGTTTCATCCTTCAAGATAAGATCTTCTAACATTGGAAAATTAGCATAATTACCTGCTTGCAACCTACGTTTCCAAAGTGACAACTTGAGTAGGAACGCTTTCAGTTTTTCAGCTGAATCCATTATTGTCACACCTGGTCCTTGAAGCGCACGATTAACATTATTGATGTGGCCAAAAATATCAGCTAAATAGGAAAGGCCGTACAAAAATGATTTAGACTCAAAATTTTCCTAAAGGTCACTTCTTTTATCTTTCAGAAAAATTGACACATCTCGTTTGAGCTCGTGCAGTCGTTTTAAAACTTCGCCTCTGGAAAGCCAACGTACTTCTGAATGATACAAAAGCACAACGTGATCTGATCCAAGATCCTGACAGAGAACTTTGAAGATACGATGATTAATAGCTCGGCTTCTGACAAAATTAACTACTTTCACACACACCGACAGAACTTCTTTGAGGCTTGGTGGTAAAGTTTTTGCTGCTAAAGCATACCTGTGCAGCATGCAATGAGTAACATTTACATTAGGAACTTTGTTTTTAACCAAAGCGGCAAACCCAGATTTGTTTCCAAGCATAGCTGGAGCTCCATCCGTGCAAATAGAGCCTAATTTCTTTTTCCAGTCAAAGTTTTGCATGACAAAAAATTTATTTACCATTCTAAACACATCGCTAGCCTTTGCGGTTTCCAAAAGAGGCTCACAAAACAAAAATTCTTTTTTGATTTTATTGCCATTAACATAACGCACAAAACTCAAGAGCTGACTGCAGTTAGAAACATCAGTGCTGTCATCAAGCTGCAAGCTAAATGCGAATGGGGAAGATGCCAATTCTTCCATGATTTGTTTAAGAATATTTTCTGAAATATTATCTATTCTGGATTTAATAACATTATTTGACATTGGTATACTTCCAAGTTTTTTTCTCTGTTCTGAGCCACAAACTATTTCAGTCCTTTCTAAAGCACAGGGTTTAATTAGTGTTTCAGCAATTGTGTGCGGCTTTTTGTTCTTGGCAATATGATAAGCAATTTTGTAACTTGCTTCAAGCAGAAGCTTTCCAGTTGGAATAAACCCATGCTTATCTAAAGTACCGCCTCTTTCAAATCTAGCCTTTTTTTGCAAAAATGCATTGCGATTGTCAGAAACGTTTCCTGGATGATTAGATATTAAGTGGTCCTTTAGCTTTACTGGCTTCATGCTACTATTAGCTAGAACTTTTCCACACAGGAAACATTGAGGTTTTTCTGTACCATCGCGATCTACTGTAACAGTAAATCCTAATGATATGTATTCGTTGTTATATTTTCTCTTTTTCGCAGCCATTGCAATTGGTTCTTTTGCTAAATTTTGTGCCTAACCTGCTGCTTAATAAACTACTAATGTCTGACATGATTCAAATATCTGGCGTTCAACCAAGAGAAAGTGTGACATCATAAAGATTATGATTCAACGTGTAGTTTTGTTGCTCCGCACTCAGATAAACGTCATAATCGGCACAGAAGAGAAAGCAAAACCATAACTCTTTAAGTTAATTTTGTCAAATTTGCAGTGCACTTGCGAACCCCCTGCTACCCATCCACGGACCCCTTGGGGGTCACTGTTCTAGAGTCAAAGTCTGAACTGCAAAAATTTTAAAGAGCTGGAGTCGTAGTCGGAAAAATTTTTTTTATATACGGAAAAGGAAGAAATTTTTAGGACTCCACAACCCTTGCTATAAGTCACATTTCGCAACCCGAGAGGATCCAGCATTCGTAGTTTTATGTAAGGGGGTGTATACAAAAAAATAGCTTTTAGTAATTGCAGAGTAGGCTTTTCATAATACCTTTTTCTTGTCTGCAATTAAGAGTAGATTAAAATTGAAAAATTTTATTCTTGCTCTGGTTACCCTCAATCGCTGACCAAAGCACTTTTTTCTGTTGAGCTAATGCATATTATAAATATTGGGGATGATGAGAGATTACAAGCTGCAGCTTTAAACAAGTTCCCACAACTCTTAAACAATCTTGACATTTTAGGGAGGGCTGAATTTAAATAAAACTTTCATTTTATTCGTCATTTGACTGTCAAAACCGATACGCAATTAAGCATAGACGCTTTTCTTCCAATAAAAATTTGCTTTTAATCTTTAGTTGAATTTTTCAAAACAACTCCGAAACCAAAACTTAAGTTTAATTTTGCAAATGAAAAGCCAAATTTGGCCGTCAACATATAAAGCCAAAATCGTTTTTAGTTTGCACTTCAAATCAAAATTCAAAAGGCAAGCTATCCAAGTATTTGCCATATTTTTGCTTGCTTATTTTCGAATCATTCTGATGATAAATATGACTATCCAGCTATTAACCAAAAATTGGAGTAGGAATGAATCTCATACCAGCTTTCAGCACATCTAAAAAAGCAACTCCGACTTCAGCATATTTAAAAAACTACTTCGATGCCGACTCCAACTAAAAACATGCGACTCCGACTTTGGACTCGGACTTCAAATCCCTGGCTTAAACCAAAACAACTTATCTAAAGTCTCGTGTCTTGTCTCGGTCTCGATACTCCAAAGTCTCGTATCGTCTCCGTCTTGCTACCCCAAAGTCTCGTATCGTCTCGTCTCATCTCGGTCTCGAAGTACCGTGTCTCGACTTCACCTCTGATCAACATGCCTAAGTAGATTATTACTACAAAAGTACAACCATCTCAAACAATACAACAAACAACGGTTCGGCTGGACCTGATAGCATAAATATCAGACGCTTCAAACACCTAGGGCCACTTGCCATCAGATACCTCACAAACGGGTAGGAGACTATTTGGCGAAGCCGTTTTGGCGCAGCCGTTTTGGCGCGGCTGTTTTGGCGCCAGTCTATTTGAGACTAGCAGGAAGGTTTGAATGAAACAGTATAATCAATCACTCTAACCCTAACCGAACCCATAAACCCGAAACCCTAAACTTTTCAAGATTTTATCAATAAGAAAATGACACACTGCCACAATGGCTGGCGCCAAAACGGCCGCGCCAAAGCGGCTTCACCAAATAGTCCCATTCCGCTCACAACGCTTCCCTCAATTCTAACACAATATCCCATCTTTGGAAACGTGCCACAATCATCCCCATTCCAAAACCAAAAAAGACCACAACATTGACACAAACGACCCATATTTCTTCTACCACTCATTGCCCAAGCACTAAAGAAAACGCTATTATCATACATAACAAAAACATTTCAATTATCATTAACATGGATTCAAACATAAACGCTTATCACACACTGTTTGCACAACATCTGCCACTAAATCAAAAAAGGCTTTAACAATCCAAGGCCTCCACAATGCACTGCAGCTGTAGCTTTGGACATGAGCAAGGCGTTTGATACCTATACACAAATTCATACTGAGAAACATTTCAAACATCAGCAGCACCCAACTACGTAAAAAGACGACAAGCATGCACTCAATACAATTGCACACTCTCAAAATTCAAGCGAACCAACATCGGAGTACCACAAGGTGGAGTTGATTCTCTAACATTATTCAAAATTTACACCCCTGACATTGCATTTCCCCAAAAGATGAACAAATCACAACATATGCTGATGACATAAAAATCACTGTATCTCACATCATAAAGCCCAATCATTCAACCATATCTTTACAAAATATATGAATCGGCCACGATTAATAATTTTTATATAAACACAGACAAAATTATAACCACACTTTTTACACCAGACCCAGCTGAATAGGGCACAACTCTATCAATAAATTTAACAATCAAACACTACCCACTAAAAAACACCCAAAAATTCTTATAATCACTCTTAACCAAAACTAACGTTTTTACAACATATAAACGTCACCATCAATGAAGCAAAACAAACGCTTAACATTTTGAAAGCACTCGCTTCTACCAAATGGGGTAAACAAAAGAAAGTAATTGTCTCAATGTCCAAAGCTATCACATTGCCTCATTTTGGAATATGCAGACACCATATGGAGTCCTATCATATCAAACACCAACATCAAGAAACTACTAATCATTCAGAATACAGCTTTACACATTGCTACTGGGTGCACACGAGATACAAACACTCAATACCTATAGGACAAAATCAAGGTCCTTCCAATGGACACCCATCACAAACAAACACAAACACACCCTTTACATGATCTTAATGCATACTCAGATCCACCCAGAACATAAAAACCACAATCTTTCATAACAATGAGCACACAACATCCTCATCTCAAAACTAGACATAACATTTGAGGAATGTAGAGAAAACCTCAAACACATTTACAGTACCGTCACTTCACAAAACCTCAGCTATAGAAAAATAACAAAGTTACAAATACCACTTCTTATATGACATTCATTCATCAGAAAAAACATTACCACGTCATATGCGTACAAAACTGGCATAACTCAGAGCCAACAAATCATCACAGTGGTGTGCATAGGGGGGCGAACAGGGCGTCAGCCCCGGACATTTAAGGCAAGGGGACATCTGGCCTAAAGAGTAAAATTGAAAGAAATACGTTTTATTAAAATTTTGTAACTGCTGGGTGGTTTTGCATACTACAAGGCTACTAACACATTCTGTATAGATTTGATGGAAACTTGCTTGAGAGGGGCATGTTAAGTGACGCGATAGAGAGATGAAACACTGCAAACCTTTAACAATATGTCAAATTTTTAAAAAACTGGCCAGCTAAACCTTAGCTTTGTGTTGTGTCTGCTCTTTGCACAATACAGTAGCCTACAGTTGTTTTGGCTAAGTTTATCTTTTAACTGATGGCGCACAATTCATTTTGCACATAACTCAAACTCATTCTATTCAACCTGCACAAAATTCAACGTTACGTGATTTAATACACAAATCGATTTTGGTTCATGTTCTTTTTTAACTTCATCAAAAAATTACAAACTACAGTATTATCGGTTTTTTAGCTTCTTTTGGGTTTATTTAATAAATATTAAATTAGAAGTAGGCATAGTGGAAATAAAACTTCATCAAAAAATTACAAAATTATTTATGGCTTCTTTTGGGTTTAGTCAATAAATATTAATTTTTTTTTTTTTTTATTTTTTATTTTAATCTCTATATTTATCCTCCTGACTCGCAGGAAAGCGACGGAGGCGCTATACATAGGGTAGGCAATTACCCCGACCTGCTTCCGGAGATGCCAAGATATTGCTGTCCGCTTGTAATTTAGTAGAGATATTACTGTAATTTAGAACTGCTTGTCAAGACCACCAAGCAGGGGAAAGTGCCGTAAAGTGTTTTTCCCAAGAACACAACAGAATGGCGCAAGTGGGTTTTGAACCGAGACCATGTTGATCATCAGTCCGGTGCGTTAACCACTCGACCACGCTGCCGACAAGTATAGGCATTAAATTAGAAGTATAGGCATAGCCTACTTTTAGCCTACAATTGTGTTGATATACCATAAAATTCTTGACAGATCAATTAATGGGACAAAACATCATCAGGGTTATTAACTAGAAAAATTATGTTTATATTATAATGTTATAAATATGATATTATAACGTTATAAAATATAAATATTATAACGTTATAAAACTGAAGTAAGATTTTGCACTTTAAACGTCTTTATAAAAAATATATAGATTTTTGCTTTTTGTTACAAAAAACGAAGAAAAGATTAAGGTAGGGAGTAACATTGCAAATTCGGGCCTTTTTTAAATGTTTGGTTAAGATTGAGTTGGTAAATGCTTAAATGATTGTTTTATGGAATAGGCAGAAGCGATAGTTTGATGACAATCGTTATCAACGTGCTCTCAGCTCTACTTCTAGATCATTAATTTCGGTTTCATGCCAGCTGCTTTTCAAAATTAATAAATTTATAAAAAGAAGAACATTTAGACATTTAAAAAAGTTTCAAAAGAGTAATTATTTTTCCAAAAAAAGCAGGATGATAACCCTACTGATTTTAAAGTTAAGATTTTACCATTAAGTACGTCACAGTTTATTTAGTCGGGATTTCCCCACTATTGCACAACGTTCAGTAACTTGCTAATGTAATCAAAAAAAAGAACAGAATTTTCTCAATGCATCTGCATATATGACATGAAAACATTATTTATCGTTTAATTTTCATCAATACGTTCGCAATCTTACTAGAGTAAGTTGAAGTTAAATTGTGTTTTTGCGTATTTGAAAATTTATTGAGTTATCTCCTTAAAATTTGGGTTAAAAAAGATTTTTTTTCGATTTAACGTTATTATCTCAATCTGTAGGTGTTAAAAATATGCTGTAACCTACATTAACTGTTAAATTATTGTATATGATACTTAGATTTTTCACAACAAATACCATTCTTTTTGAATGGATGATTTATCAAAGAAAAACGACTGCCCATATGCTTCCAGTAATTTGCTATCAAAGGCATCTGTTTGGTAAGTTGCTAAAAATTGAAAAACTTACATTACGTAAAGTGAAATTAACATTATTTCAATTTTTTAAATTTTAGCTATTGCGTTACTAATTAAACTTCTAATTTTTAGGTGGCTAAACCCTTATTTTCGTAAAGGATATAGGCAGAAGTTAGAACCTTTTGATTTATTTAAAATAGCCAAAGACGATGAAGCAGATTGTGTAACGAAAAAATTAAGCAGGTACAAATTGGTTATTGATTTATGCAGCTTAATTTTAAAATAAGTTTATTGTGTTGGTGTTTTTTGTATTGTAATAAAAGTTACATTGCAAAATATTTAGAATGTGTGATATTCTTTTCTTTTGTAAACTTTTTTAGGTTAAAATAAACATCTCATTTTGATCCATTTAAATTTTTTTTAAATATTTATTTATTTTAAATAATAAATGTTCATACCACTGACAAGAAAAGCATTGGATTGTAATTTTTAATATTGTATATTTGATAGATTAGGGTCTCTTCAAGAAATTACCATATATGACTTTTGTTTGTGAAGCTAACTGGATCTCCCTGTGCTTACCATCACTTTTGGAAGAAATCCTTTTTCTCTTGGTTTCTTTTTTATTCCATTCTAGTGCTGTTGGAGGGATTCTGGGTTAGTTTTACCAAAAAAAATTGCTTATGGTGACTTGAAGAGACCCATAGATTAATAGCTTAAAAGTCCAAAATTTAAGACATCACTTTTGTGTAACTTTGAAGTGATAAAAAACAGAATTGTATTAAACTATTTGTTTTTTTCAGTTGTTTCAAAATTAGTTTCACAGTTAAAATTATGTTATTATTATTATCACAGGAACAGCATACTTTTAGATAAAAATGACAGTTTTAAGAGATGCTCCAGAAAACCATTAAAGGTAAACAGACCTTGGAAAGTTTGCTAATGCTTTTTTATTTGAAATTACACTTTACAATAATAAATGAATTTGATAATTTGGTTTTATGAGCAATTTAAGCAACTGTAGTAACAGTCAACAGCATAGTTAAGTGGTAGGAGCACTATGATTGTAATTGACCTTGTCTTGGTTCAAAATCCACTTGCACCATTCTGTTTTGTTCTTGGGAAAGACACTTTATGGCATTTTCCCCTGCTTGGCAGTCTTGACCAGCAGTTTTAAATTTTAGTCATATCTCTATAAAACTAAAAAACCAAAATAAAACATTTCAACTGGATATCAATATTTTGGCATCTCCAGAAACAAGTTGGGGCAATTGCTTGCCCTATCTATTAGCACCTCCGTTGCTTTCCTGTGAGTCAGGAGAATAAATATAGAGATAAAATAAATAAAAAAGTAATAGTATTATATAAGATACATTGATATAAATTTCAGATTTCTTTTAGTTTTATCTTTTAATTGGCCTTAAATATATTGACATGCTAAGGCATGCCACCATTATACAGAACTCATCTATGCAACATTGTGTTTCTACTACACAGCCACTTGAAAATAGTAATAATGTGTCAGATTTTGCTTGGTTAAAAATATAATCTAGACATGCTTTGACAAACTTGAGAGTTTTTTATTCCATTAAATTTCCCAATTAATGTAATGGTTAAAACTTTTGGGTCTCGTTCAATGTTTGCTGTTACTAACCTTGCAGGCTTTGGAGATTACCTAAAATTTAAAAGCTAATCAATTGAACTCAGCAAATAGTGAATGAGAACCCAACTTTTTAGCTTCACTATGACAGATCTGATTAAATTTTTGTGGTTGTCTAATGTGGCTCAGTTTTGTTAATAATAATATGTTTAAACAAAAATATTTTAATTTCAGTGGTTTTATTGCTTAAATACAATATTGTCAGAAATGGAACCCAGCAACTTTTTGTACTTTGGTGTTTCCCAAGAGATTATTAAAACCTTAATTATTAGATAAAAAAATTTAGTTTATGCTAATTATTTATCTTTACCTATTTATAATAGGCCTCTTGTTAGTGTCTATTATAGATGTGATAAATAATGCATTTTGTATTTTATCTTAAAACAAAATCATTTGAGCATTTGACTTAATAACAAAAAAAAGTTTTAAAAATAGTATTATATTAAAAAATTACCCTAGAACTTTGATCCAATTAGACTGCTATTTAAAAGCTTGATAATGCTATGCTTAAATTTTTTTTGCACACAAAAATTGTTCAACTTCCTTTAATATGCCATTTTTTGTAATTGTTGTTTTTAGAAATTGGGATGAAGAATGTGAAAAAGCAAAGAAAAAGTTTAAAAATCCAAGTTTTGCTTGGGTATTTTGGAAGACTTTTTTTGGTAGATTTCTTCTGAACAGCTTTATATACCTTATATCTGTATGTAAATGTTTTATTTATTTGTGTGTGAAGTTTACTTGCTTATATACCTTATATCTGTATGTAAATGTTTTATTTATTTGTGTGTGAAGTTTACTTGCTTATATTTTTTTCTGATTCAAAACATATTGGCTGTAGCATGTAGTTTATCAAAACATGATTTGATGGTGATACAAATTTCCATCATTATTACTTGCTACCTTGGTTTTTTCAGATATTACAACACTTAAAAAAAGAACAGACACAGTGACTAACCACAGTGCTCATGCTACAATCACTAGTTATAATGCAACTCAAATTTTACTATTAAATTTCACTTGCTTTGAAATGCAGTATTGCAAATACTTCATTCTATATGATTAACAGCAAAATTTTATTTAGATATTAATTAAACAAAAATGATTTGATTAATTGTTAACTGATATTGAGATAGTACAACCTTAATGATGTCATCAATGATTTACATCAATCTTCTAAAAAAATAGCTTCTAAATTGAATAATTGTGTTGGTTTATATTTCATCTTGTGAGTTAGGTTTTAAAGAATGCATGCATCAACAACACTTATATTTTTATTATTTGATACTGCCTTAAAACTTTTTTAAAAATTTGTATGTACCGGTTAGAAAGCTACTAAACAAATAAAATGACATCAAGACTGTTTTATTATTAATTGCTTTTCTAAAAACATCTGAGAAGCTTTTCTGTTAGTGTTTGTTGCAAGTTGGTAATGACCATTAACTATTTTGTATTCTCTGATGCTTGTTTGGCGATTTATGACGTCACTAACTTTTACAAATTTGAAATAGATTGACTGCTGTAGCAAAAACAATAAATTATTAAACGTTCACATTTTTTTGCTTAAGTAATAAATATTTTAAATTTTTTTATCTCAAAACATTTATTTTAAATTTTCATTATGCATAGGAATTTTATTTTTTACATTTGATTTTTATTATTTATTACTTGAATACCTTAAATTTTTTCCATCTTAAAAACATTAAAAATTTTTATTCTGCATGATAATCGTATTTTACAAATTAAATTTTCACTATTTATAACTTACGCAACAGGAATGTCTTCGAGCTGTTGCACCTTTTTTCATTGGAGAAATCTCGTACTACTTTATAAATCCTGAAAAAGCATCTGGATGGTATCCTTGCTTGTGTGCGTTGGGATTATCAATGTCTTCATTTTTTTATATAAACGTTGACAATCTCGCTCAAATGAACATGCAAACTCTTGGTTGGAACGCCAAAACTGCTGTCGTTGGTTTAATGTATAGAAAAGTAAGCAACAATATTTAGTTTCTATTGCAATTGTTTTTAAGAGCTGTAAAAACCTTTTGAAATTAAATAGTGGATAATTTTTTTCATGTAACTATTTTTTGTTGCCTGTTTCCTATAAACACACCACGTAAAATTCACGTAAAATTTAACGTGATTTTTACGTAAATCACGTGAAATTTACCTATAATCTACGTGAAATCCCGTTGCTGTGTTTATAGGATTTCAGCTAGGAGCTAAATCCTTTGTTTAGTAAAAAACAGATGAAAAACCTTGCGATCATCAACTTATAAATATGAATGTGAAATCGATTCTTTTGACCATACTTATTTGCTTCCTCCATAACTGTAGGCTTACCATTTTATGATTGTTGCTTGCAAAACTTTGATGCTGTATTTATATTTTACAGACACTCAAACTCAATCACAAAGCATTGTCTCAAACGACTAGCGGAAAAATAATTAATTTATCGTCAACAGACGCTCTTCGTTTCAATACGGTATGGTTTTCTAAAAGTTGCTGTCATTTATTTGCCCTCAACTGTTTTGTAACCGGCTTTGTTAGAAACCTGTTGCATTAGTTAAATAAATTTTTAACTTCCTCAAATCTGTTTTTTTCATCTTTAATCGCTCATATCAATTCAAAGCTAATCTGCGAAAGGCTTCTCTCTTTAAAACATGCTCAAAATGCCAGTCGGCATTTGTTTTTTATTTAGTTTACGTGTTCATTTGATTCTTACCCCTCATGCCATGAATGTTTTCTACTTGGCAATGCAGGCATTTTCATCGACTCGCTACCTTTGGCTTGCTCCGTTGGAATGTGCCATATTGACTTACGTTTTGTGGCTTCAGTTGGAAGCGGCTGGGCTTGCTGGGATGCTTGTGCTGTTGTTTATTATGGGTCTTCAGGTTTTTTTTGGAAAACTGTTTGGTAAATTGCGGTAAGTAATTACATAATATTGACTCTACTACGTTATTGCTATTCAAGAATCCTTGTAGTTGCATTTGATTTGATTGGATTTTTTTATTTAATTTTTAAGTTTCGAGAAATCAGATTGTTGCATAAAGCAAATGTTACTATTTTTTTTTATATTACTGCATTGCTCAAATGCTGAAAAATATGAACTACAATGCTTGTTTATACTTTTAAGCAATAAATCTTTTAGTCGTGTTTTTAAGTTTTCTTCAAACAATTTTTTGTAACGGGAATGGATTTTTTAATTCTTTGACTCCTTTTTGTAAAGTTTTTTAGAGACTATATAATTATAATCAATTTAAATTATGTCAAGATATGAAATTAACCCTTATCGACGCTTTTTTTCTAAAATCATTGCTCAAAGATTTTTTTTTTAAACTGATACACATAGTTAAAATTTGCGATTGAAATATCGACCATGCTAGTCTAATTCGAAGAAAAACCGATTGGAGTAAGAGTAAAAAAGAAACAAAACTAGTTACTCTAAGAGATAAAAAGAGAAAAAAACGCCGCCCAAATTGTCCTCGCGGGCCCAAAATTTTTTGAATTTTTAAAAATTTGTTAAGATACTCAGGAAGAACAAAATTTCTTTTGAACCAACAACTTTCTCACTAAAACTAATTCTCACTCCAATCGGTTTTTCTTCGAATTAGACTCAACCCTATGATGTTTTAGGTTAAAAACCGCGCGAGTCACGGATGAGCGAGTTCACGTGACGAATGAAGTCATTGCCGGCATGAGAATCATCAAAATGTATTCATGGGAAAAATCGTTTAAAGAAATTCTAAATGGTTTAAGAAAGTAAGCAATGCATGTGCAATATGCGTGAAAAAAGTTCAATTTTAATACTGTATCTGAAAGATTTTTTATATTTTCTTTCTTTTTATCAGAAAGGAAATGCGTCATATCTTTCATGCTTCGTTACTTCGTTCGTTTAATTACACCACCAAACATTCCACAACTCAAATCCTGTCTTTTGTTACATTCGTGGTCTTTATTGCGTTGCATGGCATACTCAACCTGCAAATAGTAAGTATACTTAAGAGCAACCTTCTCTTATTGATAATTCCACTTCTTCAATCAACCCAGGTCTTGGTTTCTCTTGGACTTTACACTGTCTTATTATTGGGTGCTGGACTTGTTTTTCCTTACGCCGTTGAAACCGTCTTTCAAACCTTCGCAGCTCTGCGTCGAGTTCAAGTTAGCATTATTTCACTTTGTGTGGTTTTATCTAAATTACTGTGGTTACTGTAAAAGTGTTAAGTAAAGACGATCTCGAACGCTCGGACTCGTAAATTTTGGTCGGACCCAGGTTAAATTTGCACGTTTTTTTTAAGTTGTTGTAAATTTATTTCTGTAGTTAAGTTTACGTAAGATGATGTTTGATTAGTGTACATATTTAAATATTTACCTTTCATATTTTGTTTCGCTGTCTGTGATTCGTTTAAAGAATCCCAGTTGCTTTGATTGGAAAGGTGTTTTAGTCTTTCGCTTTTTGAATTTTTGGGCAAGGTTAAAACTAATTATATTTTTAGGAATTTTTGCTACTTCCTGAACTTCCGCCTTTAAATAAATCACGTCACACGAAGCCTGGTTTTCGATTGGTTGATTTTAACGCATCGTGGTCGGAGGTAATACGCGTCATGTGCTGCTATATTTCATGCTCGGCTTAATTTAAGAATCTTTTCTTAAGACTGGAAATCCAACTTTACAAGATGTTTGTGTGAAAGTGGAGAAGTGCGACCTGTTGATGGTGGTGGGTCCTGTTGGGGCGGGAAAGGTGAGGTTACATGATTGCTGCGTTGCTCGGTCATTGAGCATAATCAGCATGCTGTGATTTACTTGACAGTTGTTATTTATTAGTTTTAGTGGCTTAACTATAACAAGTCAATGCAAAACAATTTCGATTTCTTTTTCGTGTTTTTAGACTTCCTTATTAAGTGCAATCCTGGGGGAATTACCTGCTACATCCGGGAAGATTAAAGTTTCCGGCAAAATCGCTTATTCGAGTCAGATTCCGTGGTTGTTTTCTGATTCGGTTCGCAACAACATTTTGTTCGGAGAAGATTTCGACGCCGAAAAATATGAGAAAGTTGTCAAAGCTTGTGCACTGGAGCAGGTATTCAATTAATTGTCAGGCACAAGTTAAAAATTAGAACAGTGTAGCGTTTGAAGCTTTTTATAATTATTACTTTTTACCTTGTCCAATTTGTTCAACTTAGAGGTACAGAAACGCTACAACCATGTACATGTTCAATTCTTGACTCGTTTTTAACATTTGAAATGAACTGCGCCGTTGTGTTCTTATTTCAACTTATATATTTATTTGCTTAATTTAACAAAACAAATACCAAAATTTGACTCTACCGGTGCAACACAAAAAATAAAACGTTGAAAAAAGCAAAGATAAAATAACTGTAGCAAAACACAAGACACACGAAAAATAAATCGCAACAACAGATAAACAAACTTTTTTTGGTTGAATGTAAACCATTGAACTGTTTGACAATTGTTTTGATTTTTGTTTTATGCTTAATGCAGTATTATTTAATATATTATTCAGGATTTTTCTATATTGCCATCTGGTGATCATACATTGGTGGGAGAAAGGGGAATTACGTTGAGTGGCGGCCAGAAAGCTCGCGTCAGCTTGGCTCGTCTTGCATATCGGTCTGATACAGACATCGTTGTCATGGACGATCCCCTCAGTGCAGTGGATCCTTCTGTTGCTGATCATCTCTTCCAGAACTGTATCTGTGACCTCTTGAAAGATAAGGTCGGAAAATACGTCATTATTGTATTTATAGATTAGTTATTTGTTGTTTATGTTTCAGATTCGCGTATTGGTGACACATCAAGTGCAATTCCTGGAGAAAGCTGATCATGTTTTAATATTGAAAGAAGTAAGTTGGTTTATATTCGGTTTCATGCCAGGGATGCGATTATTCGATCGAATTTTGATTTTCATCCAACTTAAGACTTGAACAGATTTAAGTTGAATCTGATGAAACTTATTTCAGGGTCGCATTGTTGATCAAGGAAAGTTTTCCCACCTTGCAGAGAAAGGAACTGATTTCGTTTCGTTAATGAAAGTTGAAACAGAAGACATAATCGATAGTGTCATGCTTTCCGATATTCCGACATGTGCGACGCAAATGAACCTCAATGACACCGGTATTACATAACAAATTTTGACAACTGGTGTAATTAGTTCTACGGGCATTGTTATTTACACTTTTTTATGTTATTAAATAGAGGTTTTAAACTTAATCGCCTTTACACTCGCTCATCTTTTTATCACTCTTTCTACGACCTAGTTACTACATTTATAGCTGCTATTTTTATTGCTTCATTTGTTTAAAGTTCTGTCAAAAATTGAAAAATTTAAGAAAAAAGAAATTTTATGACGTAATTTGATAACTGTTTACTAAAATGCTTGGAGTTTGTAAAACCGGCTTTTGTGTAAACTCGACGTTTTTTTCCTAATTTTGTAGCTAGTGTTTTTGATAATGAATATACATCAAACAACCAATGGCAATGATTTTTTTTGTACAAGAAAGGGAAACGTGGTTAAATTTTGATTGATAACATTTTAGGAAATCTCAACCTGGTACGAGAAAAAACGAAAAAAAGCGAAGACCGAAACGATGCAAAAGTAGCGTTTTTGTCTTATCACTGCTTTTATACAAGTTTTATATATCGTTTCTTTGTTTTGTTTTTGTTTCTAGTTGATTTTTTCTTAGCGAGGGTTAGCGGATAGACTTAGAATATCAATAAGTTTGTGTATTTTTATTTTCCTCATAATGTATAAACAATTTGTTTCAGATGTTTGTATAATTTTTTATCTTAGACTCATTTACAGAACGAGGATAAAGAAAGTTTATTGAACTTGAAAGATGAGAGCACCAAAAATAAAAAAGAATTTGATGACGCTGGTTCGATTCCTTGGAAAGTCTACTACGATTATTTCAACTCTGGATTACATGTCATATTTTTCATTATTCTTGCTATAGCAATTGTCGGGAGTCATACTTTGTTTATTTTATTGGATTGGTGGTTAGCTCAGTGGTAAGTTAGGTTTTGTTTGGTTTAAGCATTTAACTTATACTAACTAAATATATTGTGAAAACTTTCATGTAGCGTTAAATTTCACGTATTTTTGACTTGCATGAAAACAGGCGTTAAACACGAATAACCCAACAATTGCCTCAATCTGTATTGAAAGCTACCGAAATCTTGCTACCGGGTTTGTTTTTGGTCCAGGTGTTCTTTTCCAAATTCTGTGTTACCAACAGCAGCCATGCAACCGAATCGAGCTATTTTTCTTCTTACATTACATATGCTTGAAGATATTTCATCAAACTAGGTTAACCTAATGTTGAGCCAGCTCTTGGGTATTGATGCTTGCGGTCAAGAGAAGCAATATCACTTTTGTTTCAGTACCAGTTTATACATCTGACTGCATATCGATATAGGTCCCACCAAGGATTGACATTCACCCGTGGTGGTGGGTGGGCCCTGTATTTTTACAGGGATTGGAATAATTATCGACTTCTCGGATCATTCTATGTCAGTGGTAGTCTGGTATGCAGGATTCTTGCCGTATCTCTGGGTGTGTCTGGCTATTCTTTGGTGTTATAGCGAGGTCCTACTAGAAGCAATTTACCAATGATTTTCTTCCATTCTGTTCAGTTTTAGAAATAATTTCAAGGCATATTTTTAAGGGCACTTGCATCTCAAGAATTTACTGACAATCGTATTAATTCGACCAATACTTGGATCAATAACTCTTTGCTATCGTCACGTGACAATACTACTGATATCATCAATAATTCCGTGGAGTTTGTTACGTCATACACTTTTGATCAAAATTATTATCTTCATGTTTATGCGAGTAAGTAACGACTGGGAGTTCATACATGTGATTTATAAATAGGTGTTATTATGTAGTCAAATGGAAGCGAATATTGTTTCCGTGATCGAATTTTCCACTTTTTTTTACCTTCGTCCAACTTTTTACGTCCAAGTGTTTCGAAGAGGTGTTAATACTGCTACTTGCTGGAAGATGTTTTGTTTATCAGAAAGTAAAAGTTTAAGAATTAAATTGTATTAAAAGTTATTCTTTGATCCGAGCAAACTTTTTCTTCAGTTAAAGACGGTTCGTTACGACGTTCATGTGATTAGCAATGTTCGAAAAGTTAATTTTCTCATTACTGCCCATCGTTCATTTACAGGCTGTACATAACATTGCAATTTTTGTAGTGATGACATTCGCGTACATCGTCCTGATATTTGTCAGAACAGCGATGCATTTTTACTTCTGTGTGCAATCAAGCGTGACCTTACATGCAAAGATGCTTGCTTCAGTTCTCAAAGCCAAAATAAGATTTTTCGACACAAATCCCATCGGTGAGTTTTTAAGTAACTTTGCAGGCAACCAATTCAAAAGTTTCAGTTCAATTTGAAACACTTAATTCAAACATTTACTGTTCGCATGAAGCCAGGAGTCCTGAGCTCACGGCTTTGGAGTCGCATGTGACCCCATTGACTCCCATTAACTTCAGTCTATGTAGTTGAATCTGAATAAAGAAGCGTTATTTGCTAAATGAAGTACACACTAAAAAAAGCCATTTGCGGCATTGTGCACTACCTGTGCTGAAGTAGAGCTCACTGCCTGATCATTTGAACTCTCATCAGAGAGAGTCATTCTGCTCCGGTTATGTTCGCAGAGCTGATCATTTACATATAAGAAAAATATAAGGTTTGATTGTAACTATGTACTAACTCAATATTTTTGTTTTAATTCTATTACGAATTTTATTGTAAATTGAGTTCAATTATTGTTTGAAATTTGAAAAATAAAGTTTGCAAATTAGTTTTATGGGTTTGTTGTGCGTGGTTTTTGTCGTGGATTTAAACAAATAAACAAATTAAATATTCTGTTTGTTAATTTTGGAATTTGGAAATAATTAAGGTAAGTTTTAAAAAATGATCAAATTGTCATCTAACAGCTCAGTTTTTTCAGGCGCCATTTTGAATCGGTTTTCGAAGGACATGAACCAAGTTGACGAAATTATGCCATTGACTCTTTTCGACGTATTCTACGTTAGTTTTAGTAAATTTATTTTTTTGGTGTTTTCAAACTATGGTTCATGGACTCTTTAAATTGGGTTAGACTAAAATAGAGGAATGTAGAAATTTGCTATTGAGCGGCACATTATGAATAGTTGCTTAAAAATTCTACGTGAAATGCTTTGTTCATAAGAGCCCTAAAAAAGACGAAAAGATATATTTCAAGCTAAGTAAAGTAAATTAAAGGAGTTGTATTTTTTGCCAAATGTTTTTCGGTTTTTAGCTGCTAGTTCTACGATATTCTTTAAAAAAATAGTCGCACAATAATGAAATGTTACTCGAGTTTCTGGCGACAATTAAAAATAAGCAAAGTGACAAGTTTGCTAGTTTCTAGCGCTACAATATTTACTTTTTAGCGAATCTATGTTGACCCACCTTGGCCTGGGACTTTTTTCAAAGTAATGTTCAAAATAATTTTTATAATCCAGCAAAGAATAGCAACAGCATTTTACGTAAAATCCCGTTGCTGTGTTTGCTGGGAAAGAGTTTGAAATCGGAGCCGATAGTTTGATTATTTCAATCTAGCCAGGCGACGCGATTTTTCGATGACGACGGATTGGTGATTTTGCGTCTTAAAAGCAGCTTCAGTTGGTTTATCGACTTGGAGGTAACTTTTGCATGTTTTAGACGAGGATTCCAGCCATCTACGTTTTTACTACCCCAAGCTGTTGCACTGTCTTGATTAGACGCAGTCTTAGTCATTGAGCCAACATTCGTACCAGCGAGTGCAAACAAATATTAGAAAGGTTGTTTTGACTGCGGAAGGGCTGCTTTTCACTACGAGCGTGGAATAGAATATTCTTTGTTCGTTTTCTTGATTATTTGCTTCGCTTAACGCTCGCTTAAATTTTAGACGCAGAAAGATCAATAAAAGAAACAAAAAATGTTCCATTCCACGCTCGTAGTGAAAACGAGCCTTTAGTTTTTTTATGATTGAATCGTCTCTTTGTTTAAATTGTACTTTAGAGGACAGCTGCGAGAAGCTGTGTTGTTATGCCGCATTGTTCAGTTTCTCTCGTTTCGTTGCACTATCGTTCGATAAACTGTCGGGTCACCAATGGAAAGATTTCACTAATAATAGCAATTTCTGACAACTTACAACTGAAAAGCTAAATCTGTCGAATCTAGTAACACTATGCACAAAGAAGGTTTGCTCTCAGTCAACTCGCATCACACCAATAAGGTCACATTTTTGGCAGCGTAGACCAATAGTCCCAATCTTTTTAAATGGGGCCCCGATAAAGTTTTTAACTGTGGCGACATCAATATAGCTACTGAAGAAAGTCAATGGTTGGACCAAACGTGCTATCCAATAAGGTTCACACTGGTATAGGTTGTAACTGACATGGGCAAGCTTTAACGGGCCAAATCTGGCCCCTTTCACTCATCAATCCGCTTTAACAAACAATTATCTTATTTATGACGTCATTTGATAGTACTGTTTTCAATTGGATTATTAAAAATAAATAATACTTGATGCATATGGGATGCACAACCTCCCACTTGTCCGTCAAGAATTGACGACGAAAAGCCGTTTCCAAAAAATTAAAAATTTTATTTACTCTCATAATACCGTAAATTGTATAAAAAGTGACACAAGAATTAATAAAAAAAGCAATTCAAGCAGCAGACGACTTCAGAAAATTTTCAAGCGGCTCACGGGTTGAAGATGAATGGCGTAGGCGAGATATACTAAATGCCGCCTTTATCGTTAATGTAATGACGTATCTGGTTCCTCTACCTTCATTATGCTCATAAACATAGCCGTACCACACCAAAGCAATTTTGTCCAATTTTTTCGACAATTGTCTAAATTATGAATTCGCACCATTCCATCAAGATGCCCAAGTTTCACATAGCTTTAATGCAAAGACTTTTGGGGGGTCTTTGTTTTAGTTGTAAATAAAGCAGAAGTGGTAAGTTTTCCAAAATAAACTTTTAAAAACTAGAAAAATATATTCACATTAAATCTCAGCTGCTTTTCCTCATTAATCTGGATTGTTCTAAATTAGTAAATTTATCCTGCCGAAATAGTTGGATGGTCGGTCCTGCCCAATCCCTTCGTAGACCTGCCCGATCCCCTCGTAGGCCATTCTTATGTAAGGCGGAAAAAGGCATGATTTGACGTCGGCAATCACAATAAAGGGTTTTAATAAAACACCAAAAAAATCTAAACCAGATCAAGGTAATTGTTTTGGGTCTAGCAGGCCATACGACCACTCCGCCGTTGTTCTGCTACTAAAAATGGTAAAAAAACGATATGGTAAGATATAGTCAAAGTGATACAACCGATGGATGGATGAAGAAAAAAGGTTTTATTGTGTTTCACCCATATACACTAAATTTAGTATTCTTCCCCAGTCCTAAATAAAACTTAAGTATTTGTTATATTTTGCAAAATTCGATCCAAAAAAGATTTTGGAATTTGAAAATTTTATCTCTGGCAATTTGCTGTTGCAGGATATTGGATCTGTCCTGGCTGTTGTTATTTTTGTTGTGACTGTCAATTATTTCATCATAATCATGATCATTCCAATGGTAATTTATCTTGTTTGGATCAGAAAATATTTTGTGACAACATCGAGAGAAGTGAAGAGAATTGAAGGACAAGGTTCTTGTTTGTTTCTAAATTTACAAACTGATTAATTATTTTGCGGATTGTTATATTTTGAAATCTTAATTGTTTGTTAACAGAACGAAGTCCAGTGTTTAGTCACTTGTCAGCTACATTGCAAGGTTTGATCACAATTCGAACGTTTCAAGCGCAGGATGATTTCATCAGCACTTATAATCGCTTGCAAGATAAACACGGATGTAAGATCTGTATTACAAATTATGATAAATAGAAGAGGAAATTTAGTTTATCCTGCAGGAAATGTAACAAAACTTTTCTATATTTAATATTGAAATTCTTCAATTATGCAGATGAGAATCAGTCCAAAACTTATTAAAATTTACTTTAAAATAATTTAAATTAAAATAAAGTAAATTTAAACCAGTTTTGGACTGATTCTCGTCTGCCTAATTGAAGAATTTTAATTGAGATGCGTTTCACGCGAATCGTCCTAGAATCTTCATCCAGTGGAGTTGAACTGATCCACTGAGTTTTTTAACAAATTAAGTTTAATATTGAATTGACGTTATCTGTTTATATGAAAATCAGTAGTACTTACATTGCATGCTCTGTGCTTTTCGTGTTCAAAATTAATCAATTCTAAAACCCTTTTAAACTTTGCAGGTGCTTGGTCTTTCTATTTTTTCAGTCAAAGGTGGTTTGGATACAGACTTGACATGATCACTACAGCTTTCATCAGTTCTTGTGCCTTTCTTTGCGTCTTTCTCGTGACTGTTCTACCTGATAGTTGGTCCATTAACCCCGCAAATCTCGGCCTTACTTTGACGTATTCAACTTCATTGGTTATTTGGTTTCAATGGGGCATTCGACAAACGGCTAGAGCTGAAACTTTGGTAAATTTAATTGCCACGTCACAATAATTTTGTGAAATTTTTTGAATTAAAATTTTATAACTTATCTTTTTCATGATTTTTTGCAGATGACTTCAGTGGAACGAATTCAAGAATATCACAAACTTCCAGAAGAATCATCAGATGAAAATAAAGTTCCTCCCAGTAACTGGCCTGTTGACGGAGACATTAAGTTTATTGACTTGTCATATTCATATTATGATGGCGGTCCTTCTGTGTTGAAGAAAATTAATTTAGAGATTAAAGCAAAAGAGAAAGTAAGTCAACATTGAGTTGAGATATAACAAATATTAATTGAATTTGTGTCAGCTTGGAATCGTTGGACGAACAGGCGCCGGCAAAAGCTCGATCGTGGCCGCTTTGTTCCGCATGACTGATTACATGAGTGGCTCGATTGTGATTGGTGGATTGGATTTCAGCCAAGTATCACTGGATGGATGGAGGAAAGTGCTGACCATAATCCCACAGGTTTGTTTGCTATTCAATTTTATAGGGGACGACTGTAGCAAGAAATATTGAACGTTCATTGTTAAGGAAATGCTTTTGGATATTTAAAGCTGTATGAAAAAAAATAATAAAGTTTTTTTCGATAAAAGGTTTAAAACCACAATAAATAGATTTACAAAACTTTATAAATAAAGTATAAGTTTTGGATTGAAGGAACTGATCAAAAGTTTGTCTTATTTAGAAAAAATAGAAACGACCAAAATTAACCAAACTTTATCGTAGTTTTATAAGTGTAAATCAAGAATTGGGTTTTAAATCTCTATTGATCAATTTATGTCGTATAATTGTATTTGTTTAAACTGCTTTTAGGATCCTGTTTTATTTGGAGGAACCATGAGGAAAAATCTTGATCCTTTCTCCATTTACACGGATAAAGATTTATGGAGTGCACTTGAAAAAGTAAATGCAATCTCAAAACTTTTTCAAAAAAAGCTCAACTGGCAAAGCTAGTAATATCACCAAACTACATTGGTTCTGTATTACTTTACGATACACTTAAAGTTATAACGCAAATTTTACTTCATTAAAAAAAATTTTTTTTTTTGTTAAAAAGTTATTGAATTTTAAGGTCCAGTTGAAAAGCGTCGTTGAAAATTTTCCTTTAAAACTTGAATGTCTTCTGAGTGAGTCGGGTTCGAATCTGAGCGTGGGACAGCGTCAGTTGGTTTGTCTTGCCCGAGCAATCTTGCGGAACAACAAAATCTTAATCATCGATGAAGCAACTGCTAATGTTGATACAAAGTCAGTTTACTGTATATAACTTCTAGTCGAGAGTTTGTCTTTTTTGATTTTCATTTTGACAAAAACAAGTTTTAATTGTTGTATTGGCATTACAACTGTAATGGCATTGCGAGTAAAAAATCATAAATATATTTCGTTTCTTCGAATAAGGATAATTTAAATGAACCAGATATTATTATAATACAAAAATGCTTTTAATAATTTAGTTTCAACTTACATTTTTTGATCCGGTTGGTGATTAACTAAACATTATTAAATCAAATATAAAACTTTTTATAATTGTTTAGTTTAAATTTACAAAATTTTGATCATGTTGTTTATAACAGGACGGATCGACTTATTCAAGATACAATTCGGAAGGAATTTTCCCACTGCACAGTTCTCACCATTGCTCATCGTCTGGATACGATTATTGATTCCGATAGAATTTTGGTAATAGATCTAGATCCGTTTCAAGATCCAGCACATGGTAAAATATTTTATTCCAGGTTTTATCCGATGGTGAGATTGTGGAATGCGATGAGCCGCACAAGTTATTACTTAATAACGACGGCGTTTTGACGGAAATGGTGAGAATGACCGGAAGTCGAGAAGTTGAGCTTCGTAAAGCTGCGGAAAAGGTGTAAACTCGGTCGATGAAGTTGTGATGTTGTGTGATGTTTGTATTAATTTGTGGTGTTTGTGTTAATATTTAGGTTTATATTCAACGTCGAATCAAACAAACAGAAAAAACGTTAAATGGAGAAAATTAAGACAAAAAGTTTGAGTTACGTGGACGGAAAACCATTGATCAAGACTTTTAACTTTGTTTAAATTTAATTTTTTAATTATTCGGTGTTATGCTTTTCTTTGAAACTTTGAATTTTATTTGTAAGTTTGCAATCCGCTACGTTTACTTTCTTGCTGCAAGTATAACTTTTTTATGTATTTTTGTTTTTGAAAATGATATTTAACTTTCTCGAAGCATAAGTAAAATCTTCCGTGCAGATAACCATACACATTTTTTTTTTTAATCAAAACTTTCAAAACATTTTTACCGTGTTGTGTTCTATTTAATTATATCTTTAAAAACTCAGACTCGATGAAAAACCCAGAGTTTTTGTAATTTATAATTTTGTAAAATTACTATTGTACCTTTTCTTACAGCCTGTTTCATTCAATTTTACGAATTATTTTGAAAAATTTAATTCTGTAAGACCTACTTTTGATGCTTAATCGGATTAATTTTGTAACTAAATTCAGATCCAGAACGCAATTTATTCGCAGTTGCATTTAATCATTACATTAATTGCTGCTTGGCTTTTGGTATTTGAAAAGTCAAACGAAATGAAAGGTAAACTTCTTTAATTCATGCATCTCCACTTGCTCTTTTTGTTGCGGCTCAATCTTTAAACCATTCCGAAAACTGCTCTGATTCTTTTATAAGACTAAATTGGACCGCTTATGGTAAACCACTTTGAGAGTTACAGTATTTATCTTGCTTATAATAACATTTTTTCTGTTAAAAACTGTTTTACCGGTAGCGCGGATATATTTTCTCAAATAATTTTAGCTTGTGTAGTATGGTGTTTTTGTGTTTATTTTCTAAAAGCCAGAGCAAAATAATTATTAAGCTAGTTGTATTTTTATTAATTGTGTTATAATTGTGCCTATTCGCATGTTGTTGTATGTTTTTGTACCTTTGATGAAAACAATCGTACTTTTATGATGTTTCTAAATATTCCCAAACCTCTCCTTTGACTTAAAAAAGCCTTTTAGTCGTAGTCTTGGCCAATTACGTGCAAGTGTGCATCAGATGCTTTCGAATTTACGATTACTAAATTTGCGTCGCGTATGCATTAGTTTTTTTGCTCGTTTAAAAGATTTCCGAAAACTTTTGGAAAAGCATTGGAAGAATAAGCCCACTTCTTTTTGTCCTTCATTCACCACAAGAAAAGGATCAGCAGCCGATATAAACTTTTTTCGTTGTTTTTTATTTAAAAGAATCCACAGCTTTAAACCTTGAAGTACTAAATTGTCTACCAGTTGAACTCAAAGGTTGGAAAACAATGATTTCAGCGGTTTCCAGCAAATCTTGCAAACTTGTAATTAAAATTGATAACAAAATTTTGACAAATGACGTCGCATGCCAAAAAACGTAGCAACATTAATATAAGTTTAGCTTTATAATGGGGTTTAAACAAAGAATTTCAAGCATTTAAAACAATTTTTAGCAGTGATTTCACTCGAAATCTATTTATTGCATTACAAAGTAAGATTTAAAATCGTAAATAAGGAAATCAACTGCATGAAGAAGCATGAAGAAGTTCCAAATCGATGATTCTCAACTAGGGTCCACAGGAAAAAATATTCAATTGGAGGTCCACAAGACAACTTAAAGTGAAGACCTTCCTTTTTGGTCCTCACATCTCCAAAAGAATTTACAAAAACCGTCTCTGAAATTTAGTCAAAGACAAAAAATTTGATTTTGCAAACAATTTTTTGTATAGAAGTCAATCGAAGTATTTTTTTAGGGAAATTGAAAAAAAACGGTCCATGGGATAAAAAAAAGGATGAGAACCTCTGTTCTAAACGATTATTTAATACGGTATGACTAGCATTCCGTAATTTTTGGTTGCACAAGTGTAGAAAAATTAATTAAAATTACCGATACTGAGTGAAAAAATGGTGATTACAAAAAACTATTCAATTGCATACAAAAAAATCACAGTAGAATTACGTAAAAAACAGTAACAAATTACAAACACTTTTTTGAGGTCAACTTGTGATACAAGCAGCAGAGCGCGAATTCAAATGCAAACAGCAACAATAACATAGAATTGAAAATTAGCTTCTAAGAGACGTAAAAAATATTGAATTTCGAAATCACAACACACGACGAACGAAAAAAATTTGTCTAATATAATTGTCTAAAAATACAAATTATGAAAAACACTTCTAGTTATTTAAATGTAAACCATAATTAGCAATTTTTTTGCCTAAACGCTTTTCATCGATCAACTTCAGCACCACGTGATTCAAACTTTTTGTCTTTATTTTCTCCATTTAACATTTCTTCTGTTTGTTTGATTCGACGTTGAATATAAACCTAAATATTAACACAAACATCACACAACATCACAACTTCATCGACCGAGTTTACACCTTTTCCGCAGCTTTACGAAGCTCAACTTCTCGACTTCCGGTCATTCTCACCATTTCCGTTAAAACCCCGTCGTCATTACGTAATAACTTGTGCGGTTCATCGCATTCCACAATCTCACCATCGGATAAAACCTGGAATAAAATATTTTACAATGTGCTGGATCTTGAAACGGATCTAGTTCTACTACCAAAATCCTATCGGAATCAATAATCGTATCCAGACGATGAGCAATGGTGAGAACTGTGCAGTGGGAAAATTCCTTCCGAATTGTATCTTGAATAAGTCGATCCGTCCTGTTATAAACAACATGATCAAAATTTTGTAAATTTAAACTAAACAATTATAAAAAGTTTTATATTTGATTTAATAATGTTCAGTGACTTCAAATAACTCAATTCAGTAGAAAGGGATTGTAGTTCATCATAGCTAAGCCTTCATCAGTTCATCATAACTCACGATGTCAACAGTAAAAACTTGTTTTAGTCAAAGGGATAAATCATAAAAAAAAAACTCTCGACTAGAACTTATATAAACTGACTTCGTATCAACATTAGCAGTTGCTTCATCGATGATTAAGATTTTGTTGTTCCGCAAGATTGCTCGGGCAAGACAAACCAACTGACGCTGTCCCACGCTCAGATTCGAACCCGACTCACTCAGAAGACATTCAAGTTTCAAAGGAAAATTTTCAACGACGCTTTTCAACTGGACCTTTAAATTTAATAAAACTTTAATGTAACATTAGCAGCATGAGTGCACTGTCACTTGTAAAACTAACGTAATTAAATAATTTTGTTAGTTTAATTCTTTTAAAAAAGTAGACACGATTGCATTTACCTTTTCAAGTGCACTCCATAAATCTTTATCCGTGTAAATGGAGAAAGGATCAAGATTTCTCCTCATGGTTCCTCCAAATAAGACAGGATCCTAACCAAAACGTAAACAATCAAAAAGTTTCTTATTACATATAACAATTCATCAAAAAATAAAAGTTTATTTCGCGCATGCATAAAACTTAACAGCAGCCAAGTGACTTTTCTATTATAATGCACAAGTATCATCAAACGAGATCAATTATATATCAGAGTAAAAACCAGAATATCAGTTGTTAACATTGGCTCATTTCTCGGAAATCCTAACTCGTTCCTGATTCGTCAATTAAAATTCTTGGCTCATTTTCAGTTGCATGCAGTAAGTTGAAAGCTCTGGCTCATTCCCTATAAACCCTTACTCGTCGTCGTTGTTGGGAAGGGCATCCACTCCAGGTAAGACATAAACAGGCCGAGGGTTTATCCTTTTACTACCCCAGGCGTTTACTACCCCAGGGTTATCCTTTTACTATCCTTTTACTACCCCAGTACTACCCGGATCAGATGCTGGCAGTGATGTTGTAAGCTAGCATCGAGTTTCGTCATCCAAAACCGTCAGACCTTGTGCTCCATGTGGTGCCCGATGTATGGGAGACGCTATTAGAACGTGGTCTGCGGTTTCTTCAGCGGCGCCGCACTCGTAATTCGGTGAAGGAGCGAGATCCCATTTGTGCATGGACGAATGGAATCGCCCTATACCAGTTCTCAAGCGGCTAACCCAAGCGGCTCGGGCCAAGCCCATCCCAACATGCCTGGCACCGGTCCTGAGCACAAAAACACGGAGCCTAGAAGAATTTTCACAGTACTCTGCATTCCATTTATGATTTGTCCACTGAGACGCGGATACCAAGTCCGCTAAGGTTGTCCAAAAGATTCCGCGCAGATGGCACAAATGGGCATCTACATCTTATTCTCTCTTGGCGAGCATCTAAGGACCCACTTAAAAGGCCATACAAGATATGATCAGGGTCCAGGGATCCAAGGTAAGCCAAGGAGAGTGTCGCTCCTAGTCGGCGAAGCTCAGCTGGTAGGATGCTTGAAAGTATGGGTAGGTGGTCTGTTTGAGTGGGACGCAGGCATCCAGTGACTATGCGCAAGACGTCATTCAGGACTCTGTCTATGAGGCGAGTGTGAGCACTGCGAGACCAGACTGGTGCGCAGTGCTCACACTCGTTGAGTAGACCAGAGATAAGGCGGCTATGCGTAGTGTTTTGGCACCAGCACCCCGTCCCGAGCCTACAAGTCGCCTCAGCAGTGTAACGCGCGAGAATAGTTTTTTGCGAAATGCCACTAGATGGTGACGAAACGTGACTTGGCTTAAATTCCACTCCAAATCCTTCCAGTTTCCAGAAGAGTGCAAAATTGCAAATCATCAGCATAAGCAAACTTTCTGGAAATCGTACGTATAGGTGTTAAATAGGAGGAAAGCTAAGAACGATCCCTGAGGAACGCTGTTTTTTAGAGAGCGTGTAACCTGCTTTGCTTGCTGTCACCGGTGGTAAGGGTGAAACTTCGGTTTCAAACAAGCTCCAAAATCATTTTGACCATGTGCTTATCCGGAAGAAGTCTCAGCAGTTTGCAGGTAAGACCATGGTGCCAGACAGTGTCATAAGCAGCTATCAGATCAACAAATATGGCACTGGCCTTCTTTTTAGCTCCAAAAGAATCCTCAATGTTCTGGGTCAGTAGAACAAGTTGATCTACGGTTGACTTCCCGCGTCGAAACCCAGCCTGCTCTTTAGGGTGCAGTGAATCGATTAATGGCTCGACGCGGGCGTAGATAAGCTTCTCGAGGATCTTGTAGGGGACACAGAGCAGAGATATCGGTCGATAACTCTTTGGGTCCCCCACAAGCTTCATTGGCTTTGGGATCGCGACTATAAGCGCTCTTCTCCAGTCTTGGGAATTTTGAGTCGGCGCAAACAGGAAGAAAGGAAATCACGTAACCAGGACTTCAAAGCAGCTCTAGCATGGATTATAAGCTCTGGGATAGAATCAAGGACCGGAGCTTTACCTGGTTTTATGTGTTGGAGGGGAGCAGTAAATTCTTTCTGTGAAAAAATTGTCAGAAATATTTAGTGGGTCTGGTGTTGTGGTCCTCCAAAGATCAGACACTTCTTGAGAAACAAGTCGAGATGACTTGCGGTCAACAGCTTCGTATCTCTTATTTCTGACAAGCTGAGATGCAATAGCATTAGCTGAGACGAGACAGTGACGAGGAGAGTGTCGCGACCTACCAGTAAGGTTGTTCAAAACACTCCATGCTTTACGACTAGAGTGTGAAAAGTCGATGCTCCGATTATCGATCCCTCCGCTACCTGTCAAGCTTGGCAAGCAGAGCTGTAGCAGCCAAACTTGAGTTGTCTCCCTGAGGAGACTGCAAGAAAGTTCTACAGAGGGATTCACACTCTGCATCCCAGCACGGAATATAGTTGTTTCGATAGCCAAGTGGGATAGTCTTTTTGGCTGCTTTCTTGATGATCTTACAAAAGTCCTGGTAAGCTGCATCCACATCAAGTGAATCAGGCGGCAACAAAGTCTTTGCGAATTTATTCGTCAAAGCAATATAATAACTCCATTTGGCCTTGCGGAAATTCAATCACTAATAACAGGCATGCTTGGCACTGCCAGAGCAAACCTTGGTGGTGTAAGAAGCGAAGGTCGATATTGTGACCTGGGGAACTTTTCAAGGACACGTCTATCCGGTGAGCGACTGTTAGGACCTACGCTAGCGAAAGCTAGATCTGGATTGGTGCAAGTGTTCCAGACGCCGGAGTAAAAACTCGCGCGTCGCTGGCGTTGTATAGGAGGGCAAGACAATTAATACTTGCCCAACCAGCCAAGCACTCATCGTCCGGACTTTTATTATCGTAACCCCAATCAACATGACGACAGTTAAAATCGCCAGCATAAAGACATGGGTGAGGAAACACTGTGAGATTCAGAGATCGCAATCGTGTTGGTGGAGGTTTGTAGATGTTGACTATTTTATAACCATCAACGTCCACGCACAAACACTTGATCTCCGATGTCGGTGGAGATTGGTCCAAAAATGTGTATCTTAGTCGCTCCTAGACAAACGTGGCAAGGCTATGCTTCCTGCTTAAAGAAGATCCAGATAATTGGTAGCTTGGAAGTATCAACTTCTCTGCATCAGTGCAGTGGGTCTCCTGTAGTAGAATGACGAGTGCCTCAGACTGCAGAGCAAGGTAATGAAGAACGTTCATCTTGCTTGCAGTGAGGCCTTCAATGTACAGCTGAAGAATAGTGGGCCTTCGGAACTTGTTGGCAATGTGCCCTGAAAAGGGCAGTTTTTTTCAGGCATTACCCCATCCTGAAAAGGACGTTTGTCGATTAGCAGACACTCGCTGAACATCGGAATGGGTGGATACCCTTCCGTTTCGGCAGGTTTGGTTTCGATCTGTCATGTTTAACACCAAGAACAAACTTACTCACGGCCCAGACTGCGAGAAAACACCTGCCATCTACACCTAGGCAACCCTTACTCATCAGTTGATAACTCTGGCTCATCAGTTGTCAATCCTGCTCTAGCCTAACAGTGTTAACAGTTTCATCTTCGGCGAAGCAACCGCACATTCTTCCGTGTTTTTTTGTAAGGTCTTCTACATTTTCCTCATTTTCTTTTCATAATCAAAACTTCATACAGCACTTTCTTGTTTCTGTTCTATATTACATTGCTCTGGTCTAATTGAAGAATCTCGAACTTAACATTCTTAATAAAAATGTTTTCTATTTCTGCTTCAAACTTTCTTTGAATAAAATCAAAACAAACAAACCTGTGGGATTATGGTCAGCACTTTCCTCCATCCATCCAGTGATACTTGACTGAAATCCAATCCGCCAATCACAATCGAGCCACTCATGTGATCAGTCATGCGGAACAAAGCGGCCACGATCGAGCTTTTGCCGGCGCCTGTTCGTCCAACGATTCCAAGCTGACACAAATTCAATTAATATTTGCTTTAATTCAAACTCAATGTTGACTTACTTTCTCTTTTGCTTTAATCTCTAAATTAATTTTCTTCAACACAGAAGGACCGCCATCATAATATGAATATGACAAGTCAATAAACTTAATGTCTCCGTCAACAGGCCAGTTACTGGGAGGAACTTTATTCTCATCTGATGATTCTTCTGGAAGTTTGTGATATTCTTGAATTCGTTCCACTGAAGTCATCTGCAAAATTCTCGTTCTTATAACAAAATCTAAAACCATTATGTTTCGACTTTAAGAGATTTTGATTTGGTCTGCATTTTAAAAAAACCAAAAATCTTACCAGGTTTTCGGCGTATGCACTTTGTCGGATGCCCCATTGAAATAGAAAAAGAAGCGAAGTTGAATACGTCAAAGTGAGGCCAAGATTTCCAGGGTTGATCAGCCAGTCGTCAGGTAAAAACGAAAAAGTAATAACGCTCAGGAACGCACACAAGCTGATGAAAGTCGCCGAGATGACGTCGAGTTTAAAACAAAGCCATCTCCCGCCAAAATAATCGAACGACCAAGCAGCTGTGAAACATAGTTGTACTCGAACAATATTGATCTAAAAAGTATAAACAATAACAGCTTCCGGCTCGTCCGAAACCTAAACACGGAAAAAGAGATAGCACATCTTCAATTCAGATTTTTGCCAGTATGCTATCATGCTGACGAGCTGCATGAGCCATAGTAAGTGTATCTAAAAGTAAATTTTTGCGTAGGCTAATGCTAGTACTTATCAACATTTCATTCCTAAAAAATAACCAAGTTACTAACACACACCTTATGACATTTATTCATCAGAACAAATTTTACCACGTCACAAGCGTGCAAAACTGGCACAGCACTCGTGCGAAGTTACCCAGACGCAGTAAACCCCGACACTTACACGCTACAATGCCTACTATACTTGGCACACATGAAATTAAACCCTTCTTTAACTGCAGCCAACACGAAGTGGGCCGTAAGTAAGTCTACTCTTGTTATTATGCTTGACAAACCGAAACCAAAACTGCCGAAACAGAAGGGTATCCATCCCGATGTTCAACGAGTGTCTGCTAATCGACAAACGTCCTTTTCAGGACGGGGAATGTATGGAAAAAACGGTCTTTTTCAGGGCACATTGCCAACAAGTTCCGAAGACCCACTATTCTTCAGCTGAACATCGAAGGCTTCACTGCAAGCAAGATGAACGTTCTTCATTATCTTGTTATGCATAATTTGAGGCACTCGTCATCCTACTACAGGAAACCCAGTGCACTAATGCAGAGAAGCTAATACTTCCAAGCTTCCAACTAGCTGTGTCTTCCTTAAGCAGAAAGGACAGCCTTGCCACATTTTTTTTGGAGCGACTAAGGTATACGCTTTTGGACCAATCTACACCAACATCAGAGATTGATTGGTTGTGAGTGGACGTTGATGGTTATAAAATAGTCAACATCTACAAACCTCTACCAACACGACTGCGATCCCTAGATCTTCAAGTGTTTCCTCACTCATGTCCTTATGCCGGCGATTTCAACTGTCGCCACGTTGATTGTAGTTACGATGACAGTCCAGACGGTGAGTGCTTGGCTGGCTGGGCAAATATTAATAATCTTGCCCTCCTAGACAATACCAAGGATGCCGCTATCTTTTATTCTGGCCGCAGGAACACTGGAACCAATTCAGATCTAGCTTTTGCTAGCGTAGGTCCTTATAGTCGCTACATGGCAGGCGTGTTCTTGAAATTTCCCTGTTCACAACATCGACCTTCGCTTCTTACACCACCAAGGTTTGCTTTGTCAATACCAAGCATGCTTGTTAAACGATGAAGCTTTCGCAAGGCTAAGTGGAGTCACTACATTGCTTTGACGAACAAACACGCAAAGACACGTAACCAGGACTCTGCTGCCGCCTAATTCACTTGATGTGGATGCGGCTTACCAGGACTTTTGTAACATTATCTGGAAAACAGCCAAAAAGACCATCTCACTCAGTCATCAAAACAACTATAATTCGTGTTGGAATGCGGAGTGTGAATCCCTCTATACAACATTCCTGCAGTCTCCTAAGGGAGACGACTCAAGTTTGGCTACTGCAGCTTTGCTTGGACAGGAAGCGGAGGGATCGATGGTCGGAGCATCGACTTTTCACACTTTAGTCGTAAAGCATGGAGTATTATGAACAACCTTACTGGTAGGTCACGACACTCTCCTCGTCACTGTCTCGTCTCAGCTAATGCTATTGCATCTCAGCTTGTCAGAAATAAGAGATACGAGGCTGTTGACCGCAAGTCATCTCGACTTGTTTCTCAAGAAGTGCCTGACCTTTGAAGGGCCACAACATCAGACCCAGTGAATATTTCTGAAACTTTCTCACAGAAAGAATTCACTGCTGCCCTCCAACACTTAAAACCAGGTAAAGCTCCGGTCCTTGATTCCATGTTCCTATTGCTTGTAATCCATGCTGGAGCTGCTTTGAAGTCCTGGTTACGTGATTTCATTCCTGTTTGCGCCGACTCAAAATTTTTAAGATCTGAAGAGCGCTTGTAGTCGCGATCCCAAAGCCAATGAAGCCCATGGTGAACCCAAAGAGTTATCGACCGATATCTCTGCTCTATGTCCTCTACAAGATCCTCGAGAGGCTTATCTACGACGCCATTAATCGATCCACAGCTCCCTAAAGAGCAGGGTTGGTTCCGACGCGGAAAGTCAACCGTGGATCAAGTCGTTCTGTTGATACAGAAAATAGAGGATTCTTTTGGGGCTAAGGCCGGCGTCATATTTGTCGATCTGACAACGGTATACGACACTGCCTGGCACGGTGGCCTTACCTGCAAACTATGAAAGCTTCAGTCTAGATAAGCACATGGTCAGAATAATCATGGAGCTTGTTTGAAACCAAAGTTTCACCCTTACTACCGATGACAGCAAGCAAAGCAAGCTATGCCGTCGAAAAACGGCGTTCCTCAGGGATTGGTCTTGGCTTCCTCCTTTTCAACATCTATACGTACGATCTGCCTTGCATAATTTCCAGAAAGTTTGCTTATGCAGACGATCTAGCATCGCCGCACTCTTCTAAAAACTGAAGGAACCCAGAGGGGACTCTAAGTCAAGACATGACTACATTTTCGACGTATCTTCAAACGTGGAGGTTGAAGCTCAGTAACACTAAGACGGTGATGGCAGCCTTTCATTTAAATAACCGTGAGTTAAAAGGCTACTTATCGTTCTGTCCAACCCCTACTTATCTTGGGATAAAACTGGACAGATCGCTCACGTTCCTGACCATCTAGTGACATTGCGTAAAAAAATATCCTCGCGCGTCACACTGCTGAGGCGACTTGTAGGCTCAGGATGAAGTGCTGGTGCCAAAACACTGCGCAAGCTGCCCTATCTATGATCTATTCAACAGCTGAGTACTGCACACCAGTCTGGCGTCGCAGCGCTCACACTCGCCTTATAGACAGAGTCCTGAATGACGTCTTGCGCATAGTCACTGGATGCCTGCGTCCCACTCAAACAGACCACCTACTCATACTTTCAGGCATCTAATCAGCTGAACTTCGCCGACTAGGAGCGACACTCTCCTTGGCTTATCTCGGATCCCTGGACCCTGAGCATATCCTTTTTAAGTGAGTCTTTAAATGCTCGCCGAGAGAGAATAAGATCTAGACGCCGGTTTGAGCAAACGGCGCGTAATTTATTTAATAATCTTGTCGGACTAGGCATCCGCGCTTCTCAGTGGACGAATTGCAGATGGAACACGGAGTACTGCGAGAGTACATCCAGACTCCGTGCTTTCATACTCAAGACCAATCTCAGGCCTGTTGAAATGAGCTTGCCCCGAATAGTTTGGGTTAGGCTCAATCGCCTGCGAACTGGTATAGGGCGATTTTATTCGTCCATGCACAAATGGGGTCTCGCTCCTTCACCGAATTGCGAGTGCGGCGCCGCTGAACAAACCGCAGACCACGTTCTAATAGCGTCTCCCATACATCGGGCACCACATGAAGCACGAGGTCTGACGGTTTTGGATCACGAAACCCGATGCTGGCTCAACACCATCACTGCCAGCATCTGATCCGGGTAGTACAGCAGCCTGGGGTAGTAAAAGGATAAACTCTCGGCCCCAGTCCCGTTTGAAACTGACCCAGAGTGGATGCCCTTCCAAACGACGACGAGCCAACAGAACACCACGCCACTAGTCTGTGGAAAAAGCTTTTGGAAGCAGCAGGGGTCACCAAGTATGGGAGTCTAGATCGGTTTTTTTAAAAAATTAAAGGATGGCTTTTCTAAGATAATCTTGTAGAAGTAACAACATCAAAATTTTACTGCTTTTGTCTTCCAAAGTTACATTTTGCTAAATTTAAATATACTACGTAAACAGAGATTCTAAGAAATACAATCACTTACTGCTGGTAAAAAAGCAACAACTCACGCCATAAACACAAACAGTAAACACCCTTCCAATCACGTGCCCTTATTCTGCACTCCAAAAGCCAGAAATTCGTAAACGTTTTGCACTGACAAAATTATTCAACAGTTGTTTAGAAGTATGAAAGTTAAATATTGAATCTTTAAGCCGAAAAATTTGAACCGATTTGATTCGTGTTACTTACATCCGTGTTTATCTTGCAAGCGATTATAAGTGTCGACGAAATCATTCTGTGCTTGAAACGTTCGAATTGTGATCAAACCTTGTAATGTAGCTGACAAGTGACTAAACACTGGACTTCGTTCTGTTAACAAACAATCAGGATTTCAAAATATAACAATCAGCAAAACAATTAATCAAAATCATCAGCAAAACAATTAATTAGTTTGTAAATTTGGAAACAAACAAGAACCTTGTCCTTCGATTCTCTTCACTTCTCTGGATGTTGTCACGAAATATTTTCTGATCCAAACAAGATAAATTACCATGGGAATGATCATGATTATGATGAAATAATTCACGGACGCAACGAAAATAACAACAGCCAGAACACAACCCAAGTTCTGCAACAATAAAAAGACACTTAAACAAATAATTATGATTAATAGAGATAGCGGTAAATTACCGGATTTTGACTTATAAATAGCTAACCTTTCTAACGTTTGCAGTTTTTCAGTAGAAACAAAAATTTGATAAAAAAGGAAAAAATAGGCGTTTACTGTTGCAGAGAAAGAAAATTAGATAACAAATGCTAAATAGACAATTGCTTTTATATAAGTTTACTTATTGCTATCAACATTCAAAGATGTAATAGAGAACGTTAGGAGATGTTTTTATAATATTTAAAAAATTGCGTAATTAGTAAAAGCAAATCTAAATTTGTAATTAAGAATTAGTGTAAATGAGCTTTATAAACTAAAAAGAGAACGTACAAATATAAAGCTGGGCTTTCGAGATGGTAGACAAACATTTGGGCTCTATCTTCTGAAAAATAGAACACACCACAAGGTTGCGGCGGATTTCAAACTAAAGCAGGACAAATACTGTCTAGTACAAATGTCTTTTTTGTATTATTTGGGTTAATTTGTTTCCATATTGTGCTGGAATTTCAAGTGAAATGAAGAGCTGAGCTGTCAAACGATCACTGCCTGGTCGTATTCTTTTGGAAATTTTTTTAATATCAGTAAAACAAAGGACGACAGTCGGTTCACGTGACGAACATAATCTAATGTGCAACCTTTCAGGATAAAAAAATGAAGACAACTTGATTTCAATGTCATTGCAAATGGGTTTGAAGATATTGTGTTGGAATTATTTTTTCTAAGAAAAGCAATTGTTTTATTAGCTGTTGAATTTCGAGGGGCAAAACAGGTTCAAAAAGATGTCAAAGTAACAAAAGATAATGTCTATCAAATTTGCTATCCCCGTGCTCCAAGGCGCAAAAAGTCAAGGGAGAAATTATTGCATTAACTTTGATCAACTGTCGGATTCAAAGTATAGATTCGTAAACAGAATGTTCTGGAAAATTATTTGTGGATTAAGGAGTAAAAAATTACCTGGCCCAATCTACATTAAGGATTTTGTAGAAAACATTCTCAGTCATGAGAATAATATTCTTTCAAAATCGAGAAAATAAAGTCTTTTTTTAAACTTAATCTAGGCAAATGCTTCCTATTACATTTAAAGCAATGAATTCAGAGAGGATCCTACGAGATGTCTAGTCACTTCTTTATAAATCATAGAAACTGGATTGACGAACGAACTTGTAAATTTGTCAAAATCTAAAACTTAAAGGTCAGCTACCTGTTGCTTGACAACGATTTCATTATGCTAACTAATTGAAGTTGCTTGCAGCAACGAAGGAATGAAAATCAGCAATACAGAGACTGAGGTCTTTCAACTTCCCAAAATCTGACTATTGTTTGGGTTTTCACTGTAATAGAAGGAAAAGTCCAAGGTATAAAGTCGCATTTACGAGTAAAGAAAGGCAATGTGAAGAAATAGAGATTCGAACTCGCGAAGCACGACTGTCAACAATGAGAACTGTGCTCAATATTTCGATCTATCTTGTTCCCATGATTAATTATGATTACGAGTCTTCCGGTATGTAGCTATTTCTTTGAACGAAAAGAGCTCAGGTGAGATGGCTAAGAAACTTCTAGAATGTGGAATTATTAAGAACTAATTGTTTAGATTTTACTGAGAATCTTGGTTAGAATACTAGGAACTATGTTGCAACGAACAACAAAAGAGATGGAAGGCTGTGCTGTATGGCGGCTTAAATTTCATTGATTTTTTCGCGACTTAACGGAAGAAACACATGAAGAAGAAAAAATTCGGTGATAAAAAAAACACAAATACTATACAGGGTGGCCAATAAGCAGCCCGCCAGTTAGATGAGAGATGATATATAATCAATAAGTAGCCTAACAGCTTGCTGTGCTTTCTATAAATTTGTAGAATGATTAAATTGAATACATTTAATGCCATTTTCATGAGTGATTATCGATTTGATTTCTGCTCTTCTAACTGTCGGGCTACTTATTGGCCACCCTGTATATTACATGATAATATCACATCTCGCGGGATTTATGGATACCACCGGGTGTTCGTTGCTTGAGGCTTATCAATTGAGAAGTATCTGTTTGAAAATTGAAAAGTCTTTATCGTTTTAATTTATAGTATCGGGAGACAGCAAATTAAAAAAAAATTTAAACTAACGTAGAATACGTCGAGAAAAGTCAATGGCAACATTTCGTCAACTTGGTTCATGTCCTTCGAAAACCGATTCAAAATGGCGCCTGAAAAAATAACCAAACCAGAATAGTATAGTAATCATAATAATAAAACTGAATATTCTAGTTACACGTACAAACATGATAGAAACGATGATAAACAACAAATAAACAAAAAATTCAGCTCTGATTTATTTTTTTACCTACCAGTTTTTAAAAACTATAACACAGTTGAAACACGAACTTCAATTCAAACACTCAATGTCAAGTCTGACTTTGCTTTATAACTTACCGATAGGATTTGTGTCGAAAAATCTTATCTTGGCTTTAAGAACGGAAGCAAGCATCTTTGCATGTAAGATCACGCTTGATTGCACACAGAGATAATAATGCATCGCTGTTCTGGTGTACATAAGCACAAAATAGCCGACTGCCATGACTGAAAAGTAGAATTCTTTTAAACTTTCAAGATGTGATAACTATCTTTAATCAAACCAATTGAGTTAAGTTTTTGACGAAAGGTAAGCTGGTAAGTGTAACAGCGACTTACTTTTTATTGCAAAAGGGTGTTCAAACACTGCATATCTATAGATTGTTCAACAATAACCTCCAAAAATTAAATTGCAAACCCAAGAGATAAAACTTAGAACATTAATTTATAGCAATAAAACCAACAAATGGAGTTTACAAGAAATTTTTAACACTTTGATGTTGAAAATTTAAAAACTTTTTTAACCAACGTATTTATTATAACAAAAAATATACCTTTTAACGGTAATATACAAGTCAAAATTTCTCGCTAATTGAATAATCATATAATCAAGAGCATAAAAGATCATCCTTTAAGAAAGTTTATTACTGTATTTATAGTTGAAAACTGCAAAAAGTTAATAAAGAGGATCCATTTTGAATTTCTGTTTCCGTTTATAAAGATTTATTTCAACACAAATCATTTCGCATTATTATCAATTAAAATCTTAAAATGATTCAAAAAAGAAACTAAATGTTACTAATTTTAAAAATAATTTTTTAAGTGAAAATATAATTTTCTGATTCCAGAGTAGTTATACCATTTTATGAAGACCTCTATTTCAAGAGTTACCGTCGTGCTACGGTATTATTGATGTACATGGATGATGTTAAGTCGGAGGTTATGTTTTATTCCAGTTTAAAATCAAATTCCTGAGAAAAATCTGGCAAATTTTAAGTAATAAACAATTCAATATCGAAAATAATTTTAAAATACAAAATCGTTACTTACTCGCATAAATACGAAGATAATGACTTTGATCAAATGAATATGACGTAACAGGCTGTACCAAAGCATTCGACGGGGTAGTTGTCGTGTTGTAACGTGATAATGCTGAATTGACGACGGTTTGATTCTGATTGGTGTTGTATTTCTGAGATGTAAGAGCCCTTGAAATTCAAAACAAAAAAACTACAATACGAACAAATAATTAAACGGAGATAGAGTAAACAAGCTAAGAAAGTCGCTGTAGATTGAAAATTTTTTTTTGACGAAAAATGACGCCGGCTTTACTTAATTGTCGGGCAAACAAAATGACGGCTGACCAAACGAACAATCGAACAAAAGTTTCAATTTTAAACCCATGGAATAATCACGGGGTAACCTGAACTTATCGCAATGTCTCTATAGGACTTTCAAATATATCTGCTTTATGTCGAAGAAAAGCTCAACAATAAGTCAAACACAATCGCATCTCACCACTGAGCTAACCACCAATCCAGTAAAATCACCAGAGAGTGGCTTCCGACAGTTGCTATTGCAAGAACAATATAAAACATAACATGCAACCCAGAGTTAAAATATTGAAAGTAGACTCTTAAAGGAATCGAACCAGTTGTATTCGATTCGTTTTCGTTCTTGTTGCTTTCATTTTCAATGTTCAATAAGCTTTCTTGAACATCGCTCTGGGTGAAAACAATATTACGTTCGTACGCTGACGAAATGGAAAACTCGTACAAATATTACTTCAATATCTTCGTCGTTTACGCTTTCCTTCGTCTTCTCAAATTTTTGATTAAGACTTTCTAAAAAATAATCAACAGGTGTAAAATTAATTTAAGTCATCACTGTAAAGTTGCGAGGAAATTATCGAAAGTTGAAACAAAATCAAACCGAATATCTTTTAACGAGATTATTTGCAGTCGATGGAATTTTTACAATGTTGCAAAACAATGAAGAGAGATGCGTCGCGCATGGCATAGTGTTTTACAAAATAACACCCTGCAATTACCAAGACAAAACCACAGCAATATTCACACTAACTTAAAACTCAAAATTGTGTAGAGAAGAGCTTTCATTCAATTTACAGCGGATCGTCGCAGTTATGAGCTTTAGTGTAATACCGTTGTTGTTGACGCTCTGCGTCGGATTATTAACGTGAACGGCGTCATCGTTTACGTCTTCTGTTTCAACTTTCATTAACGAAACGAAATCGGTTCCTTTCGCTGCAAGATCGGAAAACTTTCCTTGATCAACAATGCGACCCTGAAATAAGTTTCATCAGATTCAACATAAATCTGTTCAAGTCTTAAGTTGGATGAAAGTCAAAATTCGATCAAATAATCGCATCCAAGGTTGCTGACATCAATGCTAAATCAAACCGATTATAAACCAACTTACTTCTTTCAATATTAAAACATGATCAGCTTTCTCCAGGAATTGCACTTGATGTGTCACCAACACACGAATCTTGAAATATAAACAACAAATAACTAATCTATAAATACAATATTGACGTATTTTCCGACCTTATCTTTCAAGAGGTCACAGATACAGTTCTGGAAGAGATGATCAGCAACAGAAGGATCCACTGCACTGAGGGGATCATCCATGACAACGATGTCTGTATCAGACCGATATGCAAGACGAGCCAAGCTGACGCGAGCTTTCTGGCCGCCACTTAACGCAACTCCCCTTTCTCCCACCAATGTTTGATCACCAGATGGCAATATAAAAAAATCCTGAATGACAGCATTTTACCAGATATGACAAAAAATTACACTTTTCTCATACTGGATGATCGTAACTAATTAAGCATGGCAACAAACAAAAAACTTGGCAATAACAATTCGTTAAAGTGTTCAATAATTGAGTTGTATTTCACAGTCATTTACTTTGCTATTGCAATTTTAAGCTTTTGATTGACAATAAACTGAATACCTGCTCCAGTGCACAAGCTTTGACAACTTTCTCATATTTTTCGGCGTCGAAATCTTCTCCGAACAAAATGTTGTTGCGAACCGAATCGGAAAACAACCACGGAATCTGACTGGAATAAGCGATTTTGCCCGAAACTTGAATCTTTCCGGATGTAGCAGGTAATTCCCCCAAAATTGCACTTAACAAAGAGGACTAAAAATATCCAAAACAAAACTTTAGTATTACTGCTTGCAAAACACATTTACACAAATACCAAATAATTTAGCTATCGTATAAAACTATTCGCAACCTCGTTCAAAAAAAAAAAAAGAAAAAAATCAAAAGATCCAAAAATAAATAATTTCAAATAGTACAAAAAACACGTACACGTTACTTGCCATTTACAGTACAGCAAAACCACCACACGATTTTTATATATACTTAATGGCGGAACTGACACAGCATTCCACGTGACCTCACCTTTCCCGCCCCAACAGGACCCACCACCATCAGCAGGTCGCACTTTTCCACTTTCACACAAACATCTTGTAAAGTTGGATTTCCAGTCTTAAGAATTCTTAAAATTAAGCTGAGCTTAAAATATGGCAGCAAATGACGTGTATTACCTCCGACCACGATGCATTAAAATCAAACAATTGAATATTAGGCTCTTTTTCACGTGACAAAGTAGTAGGGGTAAGTTCAGGAAGAAGCAAAAATTCCTAAAAAAAATTGATCTAGACTCAATACAAAGGTTAAGTCGTTTTAAAAGGAAACTTCTAAATTTGACGCTTCCAAAGGAAAAAGATATTTTAATAAGATTTCAAAACGCTTGCAATAAACTGGACAAAAAACACGTCGACAACAATATTCTGAAAGTTAATCGGTTACCTATTAAAAACTTATATAACAGGTAACTTTTTATAAGGTTAAAAAACGTATCACGCACTATTACGACGTCGCTCTGTGTTTTCATCAACGGAGTTCCTATACGTATCAGTTTCCTTATTAACATTACTGAATATACAGTAAGTATAACTTTAGCACTTGCAGCTTTGCAATCAACATAGGTTCAAGAAATAAAATGTATTCGTGATTTCTTACATCTGTGAAATAATATTTCTCAAAAACAAATTTGAAAATATATAAATACCAACTTGAACTCTTTTTAAAGTAGCATAAGTTTGAAATATAGTTTCAACCGCGAAAGGGAAAAATACTCCAGCACCCAACAATAAAACGGTAAAAAGTCCGAGGGAAACCAAAACCTAAATTGATAAATAAATATAGAATTATAAAAAAATAATAATTAGAGGGTTTCATTTTTTTGCATTGCAAATAGCTTTCAATTTACTATCATTCACGTTACACAGCATTAAAACTGGGAAAGATGCTTCAATTGATTTTTATATGAAATACAAATAATTATATTTTTTGTTTATTTTCATTTGGAATATCAGATGTCACATCTCAACAAATTTTGCAAATCACGATAAAGGTCTTGCGCCGATGTTAAACGCCCCCTTCACTAGGTGGCACCATCTCCCGACTTCAAATAGCCTGGATCCGAAACGGTTTCTAATTGACGTGTGACTACATGTTGTTAGTTCAACTAAAAGACAACAGATCACTGCCCCTGTTTAAGAAAAGCGGGGTAAAAAGGAATACGAAACGATCATAACACGAGTTTAACTGAAGGATTTGCTTTTCACCAATGTTACAATAATCAACCCATATGCCTCTTATTTTACATTAATTGTATTTCGTCAACAATAGAACTCGTATCTTTCTAAATTTAAACATTGAGAACAGTGATGGCCTTACAATAAAGGGGGCCCGGTGCGAGAAAAATAGGGGGCCACTTTTTCGTGTTCCAAAATAAAGTGATCTCTAAAAAAAGGTCATCACCTTAGGGGGGCCACCGTCATGGTGCTACAATAAAGAAAATAGACTAATATTTTGCTTGGGCGCTGGTACGCCCGCTCCTTTCGCTTCGTACTAAAGCCATCACTGATTAAGAAATGTCTCGGTTCTAAGTAGTTTTTAATTGGTGGTAAAAGTCTTGATCTGAATTTTTGAGGTAAAAATAATTCTGCTGAGTTATTGTTGAACGTGAAAGTCACGTGCTTCATTTCTTTAGTTTGCCAAGTAATTCTTAAAAATTCGAACTTGTTTTATCAAGATTATTGAATAACTTGTTTGCCTAAACTTACTGTTTGGAGATTGAGTGTACCATGCAATGCAACGAACACGGCGAATGTGACAAACGATAGGATTTGAGGCGTGGAATACTTTGCAGTGTAATTAAACGAACGAAACAACGAAGAATGAAAAATATGACGCATTTCCTTTCTAGTAAAAAATTTAAAAAATACGCCTCGTATCTTCAAGAACCCAAAACACATGGCTATATAATGTTTTTGCATAGACTGCATTTCTTACTTTCTCAAATTACTTAAAATTTCTTTGAAAGATTTCTCCCACGAATACATCTTGATGATTCTCATGCCGGCAATGACCTCATTAGTCACGTGAACTCGCTCATCCGTGGCACGCGCTGTTTTTAATCTGCATAACCAAAGGATTCATATACAACATTGCATTGCTTGCTAATCTTCACAATCACGAGATTGATAAAACATAGCAGTTTGATATAAGTACGAAATTACTTTTCGGTTTCTAATGAAATATTTGCAATTCAGCACTACGCATCGCTTATACACATGATCATAAAAAGTAACTCCAGATTTTTAAGACAACAAATTTTACATGAATTTTTGTTTTTCTATTTAAAAAATCGTTGCAATATATACTGAATTAACTATAAATGTTACCTGCAGTAAAAATGAATAAATAAAAGCCAGGGTACATTGAATATTGAAACTAATGGTGGTAACAAATTGATTCAGTGCATTATAATGTTACAGTTCAAAAATAATCTTTAAGCACTTACCTTATTTTACCATTACACTTTCCTAAAAACGTTTGAAGGCCCATAAGAAAAAATACTACAAACATTCCTACAATGCCGGCAGTTTCTAGTTGCATCCATAAAACATAACCGAATATTAGGCATTCCAAAGGAGCAAGCCAAAGATAATGAGTATATACAAAAGCCTACAAAAGCAAACATGCTAGAAAAATACTTAGGTGTGATAAGTACACGGGATCTTAAATAAAGTAAATTTGGAGAATTGAAGAGTTTTAATGCATAAGATTGAGCGCTTCTTTTACGAGCAAAAGCAAAAAACCTTTTAGTCAAAGATGTTATACCTTTAGTTTATACAGGTTTGGTAGCAAATGGACGGAACAAAACTTAACTGAATGTTTTGCGTCACAATTTATAAATTAGGCAGAATAATATCAGTGCCAATTTTTACTCAGAGTATTAAAAATATAAAACTTAAAATATAAATACTATGTTGAAACGAAGAGCGTCGGTAGATGAAAGATTGACAATCTTTCCACTGGTTGTTTGCGATAATGCTTTATGATTCAGCCTGAGAGTCTGTCAATAAAAACAAACGACTTTAAACCTTCATTTCTTTTTTAAACTAGAGCAATGTTTACTTCTTTTGTAAAGGAGTGAGTAAAAAAAATTTAAAGTAAACTTTGAGCTTTTTAAATATTCAACACTTAAAAATCCCTGACCATTAATAATGCCAACAATGAAATAACTTAATAAGACTTTTAAAAAAACACAGTACAAGCCTAATTTAAATTTAAAAAGCTAACGTATGGTATATTTCAACATAGATATAAATTAAACCTTAGTGACCAGTAACAAACGAAAGTTTCAACCCTAAAAAGAACACACAACTAGAAAAATATGTTTTTATTTTTAAAGTATTTCAAACTATTGGGTTAGTGACTCACTTTTCTATACATTAAACCAATCAAAGCACTTTTAGCATTCCATCCAAGAGTTTGCATGTTTGTTAGGGCAAGGTTATTGAAAGTTACATACAAAAAAGAGGACATTGATAACCCAAAAGCACACACATAAGGATACCATCCAGACACCTCCTCTGGGTTCACAAAATAATGTGACAATTCTCCAATGAAAAAAGGACCAATTGCTCGAGCAACTTCCTTTGTGTTTATAAATTAGGTTATAAAATCTATGGTTAGCTTGGAAAAAGTGCAACAAAAAAAAGTTAAATACTCACAGTTAACATGCACTCAAAGCCATTAACAAAAAAATCCCACAAGAAAGTTTTCCAAAATGCCAAAGCCAAACTTGGTTTTTTATTACATCTTTTTGCTTTTTCTAATTCCTGGTTCCAGTTTCTAAAAACACTGATATTTGACAAAAAAAGAAAAAACAATTATAAAAAAATACTTTAAAAAAGTAATGGCATCCTTTGATTTAAACAATTAAACGGCCAAATTTGAACTAAAAGTTTTTATTCACTTAAAAACCTGAAACAAAACTGTACAGAAATAAAAGACATAACAAATAATTACCCAAGAAATTAAGCTAACTAAAACATGGAAAGTTTCTTTTGAACACAATTGATAATGAACTGAAAATAAAATGACAAACCAAAGCTTTCAATTAATTGCTCATGCTTCAAGGCATCTTATTAATTAGATTGTAAAATACGTTTACAACAATGATAAACATCACAAAGTTTACAACAATGATAAAGTTTTACCATTCTGTTCAATCCCTAACCTATCTTGGAGTAAAACCAAATAGATCAACATATTTTGGCAAAGCACAAAAAAACTATAAAACTATCTTTGCACATCACACTGCTGAGATGACTTGTAGGCTCAGTGCTGGCATCAAAGCATTCCATACATCTGCTTCATTTCTGGCCCACTTGGAAGCTGAGTATTGTGCATCAGTCCCACACCTCATAGACAGGGTCTTGAACAACACCTTAACCAGTGTCAGTGGATGCCTGTGTCCCATTCCAACAGATCATCTACTCATATTTTTAGGCATCCTGCTAGCTGAACTTTATTGACCAGGAACAACATGCTTCTTAGCTAACTGTGACACTCTGGACCCTGATTATATACTGCATGGTTCTTCAAGTGGTTCTTTAGATGTTTGCCAAAAGAGACTAAAATCTTGATGCTTGTTTGTGCCAGCTGGGCAGAAACTACTGGATGGCCTTGCTGAACTAGGCATTTGCACTGCCCACAAATCATAAACAGAACACAGGAAACTGCGAGAGTACATCCAGGCTTTGTGCTTTTATAGCTATGACCAGTACCAGACCTGTAAGAATGGACTTGTCCTAAACAGCTTACAAGTACATCCAGTGTATCTGTACTGTGGTGTGAGAGTGCATTCAGGCTTTATGCTTTCATAGCTGTGACCAGTACCAGACCTGTTGAAATAGGCTTGCCTCAAACAGCTTAGGTTAAAGAACTAAATAAGTTGCAAAACACATCTTAATAGTGTGCCCCATACATAAGACACTACATGGAGCATTAGGTCTGATGATTCTGGATGATGAAACTCAATGTTGGCTCAACACCATTGCTTCCAGCATCTGATCTGGGCAGTACAACAGCCTGAGAGGGTAAAAGGATAAATCTTCAGCCACAGAGAGGTTTGTGCCTGACCTGAAGTGGATGCCTTTCAAAACAATGAAGATAATTTTGTAAAATAACCATGCTTTAAAGATTTTGATTTTATTCATAATAATTTGCTTCAACAAGTGAGTTAACAAATACTTTTTATTGAGTAATATTTAAAGATTCTTAACCAAGTAAACCTTTCACTCTACTTGTTTTAGACACAAAAGTGTGTTATGAATTTGTTGGGTTCATCTATGCATCATAGTACAGAGAAAACATAATCACTTTCATGATACTGTAGCAACAGTAAAAAGTCATTGGCAGAACAATGTCAGATTTATCAAGCATAAATTTTACTTAAGACACCTTGTGATAAAGTCAAAAATTATACTTAGTAGCCAATCTAATGGTACTTAAACAAGATGACTATACCTGGACAAGTTCTTTGTTAAAAAGTCTGCTTTATCTTTTTCTGCTATTTCATATAAATCAGAAGATTGAATTTTTTGTTTGTAGCCTCTTTTAAAATATGGATTAAGCCACCTAAAGTATTTGTATATGTTATAATCTTACATAATGTTAAAATAATAAAAAATACAAATATTTCATTTTATGACACAAAAATCAGTCACGCATATAATTATAAATAAAAAAATTATTTTATTGGTAAACCAAGGTGTATTAGAAAAATAAAATATTGCTACTTAATTAAGCTAAAAATATTGTACTTTTTTATTTCACAATACAATTTGGATCATGAAACCTTCTTGCTGTTGTTTTTTCACAACTCTCCTAAAATGGGTTAAAAAATTTGGGCAAGGTTACATGATCATAAAATCTATGTTTTATAGTATTACAACATAGCTATTAGTTCTCTTAAAAAATAATCACACACCACACTACATTTAATTCTAAAATATGATTCTAATTTTTAATAGTTTCAGTTTAAGTCTGACCAGTTTTTTTATCTCAGTTTATTTTCATAAAAATTTGCTGAGTAAAATAGTTTATTGTATATTTAAATATACCTACCAAACAGATGCTTTTGAAAACAAATTGATAGAAGCATAAGGACAGGCTTCATGTTTAGATTTTACATTATCCATAACATCAATAATAAAAAACTAATAAATATAAAATACACATCTGTGCAAAAACAAAAATTTCAAATGTTATTTAAATCTAACTTTCTATTTTTTGCACTTGTTTTGTTTCTTGGATTACCTTGTTTTAAATCTTACTTAGAACTAGTGGTTAGTGTACTTAGTGGTTGAAACAAGAGAGCCAAGAAACCAAACAAGGACAAAAAAAAGAGTTGTAATCTAAAAGAGAAAGATGGCAACAAGTTTACATTTTAAATGTTTCGAAAATGGAACACTGGGGGTAGATGGCTTAAACTAAAAAAAATCCATACAGTAAGCCCATTTAGAGTCACTGCAGCACCTGCAGCCAAATCAGTATGGGTCACATATGGGCTGGCTTTACAGGGCCCTGAAAGGCCTAGCACAGCATTGTTGGCTGGGATAAAGCAAGAGAAACATGGTTAGAAAACAGATGTAATTAAATTGAAACATACACTAATAATGGAAAAGTGGAACAGTTGTATGAAAAAGTTTAAAAGTTGTTCAATAAGAAAACATGCAAGACAGTAAGTAGCAATGCTACACAAAATAATGATGAAATTCTAATGACAGAATTGCTGGACATAACTAAAAAAAGGAAAAAGTACAAGGAATTGGATGCTGCATTAGACAGACTAACAGATCTAGACCTTGAAGACAAAAATAAAAAGAGAAAACCTGGGATTGAGCAGCATGAGAGAACAAATTGTTAGTGCAATCAAACAGCTATACAATCACAAAAAAAAACATAATATGAAGAGATACTGTCAGAAATGATAAGAATTAGGTCTTAAAACAACAAAAGCCTAAGAAAATATATCCAGCAAAACAAAAAACAAGAAAGTGGTTAGAAGACTTCACAAAAATAATAATAATAATAATAACCAAAAAATTCATATTTTCATTAGTGTGGTAAATATAAAACTCTAAGAGTGATAAGTCATCCCCTAAAAGTAAATCTTATAACACTCAAACAAAGACTAGAAGATAGATGAAAAACTGGGTGAAGATCAGTTCAGCTTCAGAAAGGGAAGTGGGACTAGGAATGTCATTGGAGCCCTTAAAATTTTGTGTGAGAGATCAATTGAAGTAAGAAAAGAAGTTAATAGAGTATCACAGAATATGAAAAGGCATTCAATAAAATTGACTTAAAAAAATCAATGAATATTATAAATAAAGTATGAATAGAGTAGAACAGGAGTTCTTAAACTTTTTAAGATATGCCCTCTCATTTCACGCAAACAAAACTCATTCCTTTTCTTCTTGATACAAGCAAAACTCCTGCCCCCTTGATGACACAAATAAAAAAAAACCAAGATCTCATATTCTCCATTTTCATCTGGAATTAAAAAGATTAATAATAGTAATAGTCAAATTAGTAACATTTTGATGAAGATTATCAATTACTTTTATTCATTCTTCATAAAAAAACATAAAATTCTTTTAAATTCTAAAAAAACTATATGCATATGACATTTAGGATAGCATCTATTATCTCTTTGTAAGTTATCTAAAAAACTGCAAACAGTTCACTATGTAATGGTGCTAAATCTCAATTAAATACTATAAAATGTGGCATTGCTCAAGGCTCTATTTTGGGACCATAGCTATTCTTTTTATATATTAATGATCTTTCATTAGATATTAAATTCAGTCTCAACCTCTTTGTTGATGACACAGTATTCACAATGAAAGACAAAAATATTCATAAACTATGAAAAAAGTTAAGAAAAACTATACATTATAGATAATTGATGAAATTTAACAGATTATCCTTGAACTACTCAACATTTACCTACTTCATTGTTATTACCAAACATAAAATGAATACTATTAATCAAATCTCTACCCAATAAAATTATCTCATCTAATTTAACAAAATATTTAGATATCTTTATTGATAGTGAAATTAAATGGCACAATCATATTAAATACATACTTAATAAACTTGCTATTTCAACTAGAATCTTATTTACTATAAGGCATTATGTTAATAAATCCACACTCATTAAAATTTACCTAAGTTTTTATATATCTTTACCTTAAGTATGTAATTACAACACGGGGCTCTACTAATAAAACATTATTGAATAAACTTCAAGTAATGCAAAAGAAAATTTTATGCCTCATGGACTTTAAATTTTTGAAAGACTGTATCAAAATGATTTCTTCATTTAAGTCAATGAATATATTAAAAACCAAAGATATATATGAACTTGAAATGGTAAGTTTATGTATTTATACAATCACTACAAGCTTCCATATAACTTTGACCAATATATCAAGTCTGCTGAAAGTCATTACAAATATGTTACTAAAACAATTACAAATAGAAGTTTCTGTTTACAAAGACAAAAATTATCCTATGGCCAATGCTCTAGCAGTTTTAATGGAGTTAAGATTTAGAATAAAATTTCTTCAGATCTAAAAATACTTTCCTATGAATTGTTTGGCAAAAAACTTAAAAAAAATTATTGTTAGTTAGTATTAGATATTTGATTACTTCAATTAGTAGTTAATCGAACAAAACTAAGTCTTTTGTCAGTGTGATTTATTGTGCGTATCTTTACTCGGTATGTTAGTGATTATAATTTGGATATTAATTTTTATTATAACAGGGCAGTTATGACTTGATAACCGTTTAATGGTGTTCTTGCCGTCCGATTCAATCTAGCAATCAAACTCATTTTTTCTGTTTTTTAGGTTCAATAACCTTCTATTAACTGTATTATTATTATAAGTAGTCTCCTGAGTGTAGGTATCATATTTTGATGATGATGATGATGATGATATTTTATTCACGCTTAGTAACAATATTTAAGTATATGCAATGTACATTAAGCAAAGCATGAAAAGGAAACGCGACACAACGACGAACGTTTATACTGAATTTTATACTGAACTGCTTGATTAAACCAAGTAAATTTTGTTTCGTCTTGTCAACAAAGCAAAAAGCAAAGAAACAAAATAATTTACGTTAAAACATGCGCTAAAAAAGCCAAATATTTTAAGTAGATCGTACTAAAAAACAGATAATTGCAGGCAACAGCGCTGAAAAATTTGCTGAAAACTACATCACATAAACATTCCGTCATATCGCTAATTGTACCAATAGCCAATGTAAATAAAATGAATCATGGAAAAAACGTTTCTAAAAGAAGTTAAACTATATGTGGGAAAACCCCCATAAAGAAACCACTGTTATAATCTTTTGAAAATATGAAAAATTATATGGAAACACGATACCTAAAAGTAATAGCAAGGATATTTGAATCCCTGGCAAATAAGGTAGTAAATATCAAAACTCTTTAGTATTAACTAAACCCGGTATCCATTGTTGGTTAAATAACAACACAGTAAAAACTAGATCTGCGGTTTCTTGTTCATCTGAACTTAATAATCTTTCAGTGAAATCTTAAATCGTTTTTAGTAATAACTCTTTTCTTTTTAACTTTTTTATGGGGTGGCAGCTGACTTAGATGACCTGATGGTCTTTCGCTGTCTCCTCGTCAAGTGACTGGATGCTTAATTACTAAGCTATTTCTTAAAAAAGTGCTCTACAAAGGATCTTGTCATTCATATAAATTCATATGTATTTCATTTTTAATTTTTGAGTGATGTACCAGTATTACTTGATAAATAATAAACTGAACTGAACTGAACTGCGGTAATTAATTATTTCTAAAAAAACTGATTGATTTACATTTTATTTCAACGCTACATTTATTTATCCTCCTGACTCGCAGAAAAATATTGGAGGCCCTGTAGATAGGAAAACTTTCAAGAAATTACCCTGATCTGCTTCCGGAGATGTATTGCTGTCCGGCTGATTTTTTGTTTTTTCACAGAGATATGACTAAAATTTAAAACTGCTTGCCAAGACCGACACGCAAGGGAAAATCAGTTCAGTTCAGTTCAGTTTCTTTTATTTCTGCTCCGCCAGATGATCAAAATACAACAAAATATAAAAGTTTTGTGACTTGCTTATAGACAAAACGGTCAGAAAAAGGAAGAAGCAACAAAACGAGTTGACGTTGTGACTTGCTAATTAACGATGAAAAGTGTGACCGATTGTATCATATGGAAGCGAGGTTGCTCCACCTCATTATAAGGTTGTGTGAAAAAATAGAAAGAGAAAAAAAGAGAGAGAAAAACTACATGACCGAGGTTATTTACTTAATAAAACGCTGCTATGAGAGCGGTGCATTGTCCATGCCGTAAAGTATTTTTTTCAAAGACACAACAAAATTGCACAAGTAGGTTTAGAACCGTAACAATGTTGATCACAATCACCGCGCTCTTAATCACGCGGCCACGCTACCGACTTATTACCTTTTGCCATTCTGCGAAATGTTTGTCGTTGGTCTGCGTCGCGGTAAGTCTATTGTCGTTCCATCAGGGATAACTTTATAATGTTCAGAATTTAGTTTAAAAATTAAAAATCAGATAGGCCTACCATAGCCAACATAGGGGAGAGGGTCGTGTCTAATTTGGAGAAAAACCGATTGGAGTGAGAGTAAAAAGAAACAAGAGAATAAAAAGAGAAAAAGGTCGAACAAATGGTTCTTGCGGGCCCAAAGTGGGCCCAAACTTTTTGGAATTTTTAAAAATTTGTCAAGATGCTCAAGAAAAACTTAATTTCTTGTTTTTTATACAACTTGGCTACATATGACACTCCAAATTAATCGACTTTTAAGGTTTTTTTGCCTTAACAGGAAAATGTGTGAAATTTTTAGATTCAAAAATTGCTTTATTTTTAATAAAATGACAAAATCAACTTTTTAAGCAATTTTAACAATGAAATACGAATTGCACATTGAATAAGGCCAATATATATTATACAAGGTGTCCACAAAGTCTGGGTACATAGGAATTTTACTATTTTCTTCTTAGGAATTTTATAGGAATTTTACTATTCCTCACTGAATTGAAAGAAGAGGTCATGTTCAATGGTCCCCTCGTTCACCAGACCTTTCCTCTTGATTTCTTTTTCTGGGGTAAATTAAAAGAGAAAGTTTACTCAATGAAGATTGCAAATCTAAACCACTTGAGAGAACGCATTAGCAGTCAGTGTGCTGAAATCGACGGCAATGTAGACCTTTTCAATCGGGTTCACCTGAATTTTGCAAGGCGCATCAAATTATGCGTTGAAAATAATGGAAATCATATTGAAAATTTAATTTTTTAACATTATAATTAAATAAAATTGTTTTGTTTTAAAAGTATGTGTTTATCCCCTATGTGCCCAGACTTTGTGGACACCCTGTATAACTATGGATATCAGACCAAAACTTTTACTTTTCCTCATGTCAAATTTGATCAACAGATGATATAGTTTAAACTTGCATAACTCGCTTTTGTCATATTTGTATTTTTTTACTTTTTTTATTTTGATCTTTTTAATTATCCCTTGACTCATCGCAGGAAAGTGTAGGAGGCGCTATCCAGGGCAAATGCCTAGCATTTACCCCAGCATGCTTTTGTAGGTGCCAAAATACTGCAATACGGCTGAAATTTTTTATTTTTGTTTTTTATATAAATTTAAAGATCAAGGTAATGTCGCCAGTGTGGTTGAGTGGTTAAAGCGTGCTTATTTGTGACCACCAGGTTTTGTTTGTCATTAATCACTCTCTTATCCATCCTTCGGATACGTCTGGTCATGACCTACACAGTTTGTCAGCACGTAATTGTGTTAATAGTGCGTAATTGATGGGGAACGCGATCAAAACCTACTCACGCAATTTTCTTGTGCCTTTGGAGAAGATACTTTGCTGCACTGTTCTCTACTTGCCGGTCTTAACTAACAGATCCCAAATTTTGTTATATCTCTAAATAAAAATTAAAAAAACAAAACAAAAAGATTTCAACCAGACAGCAACATCTTAATATTTTCAGAACAGATCGGAACAATTGCTTGAAGTATTTTGTCTCGAACGTATTTTATTTAAATTGAAATTCATATTTGGGCACAAATAACCATCCGAACTTCATCTCGCAACCCCATAATTTCGCGATGTTTTCTGAACGACTCAATTTTCCTCGCACGGTTTTACAAGTTTCAAGCAATTTAATAGAAGAGGGTGTTTCAAATTAAGGGTGGCGTGAGAGTCGTCAAGTCTTTTGAAGAGAGTTGCAAAGACACATAGACTAATGAAATATTTTCTAATTTTTGTTTATAAAAAAGAGAGCGGAAAAAAAGCGAAATTAAAATCTGCTTTTTTGTATAGATTTATTGGTCTTTAAGCAAAATCACCACTGTAGGTATATAAGCAGCGTGACCCAATTCAGAAATTGGTTGTTTAGTGCCTTTTCGAAAAGCATAACAGATAACACTCAGATAAATTAAGCATCAAACTTGCGTACTTCTGCTTGTAAGTCAGAGTGTTGTCACACTGAACTATCTCTCCACTATTAGAAGCTTGTTGACTTTGACCGATCTCAAGATTTATTTTTTAATGAGATAGATTTTATTGCATGATGAAAAGAAACAAAAATGTCCACTACAGTTGGCTAGGTTTTTTATTAATTACACAAGCTTTTGCTAACTAGTAACGACTGCTCACTTTTGTCAAGTGTAACGGAAGATTTATCAGGTGTTTAAAAGTAAGTAGAAGTTCACGAAAGCTGGTGTGAATAATACAAAACTCAGTCAACTTTAGAGCTCATTTGCTTTTTCACTTTTTATTATTTTGATATAACAGCATTGAATTGATAAGAGGTAGCCTAAAATAGATGCTAAAAGGGTAACATTTTACTTTCAATGCAACAAAAAAAGTTGTAGATAGCTTTTAATTAATGCGTTTTTTTCATAAAGTTAAAAAAGCTTCTTGTTCTTGTTCTTTTTTCTTCCTTTAATATTACTTTAAGAACGAGTTTATAAATATCATAGATGATAATACCATAAATATGGCTATTGCAGATGAGTAATCTCTTTGTTTTACATTCTATTCTTTATTAAAAATGTTATTTTTAAAAAATGCTATTTGAAACAAAACTGTTGTATTTATTATGAGAAAGTAAACCAGTTGGTGGCCATAAAAAAAAAAAAAGAAAGAAAAGCTGATTGTAAAGCTAATTATGAAAAAGTCTGCATATTTTTTTCTGTAATACGATAATTTATGTTTGCTCCCACAGTGCGCCCCCTGGCGCACTCATGGACACTTCTAAATGGCGCACTGTTAAGAACCCCTGTAAATTTGACTTCATCTCAAGGTTTCAGAAGAAAACTACAACAATCGATAACGATCTTTTACCAGGCTTTACTTAACAGCATAGAAAAGCTTGTGTCTCATTACGTAATTGTAAATGCTTTTATACATTAAAATTTAAAAAAATTTTTAGTAAAAACTAACTTTACTTCTAAAAAAATCGAATAAGCTTTCTAAAAAAGATTGTTGTTTTTATAGTCTTTCTGCAAATACAAAATAAAATTAATATGTGAATAAGGCGTTTAATTATGCAAGTTTGATGTCACTTTAAGAAAGAATAAAAAACTAAAACACAAAGGCGCACTGTTGGAGGCTCTAGAGTTGGAGGCTTGCACAGGAGCCTAACCAAATTCAGCGCTTAAACAGTTTATTTTTGATTGACAGTGACCATTATGAACACCGAGTTATCGATCCTTGTTAATTTGTCCAAGGTTTCACCACTAAAACAAGAAAAAAGTTTTAAGTATCTTAGAGTGGGATTCCATTTATTACTAAAACAAAAAAAAAATTTTAACTGGTCAAGCGAGCGAGTTTTCTAACTTCGTCATAAAAAACGTGAATTGGCTAAGAAAGGAAAAATGTTTAAAATAAATCTACGTTTTAATCTGCTATGATTTATGACAACGATTCCCTACGTGGGGCAATTTGATTTCCAAAAATTCGATACATTTTCGAAACGATGACCTTTTTTTATGTCCGTATACGAGTATATACTCGTATATCTCCGAATTGGAACAAAAATTGAGAAATTGAACATTGATTGAAAGTGAAGACCTGTTTTTTTAGTCCTCGCACCTACAATTTTAAACAAAGATTGAAAAAATGGACACTGATTGAAACTGAAGACCTTTTTTTCATTTTAGTCTTCACCCATAGTGCAATGCTTCAAGATTATAATTCGGGCAAACGTCATAAAATTTTTGTATTGCTCCTCGAATTTTTCGGCTGATAGGCTACGGCTAAGAATTACCTCATGAAAAACATCAGAATTTTTGAAATGATTATGTGGGGCACTGGCAAAAACGTTGGGAAACATGTTTTATTAAGCAAATAACCTCGGTCCTATACTTTATTTTTTTTCTTTTTCTCTTTATATTTTTGAAACAATTTTATAATGAGGTGAAGCAACCTTGCTTCTATATTAAACAACAAGTCACACCTTTCATCGCTAATTAGCAAGACACAACGTCAACTCGTTTTGTTGCTTCTTCCTTTTTCTAACCCCGTCTTTAACAACACACAAACTTTTCAACATTTTGTTATTTTGTTCATGTGGCGGAGCAGAAATAAAAGAAAACTGAACTGAACTGAACTGATTTAAGACCAAGATCGAAAAAGATTTGAAATGAGATTAAAGTAAAAGATCAAAGATTTAGTCTATTTGACAAAAGTAGGCTACAAAAACGTTTCTTCGATCTACATTAATTGCTATGCTTTTGCCCCAAGTCCAAGCAAAATCCTAAGCAAACTTTATTCACCGAAAAAATGCAACTAGGTTTTTAGAACAATAAAAACATAAAATGCAATAAAATTGGGGCAAAATCAGATTTTTTCGGGCATTAAGTAGGCTTATTTTTGTCTAAACATAAAATGCACCTGTAAAAATCTTTTTTTGGTCAAAAGTAAGTCATTATAATGCTAAATTGCTTTATTTCAATGTACTTTACACCAGATTCAACTGTGAAATGGTTATTTATAGATTTCAGGTAATTATTAGAAAACATAAAACTTGCTTGTAAGTTGATTTTTTGACCACAAAGATTTTTGGGCACCTAAGAAAGCAAAAGTACTTTTTTTTTTAAAATAAGCATGTTTGCTATCTTTAGGATTTTTTGTGGAATTCTGCAAAAATCGTGATTTGCGACAATCTTTGCATAAAAATCAGGAAAATTTTAGGCACCCAAAAATTTTTGATCTGGTACGTTCGTAGCCACAAAAAAACTGGGCCTTTTTTACTGTTCAATTGATGAAACTATGCAGAATTGATTTGGGTCTTGAATTCTTTTTTATTTTATTTTTATATTTATCTTCCTGACTCGCAGGAAAGCGATGGAGGCGCTAATAGATGGGTAGGCAATTACCCCGACCTGCTTCCGAAAATGACAAAGTTTTGCTGCCGGCTTGTGATTTAAGAGATATGATTGAAATTTAGAACTGCTTGTCAAGATCACCAAGCAAGGGAATGTGCCGTAAAGTGTTTCTCAAGGACACAACAGAATGGCGCGAGTGGGTTTTGAACCACGACAATGTCGATCACAAGCACGGCGGTTCAACAACTCAACCACGCAGCCGACAAATTCTAATAAAACGGGCAGTGTTGTGCGTTGACGGCGTTAATTTGACGGCGTCAAATGTCGGCGACAATTTTTTGTTGACGATGACGCAAACGCCGTAAAAATATTTTTCGATTGACGGAATAGGTGTCGCCGACAACTTTTTGCTTGTTTTTTGCGTCAAGCGTTAAGCGTCAATTATTTTTTGCAAGGCGAAAATATATACAAAAATTTTTCAATCACTGACTCCAATGGCGCATTTTCATTTAAGAAAAAAAGGTACGAAAGCTACAGCATGTAAAAACAGATTTAGAACATGTCAAATAAACTACTTGCAAAAGCACTATAAAGTTTTAAAAGGGTCCTCTCAAATTCTTTCATTGTAAATGCAGCTGCTTCCAATTGCTAAAAATGTTCTCAAGGATCACAACTTTGCTTACTAAAAGTTTTTCGAAAATCCACCTGCTGGAACTTAATTAAAAGCCGCAAAATCAAAGAAGCGCAGTTGTTTTTATTAAGGGCACGATAACAACTTTCTTTGTTTTCGCAGGATGTTGTTTGAACACAAAAAAAAAAAAAAGATATGCGAAAGTGTTCTAGTCCCAGCACAGTTGGCAAATTCAATCAAACTAAAAATCACATAATTGTGGTCTGTGGAAAATGTTAGCAAAACAGAGACTCATAACACAGAAAATTGTTATCAGAAAAATAAATTTTAATTTTTGTTATAGAGCGAACAGACTAGGCTACTAAATAAATAATTTTACAGTATAGTTAGTTTTCATATGATTAGAACTACGAAAATAGTAATTGCAGTTTCAATATAGTCTGTATAGATCACAATAGTAGGCTTCGACTGATATCCAGCGCTATCCATAGTAAGTGTTAATTCAGACAAGTTCAGTCAAGGTTAGATTTTTTAACTAAAATTGATTTTTCCGTCAATGTCTTTAAATCAAAAGTTGCTTTATTTTTGTTGCCTTACGTAGTTGTTTTCGCTGTTTACATCATATAAAGTTGTCTTTTCCCGGCCAATACCTCTTAGATCATAAGTTGCTTTATTTTTGCCTTACGTAATTGTTTTCGGCAATGGCATCATCAGAAGTTAGTTTTTTCCCACCAATACTTTGTAGACCAAAAGTTACTTTATTTTTTATTGCATTACGTAATTCTTGCCGATAATGACATCATTTAAAGTTGCTTTCTCGTCCGCCTCTCTCCACGTGTTATCTTAGTACGAATAGTCGGACCCTCGTGGGCCATTTTCAAATCAAACGCAAACGTCAATCTTGTTTGGGAGATTGTGAAGCGATTTCAGTTAGTAAGTGTTCGTGTGTCGTGTTAATTTTTGAATTTGTGTTTATTTTTGTTTTATAAGTTTTAATATAGAAAATCGTATTCATCCAAGGTGCGCGTATTTTCATCCCAACTTTACCGCAATAGTAAGATCGACGTTTGCTGAAAATACATGTACATTGTGCACAACCAAATAAATTTTTTTGTCGAGTTGGCTGTTGTCAAAATTTGATAGCTTGCTAATTTAATTTTTTTCTAGTTGATCAAAAAATTGTCTCCTGATTCGTAACCCGGCGTAACCTCTTTATAAAAATGTGTTTCTTAAATTCAATGCTTTTTAAATTAGTGATAGGCCAGACTAAATTGACAAAAGATTTTATAGCCTTCGATTAGGTTTTCACAATGTTTCTGAAAATTGGTATTCAATTTAATAAAAAATATCACAAACCCGTCGAAGAAGCTGCTAAACTATCTTATAGAAACAATGTTTAATGATTAGTAATTTATAATTTTAGATTAAGCTATATCTCGGCATCTCCGAAAGCTGGTCGAGGTGATCGCTTGCCCTCAGTATAACGCTTCCGCCGTTGTCTAGCGGGCTAGGAGAATAAATGGAGATAAAAATAAATAAAAAATAATAAGAAAATAAAAATTTACTCGCTATTACAGACATAGGCGACGGCATGAAGGACAAAAAGCGGCAAACGGATCTTTCTAAAATGACAATTGAGACGTGACACGTACAATCAAACTTTAAGAGACCCAGGCGTTTACGAAAAAAGAAAATATAATTTCGGAAGAGGGGTTTTTTTTTGTACCATAAAATTGCTATTGAAAGCAGCCATATTGGATTTAACATCTTTTTTAAATGATTTATTTATTTACATATTGAAGAGAAAATAAAAAATTAAATGAACGTTTTCTGCTAACTTCAGCCCTCTTCAGGTTTTTATATTGAATATAGTCTTCCTGACTTTATTTCGATTTAAATAGAGAAATTATTTGTTAACGCTGACAAAGTAATTTTATACACGACGAAGACAGATTTTTTCGGAACTGTAAACACATTAGCGGTAGTTAAACGTAGCAAAAAAACAAATGGATTTTAAAGACTGCAAACACATTGGCGGTGAATGAAATTACTTGAGCAGATTTTTTTTTTAATTTTTAGTAAAAATGATGTTCCATTGGAATATAATTGGCGATTTAAATCAGAACTAGACTTTCTTATTAAATATATTACCACAATGATTCGATCGATTACCACAATACACGCTAAATTTCCATCTTGGCTAGCTGTGCCACCCATCATCATTACGCAGCCTAATCATGCACTGGTTATTTAATCGCTCAGTTTGTTTGATAATATTATTATAATGTTTTTTTTTTTTTATTTCTTATATCTTTATCTGATTAAGGTGTTGCGGTCATGCTTTCTACTGTCTTGTACTTTCACTTTCGAATTATCTTATGCATGTTTTAACGTCTGACGTTGTGCTGCTTCTTCCTTTTTATCTTTTCAATATTTATAATTTTTGTGTTAAACTGTTTAATAATGATCAAGAGTAAAAATGAATGAATGAATGATCTAAATTATATTAACAAAGAACGTAATTTTGCTGTTGCTTCTAACCTCTGTGCATTTAATTCAGATGTATTGTCTGCAGATGTAGGGAGCTATTCAGATACACAGCATTGAATATTGTGGAGAACCTCAAAAGAAAGGTCAATAATAGCGAATAGCATATTGTAGTTTTTGTTTTAACTTATAATGTAAATATTTAGAAACTAGTCAATTGAAAATTTGTAGTTTTTTACATTAAATTATATCAATAGCCAATTGTTTGGGTGGCTGCTTTGTCTGGTGGCAGGCACAGGTGGATTGATAATTTTAGCGCAGGTACCAATTCCCGTTAATTTGAGGACACCTTTCTTCAGATAGAATCACTGTAGAAGTCATTTTGGAACTTTCATTACACCATGACCTTTTTAAACAGTCCTCACCTTGAAATTTAATGAAAAAATGGGCGATTAGAAAGTGAAAGATTTTAGAAGAATTTTATTTTCTTAAAATTTCAGAACTTTTTTGTGGCAATTGATTTCCATCTTTATCATGACTAGCGCGTTTTTGCCCCCTCCCTCCCGTAAAATCGTTCTGCCAGGCGCATTTTGCAAGTGAATATGGAGTTTGTGACGTGCTGTAGAATTAATTGAATCTCAGGTCTATCATAATATTAGCCTATTACATTTTGTTGCTATTTTAAGAAAAAGTATACGTTCACTTTCGTAAATAGTAGCTTTCAGTCAAATAATAATTTCATTGATAGTCTTGTAAATTTAGATGTTCTTTTTAAATCCCATTTTTATGGCTTTTATAAAAATCTGCTGTGTATCTGAATTATTCAGCCCATGTTGTACTGTAGATCCGTGAAATAGTATTTACTTCAATGTAATTTTTTTCTTTTACTGTTGTGCTTAGTTGCTATTAATATTTTGTGTTCCTTGTTCGTACGGGCTCTAAACCTGAAGTAAATAAATGAATAAAACAAGAGTAACAATCATTTTGCGACGCGTTTGTTTTGAAATTAAAGCATTTTATGACAATTCAGAAATTCCTAATTTTTCTGCCCTACTACATAATCTATGATTTTTTCGCAACAGTATTTTCATTTGTGGGATTGACGCTAATCTTGACGCTGATGCCGCTAACACTTTTGAGCGTTATCGGCGTAAATGACGCCGATAAGAATTTGAAGAGGTGACGCTGACGCTAACGCCGTCAAGATTTTTTGTTGACAGCTACAACACTGAAAACGGGTATGAAACCACCAACCTATCAACTACATACGCCGTTATAGCTATACATTATTTGCAGTAATCTTTTATTATATAAGTCCAGAAGCTTTTATTTTACTTCTTGTCATAGAGTTTATAGGATCTTCGTTAGAAACTCTGAATTGCCACATAACTTAATAGGCCTACATAAAATTGATTATGAAAAATATTCGGAAAACCAACCGACTTACAGAACAAATTCAAATCAACCACCATAACAAAGAAAAAGTTTAATGAAACTGTTACTTTAACTTTTTTTACTTTTAAACACAAAAATCTCCAGCTTGAACTTAATTCAGTTCGACCAATTAATAGTATTAAAAAATTGTCATGGTTGTAATTATTAATTAATAACAAAAGCATAACAGCTCTCTTATTAGGCAAGAAACAAATAAATTAGTTTTAAATATAATTTTAAAATTTGTAAAACTTATTTGTGAAGAAAGTAATTTAGTAAACTGTCGGCGGCTTAATACTTTCAATTAACTTTAATATTAGAAAATTTTTAATTTTTTTACAAATCAAAAAAATGTTAAGAATATTAAATTTTATCACCAGAGAAAATATTCCACACATTTCTCTTTCCGTGCCAGTCTATGCGGGATTTATGCTTTGGATTAATTGAAAAAATAAAACTCAAGATAAATATAACTTTTGTTTGAAAAATGATTTTTTTTCTTTCTTTCCATATTTTGGGAATTCAAAAATAAAACAAATGAAAAATCAAAAGGTTTAATGTTATTAAAATGCAATTTCATGACGGGTAGGTTCAGATTAACAACAACATTTAAATTAGCACTTTAGAAGCACTTAAGAAAAAAACTCACGCACAGTGATTTTACACAAACTTTATCAAGAGCATTAAAATTAAGTAAAAAATTAGTCTTCTGGTTTTCCAAACAACGTAACTCTAGTAAAAAGCAAATAATAATACTTCAATACGTTGAAAACACACTGTGAAAACGTAAAGAATATGCAATTGAAAAATTAAAAAATATTCTAATAAACTTTTTTGATAAATTTGAAGCACGCTACAAAATTAAATAAAAGTTTATCGTTAATCAATAAAGCACTAATTTGCACTAAATGAGGTAAACAAAAGGAGCCAATCATATTCTTGTCCAACGCTACCGCTTGCCACATTCTAGAATATTCTGTAATATGCAAGCACTATCATATTATCAACAACCAAATCAAACTCCAGCATCAACTGCAAACCAATTAGAAGACAACTTTGCGCATTACCACTGATTATAGCGTACACAAGACATAAACACCAGATTTAAGCGACAAAACCAATTTTTCTCACATGGAGAAACTCAAAAACACATCGACACTGTCCCAAACTCAAAGTATATCTACTCCTGAAAAAAACAGCAAAATCGCACCATGATATTCATTTATCCGAAAAGATATTAACCACCTTACTCGTGCACAAAATTGGTTCAGCTCAGTAGCGAGAAATAGCAACTTTGCAAAGTTACCTGGAAACAATAACTCCGACACTTAACGCCGCATGTCCTCTATGCTTGACAAAATACACACACACACACACACACCACTTGTTTGTGGTAAAATTCCTCGGAAGCAAGTGATATATTCAATGACGGCATTAACAGAGAGTCAAGAAATCGCTCTTCCAAGATCAGCTTTGAAAAAAAAGCAACAACAATAACATAATTAATCAGAATTGTCTCTACAAAATTAAAATGTTGATCTTCATAAATTCACATCTTTGTAAAACAAAACACAGAATAATCATTAAAAAAACCCATAAAGCGGGGGTTCTCAAAGGGGCCCACGGGGTCTCTACTGGGGGCCACGAGAAGATCCTCCTTTTGGACTTCATTTACTTTGCGACGAAAGTGACAAAATCAGAGACAGTTTCAAAGTGACAACTTTTTTTTGGTCTTCACTTGACATTTGGGACAATATTATAACGAAGAAGCCAAGGGTGTTTGAGAGTCCCTGAAAGGGGGCCATGGCCCACCAAAGTTTGAGAACCACTGTAATAAGGAAATAAACGCTTTATCTGGAGAAGTCAACAAGTCTAAAGATCTTTAACCTATATCACGCCTGCGTCAGTTTAAACTGACGCTAGAAAAAATTGATTTTCAATAGGTTGACAATATCAAATTGAGTAATGTTTAATTTTTTCATGTCATGACATCCTAGACTTTTAATTCCAAACATTTTTTTGCTTAATTTTTGCGTAAAAAGAAAATTATAATAAACATAACAAGAAAATGCATAATTGTTGTTTTTTGCTGCACGTCATTTATTGATGACGTCACTGCAACTTACTGTGAGAGAGCAAAATTTTCTAACCTTAAAAAACAAGGAATAAATTTATACCTAAAGATGACAATAGCTGAAAATTTGCGAAAAAACGTTTTTGACTTGCTTTATTTGGGAATTTTCCTGCGTTAGTTTAAACTGACGCTGGTGGTGAATGAGTACGTGTGAAATTTTTTTTCGCTAATTAGATTTTGAGATTAAGCAAGCTGTAATGGTTTGTTTTATTGCACCTAAATCGTTTTGATGAAAGATAATCCGCATTTTGTAACATTAAATTAGAACTTTTGTGATTATTTTATTGCACGGTAATCTTTTTATAAAAGTTAATCCTCATTTTGTAAAAGTAATTGGAACTTTGTGGTTGTTTTATTGCACCTTAATCCTTTTCTGGAACAATGACTTGTTAATCCGCAATTTTGTTTTAGCTTCAACTTTTCTCTAATTTTCACCACGGATAATTAATGAAGTGATCTAATTTCTAGTACAGAACAATCTTTGTCAAATAACAGTTGTGGGTCTTGCATTCTTCGAGAAAATTTTGTTACGAGTAAAATGAGTTTAGCCACTTACCGAGTGTGAGAAATTGCAATTGCAGTCGAAGTTGCTTTGTGAATCAAAAGTTAAGATAAAAATAAATTTAATTGGTTTCATTGTTGAAGTTGAGATATTTTGATTAAATTTTGTGCAAGTTTCTCTTCAGGTAATTATACAGTTACTGTGGTAATATTTACTTGATTATGAATGTTTATGAAGCCTTAGAAGCATTGCAAGAGCTAGAAAATAACGGATCTACAGCTGAATTGGTAACTGATCCAAGTCTTATTTTATTTCCTCCGGAAGATGATGGAAATGAAACTGAGGAAGATGATGGAGGTGACATTACCGGAGTGCCTGATAACCTCAGTCCCGATCAACTTCTACCAAGAGCTGAAGTAGAGTTGGGCGAAATTAGAAGTACTGATCAGGTACGTCTAGAGATTTTAGCTTGCAGCATTTGGAACAATATTTTAAAAATTCATAGAAGAAAAGCTTCAACATATGTATAATGTAGTGTTACAACTTCCTATCTGCAGTATTGTCATAATTTCAAATAAGCAAAATCGTATATGGTCTTTTTCGCTTTTAGTAAAGTACAGTAACTAAGAATTATAGTTAGCTTTGATATGTTACTAATAATCTGCTATATTTTGCAGTTGGAATCAACAAACGAGACGAGCAGAGAATCTACCACTGATCCGCCAAAATCCAAAAAGGTTAGTTTTAATCGTTACGCAAAGCAAGCACGTGCTTTTCATTTGACTATACAATAATTATTACTCCGTGGCAGGATTATTTTTGTAAAAACAGCTGTTGCTAAAGTTGAGCTCCCGTCCTGTTATGTTTGATTTGTCAGGCTGTTTGGACCTACGTAAGTACTTTGGCCACGAGCACGCAGACCTCGCATCTTTTAGACGGCTGTTCCATACTAATAGAATAAGTATGTTCATTGCCTTTTAACGATAATAGTTATTGTTGAAGTAATCATGTCTGTTGTTTTAGAGAAAAAAGACATCCAAGTCTACAGAAAACAAAAATGCATCTAGTAAAGACAAGCCAAAATGGCGACACAAAGATGTTAATTCAGACTCTCTGTTGAACAAATGGGATTTACCTCCTCCAACGTTTGATGAAAATTTGTTGCCACATCAATTATTTGAAAGATTTATTACTAATGAGGAGCTGGAACGGATATGTGATGAATCTACAAGATATGCACGACAAAAAGGCAATCACAATTGTATTATGACCAAAAGAAAATTAAAATCGTTCTTGGCGATTATTATTGTCAGTGGCCATGCCAGTCTACCCCGGCAAGATATGTATTGGCAAACGCGCGATGATACGAACAATCGTCTGGTGTCATCCATGATGTCAAGAGGAGAATTTGAAGAGTGCAAAAGATATCTGCATTTATGTGATAACGATCATCTGGATAAAAATGATAAATTTGCCAAAGTCAGACCTTTGTTCGATTCTCTTAACAAACAATGTTTGGAAAACTACATACCAGAGCAACACGTCAGCATCGATGAGTCCATGGTTCCATATTTTGGAAAACATGGAGCTAAGCAGTATATTCATGGCAAGCCCATCAAATTTGGCTATAAAATGTGGGTTATGGCCAAGCCCTTGGGGTACTGCATCCAATTTCGTCCATATGCTGGAAAAGATGCGGTTTTTACGGAGTATGGAGATATTGGTCTTGGGCTGGGTGCCGCAGTTGTGGCTCACTTGCTAAAGATGTTACCACCTCACCCTGGATCCAATTATCACGCCGTGATGGATAATTTTTTTACTAGCACAAAGCTAATTCGGTACCTTCAACTGAAATCGATTGCAGCTACAGGAACTGTACGGTTGTGTAGGATGGAAAATCCACCACTAAAAGACGTCAAAATGATGGAAAAAGAAGCTCGAGGTGCTAGCGATGTTGCAGTTGATGCAAATATCAACATGGCAGCTGTTCGTTGGAAAGACAATAAAATTGTTAACGTTCTGTCTACATTTGCAGGCAAGGAACCTGTGCAAAAGGTCAAGCGATACAGCCAGGAAGCGAAAAAAAGAATTGATATTCCCCAACCAAAAGTTGTGCATGTATATAACCGCTACATGGGTGGTGTAGATCGACTGGATCAAAATCTTGCGGCGTACATGATCAACTTGCGAAGCAAAAAATGGTGGTGGCCTTTATTTCGCTTTTGCATAGATGTGGCTATTAACAACGCTTATCAGCTTTACCGCATAAGACAATTGAATGAAGGCGAAAGCAGAATGGATGCTTTGGAGTTTCGCGGGGTAATTGTCGAAACTTATTACAAAAACTATAAAACAAAAAATGATTCTGTTGCATTATACCCAAAATCGGCAACCAAGAATCATGTGCGAATGGCCGAAGAAAATCACCATTGGATTAGGAAAGGAACGCAAAGACGCTGCGCTAAAAATGGATGTAGAGGCACTTCCAAATTTTTCTGCACTAAATGTAATGTTGGATTGCATCCTGAGTGTTTTGAAAGTTTTCATTTTGAATAAACGACTGGATTTTCTTCAAATCCATGGTGTTGTATACTAATATCTACGTCAATATATTGCAGTAATAATTTGCATGAATGCATAATATCGGCGACAATTAATATAATTTAACATATTTTACTTACACTAGTCATTAAAAAGAGCGCAAAACAAATAATCAGAATCGTACGCGCAAATTAAACCGGACGCATCATGTGCACGTAGTTGAACGCTATAACATTCTACACGTACCCGCCTACCGCCAGCGTCAGTTTAAACTGACAAAAATTGTTTTCTTTATAAAATCTTTAAAAAAACTTTTTTTCAAAAAATTTTTTCAGTTATGATCTGTTTGTGACCTATAGAACATGCAACATCAAAATCATCAATTTTTTCGGGGTTGGGGTGATATGGGTTAATGAGACTAAACAAATAAGAAATGCAAAATGCAAAACGGTGATAAAAATATGAACAAGCTTCTATTGCACGTAAAAATAACGCATTTCAAGATGATGTGAAGAAAGAATATTGTTAATACGATATGAGAAGGTAAAAACATTACGCTAAAAATATTTGCCTAAAATTATATAAAAAATAGTTGGATTAAAAAAAAGTGAATTTTAAAACAATTTCAAAAATCAACATCATAATAAATACTCATTTTTAAAACAATTTTCTTTAGCATCACCGTCAACACCACGTGATTGAAATTTTTCGTCTTTATTTTCTCCATTTAACGTTTCTTCTGTTTTTTTGATTCGACGTTGAATATAAACCTTATATCAACACAAACACCACAAATTAATACAAACATCACACAACATTATGAATTCATCGAACGAGTTTTCACCTTTTCCGCAGCTTTACGAAGCTCAAATTCTCGACTTCCGGTCATTCTCACCATTTCCGTCAAAACCCCGTCGTTATTACGTAATAACTTGTGCGGTTCATCGCATTCCACAATCTCACCATCGGATAAAACCTGGAATAAAATATTTTACCATGTGCTGGATCTTGAAACGGATCTAGTTCTATTACCAAAATCCTATCGGAATCAATAATCGTATCCAGGCGATGAGCAATGGTGAGAACTGTGCAGTGGGAAAATTCCTTCCGAATTGTATCTTGAATAAGTCGATCCGTCCTGTTATAAACAACATGATCAAAAATGTAAGTTGGAACTAAATAATTTTTAGAGATTTTCTTACATAACAAAATCGAACTCATTTATAGAAAGAAAATTTTGTTCATCATTTTTTAACTTGTTTTACCAAAGCTTGTTTACTTGTTATAAAAGTTAAAACTTGTTTTAGCCAAAGCAAAAATACAAGAATGACAAACTCTTGACTTGAACTTATATAAACTGACTTTGTATCAACATTAGCAGTTGCTTCATCGATGATTAAGATTTTGTTGTTCCGCAAGATTGCTCGGGCAAGACAAACCAACTGACGCTGTCCCACGCTCAGATTCGAACCCGACTCACTCAGAAGACATTCAAGTTTCAAAGGAAAATTTTCAACGACGCTTTTCAACTGGACCTTGAAGTTCAAACAATTTTTCTTAAGGTCAATGTAAAATCGATTACCAGCATTAGTAAACGGTGATATTTCACACACGTCATGTAATCACGTAAAACAATTTAGAAATTACAGCCATAACAATCATTTATAAAAAAAATTCGCGAAAGAGTCAAAGCAATTATTTTGCAACTTCGACTATACAATCTTGTTTAATGTATTTTAGAATAAAAAGTAAAGTCAAAATATTTGAAACATTGTTTTATTCAGAACGTTTCGGAATTATAACTCATTCCATTATCAATTTTTTAATGTAATTAAGTGCATTTACTTTTTTAAGTGCACTCCATAAATCTTCATCCTCGTAAACGGAGAAAGGATCAAGATTTTTCCTCATGGTTCCACCAAATAGAACAGGATCCTAAAAATAATACTATTAAAAATCGTTTAAGTGAATATTCGGCTTTTCTTATATATGCAATTTCTCAGTCGACGGACGTCTTTTATCATTTTTTACAAGCTTAAAAACTAGTTAATCAATACATCGTTGGTTAAAACATTTTTAACCTTTGAATGAAAAACCCTATGACAACCTTTGCCTTTTTTTAAAAAATTTCTAACTTTTCTCATATTGTTTTTGTAATGATTTTTTAATCTGGCACTTTCTTTTCAGTAGCGAATAACCAAGGTCTAAAAAATTAAACTAACTCATTTTTGCTACAAAAATTTTCTACTTCTGTTTAAAACTTTCTTCAAATAACATTAAAACAAACAAACCTGTGGGATTATGGTCAGCACTTTCCTCCATCCATCCAGTGATACTTGACTGAAATCCAATCCGCCAATCACAATCGAGCCACTCATGTGATCAGTCATGCGGAACAAAGCGGCCACGATCGAGCTTTTGCCGGCGCCTGTTCGTCCAACAATTCCAAGCTGACACAAATTCAATTAATATTTGCTTTTAACTCAACTCAATGTTAACTTACTTTCTCTTTTGCTTTAATCTCTAAATTAATTTTCTTCAACACAGAAGGACCGCCATCATAATATGAATATGACAAGTCAATAAACTTGATGTCTCCGTCAACAGGCCAGTTACTGGGAGGAACTTTATTTTCATCTGATGATTCTTCTGGAAGTTTGTGATATTCTTGAATTCGTTCCACTGAAGTCATCTGCAAAATTCTCGTTCTTATAACAAAATCTAAAACCATTATGTTTCGATTTTAAGAGATTTTGATTTGGTCTGCATTTTAAAATAACCAAAAATCTTACCAGGTTTTCGGCGTATGCACTTTGTCGAATGCCCCATTGAAATAAAACAAGAAGGGAAGCTGAATACGTCAAAGTGAGGCCAAGATTTCCAGGGTTGATCAGCCAGTCGTCAGGTAAAAACGAAAAAGTAATAACGCTCAAGAACGCACACAAGCTGATGAAAGTCGCCGAGATGACGTCGAGTCTGTAACAAAGCCATCTCCCGCCAAAATAATCGAACGACCAAGCAGCTGCAAAGGAAAGTTTCTTTCGAATCTTAAAAGTATAAACAATAACAACTAAGTCTAAAAAATAAACGAAACACTGATATTACTGCAAACTTGTAAACAATCTTACACTGTTAAACTCGTTAAAAACTGCCGGAAAATTCCAATGTTATTAATGGCATCAATTTGATTCGTGTTACTTACATCCGTGTTTATCTTGCAAGCGATTATAAGTGTTGATGAAATCATTCTGTGCTTGAAACGTTCGTATTGTGATCAAACCTTGTAATGTAGCTGACAAGTGACTAAACACTGGACTTCGTTCTGTGAACAAACAATCAGGATTTCAAAACAATCAATTTAAAAATCAGCAAAGCAATTAATTTATTTGTAAATTTAGAAACAAACAAGAACCTTGTCCTTCTATTCTCTTCACTTCTCTGGATGTTGTCACAAAATATTTTCTGATCCAAACAAGATAAATTACCATGGGAATGATCATGATTATGATGAAATAATTCACGGACGCAACGAAAATAACAACAGCCAGAACACAACCCAAGTTCTGTAACAATAAAAAGACACTTAAACAAATAATCGCATCATAGCTAGTATCGAAAAGATAGTAAGTCAATATTTCTGCTGAAGCAAAAATTTTTTATTATTCTTTAAAAATATCTGAATCAAGTATTGTGTCTAAAATCTAATATTTAAAGTTTTTCTTTAATATGGTGTGCTCACGCGCCCCACAAAAGATACAAAAGATTCAACCAGAAAATTACAAGCAAATAATCGCACAAAAATAAATTTATGTTTTTTGTCTTTAAGGTGAATTGGGGGTGTATTTTAAAGAAGGCCACACGAATGTTACACTCTAATGGATTTTGCCGCAACGGACTTTTCTGTACAAATTACACAAGTTATAGTTAATGCCGTATTTTTTCGAATAGAATGCACGCATTCTATCTTTTTATCGCAAATTTGTGCGCATTTTAATCAAAGAAATACGGCATATTAATTTTTTGTTTTTAACAGCAATGTTTTCCAAACCTCCTAGTGGTTTATAAGCCGGAAGCAGAGAGCAAAAATTTTAAGGATTTAGTGATGTCATAAAAATTTATACGTAAAACTTTTAATGGATGCAGGTCACCAACAAACAAGAAACCATGAAAATAAAATAAAAACTAACGTAAAAGATGTCGAGAAGGGTCAACGGCAATTTTTCATCAACTTGGTTCATGTCCTTCGAAAACCGATTTAAAATGGCGCCTGAAAAAATGAATAAACAGAAATAGAATGATAATAATATTAATAGTAAAATTGCTACGTTGCTACAAGTGGGCAACATGTCAGAATCAATGATAGACAAGAAATAAAGTGCAAATTCAAATCAGACCACTTACTCCTTCACGAATAAGACACCAAACTCTTAGACAGTTCAAGGCTCTTGAATTACACCAATTAATGTAAAGTTTAAATTTGTTTTAAACGTAACTCACCAATGGGATTTGTGTCGAAAAATCTTATCTTGGCTTTAAGAACCGAAGCAAGCATTTTTGCATGTAAGGTCACGCTTGATTGCACACAGAGATAATAATGCATCGCTGTTCTCATGTACATCAACACAAAATAACCGACTGCCATGACTATAAAAAAAAAATTGTTTTTAAAAAACACGCGCTCGATTAACAGCCTCGTTCAAAAACAGACAAAATTACGATAGAAACAAATCCACTAGTTTAAAATTGGTTTTAAATACGTAACCTAAATCAACTTTTAAAACAAAGCGTAGTAACCACCCAGAGCAATGACAATTTCATGCGACTTGGAAGTCAATAGCTCATTATGCTGACTCATGACGACGGTGCAATACATCTAAGATTAGGGTTTAAAAAATCAAGTAAATTAGTTTTACTGTGCTACTATATAATACAAATAATAAACACCTTTTATGAGTTTAAATTAAATAATCAAAAGAAAAAAATAAAGTTAAAAAGTTTGGACAAAAATGTTCTGAAGACTGCAAAAAACGACGTTGCAGGCTGCTTGAGGTACGTCGGTGGGTTTGGACAAAGCCGATCTACTCCAGCGATATTAAAAACTTATGTGATTTTTTATTATTTGTGTTTTTTTGTTTGTTTGAAAACTCGAATCATTTTAAATTACCGCGTAAAGCAAAACAAATATCTTAGAGTTAAGGTTATACAAGCCATTACTGACATGCATAAATGTGAAGATAATAATTTTGATTAAATAAATGTGGCGGAAGAGACAGCACTGAACCATTCATAAAAAGTTTTGTCGTGTTGTCACGTGATAATGATGAATTGTTGGTAGAACGGTTTTGTTTGTTTTGACTGCGGTCGTAATCCTGAGATGACAGAGCCCTGGAAAATAAACAAAAGAAATGTCTTAATGTAAAAGTGGACTCCATTCTATTCTATTCTAAATATATCAACAAAAACATGCAGTTTATTCTACAGTACTCTACCTATACTACCAAAAACATAGAGTCTATTTTATTTTACTATATATTTACAAAAACATAAAGCCCATCTTTTCTACTCTATATTTACAAAGTTAAATATTATTCACAGTTGGTAGTGAAGCAAAGAAATAACTTCTTTTTTTTCATCAAAAACTACCGTTTATTTATTGTGGAATAGCAAAAAATAAAGTTAATGTAATAATCACAACATAATCCCATTATGTAATTAATGTCAAATTATGTAACCATTATCAATTCATTTATTTTTGCTTTGTGTTTGAAGAGAAATTACAAAAATATATTAATAAAAACAAGTCAAACACAATCGCATCTCACCACTGAGCTAACCACCAATCCAGTAAAATCATTAGAGAGTGGCTTCCGACAGTTGCTATTGCAAGAACAATATAAAACATAACATGCAACCCAGAGTTAAAATATTGAAAGTAGACTTTCAAAGGAATCGAACCAATGGTATTCGATTCATTTTCGTTCTTGTTGCTTTCAATTTCAATGTTCAATAAGCTTTCTTGAACATCGCTCTGCAAAAAACGTTACCACGTTTCTACGATGAAAAGTAAACAAAATGCAAAGCTCCTACAAACAATACTTCAATATCTTCGTTTTCGCTTTCGTTCGTCTTTTCAAATTTAGGATTGAGACTTTCTAAAAAAATAATTAGCAATTGTGTCGCAAATACTGACCATAAAGCTAGGCTTTAATTAATCGCTACAATGTAACTATTACGTTTTGCAGTTGAAATTGAAGCGAAATCAATTTGAAATTTATACGAAAAAGCATATAAAACGAACACTACTCACTGTCTATCTAAAGTAGCGACCGATATACCTTTTGACAAAATACATTTCTTTGCTTTTATTAAAATTTTTCTCGAGTTTAATTTCAAGTACAAGGAAACGTTTTGAAAAGTTTCTTCAAATCCTCTACACAGCTATCGACGCCGCTGCCTACGAATTATTTTCTTAATTGGTGCCCTTTCCACTCTCTCCGGAAATGGAAAATTATTTTACACTAAAACGTGTAGAGAAAGCTACCTGTAGCTTAAATCTTTGGAGAATCATCTCACTTTATCAATCATTTTTACCTCTTCTCAGAACAATTTTTAACCAATAGTTATCCGGCAAATTCTTCACACAGGGAAAAAGGCCTTAATGCTTGGCAAAATTCTTCACTCCAGCTGAATTTGGTATCAAACTTTTCCACCTTCACGGCGTGTTTTTTTCAACTAGTCAATTATTCACATGACAAAACTCAGAAATTTTCAACATTGCCATCTGGTAAATAATCAGCTTTTATAAAACACATTCTAAAGGTTAATTTTAATTTTGTGGTCCCGAAAAGTCGGACGAAATTTTTCCTTTAATGATTCTTAAGTAGTGTTTGAGTTTTACACGTCAATTTTTCGGTGTAATTTCTAGCTGTTTAAAATTACTGCGTTGTAGCCGTAAACAGTTAAATAACAATATAAAGTCAGTAGAAGTTTAACTCGTCAATTTAAATCTGCAAAGTAACGAACCACTTGCCTTGATGGCAAAATAGCTAAATGTGCAGATTTCTTTATTGCTTAAATAGTAAACACTAAAGGTGACTTTAAGACGTTCCTAAAAAAGTCGCAGATTTGGGATAATTTCCTACCAATATTTTCTTCAATAATTTGCTGCAGTCTATAAAAAGCAGAAAAAAGCAAAACCATTTGTTGCAAAAATCTAAAATTATTTTGAAACAACTAATCAACCCAGTTGGTAAGGAGACGTACCGTCGCTGTTCATGTAAAGCTGCGTCGCACATGTCGGATTATGGACAGATAGCACGTCATCTATTACGTCTTCTGTTTCAATTTTCATCAACGAAATGAAATCGGTTCCTTTCGCTGCAAGGTCGAAAAACTTTCCTTGATCAACAATGCGACCCTGAAATAAGTTTCATCAGATTCAACTTAAATCTGTTCAAGTCTTAAGTTGGATGAAAGTCAAAATTCGATCAAATAATCGCATCCAAGGTTGCTGACATCAATGCTAAATCAAACCAATTATAAACCAACTTACTTCTTTCAATATTAAAACATGATCAGCTTTCTCCAGGAATTGCACTTGATGTGTCACCAATACGCGAATCTTGAAACATAAACAACAAATAACTAATCTATAAATACAATAATGACGTATTTTCCGACCTTATCTTTCAAGAGGTCACAGATACAGTTCTGGAAGAGATGATCAGCAACAGAAGGATCCACTGCACTGAGGGGATCGTCCATGACAACGATGTCTGTATCAGACCGATATGCAAGACGAGCCAAGCTGACGCGAGCTTTCTGACCGCCACTCAACGTAATTCCCCTTTCTCCCACCAATGTTTGATCACCAAATGGCAATATAGAAAAATCCTGAATAATAAATAATAGTATTTTATTAAACATAGTAAAACATTACAACCTACTATTAGCAGTTGTAACTTTAAACATTAGACATTAAGAATCACACCGAATATTAAACTATCTAATGGTTTGTATTTAACAAAAATTAGTTTACCGATGTTTCAATTTCTATTCTTGTGCCTGACAATAAACTGAATACCTGCTCCAGTGCACAAGCTTTGACAACTTTCTCATATTTTTCGGCGTCGAAATCTTCTCCGAACAAAATGTTGTTGCGAACCGAATCAGAAAACAACCACGGAATCTGACTGGAATAAGCGATTTTGCCGGAAACTTGAATCTTTCCGGATGTAGCAGGTAATTCCCCCAAAATTGCATTTAACAAAGAAGACTAGAAATACCCAAAACAAAACTTTAGTATTTAGTGTTTACAAAACAAAATTCAGTAAAATATTTATCAGCGTTTACTATTTCCATTTTAAAGGAACAAAAAAACAATAATAATTCAAAAATAGCAATTCAAAAATCACAAATTTCAATGTGAAGGTTATTTATCTACAAAACGGGGCAAACACGTGACCTTACCTTTCCGGCCCCAACAGGACCCACCACCATCACCAGGTCGCACTTTTCCACTTTCACACAAACATCTTGTATAGTCGGGTTTCCAGTCTTAAGAAAGAATTCTTAGACTAGAAGCAGAGCAAGAAATATAGCAGCAAATGAACGGGTATTACCTCCGACCACGATGCGTTGAAATCAACCAATCGAATACTAGGCTTTGTGTCACGTGATTTAAAATCAGATGCAAGCTCTGGCAGCAGCAAGAATTCCTTAAAAGAAAAATCAAATTGATCCAGATTTGAAATCGAAGCTTAGTAGTTTTGAGTGTGAAAATTACATTGATTTAACGCTTTCAAAACAGCAATTGCAACAGTATATCCAAACCACTCGCATCAAACAGCTCATGTTTCAAGGTTAAAAACACGTCGAAAACAACATTTTCTAAGTTAATCGGTTACGTATTAAAAACTTATGTAATAGTTAACTTTTATTGTAATTCAAAAAAACTGTTTTGACATTGGTATCGTTGTCGTTGCATGCCATTATTGAATGAATCGGTTTCGTTAAAAACATTATAGAACATAAATAAAACTTCTACAGTTACGGTTTAGCAATCAACGAAGCTGCTAAAAATATATTATAATAAACAAATTTTTATCCCGCTTATTTAATTGTGCAACAACCTTTTTTTGATTTATTTTTCATATAATCATTTTCTACAATATACTGTAAATGTGATTTCTCAAATTTGTTAAGTGTACCCAGTAGCATATTTAAGAGGGGGGGTATTTTGCCATACCCCTTCCCCTTGGAAATCACTAATACGAGTAATCAAAGAAAAATTCAAAGTGAAGACTTTTTTTATTAGAGATCACTAGGTTTTTTGGAAGAAAAATTGACAAAACCGAGACAGATTCGAAGTGAAGACCTTTTTTACCACTTCGAAAAATTTTTCTACTAAGCATATTTGATTGTGGTTGTATGCCTCCCTCTCCTTTCAAAAATCCTCGGTACGCCGCTGAGTGTATCTGAATCAATCATACAAATATGTAAATACTCACTTGAATTCTTTTTAATGCAGCAAAGGTTTGAAAAGTGCTTTCAACAGCAAAAGGAAAAACAAGGCCGGCGCCCAGCAATAAAACCGTGAAAAGTCCGAGAGAAACCAAAACCTAGATTAATGTAGAAAAATCCAATATTCTTTCGGCCAAACTACTTTATTACACTATTTATTTTATCTCCGATTCCTAGGAAAGTGACGGAGGCGCTAATACGTAGAGCAAGCAATTATCCCGACCTGCTTCCGGAAATTCCAAAATATTGCTGTCATGTTGAAATTTTTTATTTTGTTTTTTTAGTTTTATAGAGATATGACTAAAATTTAGAACTGCTTGTCAAGACCACCAAGCAGGAGAAAGTGTCGTAAAGTGTCTTTCCCAAGGACACAACAGAATGGCGGGAGTAGGTTTTGAACCGAGACCATGTCGATCACAATCGTGGTGCTCTAACCACTTGACCACGCTGCCGATATTTAGTAATGCAAAGTACTAAAGCATCCAGAAATAATGCTATGCCGAACGTTGCTACTTACGTTTATAGCAAATTAAAGCAAAGATATTTACGAGTTCGTGAATGTAAAATGTCCCGTATGTCATTCTTCGGGCAGTCTGCCCACTTATTTTCAAGTATCTGGTCATCGGCGTGCGCAATACACAAGGCAGCTTTTTTCGATGAAGCAATGCATTGTTAATAGCCAAGAACTTAGCAAAAATACTGTTTATTTCGATTTAGTTTATCATACATCTGAACACAGGACTGTTACGGCAGTAATGTCAAAACCGCCTTAATTAGGTATGCGATGTTAAGTGGTGTGAAAAGAAGTTAAATAATTGACGAAGGACTCCGACTTTGTAAATCTTATTTAAGGCCAACACCCGTATGCCCCTCTTAAGAAGGGGGTCAAATGGGCGGTCAAATGGGCGTGTAAATGATCATGCTACAAGTCGAGTTCGTGTCATTTCCAGTCACTCTTATTTCGTCAAAAATACACCTTGGCTTGGGTTAAAACTTTTTTTTTTGAGTTTGAGAATCCTATTAATGTAGTGGTTTTTGATTCAAACATTAGTCGTTTATGAGCACACAATTAAAAAAAAAAAACAGTTATATTAACTGTAAGCATTTTGTATATGGTTAGTTAAACTTACTGTTTGCAAATTGAGTGTACCATTCAAAGCAGCGAACACAGCAAATGTAACAAACGATAACATTTGAGTGGTGGAATGCTTTGCTGTGTAATTAAACGAACGAAGCAACGAAGCATGAAAAATATGACGCATTTCTTTTCTAATATAAATTAAAAAAGTTCTTGAAATGTGTTACAAGTAAAATTTATGATGTATGTTTTTGCTCGCATTTCGTACTTTCTCAAGCCACTAAGAATTTCTTTGAAAGATTTCTCCCATGAATACATCTTGATGATTCTCATGCCGGCAATGGCCTCATTAGTCACGTGAACTCGCTCATCCGTGGCACGCGCTGTTTTTAATCTAAAACATTTTAGGATTGATAAAAACATTTTTAGTTTTTTATAAAAAGCGTTTTGGTTAGAAATATTTTTATTTTGCGTGATAACGCTAATAAAAAGAACCGTGTAAAATAGCTAAAGGTCTTTGAACAAAGAGTTTGGATAAAATATTTTATGATTCCTAATGTTTTCAAAAAATTTTTAAACAGTGTTTTCACATTTATTTTACAACCAACTAAAACTCATATTTATTTAATATATAAATTTTACAAGAAAAATTAGAGAGATTTTATCAAAAGTTTAATTCAGTAGTTTTTACAGTTTAGAGATTGTTGAATTACACACCGTAATCTACCAAAACACTTTCCTAAAAATGTTTGTAACCCCATAATAAAAAATAACACGGTCATTCCAATAAGACCAGCAGTTTCCAATTGGAGCCACAAGACATAAGCAAGTATGACACATTCCAAAGGGGCAAGCCATAGATAATGTGTATATGCGAAAGCCTACAAAAACAAACGTAAAATAACCAATACGGTAATATTAAGATGTGATAAAAACAAGAAAACGCTGAACGAAGCAACACTTTGTGAGCAAAAGATGTGCAAAAGGATGTTTTGGTCCTGTACTTTATTAAATCAAAGGGCTTCTTGGTGCAAATACAAACACGCAATGCATAACGCATTTAATAGCCAAAAACAAAACTAAAGATTCCAATGGTCAGAGGCAGCCTACGCAGCAACAATTCAACAACTTTGTGCAACAGAACTAAATTAACCGGTTGAAAATCAAAATTTATCATAAAATTTTTATATTATAGTATATTTTAAGATTTATTTTGGGAGAAATATTTTTACTTTTTTATTAGTATTACATACTATTAATATGGCTAAATCGAAAGATGATTGAATAAAAAAACTGCATTAGTTAAACATTGCTTTACATACGAACATAGAATTGATTTTGTAAATTTTGAAATATTGAATTTTAATATAGATTTTCAAAAAACAAACAATTTTTTTACAATCATTGTATGCTAATAACAAAAAACTTGATGAAATGATAAAAATTGGAATGTTTTTCCTAAAATATACCGTAACATAAAAATTTTATAATGAATGTGGGTTTTCAACCTGTCGACTTAATTCTGTTGCACGAAGTTGTTGAATTGTTGTTGTTTAGGCTGCCTCTGATCATTGGGATCATTAGTTTTGTTTTTGGCTTTTAAATACGTTATGATTGCGTGTTGTTTTTACCTGAAAAAGTCCGCCCGATGTGACGGACGAAACGTCCTGTTACAAGTTTTTCTTTAAAGAATATATTAAGCCTTTTGTTGTATTTGTTGAAGTTGAACTTGCCTCCGATTGTGCCAGAAGAACTGATGAATTTTAAATTAACTACTGGTAACAGTGTTTACATTAAAACTTTTAGTTTTAATTATTTCCATGCGTTTATCAAAAAGAAGTTTTTTGTGGAAGATATCACAAAACGACCTTTGAAATAACAATAGAACAAAAGGAACCAATAAAGCAAAGTTCATTACAATAATATACAGTTATAACAAACATCGAGACGTTTGCGAACAATGGACGTAGAGTAGGATTACTTTTTCTTTTTACCAGACAACTATTGTAAAAAGCAGCCATAATGGATTCAGCATTTTAATTTTTATTTAAACAAACATTAAAAAAACTATATATAAAGACAAATGTTTTTGGCTTACTTCAGCCTTCATTAGGTTTCCACAACTTTAGCGATATTAATTAACTTTAAATTTACACACACCATAAAAAAAACAATATATATTTAAAACACAGACTGTACTTTTGACTAACTAGGATAATTTTACATCAAAACGAAAGACTAAATTTATTCAAATTAAATCTCAGATTATGATGTCATAGAAAAAAATATCACCATTAAAATATATTCAATAAATATGAAGCTCCCTTTGCGTACATTTGTCGATTTAATTTTGGACTTAACTTTTTTATGAGTAGAGCTTCGTGAATTTCGGAACAAAATTCTGATCTACATTTACGTATTATTACAAAATTGTTTTCATTAAACCGATTATTAAAACATTTTTTATACAATAAAATATGACCTTTATTTGCATTATCTTGTAAACTGTTAAAATTCAGATGCTCCCGGACTCTAGTGATCAAACGTCTGGACGACATACCTATTCCTGTCTTGTTTGTATCGCATGAACACGAGAATTTACATATAGTTGACATTTGAGCAAAGATTCATAGGAGTTCTGGATTTCAGCAATAAATAATTGTTTACTTTATAAGCTTTACAGATGAAGTAAACCAAAAACGTTCGTCTTTATAATAATTTTTTAATGTTTGTTTAAATAAAAATGAAGAATGCTGAATCCATTATGCTGCTTTTGCAATTGTTGTCTGGTTGAAAACAACCTCTTTACCAAAACTTTGCTTTTTTTTATTAAACAAAGTTTCGAAAATTTTTGTTTTAAGATTAGAATAATTTTTTAGAATTTAAATTTTGTCTACTAGTATTACAAATATCACACGACATAACATGTTGTTTTATGGAACACATGTACTTAAAAAAGTTTGCAAATTGAAATCAAAGTGTTCACCCATCCTAGAAGTACTTATTCCTATTTCATTAATCCGGAAAAGGTTAATGGAAGATGAAGCAGTTTATGTTCACGTTATATGTTACTCTGTTATTCTGTGTTATGTTCACGTTATCTCTTTGTCGCAAATTACAAATCTACATAACAACGGTTAGTGAAAAGTTGGTGCCGAGAACTCGGCGCCTGGACATTTGATTTTTACTCGGGCAAATGGAGAATTTGTTTGTCTTGGCTGGCAAGATTGACTGATAACGAAAAAAGAGGGTAAATTTTGCGCCTATTGCAATTTATTCGTATATGAGAAAAAGCCAACCTTCAATAAAGGTAATTAAAAATTGCCAATATTAACCTGGGTGTAAACAGCAATGTCGCGAAGAAATTTCCACATTGTTTGTGGTAAAATTACCTATGAATTGTCTATAAATATTTTGTTAAATAATTCGTTCTCCAGCTCTTTTATTTATTTATTTTTATTTGTTATTCGTGAACGTCATCGTGGGGCACGCGATAACTAGCTATTAGCCGTGGACAAGAAAATTTTTGAACAATTAAAACAGAGGATCTCGACCGGGGTTCACAGGAAAAATTCACAACAAACGGCTTTGATTTTACCTTACTGACAACAAGAATTCGTACCTCAAATACAGTTGAAATACAAAAAAAAGTTATTACTTTGATTTGTAAACCAGTTTCGGGCGAAAATGCCGGTTAGATTGAAGTGAAGACCTTTTTTTTGGCCTTCACTTAATTTTCTGTTATCGTTTGGTAATCGCTTCTTTACTCGCCTTCCTCCTCTCTTTCTGCTCTTATTTTCACAATGTTTAGCAGTAGCATAATTTCCGCAGGTGCCCTGCTGTGCGACACCTGAGGCGGTCGTTGGTAACCCGGGCCGCGACCGATCCGGTATGGATTTACAATGATTACGCATTTGTACAGAAGAAAAACGTGATAAAGCAGCAAGAAGCATGGAAAGGAAGATGCTCACTCATAAGGGTGGGTACTTTAAATATTGGAACGATGACTGGAAGGGGAAGAGAGCTGGCAGATATGATGGAGCGAAGGAATGTAGACATATGATGGAGCGAAGGAATGTAGACATATTGTGCCTACAAGAAACTAAGTGGAAAGGTAGTAAAACAAGGAACATTGGAGGTGGATGTAAAATATTTTACAGTGGAGCTGATGGAAAAAAAAATGGGATAGGGATAGTGCTGAGGGAGGAGCTGGCTGAAAGTGTCCTGGAAGTGAAGAGGGTGTCGGACAGACTGATGGCCATGAAGCTGGAGGTAAATGGGTCCACCATAAATATAGTAAGTGCATATGCTCCACAGGTTAACTACAGCATGGAGGAGAAAAATGATTTTTGGCAAGACCTGGATGGATTGATAGAAAGTATATCAAAAGAAGAGAGGATAGTTCTTGGTGCAGACCTTAATGGACATGTGGGCGAAGGAAACATTGGGGATGAGGAAATAATGGGGAGGTACGGTGCTGGAACAAGAAATAAGGAAGGATCAATGGTTGTGGATTTTGGGAAAAGAATGGATTTGGCAATTGTCAATACTTATTTCAAGAAGAAAGATGAACACAGGGTGACGTATAAGAGTGGAGGAAAAAGTACCCAAGTAGATTATGTGATGTGCAGAAGGAGGAACCTGAAAGAAATGTGTGATTGTAAGGTAATATTGAATGAGTGTGTCGCAAAGCAGCACTGCATGGTGGTATGCAAAATGGCTCTTATGGTGAAAAAGAAAAAAGCAGAGAAAGTAAAGCCAAAGATACGATGGTGGAAACTGAAAGAGACAAGCTATCAAGAAGCATTTAGACAAGAGGTGACCAGGATTTTGGGAGGCAAGGATGGGTTACCTGATGAGTGGGACAAAACGGCAGAAATGCTAAGAAAAACAGCTGAAACTATACTGGGAGTGACATATGGGAAACGAAAAGGAGACAAGGAGACATGATGGTGGAATGAGGAAGTTCAAAAAAGCATAAAAGAAAAGAAAGAGGCAAAGAAAGCATGGGACAGAACAAGAAATGAAAATACTAAAAAGGTATACAAAGAAAAGAAGAGTAAGGCAAAGAAGGCAGTTGCAATGGCAAAGGGACATGTGTATGATGATTTGTATGCTAGATTGGAAACAAAAGAAGGTGAAAAAGAGTTGTACAGATTGGCTAGGCAGAGAGACAGAGCAGGGAAAGATGTACAGCACGTGAGGGTTATAAAGGATGAAAACGGTAATGTTATGGTAAATTCAGAAGCAGTGTTAAAGAGATGGAAGGAGTACTTTGAGAAACTGATGAATGAGGAAAATAACAGAGAGCCTAGGACAGAGGAAGCAGAAGTGGTTAATGAAGAGGTAAATTGTGTCAGTAGAGAAGAAGTAAAGAACACACTAAGAAGGATGAAAAAAGGTAAAGCAGTTGGACCAGATGAGTTGCCAGTAGAAGTTTGGAAGTGCATGGGAAAGATGGGAATAGAGTTTTTGACCAGACTGTTCAACGGACTATTAATGGGTGAACGGATGCCAGAAGAATGGAGAAGGAGTGTGCTTATCCCAATCTATAAAAACAAAGGGGACGCACAGTGCTGTGGAAACTACAGAGGAATAAAGCTAATGAGCCACACAATGAAAGTATGGGAAAGAATTATTGAAACCAGGTTAAGGGATAGAGTGGAGATCAGCAAACAGCAATATGGATTTATGCCAGGAAAGGGAACCACCGATGCCATGTTTGCCTTAAGAATGTTAATGGAAAAATACAGGGAAGGTAAAAAAGAGCTTCATTGTGTATTCGTGGACCTAGAGAAAGCTTACGACAGAGTTCCATGGGAAGAGCTGTGGTACTGTATGAGAAAATCCGGAATAGTGGAAAAGTATGTGCGACTAGTACAGGATATGTATGAGGGAAGTGAAACAGTGGTGAGGTGTGCAGTAGGAACTACAGAAAGTTTCAAGGTCAAGGTTGGACTGCACCAGGGATCAGCGTTAAGTCCATTCCTGTTTGCAGTGATAATGGACAGGCTAACGGATGAAGTAAGGAGAAAACCACCATGGACGATGCTGTTTGCTGATGATATTGTGATTTGCGAAGAGACCAAGGAAGAAGTGGAGCGGAGATTAGAATCCTGGAAGTATGCATTGGAAAGAAGAGGGATGAAAGTCAATAGGTCAAAGACTGAATATCTTTGCATAAATGGAGGAAATGATGACGAAACAGTAAAGATGGAGGATACAAAAGTGCCAAGAGTAAAGGAATTTAAGTATTTAGGATCAATGGTGCAAGAAAGTGGTGGTTGTGAGAGGGAGGTAAAGAAGAGAGTACAGGCAGGATGGAATGGATGGAGAAGAGTATCAGGAATAATCTGCGACAAGAAGTTACCAGCTAGAGTAAAAGGAAAAGTGAACAGTTCAGTGGTAAGACCAGCAATGGTGTATGGACTTGAGACAGTAGCAGTCACTGTAGAAGAGATGGAAGTCGCAGAGATGAAAATGCTGAGGTTTGCTATGGGAGTGACGAGAAAAGATAAGATTAGAAATGAGCACATCAGGAGTACTGTTAAGGTACAGGGTGATTCAGCGAAGTGTGCACAAATAAAAACTCATCTTTCGGATTTATAATTAGGTCAAATGAAACAAGTTATATGCTGTGAAGATAGTAAATTTAATAAGCTTTCAGAAAATATACAAGTTATTCAATATAACCCCCTTTGTTTTTGATTACTTTTTGAAGTCGTGGCAGAACCTGGGCACATGTGGCACGCACCACTTCTGGGTCAATTTCGTCCCATGCCGATGTCAATTTTCGCTTTAGAGAGTCCAGATTTGGATGAGAAGTACGGCAGGCTTTTGTCTCTAAAATAGACCATAACCCAAAATCCATAGGGTTCAAGTCTGGTGAAGACGGCGGCCAAAGCTCTTTCTCCCAAAAACCTTTGAAATTGCATCGAACGTCTATAGGCGAATGCTGGAGGAGAAAGTCCTTCCCTGGGTCCAAGCTTGAACTGAGTTGGCCGTGTGGGAGGTTGCACCGTCCTGTTGAAGAGTAACTCCTTGTTCTCCGACTACTTCTTGGACCCAGGGAAGGACTTTCTCCTCCAGCATTCGCCTATAGACGGTCTGGTTTATCTTGACCCCTTCTTCAATGAATATGAGAGGAGTTTTCAGCCCTTTTGATGTTGCGCCTGCCCATACCATTACGGAGGCGGGTTTTTGTCTTCTGAAAGAGCTGCGACGCTCAACTGGGACCATGTTTATGTCTGGAAGCCAAATCCTGTCATTTTGATGGTTATGGACAGCTTGAACAGTGAAAAGTTTTTCGTCTGTCCATAAAACTTGAGGCTGCGTGCCATCGACAAGTTTCTTGACCAAAACCTTTGCTCTATAGAGTCTTTTCTTCTTAGTGGCCTCCGACAAAAGATGTCTTTTGGTGAACTTCAATACCAGATTTTAAATTTTAACTCTTAAATAATAAGAAACTGAAATGTTAATAATTGAAAGTTAATAATGGACGAAATACATGTACATAAAACTAAGAAAAGTATTTGTGCACACTTCGCTGAATCACCCTGTAGAACGGTTAGGAATGAAGATGAGGGAGGGCAGGCTGAGGTGGTATGGACATGTCATGAGGAGAGACCAAGAGTATGTAGGAAGAAAGATGATGGAAATGGAGTTACCAGGAAAGAGGAGAAGAGGGAGACCAAAGAGAAGGTTTTTAGATGTGGTAAAAGAAGATATGAAGGAAGTTGGTGTGAAGGAGATGGACATTGAAGACAGAAAGATGTGGAGAATGATGATACGCTGTGGCCACCCCTGACTAAAGGGAAAGGCCGAAAGGAGAAGAAGAAGAAGTTTGGTAATCGCTTAACTTTGCAAACCAGCAAATACAAAAGAATTTTACATTTGCCTAAGCCAGTGTTCATCAAACTGTGGGTCGCGACCCCAAATGGGGTCGCCTGAATATTTTGTGGGGTCGCTTTATTACTACTGGAATTCTGCACTTGAAATTCCTGAGCTAAAATGTGTACAGGATGTTCTCTACACATTAGCCTGAGCTAAAATGTGTAGAGAACATCCTGATTTTGGGATGGAAATACATAAATCAGAGATGAAATCAAAGGGAAGACCTTTTTTTTTTTTTTTTTTAGAAAACACTATGAGTTTCGGAGAAAAAAAGATTGTTCAAAAAAGTAATTGAACTGAGTACCTTTTTTTCAGTACGGCGTCGCAAGTATTGTTAAGTTTTCAAAGAGCGCGGTGAAAAAAAAGTTTGGGAACCACTGATCTATAGCTATTAACATTTTAAATTTATAGTTGAATCATTTTGTATTTGCTTTGGGGTCGCGTGTATTGGTATTGTTAATAAATTCTTTAACTTGGGTCGCTTTTTGTAAAGGTTGGAGAACACTGGCCTAAGCGACTTGAGTAATATAATCAAAGCTTAAGCGCCGAATTCTTTGCGCGTTGAATTCTTATGTGTTGCTCCGATTAAGTTTAAGATAAATTATATTAGTAATAAGTACATGAAACAAGAAACCAAGCCTATTGTTATTGCGTCACAATTAAAAACAACGTGGAATAACATCAGCAATAACTTCTGGGACATCCATGTCAACTCACACCTCTATTTTGCCGACTATCTCCGATTTTGCTGAAATTTGGCATGTTTGTAGGTTTGGATGAGAAAATGACTCACATCAAATTTCAAGTTTCTAAATCAAATAGTTTTTGATATACGAAGGTTGAAAGTTAGACACAAAATCGCCGCTTGAACGCCCCTGATCGAGCAAAAGTGGCCCTCCTGGCTTTATTTTTTGTTCGATTTCAAAGATGTTAATATCATTAAAAAGCTCTTTTCAGTAGCTTTCCAATTATATTCATATCTCAAATGTATGTATATAAATAAAAAAGTTACCTTTTGTTGTGACCTTGTGACCTTGACCTCGCATGACCCCAAAACCCCCACTCTAGACAAAAAAATTTTTTTTAATTTTGTTCCTCACATAAAGGACTATCAGCATGTCGAAAATCAAAGTGGGATCTCTATGGATTTTTAAAATATTTTTTAATTAGAAAAAAATTAACAAAAAAATTGCGAAAAAGGATTTATTTGAAAATATCGACAAAGTTGCGAAAATATTTATTGCGTAAATATCAACAAATTTGCATCATTAGGCACATCTGTTCAATAAAATGCAAATATCTTGGCATGCTGATAGTCATATATGTGAGGACAAAAATATTGAAAATTTTTTTTTGTCTAGAGTGGGGGTTTTGGGGTCATGCGAGGTCAAGGTCACGACAAAAGGTAACTTTTTTATTTATATACATACATTTAATATATGAATATAATTGGAAAGCTGCTGAAAAGAGCTTTCCAATGATATTAACATCTTTAAAATCGAACAAAAAATAAAGCCAGGGGGGCCACTTTTGCTCGATCAGGGGCGTTTAAGCAGCGATTTTGTGTCTAACTTTCAACCTTCATATATCAAAAACTATTTGATTTATAAACTTGAAATTTGGTGTGAAACATTTTCTCATCTAAACCTACAAACATGCCAAATTTCAGCAAAATCGGAGATGGTCGGAAAAAAAATGCTCAAAAAAGGGTGTGAGTTGACATGGAATGTCCCTTTTACGAAATATAAAATTTAAATATAAATTACTATGTTGAAACGAAGAGCGTCCGTGGACGAAAGATTGACGATTTTTCCGCTCGTCGTTTGTGATAACGCTTTATGGTTCAGTTTGAGTGTCTGATTAAAAAAATATAAACAATTTCTTGTGGTGTTTGAGTTAGCATTTTAAAAACTTTCGATTCTTTTTTTTCTAAGACACAAACAATAAAGTTTTTCTTTCATTAATCTATGATACTTTAAAAGCTTAAAACTTAAACATTATGACATCAAAAAACCATGCGGTAGTTTCAGGTTACACTTTTACAGTGATATAATTGAGCCAGATTTTTCATCACAAAGTAATACAAATACAATACACCAATTAGAGTAAAATTTTAAAACTAAAAACTTGTACTTGTACATTTTGCAATATAAATTTTACTTTAAAAACTTGTACATTTTGCAATAAATATAATCTCACATTGCTGTGACAAACAAAAAACCATGAAGTACAAAAAAAGCTTATTAACACAAGGCTAGAATTATTAGCAACTAGCATTTTACATTGGTACAACAGTATTCACATTATATGGTGAAATGAAAAAAAAAAAAAGTTTTTAAATTACAGTAAAGATATTTGCTCAAAGTTTTTACATTTGAAAAAAAACTTTTATTGCTATTAAAAAAGTAATTAGCTACTGGTGCAGAAAAACAATTTTTCAAAATTTTATTTATTTTATCATTATGTACATAATGTGACAACTTTATTTCTAACCAACTCACTTTTTTGTACATTAAACCAACTACAGCGCTTTTTGCATTCCATCCAAGAGTTTGCATGTCCATTAAAGCAATATTATTGAAAGTTACATACAACAATGAGGAAATTGATAATCCAAAGGCACATATATAAGGGTACCATTTAGATACCTTGTCTGGGTTCACAAAATAATGTGACAACTCTCCAATGAAAAAAGGACCAATTGCTCGAGTAACTTCCTTTATGTTAATAAATTTAAAATCAAATAATTTATTATGATGATTGCTTGGAAAAAGCAAAATTACAGAAATCAAAGTATTATACAGTACTTACAGTTAAAATACATGTGAAACCATTAAGAAAAAAATCCCACAAAAAAGTCTTCCAAAATGCCCAAGCAAAACTTGGCTCTTTGTTACATCTTTTTGCTATTTCTAATTCCTGGTTCCAATTTCTAAAAATACTCATACGATTCAAACAACAAAAAAAATTCCAAAAAAACCCAGAGTTTTAATATTTTTTGAAATAACAAAAAAAATGAAAAAATCTTTTTAATGCAGAAAGCTTTAAAAAAGTGTTTTAAAAATAACTTAACACTTTTGGTGTGGAAGGTTAAGCAATTTGGCTCTTGTTTACTATTTGCCAAGTTTAGTTAATTGTTTTTAATTTTAGGGAAATCCCCAAAGCTTGGTGGGTTAGTAACAATTAATGATAAATGAGACCCCATTCTTAAGACGTAAATCTACATCCTTTTGCACCAAAAGTGTTAACAAGTTTACATTTGTACAGTGCTTAGTAAGAGTTTTTATGAAAATAAATTATTAGTTTAAAACCAATGTACTTAAATATATAATTTAATTGGGATTTAAAAGATTTTTAAATCAGAAAAAGATAAAACACGATGGCAATATTAATGCAGTAGAAATTAATTTTCAATTAGTAGGTACACTTTTTACAACAAATTATAACAAGTTTGCTTAATTTGATGAATGTGGATTCCAAAATAAACCAATCTTATTTAACTTAATAAAATCGATATTCAACAAATTAATTTGCACATACTGGTACCAAACCACTTAAAACTATGGTTGGCATCTGCAAGAGCATGCAGCTGTAAAAAGGAAGCTTCAAAAAAATTTTTTTTCATGAAGAAAAGATAAACTAGTCCCTCAGTCCCTGAAAGCCTTTAAATGGGCTGGGAAAGCAAAGAATCTTTGGGTCAACACTTATTGGATTTGGGACATGAAATCTTGGGTCATTGTGAGGGGAAAAAATGGAGGTATGTGAGAAGCTGAGGAAAAGAATGGTGAATGAGGGCTCTATGCAAGAGGTACAGTGGAGGGAACAAGGAGCTTGATTTCTGGGAATGGCTAAAAGAAGGTACAAGCTGAGGTGGTCTGGTAACTCTTTTGAAACTAGAGGAGTCAGAATCTTAGTCAAAGAAGAACTGAGTGAGAAGATTGTGCAAATTCAAAGAAGAATGGCTATGGTGCTAGCTTTTGAGCAAAAATTGGTGCAAGTAATATGTGCATATGCATGACAAAGTGGAAAGAAAACAAAAGAAAAGTATCAATTTTATAATGAGATGGCATATAAATGGAATCTGCAAAGATCTAGTAAAATGGTTCTAGGATTGGAAGACTTTAATGGGCATGTTGGAAAATATATTGATGGCTTTAAGAGTGTGCATGGTGGAAGTGGGTTTGGAATAAGGAATATAGAAGAATACTCCTTGAATTTTGTGATGAAAAAGAATTGTCTGTTGCAAATACATGGTTTCACAAAAAAGAAAGAAGTAACATTCAGATCAGGAGATAATAAAACCAAGATTGATTTTGTACTGGTTGCACCAAAACATAGAAGATACTTAAGGGATGTGAAAATGATTCCTGAAGAATTGCAACATGGTTTGATGGTGATTGATATGTAAAAAAGAAAATGATGAAGAAGATGAAAAGGAAACACATTATTTCAAGAAGGATGTGGAAGCTGGAAGAACACAAAATAAGAACAAAATTTGAAGAGAGAGTTAAAGAACCTGTAGATGTTGAGGCATCAAAGTCTTTCAAGAATGATGTTCTAAAGGCTGTGATGAATAATGCAGAAGAAGAATGGTCAGGATGGACCAGGGCAACACGTGGTGGTGGAATGAGAATTTGAAAGCTGCAATTGCAGGACAGAAAAAAACATTCAAGGCAGGGCTGTGGAGCTGGCAAAAAAATCTATGGCTCCAGCTCCATTCCAGCATTTTAAAAATCTATGGCTCCAGCTCCAGCTCCGCTCCAGCATCTTTAAAAATGAGTGGCTCCAGCTCCAACTCTGCACCAGCATCTTTAAAATGACTGGCTGCAACTCCACTCATTTTTTGAATGACTGACTATGTATTTGCTTCGACACTATTAAAAAACTTTGTATAAACTTAGACACTATTAAAAAACTATATATTGCATTGATACTATAATAAATATAAATACTCATTTTTACAGAATGCAGAATGCAGAATACAGAATGCAAGAGAGGGTTTGATGAATAAAATTTTGTATGTGGATGATTTAGTTTTGACAAGTGAGAATATGGAGGATTTTCAAAAAAGTTTTTGAAATGAAAGATGGCTTGTGAAAGAAAAAGAATGAATGTTAACATCAAAAAGACAAAAGTGATGGCATGTGGATCAGAAGAAGCACCAAAAAGTAAGATTGAGCCATGCACTGTATGTGGTGGAAGGCTAATGGTTAATTTAATGTCATGTACTATATGAAGAAAATGGATTTATGGGAAATGTGCAAAAATCAAGAGAGTAACCCTCAAAATGGCAAAGATTTATTTTGTAAAAAATGCAGAAAACTCTCAAAAAAAAGAGTGAAACCAATCAAGAATGAATGAAACCAACCAATCAAGACAATGTGCAATGAGGTAGAAACAGTAAATAAATTTTGCTATTTGGGGAACCACCAATGGTGGATGGAAAGCAGCAATGACAGCAAGAATGAGACTTGGCTGCATGAAATTCAGAGAATGTCAAAAACTGTTGCTAGGGAGAAGATATTTGTTGAAGATAAAAGGAGAAATTTACCAGAGCTGTGTAAAATTGGTAATACTCTATAGAAGCAAAACATGGTGCTGGAAGGAGAAAGAACTCACAATCTTGCAAACAACTAAATGAGCAATGGTAAGGGCAATGTGTGGAGTGAAAATGATGGATCTCTTGCACTGATAAACTGATGGACATGCTGGGATTGGATGAGACATGGATAAGATGGCAAAAGTTAACTGAGATGGCATGGTTAAGTTTTGAGAAGAGAAGATGGTGATGTTTTATGAAAAGCATTGGAATTTAAATTGGATGAGCAGAAGAGAGGAAGACCAAAAATGACATGAAGAACACAGATGTAAAAGAAATGAGAAAAGTTAGTCTAGAACAAGAAGATGCTTCCAACCAAATGAAATGGCAAAAGGGAGTACAGAAGATGGCCAAGAGGTGTGTGGCCACCTTCATTCATGGAAAAACACTGCATCAAAAAGATGGATGATGATGATGAAATATAAACAACTGAAATTGAGGTTGCCAAATTTCTTAATTTATTAACCTCTTGTTAAAATTTCTAAAAATTTGCTTATTTTACTACTAGGTAACAAAGACAAAATGATATGTCAGAACAGCACTAATGGACTAGCAGATATAATAGTCTAATATTATAGAGAAAAAAAAGCACACAAAAAAGTATGTAGGGGTTGTTAGCATAGTGTATTTTTCATGAAGCATTTCATCTTTGTTGTCATCATCAAGGATATGGTTGATAGTTTTAACAGGGTTTCTGATGTTAGGTGACAGATTAATTAGCTTTTGTTATATACCAGGGGTATGCAAAGCTTTCAATGAAAGAGCCACATGTGAAAATTCAAAACTGCCAGAGAGCCACAAATTCTGCTTGAGGTGTTGATGCAATAAACTAAGCAAGTTTTAATCAAATAATAAAAAAAAATACAATGTTACATGATTTACAATTTTTCTGTGATTTTACCAACATTTGATCTACTAAGGGTTTCCACTTTATTAGCTAGCTTTTGAAAATTTGAGCTATATGAAGTCAAAGCAGTGTGAATTAATTCCCTCAAATCTTCATTTGTTAGACTTGTAAAATATTATGATTTTACAAGTTTCATTATAGAGAAGCGAGCATTATCTTTGTTTTTTTTATCCTAAAGTTACCAGCGTGTCTTGGCAGGTGAGAAATAAGTGAAAGATAGCGCTCACTTTGCTCAAATTTTTGCTGTAGTGTAAATGGTCCTTGACAACAAACAAAAAAATGCTTTATTTCCACACTATAATCCAACTTAGCACCTAATTAAAAATTTTCATTTCACCCAAATTCAACTGTGAATAACAATTGTACATTGTTTGATTTTGTTATTATTGTTTAGCTAGAAGAGCTGTAAATGAAAGTTGGCAAGTCTTATGTGGCTCACAAGCCACAATTTGCCCACCTTAAATACCAATATTTTTTGAGGTTTAGTCTATTTCTTTGTGGCTTTAAAATTGGACTCACTAAAATGACAAAATCTGTTTCAACTTAAAAGCCAGAAAAATGGATCAGTCACTACAGATAGCCAAAGATATTTTGCAACATTGTTTAGATTTGTCAAAAAATTGCTGACTTTTTCTTTTAAACAAACCAATTACTTCAGAGCCTATGTTCCATTCCATAAGCATTTCATGTGGGAAGCAGATAATATATTTTTCTCCAATTCAACATCACATGTTTCATGGATCAATTAAGGTAAAGGAATATTTCTTAGGTTTTTATAAGACACTTTTAGATCTTTTATTATTGTCCAAAAGAATCATATCAATTTAAGTCAGCAATGAAAATTCTTTCAATAAAGTATGTGAAATCTAGAAATACTTGTAAAACCTTAAACAAGTTCAATTTGTAATCAAATCTGTTTAAAGAACAGCCAGGAACAGCCATAGCCCTACCATGCATTAGTTAAAATGATTTTACGAAGTTTATCATTTAGTTTTTTGGCTACAAAAAGTGCTGCCTATTCAGCATGTATTAAGCAGTAAGCAGATTAAGCATTGTGACTTTAAGTAAAATTTGTAAAAATTGCAAATTTTTAAAAGTTCAAAAAGATTATTTTTAAATGATCAACAGATACTGCTATAAATTCATTCTCTTACTGTTGATCCAAGAACTATTATAAACCACCTTTAGACTCTGTTTTTTTGGGGGGTAACATTAACCCAAGAAGATTGATATCAATTACTTTAAAAATTCTTAAATTGGAACTTACTTGCTCAATGCTCAGGCTACATTTGAGAATTTATCAGTATTTGAATATCAAGCAATTACATATCATATATTTATCAGTTCTTAAAAATATTTTTGGTATGTAAAAACTTTTTTTTCAAAATTAGTTTATTTCAATATGCTGTTTAATATAAACATATTTGCGAAACAGACAACAGATTTAACAAATACAAAAGCAATAATTCAATAACCAAGGCTAACTTTTTGGGCTTAGTTTGTGGTGCTAAGTGCTTAGCTTTTACAAAATTGTTATAGTTGAAAAATATTTTTATTATAAGGTCTTCACTTAATAATCAAAGAGGTATTTTTTTGGTTAAGCATCAATTGTTGACTTTTTTCAGTTTTCACTTAATAAAAAAAAAAGTCTTTTACTGAAGCATCAAATAATGACTTTTTTTATGGTTCTTCAGTTGTCAACTACAGCTCAACAGTAGTTTTGAAACTGTTTTTACATTGAGTAACTAGCCATGCTTATTTTTTTTGTTGGTTTAGATGATAATATGGCTGATAATCAATATGAAACTAAATGAGATAATCACAACAATTTTATGAATATTAAATAAAAATTTCACTTTTATTGAGACTATCATTTCTTTCATAAGCAAAACAACTGATTTCTTAGATATAATTGACTTTGACCAAATTAATCAAATATTAATCTTGCACTGACCAGTTCAAACAACTTGCAAAGTATTTTGCAACTGACACATATGATATAGTTTGCTTGTTTTTTATAATTTGAATTTTCTGCTATTTAATAGTTTTTATTTTTTTGTTCTCTATTGTAATCTTTTAAGTGTTTTTAAAAAAAACAAAATGCAATACAAAATAACACTTAAAAATTAATAAAAAAATATTGCAACTTTTATTGTCATAGTAAAACTGTTCTGACTGAATTAGGCTTTTATGAGCATGTAAAAAATATCAATTAAACTTAAAAAAATATATACATTTTATGTTAGCAACAACAAATTAAAGTTAAAGATACAACATAATGCTACCAAATAAATCAATTTTAGTAATAATACATTCAATATCAAAAAAAGCACAGAGTATTAGAAAAATATAAAATTAAAAACATGCAAAGCAATTAAAAGGATTTAAAATTAGTCACATTCAAATTGCAGGTGGTTTTTCAGCAATAAACAAATAACAAAGATGTAACTTTTATCGGGTCTTTTACAACATAATCACCTGGATAAATCTTTTGTCACAAAGTCAGCTTTATCTTTATCAGCTATTTCATATAAATCAGAGGATTGAAATTCTTGTTTGTAGCCTTTTTGAAAATATGGATTTAGCCACCTAATAATAAATGCATATATATATATAACAATGTTGCAAAATCAGTTCTTCTAAAGTGCTCAATAACAAAGTTAGAGCTTGAATTAAAATTAACACTGGCGAAATCACGGAAATAAAAACAAACCTAAAACCCAACAGACTGTTTCACCCATAAAAGGGATCATCTATATATCTATACATAAATATACGAGGGGCATTCAAAAAATATGAAATTCTCCCGTGACAAGAGTGCCAGCAAGAAAAAAACAGATTTTAGCATGTTCTTTGTGATTGAGTAATTGCTATCACTCATTTTGTGCTTGTAAACGAAGTTGTCAAGAGCTAGTTTATTTAAGGTAGTTTTTTAACCAATGGAGCATAAGGATTTCGAGGTAAGAACCAACATCAAATTTTTGGTAAAGCTTAGTTGGAAAGGAATGGAGATCATTCAAGTTTTGCAGACCGTTTATAAAGATAATGCTCCAAAGAAAACTTGTGTTTACAAGTGGATTGAAAGATTTTGAGATGGTAGAGAAGCTGTTGAAGATGATGAGGGTTGTGGAACAAACCTCAAAAAACAATAAAAAAATTGATTTTGTTGGGAACTTAGTCAAAGAAGATGGATGATTGACGGTTTATCAGATAGCTCAGACTGTGGGCATATCAGTTGGTTCAGCTCATTTGATTCTGCATGACGATTTATGCCTCAGCAAGCTTTCAGCACAATGGATGCCAAAAGCGTTGCACCCAAATCAGCTTAATCTCAGAAATAAATTGTCAACGGCGATTTTGCTCAAAATTGAAGCAGATGAAGACTGCTTTTTTGATCGAATTATCACAGGAGATAAAACATGGGTCTACCAGTATGATCCTGAAATAAAACAGCAGTCCAAACAGTGGCTCCCATGTGGATCATCTGGCCCAATCAAATTTAAGTCTGAGAGGTCTGTCAAGAAGGTAATGGCAACTGTTTTCTGGGACTCTGAAGGAGTTGTGCTAGTAGATTTTTTAGAATATAAAAAAACTGTTACAGGCATCTATTATGTAGAAGTTTTAAAGAAATTGAGGGCAAAATTAGCTGAAAAGCATCAAGGAAAACTCCATTGTGGAATTCTTTTCCATCACGACAATGCCCCAGTGCATTCTTCTCGGATCGTAAAAGATGTTTTGAGAGAATTTCAGTGGGAATTGCTGCCACATCCACCTTATAGCCCAGACCTTGCTCCATCTGACTTTTTTTTATTCCCAAAACTCAAAGAACACTTGAAAGGCGTTTATTTTAATAGCACTAATGAGGCAAAGCAAGCAGCAAAAACATGGCTCACAAAATGGTCAGCAGATTATTTCAAAAATGGAATAAAAGGATGGAAGCATTACCTGGAGAAGTGTATTGACCTTGATGGAGACTACGTTGAAAAGTAGATTGATTGCATCAATAAATTATAAAAAATTATAAAATTCCGCATATTTTTTGAATGCGCCTCATACATAGCAAATATCTAACTATTACAATTTTTTTCAAAAAATGCTAAAAATACTAATTGAATAGCAAAGTAAGATTTGGTAAAAAATTTCTAAAAAAAAACTTAAACTAAAAATGAATTGTACCTTTATGTTTATTAATTAAATAGAAATGACTTATTAGATCATAACTATAGCTACTGTAATTATTAAATAACTTTACAAACTATATAATTTAAGAATATTCATAATACATCTTTAAAAACTTTTATTCTTTATAAAGTTTTTATCAAAATGCATTCATATAAACAGTAGAGGGTAAAATGGTTTATTTTTTTGTATATATTTACCAAACAGATGCTTTTGACAGCCAATTGACAGAAGCATATGGACAAGCTTTATGTTTTGATTTTATGTTATCCATTATATCAGCAATAAAAAAAATGATTAAGCAAAAAGCATGTAATAAACATTGGAGCTAAAAACAAAAACTTACAAGAACATTACAAATTTTGGTTTTAATTAATGTTTTATTAAGGTGGGCCAAAACAACTTTTTTTAAAATCAAAAAAGTGCTAGTTCTAAAATCTTGCAAAAACACCTAAAATCATGTTTTAAACCAGTTTTGATAGGTTGCCTCACCATTGCCCATTTAATGGGGTCAAAAAGGTTACAAAAAGGTCAAATTTTTCAATATTGTTAGAACTTTTGACATAGAGATGCTAGAAAGCTCAAACTAGTCTTAAAATAATCAGAAGCATCAAGTTTATATCTACTTCTAAAGAAAAATTTTACTGTACTGTATAAACAATGGAATTTATAAACAAAACAATGTACTGTATAAACAAAGGAATTTTAGTTATTGGCGCAAAGCTGATTTTTCACCCATTTTGGATGCTATTTACTTTTACTACAAGCCTTAAAACTGTTATTCCCTATATTTTACATAATTACAGATTATTTTATGAAAAGAATATATGTTTTTATGAATTATGATGCTGTTTTACTTTTAGAGCTTTATAAAACATTTTGCAGCAACTACTATTATTATTATGCTAGCAACTGTTGAAACCACAAATGGTTAAACTATGTGGTCAAAGTTATAGGCTATACAATAACAATAGTATTTTTCAAATTGTTCTCTCAGACAATAGTGCCAACTCTGACCTCTGATAAAATGTTTCTCTAATCATCTAATTTTAAAAAAATAGCCCTATAATATTTCGGGTCTCTTCAAAAACTAACCCAGATTCCTATGTGGTTACTATCACTTCTTAAAAGATCCTTTTTTTCTTGGTTTCTTTTTTATTTCATCCTAGTGCTGCAAGGGGGATTTTGGGTTAGTTTCACAGAAAAAAATCACTTATGGTGAATCCTTGAAAAAATCTAATATTTCTGACATTTTATTGATAATTAGTAAAGAATTTTAACTTTTGTCATATTGATAACTAATGGAATAGACTACAGCAATAGCATTTGTCTGGTACATCATTAATGCAGAATGACAATATTCTAATTGCAGGTAATTGGGTACGTTAGTACAGTGAAACAGTTATTGATACTTTATATAAAAGTAATTAATAAATTGGTATAATGCTATGACAAAGTCATTCTGCAAAAAAAATATAGGTTCTGCACAATGGTCAAGTTTTCAAAAGTGCTGCAAATTTTCCAACAAGTAATCTACCAACTAAAAGACAGTTATTGAATGGAAGTGCTAGAATTGTTGCAAATGAGCTAGAAAAGAAATGGCTGTGATGTAATATTTACTGTCTCCAGCCCTTAATGATCACTAAGCAACTGTAGAATCTAATCAAGAAATTTAGCATGCTGGACCTTTGCTTAAGAAAGAGAAATTAAAATTTTTTGAAAAAGGAAAGAGATTTTATTGCTGATATGGACAAATTTTTTGATTTTTTTGTCAAGACCTATCAAGAACAAGATAATTAGAAAAACATAACAATTTACATATAAGTGAAAAGGAATATTCTTTTTGTGCAGACCAAAAGGACTAATGCAAATAAAAGTGTCTTGATGTACTAGAATCACCAGATTTTATAGACTTTTTTTTAGACAGTGGCACAAAGGCAGGAAAGGAAACCCAGTTGCAAGTTTAAGTTGTTTTTTTGGCATCAGATCCTAGCATAAGTTTATCACAACATCAATCACCCTTTTCATTGCAAACAGAATCTGTGCAATCAGACACCACAAACAAGTATGAGAATTTAACACCATTGGAGGAAACATAGCAGAATCCAAAACTGTGGCCAAATTTAACACATATGTGTGAAGGCGCGTTTACAGCTGTTTACAGTACTTTTTTCTTTCAGTGCAATCTTGGTTTGTTTTATTGACGCTCAAATCCACTCATGTTTTCGAGAAAAAATGAGTGAATTTGAGCGTCAATAAAACAAACCAAAATCTCGCTGAAAGAAAAAAGTACTGTAAACGGCTGTAAACGCGCCTTGAGAGGTATCAAATGTCTGATTGAGCTGGAGCTGCTATTGTAAACAGTGCTCTTCAAGATGCTAAAATTATAACACCATCTGACAAATGGTTTGTATTTGACTTGAATAAATTAAGGCAAAAAAAATAAAGGGTCTTTTCAAGAAGTCACTATAAGCAATTTTTGTACATGAAATTAACCTGGATTTCCCTGTAGTTGCTATTGATTTTTGAAAAAAAATTTTACTTCTTGGTTTCTCTTTTATTCCATCCTGCTGCTGTAGGGGGATTTTGGGTCAGTTTCACTAAAAAAATTGCTCAAGGTGACTTCTTTAATAGACCCAAAATTTCATTTTCGTCATGCCAAAAACAGTGTCGGGCAATTGCTTTAAATATAACGCTTTTTACGTTTTCCTGCGAGACAGTAAGATAAATCGAGATAAAAATAAAATCAATTAAAGGAACCCTAAAAAATTACATACACGCAAAAAAATAGCAAAATGTTTTTATTTGTAGCAAAATTTTGGCTTAAAAATCTTTTTTGTTTTTTTCTGTTAATAAAATTCAGTTGAATTAGCGAACTAAATTAAAGTGGTGAGTTGCGACCTAATATTTTGAAAAGTGTCACAAAAAATAAAATACTTATATTGACTTCGACTTGAAACAAAACAGGGGTAAAATTTGTACAAGCAATATGTGGGGAAAACCCCAGTCAAAAAACACATTGATTTGTAACCGCTAAAACGGAAAAACAAACAATGAAAAATTTCTGTGCAAGGAAAATCAGCTGTTCAAAATGTCTTTTTCGGAAACTAATTAAAAAAAAACGGGAACAGATTTATAGATTTTACCGTAAGTTTAAAGAAAATACATTATTATTAATTGCAACCTTACACTAAGCAAAACCTCCTGAAGAATTTTTCAAGCTAAATAAAATTTTATACAGTAGAATTCCAATTATATAGACTACAAATTTTGTAGAATACCTGTTATATAGACGACAAATTATGTAGAATACCTATTATATAGACTTTTTGAAAATAAATTTACTGTATTTTGAACATGCCATGCAAAATATTGCTTTGACTACAGATGAAACTGATGAATAAATACTATTTACTTTAAGACTAATAGTTTATATGTAAGAAATATATATTTTCAAATATTTCTTTGAGAGCAGCCGGTACATTTTTTATAGACAATACACGTTATATAGACTTGCCCGAGTCTATATAATTGGAATTCTACTGTATTACCATTCAGAATAGTAACAAGTCCTATATTTAAAACAACATTTATAACATATATAAAACAATCTTTGGAGCAGTGAACCAAATCGAGTCTGAGTCCCAGTACTTAAAAATGGAGTTTCGAATTAAGTCTAAGTCCTCCACTAAATGCTCGAGTCGAGCCCCAGTTCACCAAAACGCAAATCTATTGAATCTTGAGCTCTTTCTAGTCAAAGTTTCTAGAATTTCGATTCCTTTGCAGTCCGAGTTTATGACCAATTTTATATCCTCAAGTTTTATATTCAAGTAATTTTAAAAGTGAAAAATTTTTTTGAACCGTGCAATCTAGTTGGATTTGGACTTTACTCAGCTACATCTCCCAAAGTCTAGGACTGGACTCTGGCTCAAAAATTGTTGGAATAGGCCTGACTCAATTTTTTAAAAGTTAAACTTCCCAGTAAGCATTTTTCATCTAGCCAATATTGGCGAAAGGCAGTTTTCCAGCTGCAGAAATGTTGGCAAGATGATGGCGTTCAAAGTTGGCCCAGAGTCGAGCGCACCAAAATCACATTTTCCGCCAACACTGATAAACTGCGCTTTTTTTAAAATTCATATGTTCTTCTGGTAAATTCAGAGGCAAGTAAAACTTTAACAAATATAACAGGCGTAATATTTATTAAAGAACTCAACGACGTTTCGTCCGTTACATCGGGCGGACTTCATCAGGTAAAAGCAGAACACAACGCGCACCGTATTTAAAAACCAAGAAGTTAAAAACACAAACCAACAAACACAAGGTGAGAAGCGAACATACATAACAATTCAATAATTACTTAGTGCAAAAGAAACAAATTTAACTGGTTGAAAACCCACATAAGTTGAGATTTTTTATATTGCTGTATATTTTTGGAAAAACATTACGATCTTTATCATTTATTGAATTTTTTGTATTATTAATATAAAACGATTCTAAAAATTTTCTTTTATCATAGTCAATGTTATAATCCAATATTTCAAAATTACCAAAATCAATCCTATGTTCACAATTAAAACAATGCTTAACCAATGCAGTTTTTTTATTCAAATTGTCTTCTTTTAATTTAGCCAAATTAATCGGTTTCAAATCACGTTTATGTTCCGATAAGCGAGTATTAAAACATCTGCCCGTTTCACCAACATATACATTTGAACAATCTTTGCACGGAATTTTATAAATTGCACCACGCTTATATATATCATCAACAGAGTCTTTTATTTTTGGTAAAATATTTCCAATTATTTTATAAGGGTACGTATACACATTAATATTAAATTTTCTCAAAATTCTAGCCATTTCATCACTTAAACCTTTAATATATGGTAAACCGACATAGTTGGATATTTTTTCACTCATGCAAACACTTTTATTAACTTTTTTATGTTTAATTTCTTTTTTCATTTTATTCAATAACCAATCTGGATAATCATTCTCACGTAAAGCATTACAAACAAACTTAACTTCATTGATTTTATCTCGATAATTTGTAATTAATTTAGAATTAGCGCGAAACAATAATGTTTTAACCAAACCAACTTTTTGAGAAAAACTATGACATGAATTAAAATTTAAGTATCTGGTTGTATTTGTAGGTTTTCTATAGGCTTTTGTAGTTAGTTGACCATTGTTACGAACTATTAACACATCTAAAAACGGAATAGCATTATCAATTTCTTGTTCGACCGTAAATTTAATACTTTCTTCAATATTATTTATAAATTTATGAAAAGATACCACCTCGGTTTTTTTTTAGCACAACAAAAGTATCATCAATGTAACGTAACCAAATGCGAGGTGGGGAAGCAAAATCTTTTAACATTTTATTCTCAATAGATTCCATAATTAAATTAGCCACAATGACGGAGATAGGTGAACCCATCGCAACACCAAAAATTTGACGATAAAATTTCTTACGAAAACATAAATAAGTATTGTCTAAACATATATCTAAAGCATTCATAATTTCGTTGATATTTAATTTACATCTAATTTTTAATTCGCTATCACATTTCAAACGTTCAAAAATCAGTTCCTGTACATGTAGCTAAATCAGTTATTTTTGAACGTTTG